>OZ008368.1:77066197-77814478 GCA_963931995.1 Phaonia tiefii
AATCTTAAAATTTTTTATTGAATTATAAAGGCAATCAATTGTATATTGCAATACTGTTTTACATTTTTAAAAATGTTGCTGCTATAGTGTATATTTTTGAGGAATTATGTGGGTGTGTCCATATGGACACACGGGTACAGACACAGGGTCTTTTTCATAACATTTGCTTTTTCATCGTTTTAACAAATTAAAAGAAAATAACACTTAAAGAGGTCCTGGAATACACTGAAGAGTTAAATGGAGTAAAAAAAACGGGTATATGAGTGAGGTAAATGATACCGAGAATGAATTAGAAGGTGTTCCTGATGATGTTTGTTCCAATCAGCTAAAAACGAGCTGTGAAATTTTTGCCGTAGAATACGTCTTACCTTATGGTATGAGGAGTCATGTCAGGTTTTTATTGTTGTAATCTTTATTTAATTGAATTTGAGGAAACGGCTAGATGAATTTTTTTAAAATTTTTTTTGTAGGTAAATGAAGATGTTATCTTTCGTTTGATATACATTTCATATTGGTTGATATATTTCTAGTATTTTAATTTCTCAAATGAAAATTGTTTAAACACATACACTCAAACATATGTGTGGTGTTTGGTTGAGTGTTTTTGGTTGCTCAACATTGCTTAGGAACATGTATCTAGTAAAAAGTGAAACGAACAGCAAGCTAATGTTGCTTGGCAACATGTATCTAGTAAAAAGTGAAACAAACAGTAAGCTAACGTAATAAAGCTTTTTTTGTGAAAGCTTCAATTAAGCTGTTGTAACATTAATTTTTGAATTGTAAAGCGTAAAGCTTTCACACAACGCTCGAATGCTAATGCGAAGACTCGATAAGGTAAACCTTTTTTAATATAAGGGCGGCACTCTCAACATTCGCAGAACTTATTTCAATGAAAATATTAATTAAAATACATAAATGAAATTAAGTTTAAAAAAATTTAACTTAATATTTTTTTTTTAAACTGACTTGAATCAAATGCCGTTGGTAAATATAAAAATTACAGCAGACAGTTGTCCGAGGCCTTCGGCCACGGACTGTCCCTGCAGGCTGTGTCAGAGACGCGGCCATTAAGTTTAACGTAGAATACGCCATCCGATAAGACAGAAAACATATATAACAATAAATGATAAATAATATAAGCAAATGAATTTATTGTTATATATGTTTTCTGTCTTATCGGATGGCGTATTCTACGTTAAACTTAATGGCCGTGTCTCTGACACAGCCTGCAGGGACAGTCCGTGGCCGAAGGCCTCGGACAACTGTCTGCTGTAATTTTTTGTAAAGAGGACGTAGAATACCAACTAGAGAAGAGGTCGATAAAATGGACACAGAACTAGAAGCTGATTAAGTACTACAAGATGTTCTGGGGAACTTCATTACAAATATATCTAATGATCTATCAGATTCATCATTCCTGGTCTCCGAAGTAGAACCAAGCAAATCAACTGCCAAAAAATGAAAAGTAGAAATAGGCAAAAGTGTCAACAGTAAGACATAAGTATTATGATTCCCCTATTTCCCGACGCAAATTACGAAGATTGCCGTGATCTCGAATCGTACGAGCTCTGTGAAAAATTGTTCGATGATGAACTATTGTAACTTATAGTCGATCAATCAAGCAAATTTATAGTTTTTAGATACCTAACAAATCTCCCAATAAGCGGATATAATTATTATAAATATCATGTTAAATTCAAACCGGGAAACATGTTCGGTTTAGTACTTCAGTCCTGAAGTCTTAACTTTTCTGAATAAAATGAACCATTTTCTCAGAAAATAGATGGATAAATTAATTTTGATTTTATTTTCTAGACTTAGTTGCACAAATCACTTTTGAACTATATTAACATCTGTTGAAGAAACTTTCCACAAATCCACAATTTTACAAAAAAAAAACACACGTGGCAGTTGGGGGACTGCCGACAGAAGCTGTGCTCCAACTTACTTTCGATTGTTTTTTAATATTTTTGAAACACAATGATTGACAATATATATAGTTATTTATTATTACTATTATTATTAACACATCAGATATAAAAGCTTGCAAAAGCGAAATCCGGCACATTGTATTTAAAGTCATGTTTATTAAAGCTTTCTGAAATATTAATATGGTTGTAATCTGTGCTGGATTGATCCATGTTATTGATAACAGGTTAGCTACTTTTATTTCTACTAGTCCTGTAGAGGTGGCGCTGGTATATGATAAAGCTTATTCTGTTATGTTAATTTGTTTGCACTAGCTTCCAACCAACTAGCCTACAAACCTGTTGTGAGAGTGTTAATGTTATTTTGAAAGAGTTGAAAGATGAGCTTTATTTTCCGTGAAGTTTGACAAATTGCCATAACTACATGGTGATATAAAAGCTTGCAAAAGTGAAATCCGGCACATTGTATTTAAAGTCATGTTTATTAAAGCTTTCTGATATATTAATATGGTTGTAATCTGTGCTGGATTGATCCATGTTATTGATAACAGGTTAGCTACTTTTATTTCTACTAGTCGTGTAGAGGTGGCGCTGGTATATGATAAAGCTTATTCTGTTATGTTAAAAATAACGGTACTATCACCTCACGCATTTTCGTTATGCCATTTTTTCCCAGTTAACTCCGTCTCTCAAAGCCCGCTGTAAGAAGCATAGCTTCAAAAAATTAAGAAAAAACTCCATCACATAATTTAAAATTTCGGGCATTTTTGTAATACTACATACTAAAAATATAGGCTATGTATATTAGAGCCCTGCAACGGCACACATTTTCGCATAAACGAAAACATTCGTATGTAATATACACACACTACTTCACTTCAGTTGTGTGTGCGAAGAGAGGTACACCCCCGTACCGACGCTTTGCAGTATGAATAGGTATGAGAAGATAACAACGAAAGTACACTGACGTATTCGTATTCGTAAGCGCCGGGTAAACCGCAGTAAAAGAAGCCGGTAACTTGTGTACATGAAGCGAATATACGAGTAATATTCGGTTATTATCGAGGTGAATATGGGGAAGCGTCATATTTAGAAATTGGTGTGTTAAGATAGATCATAAGTAAAATAATTAAAATTAAATACTTTTTGTAGATGGTTATTATTTTGTATGGTTCTGAAAATATGTTATTCAGTTTTATATTTGTTTAAAAGTTGTTTTTTACTGTTTAATTTAGCAACTATAGTTTTCCATAACCAAACGATTTAATTTACCATTCTATTAACAGTGATTGAAAAAATATGAGTAAATTTTTATTTTATTTCATCATTTAGAATTATTTACATAGTTCATTAAAAAAATAACAAAAAATACAATATTTCAGATCTTATTTCCTATGGTAAAAGTTACTTTGTATAAGTTAACATTTTGCATTATTAAAATGTGTGAACATTATTTGCTCAAGTGCTAGTTCATTAAAGCTCAGTGTAGATCTTTTTTCGGATAGCAAGTTTTTGGCGGCTGAAAACAAACACTCTTTCTGAAGAAGCACTTGTTGCAGGAGTTGCTAAGAATATGCAGCTTAATTTATAAAGAAATGGGAAATTCTTTTTTTTGGAGTTCCCACCTATTAAAAACGTTAAAATCTTCAACATTTACAACTCTCGTATTTTAATAAAATTGAATTTCTTGAGTAATCATTTCATCAGAGCCGCTGGGCCTTTCATTTTCTACAAAACCAGAAAAAAGTTTTTTATATTTAGACATTGGCGATGAAGTACCCGCAACTTCTTCCCGAACTGTTTGTACTTGGTTTGGGAAGCCTTTCAAAAGACGAACGCATTCATCCTCAATGTTTTGCTTCTCAACGTCAGAAAACTGCAATAGCTTGTTTGTTGGAGGAAACAAAAACAGAGCTACATTATGCAGAATTGTAATATTGGGCATCACTATTGTTTCTAAATAATGATGAAATTTCTCCTTGAAACTCCGCATAAAATCCATATCGGAGGAGTCTGGTTAACATTCTACTTTAAGTTGATGCAGATATATAGGGGCCAAATGTAACGTAGCGTAATTTCACCCCTCCAAATGTTTGGTTGCTTCTTCAACCGGCTAAAGGATTTTTGTTACAGTTTTCAAATAATTTATATTTACATAATCAATTCTACTAAGCTGGTTTTTGCTTTTCAGCAATTGATTGATTTCTCCCCAGTTTTGTTCAATAGATGTTAGCATAGAAAAAGTTGTGTTCCAGCGAGTTGGACAAAAACTTTTTAATAAAACACTTAACTTCGCGTTAAGGCCCGACTTTTTCCAGCGAGTTGGACAAAAACTTTTTAATAAAACACTTAACTTCACGTTAAGGCCCGACTTTTACTAATTTTGCACTATGATTGCTTAATTCCGTTACCTCGGCGACTTCTTTCATGGAATTGTACAGCGTATTGTTGAGTAGATGGCTCATGCAAGCGAAATGTTGCGTGTTTCGAAAAGCTTTTATCATGTTCGAGCCTCTATCGGTTACAATAACTACTTTGTTATTGAAATTGCAACCGAACTCCATTAAAAGCTGTTCAACTTTGTTGAATATATTTTCACCTGTAATTACCAAAGTAATATAATATAGTAACAGAAATGGGTCGAAAAAATAAAAGTTCTTCATGTGAAACTTGAAATACTTACTGATGCACCTTTCCCCTTTCATTGACTTCAGCCCCAGTTAACGAACCGACAAAACTCCTTCCTTTACAAAATGAATTGTGAGAGCAATGTAGCTTCTCTTTAAGATGTCATCGGTCCAAACATCGGTCGTTGAGCCTGTAGTATCTGGCAACACTAACATCAAACAATTGCTAAATGTCAAATGTATATTTGAATAAACTTTACTTGAATGTGAATCACTGAATAGAGAGGACGTGTGTTTTATTGAATAACTCTACATTGGCGACGAGGAGCAAAGAATTTTAAAAAAAAATCAAATAAGAACGAAGACACATCCATTCGAATTTAAAATGGATTTGCAGCATGGAATGGGAAAGTATTTTAGAAAGTGTAGATTGGTTCTACCAAATTGTGTTTCTAAGTCCTTGTATATAAAAAAAAAAGAAAAAAATTTAATTTCGTACGTCAGTTTTATTGTGAAAGAAAGGAAAATTTTTTAAAGACAAAGGAATAATTTTAGAAGTGAAAAATATTTATTTGGAAACTGACATATAAAAAAGGCTAAGCTAATGTGGTGTTTAGTTGATTAAAAGATGTTTAATGAAAAGTAGATTGGTGAATTGTTTGTGGCTTAAATGCCGATAAAAAAAAATGAAATGATATTTTGTGGCTTAAAAGCCGATAAATAAAGAATGATGTTTTGTGGCTTAAATGCCGGCCGATATATAAAAAAAAGATGTTTTGTGTCTTCAATGACGTGGCTTAAATGCCGATAAGAAAATTGATTTTGCTTAAATGCTGATTTGTTGTGGCTTAAATGCCGACAAGGAGAAAGTGAAATTATAATTCGTGGAATAAGTTGTTAATACCGTGAATTGGTTTAAAAACCGGAGAGGGAAAAAATTGGTTTAAATACCGGAGGGAAAAAATTTTTTTGGTTTAAATACCGGCTATAAATAGCAATATGAAGAACAGGAAGATCGCTTGTTTAATGCGAACTGCATCAATAAACTGAATTAATATACTTTTTTGTTTTCTAGGTGAATTCAAATACATGGGTCTTACAGTTCCCCCATTTGATTATGCGCAACATACAGAAAACAGTGGTCCAGAATGGAAAAATTGGGTTCGGTCATTTGAATTCTGTATGAAAGCAAGCGGAATTAAAGAGGAAGAAAGAAAAGAAGCCTTATTACTACATTTTGCTGGAAGGAAAGTTCAAGAAATATATTGCAAATTACCAGATCTACCGGAACAAGAAACCGAAAGGGGTCCATGGGCCGACAATTATAGTTTTGAGCCGTCAATATATAAAAAAGCATTGAACAAGTTGAACGAATTTTTTCTGCCAAAGCAAAATACAACATATGAACGACACGTCTTACGATTGATGAAACAAGAAGAAAATGAAAGTATCAGTTGCTTTGCTATGCGATTAACAACCCAAGGCGAACGATGTAATTTTTATGACAAATTGGAGGAGAATATAAAGGACCAAATAATTGAAAAATGTAGATCAGCGCAAATGCGACGAGAATTGCTTAAACAAGGCGATGCAAGTTTGGATATTATTTTGAAGGTAGCCAAAGTATTCGAATCAATTGGTAAACAGGAAAAAATATTCATGCAAAATGAACTAGCCCATTCTGCAACAACAGAAGTCAACAGAATAAATAGTGAATATAAACTAAATAACCGTAGAAATGAAGCAGATGAATGTTTTCGTTGTGGTTATTCAGGACATCGAGCAAACAGTGATAAATGTCCAGCAATTGGAAAAACATGCAATAAGTGCGGTGGGCGAAACCATTTCGGCGCCAAATGCAAATCTAAACGTCGAGTTGAAACAGAACGATTCAATAACAGGAATGCCAAAAATGGAAGGACGGATATGGAAAATTATTCTTCAAAACGTTTCAAACAAGACAATAACGTTGTCAAATATGTTCAAAATACCGACGAATATGTATTTTGTATAAATTCGAACCATAAAGGAGACATGGTCAAATGCAAACTTGGACAAATAGAAATAATTGGAACCATTGATTCAGGCTCCAAGTTCAATTTAATCGGTTCCAAAATTTGGAAAGAATTAAAAGCCAAAGAGATAGTGGTCTCAAACCAACGAAAAGGAAATGATAAATGCTTTAAAGCATATGGAGGGTTTCCGTTGAAGGTACTGGGAATTTTCGAGGCACAAATCGAAATCAATAATAAGGTAGTACTAGCCGATTTCTATGTCATGGAGCCAGAAGGCGATTTTCTCATAGGAAATCACACCGCAAAACAGCTGGGGATCCTTAAAACCGGCACTGATGTGAATCGCATTGATGATATAATTGAAGAAAAGAGTCAGATAATTGGTAAAATCAAAAATTTAGTAGTGGATATACCATTACGGGAAGATGCAATACCAATTGCACAGCCATATCGCCGAATTGCAGTACCATTGGAGCAAGCAGTAGACAAAAAGATCGATGAGCTCCTTAAACAAGGCATAATTGAAAAAGTTGATGGATCGTCTAAATGGATCTCACAGATAGTTGCCATTCCAAAGGATAATAACACAGACATTCGCATTTGCATCGACATGCGACGAGCTAACGAGGCAGTTCAACGGGAACACTATCCCTTACCAACGATGGATAACTTTATGCCATACATTAAAGAGGCGAAAGTATTTACCAAACTTGATATAAAACAAGCTTTTCATCAAGTGGAAATTTCAGAAAAATCAAGAGAAATTACAACTTTTATGACCCGAAAAGGACTTTTTCGATATACTAGACTCATGTTTGGCATTACGTGTGCTCCAGAAATTTTTCAAAGAATAATGGATCAACTGCTAAGTGGCTGTGAAGGGTGTTTTGTTTATATAGATGACATATTGATATTCGGGGAAAACCAACTTCAGTTAAATCAACGAGTTGCGAAGGTCAAGACCATTCTTGAGGAAAACGGAGTTACTTTGAATCACGGTAAATGCATCTACAACGTGAGTGAACTTGAATTCCTCGGACATCGATGGACAAGGAATGGTATCAGCCCAACCGAAAGTAAAGTTTCAGCCGTCAAAAATTTTCGTATACCACAAACAGCCGGAGAGGTGCGGAGTTTCCTAGGCCTAGTAACTTATGTGGGAAAATTTCAACCAGACCTAGCAACCATTACCGAACCATTGCGAGCTTTGACTAAGAAGAGTGTAGTTTTCAAATGGAATAATGCACATCAAGAAGCTTTTGACAAATTAAAAGAGTTAATATCGAGCGAGATAATTTTAGGATATTATGATATAAATGACAAAACACTACTGTTCACCGGTGCAAGTCCGGTCGGACTAGGAGCCGTGCTAGTACAAGTCAACAAAAATGGTCCGCGAGTAATTTCATATGCGAGTAAGAGTCTCTCAGATGTTGAAAAACGTTATTGTCAAACTGAGAAAGAAGCTCTGGCACTTGTCTGGGGTGTAGAAAGATTCTACTACTACTTATTCGGAAGAGAATTTGATCTTGTAACCGATCATAAACCGCTGGAAATAATTTTTGGAGCGAAATCAAAACCATGCGCCAGAATCGAACGTTGGGTTCTACGTTTACAAGCTTACCGCTACAAAATTATTTATCAGAAAGGTAAACATAACATCGCAGACCCATTATCAAGATTGTTGACTGGGTCAGGCGACAAAAATACATTCGATGAGTACTCGGAACATTACGTTAACTGGATTACAGAGTTAGCCACACCGAAAGCATTAAAAATAAATGAAATTATTGAAGAATCGAAAAAGGACCAAACAATACTCGCAGTGAAACAGGCTATAAACAAAGAATCATGGCCGGAAGAGGTAAAAGAATTCAAATTGTTTGAAGCGGAGTTATGCTTCGCTGGGGATATTCTTTTACGGGGAATACGTATCATCATGCCTAAAGCTTTACGTGAACGGACGATCCAATTGGCGCATGAAGGGCATCCAGGTATGACTGTTATGAAACGTCGGTTACGTGCAAAAGTATGGTGGCCCAAAATTGACAAAGATGCTGAAGATTTAGTTAAAAACTGCAGAGGTTGCACTTTGGTTGCTGCACCATCAGCACCAGAGCCGATGAAAAGAAAAGAATTGCCATTAGAGCCATGGCAACATTTGGCAATCGATTTCTTAGGTCCATTACCGTCGGGACACAACTTATTAGTCATAGTGGATTATTATAGTCGATTCGTGGAAATTGAAATCATGAAGAAAATCGACTCAAATGAAACAATCAAGCGACTACGTGTAATTTTTGCTCGATTTGGAATACCACAAAGTGTTACAGCCGACAATGGATCACAATTAGTCAGTGAAGAGTTTAAAAATTTTTGCTTGGAATACAATATTGAACTAAACAGCACCATACCATATTGGCCGCAGCAAAACGGTGAAGTAGAACGACAAAACCGTTCTATTTTGAAGCGATTAACTATCAGCCAAAGCACCGGACGAAACTGGGCAGCTGACCTACAGGACTACCTTTTAATGTATCGCTCAACGCCACATTCCACAACATTAAAAACGCCAGCAGAACTACTTTTCGGTCGTAACATTCGTGATAAACTCCCATCAATTTACCAACCATTGGAAAGAGATGAGGAAATCAGTGATCGTGACAAAGAGAAGAAGGGGAAAGAGAAAGAATATGGAGACAACCGTCGAAAGGCAAAACCGATTAGTATTCGAGAGGGGGATGAGGTTTTGTTGAAACGGGAAATTAAAACCAACAAGCTTTCATCAACATTTGAGCCGACTATGTATAAGGTGGTTAAACGTAAGGGTAGCGAAGTCACAGTCGAATCAGCCGAAACAAGCAAGCGATACCGTCGAAACGTGTCTCATCTAAAAAGGGTTGGTCAAGCTTATCCTGAACCAATTATCAAACGACCATCTCGGCGACCAGCTCATCTGAAAGATTTTGTTTGCAAAGTAAACCAATCTTCTTAAATAAAAATAAAATATTTTTCAAAAGGAGTAATGTAGTATCTGGCAACACTAACATCAAACAATTGCTAAATGTCAAATGTATATTTGAATAAACTTTACTTGAATGTGAATCACTGAATAGAGAGGACGTGTGTTTTATTGAATAACTCTACAGAGCCAAAGCCATTTCGTTCGCTTAAAGCGATTTCCGCTTTTATTTTCGAAAAACACAGTTCGTAAATAGTTGCAACATTCCTCGAAATTGTTGTGGGATGTGGAAGTGCTTTTTCTATATCCACATTTGCACTATAGTTTGGTCCCATCAGTGTAAATTCTTTTAAGACTGCTTGTAGACCATCGTCTTTCACCAAATTAAATGGTCTGACATTTTTTATTACCCATTCCGTCATTAGTTTTGTAATATTTTTTTTCGTAGGGACATCAACTTCGACTTTTTGACAACTCTCAGATTTGCTTTTTACCAGGTAGCATTTGTACTTCGCAAGATTTGATGTTGAGAAGTTGCTGTATTTAAGAAGCTTTTCTGCAGTGTCTGCAGCTGACGAAGTTTCACACCGGCGAGCCATCTTGCTCCATTGTTTTTGCGAATATCTCCCAGACCTTGCTTTTACCCTTTGTTTCGCACAAAATCATTTCACCGCTTGAAATCTTCTCCGCTATTGCCTGTGATTCACACATTGTTATTGATAACTGGTTTGAATTCTAAACGAATTATTTAGTTTAAGGATACAGGTATACTTCATATTTAATGTTACTTACTTCCTCAACTTCCACTTTCGCCTTAATACTCATATTAATTTTTGTTTCGTTACTTTCGATCCGCCGTTGGCCAGTAGATTTGGTTCATCCACCTTCAAAAGACAAAAGAACATGTCCAGTTCGAAGAGCTTCAGTGACAGTGTCAACTATTTAACCTGAAATACATCAGTGATTGCATAACTAATCGAGCTAGCTAACGGAGGTGTCCGATAGCTACTGCCCCGGATATATTTCGCGGAATTAGTGAGCTGCTGGGATTACCCTATGCAACTCAGAAACTTTCCACCTACACGGTCAGTCCCATGTTTTATTTTACTCGCTAAACTCGCAATTTCGACCAATTTATAAGGGGACCTAAGCGATATTAAGGAGCTTTAAGCGACTCTTCATACAAAATGGTCGGCAAACTATCAAAAAATTTAAATTTTTTGTTATTCCAGGTAAACTAATATTTCGACCACTTCGGTAAGCGATTTTAACTGAAGCCATTTAAAATATCTTAGCGTCTCACAGGAAAAGATGGAACAGTTAGCTTAGCGAGGACAAAGAACACAATGCAAGTGACAGAAAGTCAGCCCTTTTGATCGGGCAAATTCGCTTCCGTGACTCGCTGAGAGGGCAGAAATTGTAAAATTTTTCCACTTTTGATTGTAACATTTTGGGATATAGACACAAACAGGGTTGTCATAGAAACCATATCGGTTTTACTCATTATCGGTTTTGCTTGGTTTTGACAATTTGGAATGTAAAAAAAATCAATATGCGAATCAGCTGTTGCTCGCATGTGTTTATTTGTTTGCAATTTTATTTTACTTGTGTGCAGAAAATGGAAGAAAAACAATAGTATTCATGGAAATATCACTAAAAGTAATTGTATTATAAAAAAACCGAACTCACGGGCGATGTGTTAACACCTTTTTGTTACACGGTACCTGCTCGATTTCTATGAACACATTAGTAAATCTTACATTGGAAAATAAAAAACAGCGTTCAATCATGTGATGTAGTTTCATTTAAATAATATTAATAGTTAAAATTATTTAAAGACAAGTGCCAGCACATGTGTCATAATTTTCTTGCTTAATACTTTTTGTTTCATTCCCACAAAAAACAACAACACCAACAACAACAACAACTACTACTACTACTGATATGTTGGTGATTTAGTTGTGCTTGTTGTGCCGTGGAGTGTTTGTGTGGGTGGTGGGTGTAGGGGGGTGTACCTAAAAGAAAAACTGTTAAGGGAATGCAAAGAGTGGAGAGTGTGAGTGTAAATTGTCATGGTGGAGGGTATATAAGCTTCGGCCCGGCCGAACTTAACACCGTTTTTACTTATTTTTGTATACACCGGGCAATGCTGAACATCAAATGACTCGCTTTGTTTGGCCATAGCAACAACAACGAAACAACCAAACACACAATATCACACATACTTTGTCCGAAGTAGCTGGCGTATACGTGTGTCACATAACCACATGTTTGCCGTATCAACAGAAACGAAACAGCCAAACACACAATATCACACATACTTTATACGAAGTAGCTGACGTATTAGTGTGTCACCATAACGGCGACTGCGCAAGCCGTGCCTTTTATTGAAATTTTGCGTGGCTATGCTTTATATCTCCGTTCAACAACAGCAACAGACACATGTACATACACACATTATTATGTTAATACATACGCTATAGACACAATTTCGTTTGCCTCACCCCTGCCACACCACTCTTTCATTGCTCTCTTGATCGCTCATTTTTGTTTAACACGTCATTATTCTCTTTCGCAGTCGCTTAAAATCTGGTTTTTGCAGCAGCATAAAATCTGGTTTTAGCAGCAGCAGAAAACCTGTCTGTGTTTTGTGTGCATGTGTTGACTTTTAGAGATTTAGTCCCTATACGCCGCTATAGATGTTAACACATCAAAAAAAGGATTAAGTCGTTGTAAATAAAATACGATTGCATCAGCAGTTGTAACATTTTTGTTATTAGATGAAGAACGGTTACCAAGATGACGAGAAAGATTTTGAGAGATTGCTGCTACCCACTTGGGTTGCCGGAGACACCGCATGTAATTTTTTTATTGCGCGCTTACTTTTAAAATTGCTTTCAAGATCTGTAGCTAATTATAGGTGAAACAACGAACATTTCGTATGGCCGTACACACTATTGAAGGACATTTGTCGCGTTCTAAAATACTTCCGCTTTTGCAACTTGCTACTTCGTTTCGGGTTTTAACGGAAGAATATTTTCAGAGATCAGTCGGTAACGATTCATATATAAGTCTCACAAGTCTCCAAAAAACAATAATTTTTTGAGGGGGACAGATCACGTTATTTTAAGCAAAAAAGGTAAAATAACAAAATCCGGGCAAAGGCATTGTTTCGGTGTTATGGCACCCGAAATTTCGGATGTCTGAGAGGGTAATGGGGTATAAAAGAAGTCAAAATAAACTCAGAATATTAGTTAGCATTTTTCATTAACTCGCTTAGTTATCGAGTTATGGGATGTTGAAAGTTTAAAAAATTATCGAATTTTATTTCTTAAAGTAAGTAGGCCCAACACCGGCTTCTCCATAGTATTTTTGTGGTATAAAGCTTTATATTTTTGAGAAAAGTAAAAAAAATAACACTGTGCAATAGTGGGTTTCGGGCTTATACCAAACCAAAAAATTGTGAAAGTACTTGGACGTGGTATCACAAAACCCCGCTCGGTTTTGCCCCTATACGTAACAATTTTTTTTTACAGGCCAAAGAACATTTTTGAGGTGGGTCATTGCCCTATTTCAGATTTTACTTCAATAAATCCTAAACAGCTTGAAATATTGCATTACAACCTACAATATTGTCAAAGGTTGTAATGCAATATTTCAAGCTGTTTAGGATTTATTGAAGTAAAATCTGAAAATAAATGTGGAAATAAAATCCACATCCAAAATTTTCTTCGACCTGTAAAAAAAAAAATTACGTATAGGGGCATTGTATTACAAAATGTTCAACTACTTCCAGAAGTTTTTGGTTTAGTTGAGGCCCGAAAAAGACCCCTTTCATTTGTGCCACAGTGTAATCGATAATTTTTCAAAATTTCAACATAGGGGGGCCCATAACTCCGAAACTATGTATTTGCCCCGATTTTGTTGTTTTGAGTTTTCGCTTAGAATAACATGTTCTCTCCGACGCAGTATTTTTTTTAACTTTTGGAGAGTAAGCCCTTAAGAGACTTAAGCCCTATTTTTAGGCTTTGTCTTAAAAAATAAAAACCAAGATGCAAAAATATATCTCTTTATTAAGAAATTATTAAAATAAATCAATTCACTTAAATTGTTGCAAAATATTCCGGTGCAAACAAATATCCAACCAAAAGCGCGCTAATGAAAACCGACAGGTGTTAGCTGCTTGGTTTATTTCCAATATCAAAACGGATAACATTGGTTTCTGTGACACCTAAAACCGACATAATTTCTAGTTCGAATATAAAATCGATAACATTGGTTTTCATGACACCAAAGCATTAGTTCTTGTCGTTTTCAAAACCAATAGCGACAACATTGGTTTCTATGATATCCCTGATTGTCTTGAAGTAGGGTTACACTTTTTTTCCAAACGAATAAAAAAAACACTGTTAGGGCAATGAGAAGAAATTATGTTGAATTTTTGCTCCGAAAGGAAGTCGCTATATGTGTCAGTTCGCTAAAACTATAATTTTTCAATGCTTCGAATATAAAATCGCTAAGACGCTCACGCTGAGTTTTCGAAAAAAGTGATGGCTTAACGCCACCTTACTTTCGCGATTGGACGCACCGTTTCTGAGTTACAGCCATTATTGTATCTCAGCGATTTTCATATTTTGGAGATTCTGTAAAAAAAATTCTTCCATACGAATTGGACCATATTAGGAAAAACCCTTAAAAACCCGCAAAAATTGGATATTTTTCGATTGGACCTCCATTTTAGCGATTTTATTTTTGAAAAATTTTAGTTTTAGCTATTTTGGAAAAAGTGGTTGAAGACATCCATTGGGTTAAACCTAAAGGTATACAATTTATTATTTTTTCGATTGAACACACCGTTTCCGTGTTAAAGCCACTTTTTTATTTAGCGATTGGAATTGGACCGCTTTATGAAAAACCCTTAGAAACCAGCAAAACTTGGTTATTTTTTCAAAATTTCTTCCAAATTTGTCCATATTTTCGATCAAAAATGGGGACCCTGGGTACCCATTATCCATCGCCGTGGGTAAGTGACCATTATTTTCCCCATTATCCTGAGGGTAATGGGTAATCGTGATAGATAATTCCCCATTGTCCTGGGTAGCTACCCATTATTTTTCCCATTACCCTGGTGATGGGTAATTCCCCATTTTCGTGGGTAGCTACCAATATTTTTCTCCACACCCTGCGGATACTGGGTAAACGAAACAGGCCAATTAGCAAAGACCAACCAAACCATGTTATGCACAGCGAGATTTTATACTAGGCGACAGTCAATCGTCTGGGAAGTAATGTAAGTACAACACGACAGTGTCGACTGAGACCCTCCTAGCGAAAGTTTCCCGGCTTAAGGACAACAAAGACACAGGTGCTGATGGCCTGCCCGTTGAGCTACTCGAGGCTGATGGCGATGAGTTGGAAAGGTGCATGCATAAGCTCATATCCAAAATGTGGTTAGACGAATGTATGCCCGATAATTGGAGTCTTAGCATACTGTATCCAGTTTTCAAAGACCCTAGTGTATGTAGGTGGGTCTTGCTGTTAATGAGGGCAAGACAAAATTGATGGTGTCAACGACTAGAGAAACCTCTCGACTTGGTCCGCACTTGAACGTTGACAATTTTGAAGTGGTAGATGAATTTGTTTACCTTGGATCCGCCGTGAACAAGGACGTTAGCCTGGAGATAGTTAGGAGAATTGTGCTTGCAAATATATGGTATTTTGGGCTCAGCAAGTAGTTTAGGAACAAAGATCTCTCTTGGCGGACAAAATTCCAGCTATATCAGACTCTTATTTTACCTGTCTTGACATATGGCTCCGAAACTTGGGTCATATCGCAAGCGGATGAAAAACACCTGAGAGTTTTCGAGAGAAAATTAAAAACTATATGGTCCTGTTAGAGAAAACGGCGAGTCCGACATCGCTGGAACGCAGGGCTATATAATCTATATTCTGACGTGGACATAGCTAGGCGAATCAAATTAGGCCAATTGCGTTGGCTAGGTCATGTTATCAGAATGGGCGAAGATGAGCCAGCGCGAAAGGTTTTCGATAACGTACCCGATGAAAGCACGAAAAAAGGATGACCAAGACTGCGCTGGATAGACCCGGCAGAAGCATCCCTCTGTATCCTTGGTGTTACCAACTGACGAGAAAAGGCGAAAGATAGAGCCAGTTGGAAGAATATGTTGAAATTTGTGCAATTTGTTTGTTTAATTAATATGTGTAAGACGTCTGACCTCATGAGGTTGTAAAATAGTCAATAAAAATAATATATGTTCCAAGTATTATGGAGTAAGCCTTTTCCTTTATACATCGCATTTAAGGCCCTATCGAGCATAATGTGCGAAAGACCAAAGCCATATGTTGCAAGCCTGATCGGGCCTTATCAGTGCGGCTTTAGCCATGGAAAATCAACTATCGGCCAGGTATTCACATTACTACAAATCCTGCAGAAAGACCACGACACCAAATCGACACCAACAACCTCTTTGTAGATTATAAGGCTGCCTTCGATAGCCTGGGAAATAAGTACCAAGCTATGTCGGAGCTTGGCATTCCTGCTAAGCTGATACGCCTGCGTCGAATAACACTGACCGTGAAGACATCTTCAGTAAAGATTGGTAAAGATCTCACGGAACCATTTAGTACGAGGCGAGACTTCAGGCAGGGCGATGCTCTATCAACCAATCTGTTCGTATTAATTGAGATTCTCGTTAGAAAGCTGCAGTCAACGCGAATGAAACTATCAGTCAGCATTGACATCATTGGGCCAAATCTACGAGAAGCTACAGCAGTATTTTCAAGAATTGAGAAGGAATCAGTAAGATTGGGTTTGGCAATAAACGAGGACAAGACAAAATTAATGGCTTCGACATGCAGGACATCCACTCCATTGGACGAAAAGGTACATGTTGATAACCGTTATAATTTCGAGGTAGTGGACGAATTCATTCACCACGGACCTGACGTAAACAGAAGAAATATCGCCAGCCTGGAAATCAAACGGGGAATTGTTCTTAAAAACAGGTGTTATTTTAAGCTAAGCTGGCACTTCTGTGATAAGATACTCCCGCGAGAAAGAAAGATACAATACAACCTGTTCTGCTTTGTGGCGCAGAATCCTGCCTCATACCGCATGTTTATAAAACATCACTGTGAGTCTTCGAGAGAAAAATAATCCGAAAAATAAATGATCCTATATTAGCGAACATGTGAGACTCGAGGTGTATAAACTGTATCCCGACATCGAAGGAGTTCGGCGAATTACAATCACGCGTTTACGGTATCTATCCCATCTCTGTAGAATGGCATTCGAAGAGGTGCTCGAAGGACATAGAAAAATAGAACGATTAAGCCTGTGCTGGAAATACCATGTAGAAGAATGGATGCAAGAGCTTGGTATTACAAACTGGAAGAGAAACGCTAAAGATCCACCTGGTTAGCCCTGGCCCCCTCTGGACTGTTCGAAGTCAACTAAGTAAAAAGATAAGGCAGTCAAGCTTGCGAACACTTCAAGATCGCTTTCAAGTTAGTTGAATTCTCACCGAAGCCTCTGGATATGCCACAAAATTACAAATTAATTTATGTGTCATAAATATATATATATATATGTGATTTTGGATATGAGTAACTTCCTTAGTCAGCCGTCGGTGGTGCAATGGTTAGTGTGCGTGGCTCTTGTACATGACAACATGGGTTCGATTTCTGCTCTGACCGCCTTATATTTCCTTCGACGATGGCCACTTGGCTTAGTGACGGCGACACTATCGAGTACGTAGTCTTGAAAAAGCTTCTCAACATACCATATTGAACCGGCTTAAAACTGTAGGTTCTTCTTAGTGAGTGTAAATCTCAAAAGCTCACACCTCACTTGTTGCGAGAAACTGTCCCCAATCTCTTCATGGGATGTGGTGGTAACCATTTTTCTTCTTCCTTAGCTTTGCATTAAGACTTGGTCTTGAGGAGGATTCAAATAACTTTTGCGTTTTGCATATACATTTTCTAGTCAGACTTAATTTATATCCTTTAATAACAGAAATCAAAATTCTGCTTCATAAAATAAACAAAAACGAAAAACATGAAAAAAGCGTCAATAGGCCAAACAAACATGACCTACGCAACATTTTGTTTGTGATATTTTATTTAAGCTTATATATCACTTCTACACACACAAGAATATAAATGAAAGCTCATATCCTCAAACAAACCTGCACACTCACACACATACACAAGGACACACATCTATTCAAATACAGCTAAAGCGGCAAACACTAACACATACACATGGACACGAATATATACATATATACCACGTCGAAAGCTTAAACACACATCACTCTGTTTACCGGAATATATTTAATCTGGTTGGCAGGTATGAAATCCCCAAAAAAAGTGAAAGTTTATAGACGAATACAGACAATATTTAGGTATATTATACCGTATACATACATACTACGCTCTTTGTATTTTCAAGAGTGTATGTGTGCGAAGGATATGCTTGTCAATCGTGTGTATATTTATGTGATGGATAGTGTTCTCATTGCAGGAATATGAGAGAGTGTAAAGTGTATCCTTGTGTTTGAGTGTTAAACAAAGTGTTTTATTACCCAAAGCACAATACAGTTGAGCCAAGATGCAACCCAAAACAAATATGAGTAAACGGAAATGAAAATCCGCAGTAAAATAAATACACACAATGAAATGGTATTTGTAAGTAACGTATACGGACACAAATCAGGGATGAGAAGTACAGGATGTGAAAATCCTGAAAAAGTCTTGTAGGAAACGTCATAATAGGCCAAGGTCCTTAAGGACAGAGTGAGTCTGTAGTGTATATAATATTAGGCATAAATAATATAAGAAAGAGATAATATCTTCAAAGAGGAGGTCTTGGAAACATATCTGCGAAGGCAATGAGAACAAGGCTGAGATTTCCAGAACGCGTACAGTTCTCTCGACGACTCCAACATCTATAGGATATCTGAAGGAACAAATCGGGCTGTGAACGACATCGAGAGATGAATCATTCCAGGAAGATGGTCCGAATACATAAAGTTAAACCGGTTTCGCCAAAATTGGAATATTCGATGAAACCGAAAGCCGAAATATTTTAAAACCCGGTTTTCTGAATACACTCGTTCGGATACTAATAAATCTATAGCAACCATAATCGACTAAATCAAAAATGGAATGAGTTTGTGGCAGCCAAAACTTGAGGTTGTCGCAAATTGTTTATTTGTGATTCGGTTATGGCAACTGAATTTGTCGTAGCCGAATTGTTGGTAAATGCGTTGCAGTGAACCGATAAAATGGTTCCCGCAACAAAATAATTTTTAAATTTGGTTGTTGCAACTGAATTGTTTTGACTCGAAGCTTGTTAACATTAGTTTGCAGTTAAAATGCATTTGGTAAATTGAGAACAATCTTTGTTAATGTTTAAACCAACATTATTATGGTACCCAGAATAATATTAAATTATGTTTTATGTGCAACATGAGCAACACGACCCATGAGCTGGATTGCGTTTATTAAAATTTCTTGAATTTTACATTTCAGGACGTTGCACACGGAGACCGATTGGACAAACACGCCTATAATATCACAGCTTTTAGAGTATTGTTCTGATCATTTTGAAATATGCCAGGCATTTCTAGAGGAGGTGTCAGTCTTTGAGAATATTGTGTTCAGAGGCACCCTGTGTTAACACAATTGGTGCTATATTGTAGAAACTTTCAAAGCCTAGTACTTCAACACTTCTTGGCCGATTACAATGATTTTGTGCTTATAAAAATCTACTAATCTACTTTTACCCTTATTAAGATATTGTCTATCAAAAAGTGATAGCCTGGCCACGTAACTCAAAAAAATTTCGCAAAAACTGTGGCCGCTTAACAACGAACTACTCGTTCGCTTAGGTTTACCGTATTTCATTTGCCTTGTATTTTCGAAATATGTTACCAGATTAAGAATTTATTGCACTATCACAAAATAAGTCCAAAATTTAATAAACAATCACATGAGGTGCCAGGGATCACCACGGTGGAAAGAAGTTCCTTTCGCTGTATATTATGTACTAGTTAGTTCCAACACGCCTAAGGCGCCCTTTGAAAAATACGATAATTAAAATTGCTCTTAAGGAACGATAATATTTGTAAAATGATAAACTTTTTTAAGAACATTTCTTTACTGAACGTATTTTTTCAAAGTAAATTTTTAGGTCTTTTTTGTAAGAATATGTATTATATTTTCCCCAAAAAGTCGTTTTTTAAAGAGAGGTACTTCTTTTATAAAAAGCTAATATTCTGTTTAAGAAAAGGTAAACTTTTTAAGAAGTAATTTCTGTAAGAAAAAGCCTAAGGGTATGAATTTTTTTTAACAAAGAAGTACTGTTTTTAAGAAGAGGTATTTTTTTAAAAGTGGTATTCTTTTTAGGAAAAGGTTATTTTTTTTAAAGAAAATGTACTTATTTTCAGAAATACTACTTATCTCAAGAAAAGAAAAGAAATTATTTTATTTCTAAGAAAAGGTACTTTCAGGAGAGGGAATTTTTGTAAGAAAATGTATTTTTTTGTTAAAGAAGAATATAGTAATTTTTAAGAGTAGGTACTTATCTCAAGAAAAGTTATTTTGTTTTACAAAAAAGGTACGCGTTAAAGAAAAGTTAGTTTGTAAGGAAATGTACTTTTTTAAGAAAATGTACTTATTTAAAAAAAATTATTTTTTTTGAGAAAAGGTACTTTTTGTAAGAAAATTTACTTTTTTCAGCAAACTTAAATTTTTATGAATATGAATAAGTATTTTTTTCAGAATATTTACTTTTTTTAAGAAAAGACACTTATTTACTTCTCTCTTCTTGACTTTTCTAAATTTACTTTTTATTGGGTTCAAAACTAGAATATATTCTAAATATTGGTTACAGGTTCCACCTAGGAAACTTCCTATTAAACAAGTAGTTTGCCAACATATGTTAGTCTAGACACAAACCGAAGCAAAGGTAAATAATATAGTTGGTAATATTGGGTTGTAGAATAATAGTGTTAAAACAAAAGTTGTTTAATTTTTTTTCATTTAGCCCCCATCCCGCAACGTGCAATAATGAACTTCGTTCCAAAAATCGATAATATTTTGTATATTCTTTCAAGCTGGCAACACTAAAAATTAAACACCTGATAGACAAATTATATTTTTATTCTCTATTTATACCCTCACCATAGGACGGGGGTATATATCATTTAATACGTAAAAAAATGTAATACATAGAAGGAACCAAATTAGACCCTTAGTGTTTTTGGACGAAATTCGTTTAGGACTTTTTAAGATGTTTGAGCTATGTCCGTCTGTCTGTCTGTCTGGCTGGCTGGCTGGCTGGTCAACACGATTACTGTCGTAAATTTTTACAGATGACAATGAAACTTTGTCAGTGACTATTGTTTGCCAATATTGAGTTTGGGATTTAAAATGGACGTTTTGACCACACCCCTTCTGGTACCTCCCATACAAATCGACACATTTAGCAAAAATCATATTTCTTTGAAACCTTTCTTCTGGTAGATGTGATTAGCTTCAACTCTCACACCGGTTAATAGTCTGTAAATGCTTACTTAAGTGGAGGAAATGGGCGAGATTGTCACGCCCATTCTGGTACCTCCCATACAAAAGAGGGTGTTCGACCGGATTGTCAATCCGATAAATCGCGTGAAACACTTCCGACCTTAATGAAATTAGATATAAGGCTTCACGTTATCAAAAGCTAATCGCGGCTTAAAACGTGATTTTGCCACACCCATTGTGTACCTCCCATGCAAAAGTTGTTTGGGCGTCTGATTGTTCGGCGTGAGAAGTCCCGCAAAACAAAACCAATCTTTATGAAAGTTTGTACTAGTCAGTATTTAGCCAAATAAAGCTCTCCTATAGAAAATGAGCTGTTTTGCCACACACATTCTGGTACCTCCCACATAAAAATTGGGCGGATGACCGGTTGGTCCACACGATAATTCTCATAAACATCAACCGATCTTAATAAAATTAGATACTAGGCAATATTTTGCTGAAAGCTACTATGTAATTAATAACTGACTATTGTGCCACGCCCAGTTTCGTACATCCCATACAAAAGTTGGGCGTATTTGGGGTTTGCCGACTCGATATCTCCAATAAATCATAACCGATCTTAATAAAATTTGGTACTGATCAAAATTTTGGTAACAATTTGCCATGCCCATTTTTGTACCTCGCATATAAATATATCTAATTTGGGTATTCAATAATATTTAGCGCAAGGTCGTCAATCTCCTGTTGATTATGGTCACTTTTGAGTATGGGCGTTTTTTAACAGAACTCCCACGCAATGGATGAGGTACGGTATGGTGAGGGTATGATTAAGTCGGTTCATCCGACTGAAACATATGTACCGGTTTTGTCTGCTTGTTTACCAAATTTTGCAACGCAAAAGCTAAACATAATTGACTGTTTTTGGCATTTCGATGACAGCGAAAAAATGTTAGCCGATTACAATTTTGTACTGAAGTGCTTACGTTTTCTTTCGCATTGACTTTCTTGCGCCTCGTCGTGCCAGCAACTTTCCCTGCCGTTGCCAGCTCGTCTGTCATTTCATACCCATGACAACTCCAGCGGCTGACACAGAACCTGTCGTTTTTTCAGTTTTTTTTGTTAATAACTCGGCCATTTGAGGGAAAGACTATTTCTGACAACACCACTAAATTCATAATCACTTAGTAAAGAACACACTGTAACAAATTTTAAATTATCTCTAGTCGTGTGGAAATGCTGACTTCTTAAAATTTAAATTTTTTCAACCTGTAAAAACAAAAGATTTTCCTGAAAAAGTGCCATGATTCATTCAATATTTTCTTTGGCTATTTCTATGAAACCTATACCAATTTCACATTTTTCTACAAGGCTTTGGGTAATAAACCTAATATACAATTATTACACCGTACGACAATTTAAAAAAAAGTCATTACACTTGAACCGTATAATATACGTCTGAAACCATAGGTAAAATGGTGTTAATTGGCGTTTTCAGTTTTTCATTTTCTCATCCTCTTGCCCCATAAAAGGACTACAAATTTTCAAGGGATAAAATTTTTCAAAAAAAAAGAAAGTTAAATACTTATTCCCTCCCTACGATACCGATATAGGTGTCAACTTAAAGAAGAGAATTGTGCCTATTTTCATTATTTTTTTATTTATACCATTCCAGGATAACAAAGACTTAAAAAGTGTCCTTGAAAATTATATCCTTGAAAATCCTTTGAAAATCTCCAACAATTTATTCGAAAAAAATATATGTTAATATCCTATATATGTGACCTGGTCTACGGAAAGGGGGCTTAGGTGTCAAAAAATCAATTTTCACTTTTTGGTTGATTCGGATGGAAGATGAGATGCTTTTTCACGTGGTACAGAAAGCAGAAAATCCTAACTTGCTTAGATTATGCAGTAGAAATGCGAAGACGATAATCAACAGAAACAGTAAACGTCACTTCTTCAGTGTTACTTTTTTAAATGTTCCACACTAGCAACTTTCACGATGAACTACAATAATATTCCGACCAACAACAACACTTACTGGACCAACAACAACACTTACTGGACGTCCGGCGCGGAGAACAATTAACGAGATAATGAGAAACTGACGAAACGAGTTGCTTACTTTTAACAGCTTTTTCACAGAAAACTAGTTTTCGCACGTAAACTCCCATTTCGTAGACCAGGTCACATATAGTGTAATACTCCCCAAAATGTCAACATTCTAGCTTTATTAGTTTATTTTTAATAAAAGTTTACATAAAACTCTTCAAGCAAAAAAAGTACTCAATTATATGGAACAGAGTATACAAATTTTTTAAAAAAGTCCTTACTCTTGACCCAGATGATATAAGAATGAAACTATAAATTATCGGACTAAAATGGCATTTTCAGTTTTTCAATTCGTGATCCTGCTGTCCCATAAAAGGACCACAAAACTTCAAAGGATATCATTAAAAACAAAATTTAAATACTTGTTCTCACTGTTCAATAAATACGTTGAATTTATTTAACGTGTTTTATAGGAATATTTCTGTAGTACGTCTTGACAAATTGAAAAATTCAGAGGCTCAAATTATTTCTGCATTTCGATTTTTCGTAAAACAAAAAAGTGATTAAAAGCGAGTAAACGTGATTATGGAGTGCCCAAATCGGAACAAGTTTTGTATTCTATGTGGGTTTTTTGTATGCTACTTGTTCCATCATCTAAAATAATCCTCCATCCACTTCATATTAAACTGGGTTAAAGTAGAAATTTCGTTCGGGCACTTGGCTCTCAAAGTGCAGCTATGACGCATCTGAAGACAGTTTTTCGAAAACTTAGTGATGCCAACATTGAGGCTGGTATGTATTGATTTATTCATACTTGATATTTAAATATTTATTAATTAGAAAAGGAAGCTTGGAATAGTTTGGATGCTGTAATCATAAACTTTTTGGGCAACACCAAATCTGAAAACTACAAAAGTATAGTTCAGAACCTTGTCGAATGTTTTGGAAAATTTGGAGTTAATATGTTCCTGAAAATGCATACTCTGGACAGACATCTGGACTTTTTCCCTGAAAATTTAGGATATTTTAGTGATGAACACGGTGAACGATTTCATCAAATCTCGTCGTTATAGAGAACCGGTTCCGTGGAAAAAATTCAGCCCACGTGTTGGCAGATTACTTTAGGTCAATTTGTCGTGACACTGCAATCGACAAAGCAAAAGTACACACTTTTCTTAAGTACCATTCATTTGAAATATCTACGAATAATGTTACCCTTTGAAGTTTTGTAGTCCTTTTAAGGGGAAACAGGATAACGAAATAAAAAACTGAAAATAACATTTTATTCCGATTAGCTTATAGTTTCACCCTTATATCATCTGACCCAAGTGTAACTCCTTTTTTAAAAAAATGTATACTCTGTTCCATACAGTAAAGTACTTTTTTTTCTGGAAGAGTTTTATCTAAGCTTTTATTAAAAATTAACAAGTACAGGCTATTAGCATATATTTTTTTCTAATAAATTGTTAGAAATGTTCAAAGGATTTTACAGGATTTAATTTTTCAAGGACATTTTTCAGTCTTTTTTAACCTGGAATAGTATAAATAAAATAATAATAAAAATAGCCATAATTCTCTTCTTTAAGTTGACTCTATATCGGTATCGTAGTATTTAACTGTTTTTCTTTTTGAAAAATGTTATCCCTTGAAAATTTGAAGTCCTTTTATGGGGCAACAGGATGAGAAAATGAAAAACTGAAAACGCCAATTAACTCCATTTTGCCTATAGTTTCAGACGTATATCATCCGGTTCAATTGTAATATGGACTGTCGGACGGTGTTATCATTTGGATATGCACCCTACAGTCAACATTCTCTGAAAATGTGAAATTTTAAACCAATTTTTTCATTTTCGATGTTTGGCAAATATTTTTTTATCTTTATTCTGGACTAGGAAACCCGACAGACTTCGTCCTGAATTTTAGTAGGGGGAAAACAATCAAAAACGAATAGCCTATAGCACTCAGAGATAACGGAGCATTCTACTGGTGAACGAATTTTTAAAATTGGATGAGTAGTTTAGAAGTTTACCCGCTACATACAAACTAACAGACAAACAAATTCACAAACATTTCCTCTGTATAATATTAGTAGAGAAGAATTAATTACAATAGATATAGATTGAAATATTCTCAAATTCACCCCAAAAACGAAATTGATCTAACGCATAAATGAGCTCGGTACAGCTTAATTTGTAAACAAGTTGAATTTTCATAGAAGATTTGTTTCGGAAAATCTCGAAAATTGTTTTACTGTTTGGAAAAAATTAAATTAAATGGATTTAATTGACCGTGTAGTAGGTCGACAGGATGGTTCAGTCACGAGCGGACAAATTTCACCAGCGGAATGATTAACGGTGCTCAAAAAGTATTGATGTGTAGGCATTATTTCTGGTTTCTTCAGTGGCTCGAAAATCTCATATCATTAAAAATATAGGGAATTAACTCGCTACCTCATTTTTCTGAGCTACCTCATTTGGAGTGAAAAAAGTGCTCCGAAAAATTGTAATCATGCAAATGTGTATTGATCTTGATTGAGAATGTTTTGAAACCAATAAAAATATTTCGATCATCAATATTTGATTATTTATTATTAGAGCAGAAATATAAACAGCAACCTCGTATATTCGTATGTTCTACGTTCAGCAGAAATGATTTTCATTAATTCGACCTTTTTATTGGTACTTTTTTATTTTATGATTCATTCTCAAGACCAATTGGAGAGAAGTTTTTTACGCAAATGCTTCTTTTGTGTTTTGCTTGCGATATTTTTCGAACACTTGCACAGTGGAAAATTCTCAATTGAGATGAGTTTTCGTTTGCATTTAGTTTGATGCATGTTTCAAAAGCTGCTGTGGCTAGATTTGAAATAGCTATACCGTTTGCCAGGAATCACAAGGGTTCATTTTGCAGAACCTATTAAAAAAAAACTATATCTCTACTAATAGAGATATAGAATGGTCTTGAGCTGGAATAATAAAATACCAATAAAAAGGTCGAATAAATAAAAATTATCCCTGATTTTTAGTTACTAATATTTATCAAATGTCGCTACTTAAAAGAAACGCAAACAAAAAACAAGTAAAATCTTCAACTCGTAAGCAGAGTACAAAACCAATAGTGTCTTCACTTTGCTAATTTGATTAATTCAAGCGCCCAATGGGTAAATCGTAAACTTAGTACAGCAGCTTTTTATATATTAAAAAAAATGATGTCTCACAACATCCCATGAAGGGATTGAGGAGAGCTTATCTAGTTTTGTGCACTTTCTAGTTTTACACTCACTGATTGGTACCTACAGTTTTACACCGGTTCCGAACGGTATTTTGAGAAGCATTTTCATGGCTAAATACTCGATAGTGTCGCCATCACTAAGCCAGGTGACCGTCGCCGAAAAAAATGTAAGGTGGTCTGAACAGGGATCAAACCCCCCATTCTCATGTACAAGAGCCCCGCACACTTGCCATTGCACCACCGACGGCGCTCACCACGAAAAACTCTATACAAACTAAACCGTTTTATGTAGTTTTTATTAGAGTGTGATATTATCGAGCAAATATAATATAATATAATAATATAATATAATATACATATATGTAATATAATATATAGTATATAACACAGTGCAACACGAAAAAAAATAACCATATACGGACACCACTACGTGATAAAAGACTACAAAAAAAAAGACCCGTGTCTCCCAATTTTTCCCAAAGTCATGCACTTTTTTTTTTATGGGCCGCCAAAGATTTGGGGCCTCGGTATCATTTTCGTAAAATGTGATCATTTTCTCAGGCTCATATCTTGCAAACCGTTCAGAATTTCGATTTACTCTCTGAGGCAAAGTTGTAGCTCTTGTCATAAAGAACAAAAATTGTGAACATTTAAAATCAAAAAAACTTCACCTTCCAGATCAAAATCGCAAAAAACTTACCTTTTTTTACCTTTTTTCCCGTGTTCAGGTCCATAGGTAGCAAACCGTTCAAAATTCAAGGAAACAATCAACTACAAAAATTTACCTAAGATCTCAATAAACAAATTTCTAGAACATATAAACTTCCTAGAGATGAGTCTTTACACTTTTTAGGTAGCACGCAAAAGTGAAAAATTTGCCGAAAATTTTTTAATTTAATTTTTTTTACCTTTTTCTCCTGTTCAGGTCCATAGGTAGCAAAAAATGAAATATGCATGGCCAGAACCATGTGTTTGTCCAAGGGTTAACACCGTTTAGGTAGCGCTTAGGTATCACGCGATCATGCCCCGACAGCAGCAGCATGAAAGTGAAAGTGCTACAGTATAATTCGCACACAACATTGGCAACTGACAATTTCAATATGCAGTGTAAAAATATTGATTTATTTTGCTACGTTTGCGGTCATCAAACCAGAAAAAAAACATCTACAAGATTTCAGAAGGAAAAGAATCTTTTAACTAGTGAATTCAAAAGAGCATATACATTGTTTTTCGACGAAGTGGACTTGACCGGTGAAAATTACACACCTAATACAGTGTGTCGCCAATGTTATAACAATCTCATGGCATGGTTGAGTGGAGGCAGAGGTTCTATGAAGTATTGTAAGCCGGTAAACTGGATTAATCGCCCAGGTGATCATGATGCAACCAGTTGCCATGCATGCGTAAATTACACATGTCGTCTAAATCGACATTCTGAGAAGAACAAAATTTATAAAGCAACTGCAACAGCCACACTACCAGTGCTTGCACCTGAAAATTTTGTATCACCAAGGCCGCCAACTCCAGATCGTACTACAGAATTTACAGCAATGAGTACAGCAAGTGGTGTTACTTATGAAGATCCATTTGATACCGATTATGAGCCCCAACAGGGAAGAGATGGACCACAACTTATAACACAAATGGAAATGGATTTCATTGTGGCCATATTAGGATTATCGCAGCGACTTGCAATATTTTTAACAGCTTTTTTAAAGCAAAGAAAACTCACACATGCTAATGTTAACTCTACGGCGTACCGCAAACGACAAGCTGAATTTCAGATGCTCTACACTCTAAATGATGACAATTCGTTCGCTTACTGCAACGATATAAAAGCTTTGGTGGTAAAAATGGGAATGAACTACATCGCTAGTGAGTGGAGATTATTTATTGATGGTTCTGTTTCAAGCTTGAAAGCAGTGTTGTTGCATGTGTCGAACCGAAAACCTTCCATTCCGCTAGCAATGGGTATCAACATGAAAGAAAGCTATGAAACATTGAAAGATATAATGGAAAAAATCAAATATTACGAAAATAAATGGAAGATTTTCTGTGATTTGAAGGTCATCAACATTTTGCAAGGGATCATCGATAAGGGCGGCTTCCCAAAATTCTTTTGTTTTCTTTGTAATTGGGATTCACGCTCACCTCTGAATCAATTCCAATGTAACCCGTGGAGGCCAAGAGGAAGTATGGATGAACAAATACAACAACATAGACTGAAGAATGCACATGGTTTTGGCCAGGCGTATTTCATTTCTTGCTACCTATGGACCTGAACAGGAGAAAAAGGTAAAAAAAATGAAATTAAAAATTTTCACTTTTGCGTGCTACCTAAACAGTGTTAAGAATCATCTCTAGGAAGTTTATATGTTCTAGAAATTTGTTTACTGAGATCTTAGGTAAATTTTTGTAGTTGATTATTTCCTTGAATTTTGAACGGTTTGCTACCTATGGACCTGAACACGGGAAAAAAGGTAAAAAAAAATTGAATTTTTTAAGTTTTTTGCGATTTTGATCTGGAAGGTGAAGTTTTTTTGATTTTATATGTTCGCAATTTTTTTATGACAATTTCTTTATGACAAGAGCTACAACTTTGCCTCAGAGAGTAAATCGAAATTCTGAATGGTTTGCAAGATATGAGCCTGAGGCCCCAAATCATTGGCGGCCCATAAAAAAAAAGTGCATGACTTTTTGAAAAATTGGGAAACACGGGTCTTTTTTTTTTAGTCTTTTATCACGTAGTGGTGTCCGTATATGGTTATTTTGCCATGACTTAAAAAATTACACATAGTGTAATGTATCCTTATTGACTGGTAAAATGCGTTGCCAGAATGGTTCCTTATCACACGTTGCGGGATGGGGGCTAAATTAAACAACTTTTGTTTTAACACTATTATGCTACAACCCTCTATTACCAACTTGCTTTGCGTTGTGTCTAGATCAGTGATTTTCAACGTGGGGCGTAGGAAATTTTCAGGGGGCAATTATAAATTTGCAAACAAAAACCGATATTGCAAATAAAAACCATTGCTAACCATATGTTTCTTAATTTGCTCCTTATAATTTATTTTTGTTTGTTCAAGCTGCGAATTTATTTTATTAATTTTGAACGTCTTAACAATTTATTAGTAATTAATAGTTAACAGACAAAAAATTGGTCGAAAAGAACTATTAATTTTTTGTCTGTTAAATTGGTCGAAAAGGACTATTAATTTTTTGTCTGTTAATTTAGTCGAAAATAACTATTAATTTCAAAATATACAGACGTTAATATAAAAAACCAATTTATGAGTATATGTCAGTGATGCTCACAAATTGTGAGTCACAATTGACATTTCCATAACACGCGTGGTGGGACAGCAAAATGCTGTTTCTGCGCTGTCGACACACATATAGTATAAGCTTCTTCGTGTGGTTTCGTTCGTGTTTTGTTGAACTTGTTTCAAGCCAAAAGAAATCTGTTGCTATAAACTGGCGAACATGCAATTGAACTTCGTTTTAATCTGCTTCACACACAAGCGCAATATCTGATAATATGTCTGTGAGCATCACTGGTACGTATACAAACATATGTATATGTAGCTTCGATAATTATTATTATTACTTATATCAACTCTGCATTTTGGAATTAACGCTGAAGTTCTTTTTACTTTTAATTACAACACTGTACATACATTATATGCACTATATACGCAACTAAGAAGGAACTGAATAATGTCATAGGACACCAAAATAAAGTCAGTTCTTAGTAAAACTTGATACTATTGACAACGCCACAAGGTAAAATAGAAAGTGGGTGGTAATTTTTTACTATATATTAATTAGTCTTCTGCTGCCACTAAATTTTGCAAAAAAAATGGCTGATAGAGGTTTTTCATATTTCAATTGTTATAACCCCATATTATATAGAATGAGTTGTGCAGGAAAGAAACAATTTCGTCAGTATTCCGATTAGTATTTGAAGTTTGGTTTCATACCTGCTCCTCAAAATGTACATTTACCATTCTGTTTATTGTGCAAACAGAGTTTAAGTAACGGATTTCTGAAAAAAGGCCGCCTCGAAGCACATTTAAAGGCACATTCAAAGGAGAAACTTGATAAAAGATCGACAATAAATTCAATATTTTCTGGACAAGCTGCTATTCAATCTCGTACTCTTGAAGCTAGTTCTGAAATTTCTTTATTAATAGCAAAAACAGGAAAAAGTCATACTATTGGGGAGGATTTAATTAAACCAGCATATCAAGTTTTCAACAGTTCTGGGCAAAGATAACCACGATGTTAAATCAATGCCACTTAGCAATAACACTGTTAGTATAAGAATAGATAAGATGGCTAAAAATGTCGAAACTTGTTGAAAAATTACGATCAAGAAAATTCTCAATACAGATGGATGAGTCAACTATAAGAGACAGTAAGACTGTATTGATGGATATATTGATATAAGACTGTATTGATGGCCTACATAAGATATATTGAAAACAGTTTGCGAAATGCAAAATGATGAATCAATCAAATCTTTATTTGATATAAAAGGGACAATGGCATGGCTTTGCGACGAGACATTGAAAAATTATGCAAATGCAACGTGCTTTGCTCGAAAATTGTTGTTGCCATTCCCATAATCTTACTTAGTGGAATGTGGCTTTAGTGCAGTAAATGATTTGGTCACAAAAAAAAGAAATCGCCTAGAAATCACCATACGTGGTGATTTACGTTTAAAATTAACCAAAATTAAACCAAAAATCCAACAATTAATAAGTCTTCATCAAGCGCAATCATCACATTGATTTATCTTTTTTATAGTTTTATATATAATTTTTTTTATAATTTTTTGAATGAATTGTATTGATTATTTGACGTATTATTTTTTTTGCAACGTGTATTGAATAGTTTAATTAATATTTTGCATACATTTGTTCTGGTAAATACGAAAATGAAAAAAACTCAAATATTATAATCTTTTGAAGAAAATCAAATCCCGTTTTTTATATATATAGGTCTCTAGGTATATTTAATATTATATTTATTCAGAATAAGGGGGGCATTCAAATTCTTTGATGTGTTTTAGTGGGGCCTGGATGAAATAAGGTTGGTTAACACTGGTCTAGACTAACGGCATGGATCATAGAGAAAGAAATTAACTAGATGTCTCACATATGTTGCGAAATTTCATGTTTAACAGGAAGTTTTATATGTGAAGCCTGTAACCAATGTTTAGTATATATTACACTTTTGGACACACTAGAAAGTAAATTTAGAAAAGCCAAAGGGAAAGAAGTTAAAAAAAAAACATTTTCTTAAATAATTGCCATTTCCTAAAAAAAAAAAATTTTCTAAAAAAAGACCTATTCATTTTCTTAAAAAATACCTTATCTTAAAGAAGTACCTTTGCTTAAAAAGTAAACTTTCTTACAAAAAGTACCTTTTCTTAAAAAAAGTAATTTTTGTTAAAATAAGTTCCTTTTCTTAAAAAAGTAAATCTTCTTACAACAAATTTCCTTTTCTTAAAAATCTACTTTTTCGTTGCAAATACTTTATTGTGAAACAAAATAACTTTTCTACAGATACGTACCTACCTTTAGAAATATACATATTCTTGAAAAAAAGGAGCAATTTTAAAAAAATTCCCATTTCTTAAAAAAAACCTTTCCTTCAAGAAAACACCTTCTCTTAATAAAATGAATTTTCTTACATAAATTCCGTCTCTTAAAAGTACCTTTCCTCAAAAATAAAATAATACTTTTCTTTTCTTGAGATAAGTAGCGTTTCTAAAATAAGTAAATTTAGTTAAGAAAAATAACCTTTTCCAAAAAAGTGTACCACATCTTTAAAATGTACCTGTTCTTAAAAAAAAATATTTTTTGGAAGAAAAGTCATACTCTTATCGCTTTTTCTTACAGAACGTACATCTTCTTAAAAATAGTGCCTTTTCTTAAAAAAAACATTATCTTTTAATAAAAGAAGTACCTCTCTTCAAAAAATGACCTTTTGGGGAAAATATAATACATATTTTTAAAATATGGATTTAAAATTTATACTTTTTTTCAAAAAAAAAAAATACATTCCATAAACAAATTTTTAAAAAAAAGTTTATCATTTAACAAATAAATAGTATATTTTCTTAAAAATCCACTTAAATTATCGTATTTTTCAAAGGGCGCCTTAGGCGTATTGGAACTGACTAGTACATAATTTATAACGAAAGGAACTTCATTCCAACCGGTTGTCCCCTGACACCTCATGTGATTTTTGTTTCAACTTGAAGCTGTGTACTACTTAAATAGGGTGTCTCAGTAAGGTTCCACTTTTTGAATTTAATCCGATCATTTAAATGGATTATAAAAAATGGGGCGCTTTATGAAAAAGCTGCACGTTATGATTGTGAAAATTTATTAAAAAAATTTGGAAAGTTATGTTGAGATCGCTCGCAAACTTCGACGGATTTTTAGTCGAGAAAGTGCACCTAATGTGTCAAGCATTCGAAGAGGGATCAAAAGGTTGTACTGGGTTGGTTATGGTCAATAAGAATCCTGTGCACCAACGTACCGCTCGGTCTGTTGAAAACATTGCTGTTGTTAATGAAAGTGTCGCCGAAAACCCGAAACATCGATTTGGCATCGTTCTCAACAACATCAAATTTCACGATGCACTACGAATTTTGACAAAATACCTCAACCTCCATACGTACAACATTTAGTGTACTCAGGAGCAGAGCATGGAAATTGCCTGCAATTCGTTCAATGGGTAATGGAGCTTAGTGATGTCAATGCCAATTTTTCAGAAAAGTCATATTTTCCGATGAAGCGTATTTCCATCTAAATGGCTTCACGAATACACAAAATTGTCGAATTTGGGGCTCAGAAAATCCACATGCAATTCATGAGAAGCAACTGCACCCCGACGGGAAACTGTCTGAGGCGGATTGGGCCTTACTTTATTGAAAATGAGGCCGAATTGCAGTGACTTTGAACGGCAGGAGCATGATAACGGAGTTCTTGTAGTGTCAACTGGACGGCATAGATCAGGACGATGTGTCGTTTCAGCAAGACGGAGTCACCTGACGCACGGCGCATGAAATAATCGATTTATTGCTGCAACGATTTTCAGAACAAATTATCTCAACAAATTCTTATGTCCACTGGCCACGAAGACCATACGATTTAACGTCGTGCGATTTCTATCTTTGGGTTATTGTGAAATCTCGGGCTTATGCAAATAAACCAGAAAGAATTCGTGAGCTCAAATCCGAGATCCAACGCGTCATCGGTGAGATACAGCCGCATCTCTGAGACAAATTCATGAAAAATTTCATAAAAAGAGTAATGGCCTGTCATCAGAGCCGTGGGGCCAATTGATGGATGTTTTATTCCATACTTAATCGGAACATGTCTTCTTTACAATCCAAGAAAAAATCTCAACTGTCTGAAAAAGACGTGTTTTATTTTAAAATGAAAAAGATAATTTTTACTGAGACACCCAGTAGTTCAACGGGCGTTAATGGGTTAAAGTTTGCGTACCTACAGTTTGCGTACTTGGGTTGACAATTTTCTTCATTATCTGAAATTCAAATAAAAAGTAATTGAGTATGACAGATTTGAGTACTAATCTTTTTCTGTGAACTACTTTTGTTGTCATCAGTCTCGGATCTTACATCTCGAAGTTGAGAGATATGTCTTCTGTTTCCATTGGACAACTTATTTTAAAAATCATACGGCGAGATAATTCGTTCCTAAAGTCTTTTGTGCCTGTCTGATGGGTTTAGTGTTCGATTTGTAATTCTGTGTTGTGTGGAAAAATTTTTTAAAAATGGAAAAAGCCGGATAATCGACTTCAAATAGCCGTCAAAACCGGTGCTTAGAAATAAGAAATTTTTAAAAAACCGACGTCGGAATTCAGTTAACCGATTAACCGTTTTCGGCTTTAACTACACTAGTAGAACGACAGATGATACAAGAATATGTTGATTTGCATTTGTACTAAATGCTGTAAAAACGTTCCTACAACCATAAAATTGTATCTCTGTTGCACACATTCAGCCATTAATTCTGGTAGAATTTATAGGAGACCCAGTTTAATATTTCCATCTCGTACTACTTCCACCATTTGCAGTCTACTTCGTGTGATTTTCCATTACTTTGTTGTCATTGCCAGGAGTGCAAGGATACCCATGTGTGTGTGTGAGTCTGTTTGTACGCGAGTACGAGATCTTATTTGGCTGCGTGGTACCGCAGGTGCTTTCTACGGTATTTTGAAATGTTTTCCATTTTTAAGGCAGCTAATGTGAGCGGTTTTCCTTTGTTTTTCGGCTGTTTGTGTTGTTAGCTCGCTGATAAACAAATCATTAAAACGTGTGATATAAATGCAGTTGGGGTTTACATTTAAACAGCACACAAAGTGGGCCCCTACGTTTTGAAGTCTGTAATGTTGAAAGTATAAATTTAAATCACCATGTGGGCAACAGTGTGGCAATGTTAAAAAAGTAACTGCAACTAGTATTTAATGATGTTTACTTGGTGGCTGACTGACTAACACAAGTCAACGGCATAAATACAAATATTGCGCTTGTGACATAGAAATTTAACGCCCCCGAAGTCCTTTTGGCACTTTGATTTTAAATCTCTAAATGTTAACAAGAACTTCTGTTCCGGAAGAATTGACAAAATCTGAACAGAATAAGACTTCAACGAAATGTGATATTAACTTATACATACATGGTTTCGTAAAACTTTTAACATATTTTTACCCGCAAGTCCAGTTTTAACATCAAATCAAACGAATGTTCTACTCTCGAATAACAGAACTGCGAAACGGAAATGGAGTAATGTCTGATTTACAATCAAGAAAATAAAGGAAATAAAGAGAAGACAAGAAAATTAGTTGTTCATGTTTTGAACATTATTGGATCGAATATATCTTTATTATGTCCATATGTATCCATATAAAGATGACACGATTTTTCTTTCAGAATCTTATATTACATATATGTATAAATGTGTGTATGTTGACCGTTTGTGTAGAAAAGGATACAATTTCCAACAATATTAAAAAAAAACTAGCAACAATTGTTACTAAGGCGACACTTCGGTATATGAGTAGCTTAAGGGACATGGGCACTTTTGGGACATCACAAAAGAACAGGATATTATAACATCAATATTACATATGTATGTTTCTATGTTAGACAAAGGGTGCAATTGGAAATACGATAAAACTTAAAGATTTTCTGGACACTTAAAGGGCTACTTCAAACCGTAACCTTTTCATTTCTTATTGAAAGGACTTAGGTCAAAGACAAGCATAAACGAATTATAGAATTTGCATCTGTAGCAATTGGATCCGTTTTTGGGCGTACATTAAGTCCAGTAGGTAAAGCGGCTGTGCACGCTCCGGAGTCCCAGGGAAACTTTACATTTTCTTAGGAAAATACAGTATTTTCCAACCCGTTCCTCTATGATTTTGCCAAACTGATTGGAGTGTTGTTTGAATCATGATTCTGTAGAAGAGCGACAAGAACCTCTAATGTTGCATCGTGTTGATATCTCCTGAAAGTTCCTGCATATAGCTGTGTAAAGAAAACATTTTTCCAAAAAAAGGGTGGGAAAAAGATGAAAATTTAAGAGGTCATTACCAGACCGTCAAAAGTTTCTTATACGAGGGTACGATTGCGGCCATTGACGTTTCGATTCCAAGGGTTTTTGGGGGTAAAACAGAGTTTTTTGAAGAATATGGGGCTCAAACGACGGGTCATGAGGAGCATAATTAGAAAAATATATTTTCTAATTTTTCAAAGAGCATTTTTTTTCAGCGTAGCATTTTGAAGTTGTGATCAATCGTATTTTTGCGAGATTTCGCTTATTGCTGATTGTAGTTCGCGAATTACATTTTAATAAAAAAAAATTTCATGAGGTGTCAGGGAGCACCCGGTTGGTATAAGTTCCTTTCGCTATATATTTATAATATTTAGTTCCAACTAGCATAAGGCGCCCGTTGAAAAATACAGTAATTTAAATCGATCTATAGGAAAATATACGTTTTGTAAAATGTAAAACTTTTTAAGAATAATATTTTTAGAGAATGTATTTTTTTTAAGTATAGTTTTACGTCCTTTTTGAAAGAATATGTATTATATTTGCATGAAAAGGTCCTTTTGTAAAGAGATGCACTTCTTTTATTAAAAACTAATATTTTTTTAATAAAAGGTACTATTTTTAAGAAGAAGTACTTTCTAGAAGAAAAAGCCATAAGAGTATGAACTTTTTACAAATAAGTACTTTGCATAAGAATAGGTACATTTTAAAGAAGTGTTACTCTTTTTAGGAAAAGATTATTTTTTAAGAAAATGTACCTATTTTCAGAAAAGCTACTGATCTCAACAAAAGAAAGAAAAGGTATTACTATAATATTTTTAGGAAAATGTACTTTTGAGAAAGTAAGAAAAATTAATTTTTTAAGAGAAGTTACTTTTTGAAGATAAGTTTTTTTTTAAGATATGAGATTTTTTTTAGAATTGGTCCTTTTTTCAAGACTTATCTCTATCTTATCTTATCAATCTACCTATCTTATCTATGCTATCTATCTATCTTATCTATTTCAACTTATCTCAAGAAAAGTTATTTTGTATCACAAAAAAGGCACCCTTTAAAGAAAATGTAGTATTTTAAGAAAAGGAAATTTGTTGTAAGAAAATAAATATATATATTTGGGAAAAGGTACTTATTTTAAAAAATTAATTTTTTTAAGAAAAGGTACTTTTTGTAAGAAGATTTACTCTTTTAAAGCGAAGGTGCTTCTTTAAGATAAGGTATTTTATTCAAGAAAAGTTACTTGTTTAAGAATATGAATAGTTACTTTTTGGTTGAGAAAATTAACTTTTTTTAAGAAATGGAACTTATTTAAGAAAATGTTCTTTTTTTATACTTCTTTCACCTTTGAATCTTCTAAATTTAGCTTTTATTGGGTTCAAAACTACAATATGTACTAAATATTTGTTCAGGCACCACCTAGAAATCTTCCCATTAGACAAGAAATTTCCCAAAATATGTTAGTCTAGCCACAATCCAAACAAAAGTACCCAATATAGTTGATAATACTGGGTTGTAGAATAATAGTGTTAAAAACAATTTGTTAAATTTTTTTCATTTAGACCCCATCCCGCAACGTGCGATAAGTGACTTCGTTCCAAAAACTTTTTCAAAATATTGAAAATATATTTTTCTGTTTATGCTCGTCACGACACGTTGATTAACTCCTATGTAAACCACAGAAATAAATTTTTTTTACCCAAATACACTAGGAATCGCAACCACAACGGCCGCACAGTGGTTCTGAATCGATTTCCTTCTGCCAAAATCCAATATTTTTGGATCTAGTATACAATTTTTAAAGTCTGTAAAAAGCCGATTGTAGGCAAGGAGTCAGGGATTATGGCGATATATCAACATTGAAAATCAGACAGTGGGGTATATTTTAAAAAAATTTTAAAAATTGAGTATTTTTTTCGAAAGAAAACAAAACTGTTGGTTTTTTCGTTTTATGTTTTTTTTAAACATATTTTGATTCTTCATACTGCGTACAGAAAACTTAAATTTTTATCGCATTTCAGATATTCGCAATTTTCGAATTTTGTAAATCAGAAAATTTTGTTTTTTTTCGATTTTCTTGAACTGTATCTCATTCAGTTTTAGAGATAACGTACATATTGTTATGATTAACGTACATATTGTTATGAGTCAATGATTCAGTTTAATGTCTTCAGAAGTACACACAGGGAAAAGATTGGTTGGAAATCAATTAAGGCATTGGAAATTCCATGATAAAGTCTATTTTTTGATTAGAATTCATAATGGTCAAACATCAGAATTATTTATGTTATTGATAGATTAAAAATAGGCCTTACTAAATACAAGTTGCTACTACCGAACTTTATTTGTATTAACCAATTTGCGTATTTCTAAAAAATCATTCATCTGAAGTGGAAGATAAAACTAATAAAAAGTACAATATCAGAATACGTGTTCAAATATTAGTTACAAAAACACTTGTTGCAAAGTTACGAGTATGTATTCGATTTTTCACAAGAGGCTTTGTTGTTAAAGAGAAACTATCTACGTTACGCGAGGACTTTACAGAAAAACTAATATTTTAAAGAGAAAGTGATAAACAAAGTTGTGAAAAACAATAAAGTGGTTAGCTATCAGCCAGCGAAGAATGTATATTATCATAAATTGAGGTGAAGTGAGACTTCTAAACATAATCGTTGAATATGACGCCACTATTGACGCCTTCAAAAACACATGCAGACAACTGTGGACCCTTGGTTGGAGGAACTATTATTGTGGATGACACAAATTAACTTAAACATACATATGAAACCCAGGGTAACACATCTTTGATCGAAAATATGAAAAATTTAGAAAGATTGTCTGCATTTGTTTTTCGATTGGACGCTCCGTTTTCGAGATATTGATTAAAAAATGGGAACGAAATACGAACCCCTATTACAAATAATAATAACATTGTTTATATTTAAATATAAAATAAACAATTTTAGTAAAAAGTTATTTTTTAAACTTTTTTTTCTATAAAATTCAAAAGGGATTAAAGCATCATCATACGGTTGTGACAGCCATCAAATTCAAGGACGGAATTAGTTGATTATACCAATATATTATTTGGTACAACCAAATTAGTTTTTACATTTTTGTTTCATCCAACTAATGGAATATTCACCACTACAGGATAATTTGATTGCTAGAACTAAAACTCGATTGACAGATCACATATATTTCTTGTTGCTGTGGATACAACTAAATATTTCAGTTCTTGCAACCAAAACTGAATTTCAAATCAATTGGTATGCACAACATTTGGTTATACTGAACACAATTATTGGTAATCACAACAGAATAATGTCATAGTTCAATGAACCGCCAAATTTTAGTTGGCTGTAAATGTAGTGGTGACCACGAATCTCTTCTCTGTGTGTAAAGATGAGATACTGATTGGTCTAAAGTTTTTTGGACTTATATGTGTTAATTGATCAGCTTTCGGAATGAATACACGGTGAAAAATATGTCTTGTTTTGTTATTTCGATGCAAATAACGGGTGTTTTTTTTAGCTGCATGATAATTTAAAATGATAATTCAAACCAAAAATATTGTTGGAATGATTTTTTTTGATTATAATCTGGAACATAATTTCATGACATTTATTTTTTAAATATGGCAACGAATTCCACGGTCCATTCGGCCAGTCCAATTTTTGACTCATTTTTTCGGCCGTACGTCCGCAATGGTGGCTTTAATATTGGCTTCCAATGCTTCAAGAGTTGCTGTTTTGTCGGCATAAACCAATGCCTTAACAAAGCCCTATAATAAGTAACTATAATAACTTCTGGAAATGAAGTTATCACAAAATTGATTTTGCTATAAATCGATTGTTAAGAGCGTTGTATGGCAAGTTACGCCGTCGTGTTCGAAATAAATGTCGTTGGTGTTTAGGTGATTAGTTTTTTGAAACAAAAATCCAGGCAGCATGGCTAAATAGCGCTCGCCATTCACCGTAACGGCAGCTCATTTCTCATTTCGAAAGAAATCCGGACCGATGATCACGTCAGCGTGTAAACTACACCAAACAGTAACGAGTACAATAAATACTCGTTAACGGCTTGAGGATTGTTTTCGCTCGAAACGGTTGACAACTTGCTTGCTCACTAGGCCGATTATGATGACCGTAACATGGATAAAGGTCTGTCACGTTTTAGTTTTCAGCAGTTTTCAACAAAAAACGCATTTGGGTTACAAATACATATATTCTAACATATTAATCATTGTGTCCCACACATATTATATCGAATAGCAAACAGAATGTGTTTGGGCACAAGCATAATATATTTGCAATAAGCTACAAACACGTTATATTTGCACCCAAACAACAAAAAAATACAAATTTTTAAAAGACGTTAGTTTGTATTGTAATTATAAGAATTTTGATCATTTTAACTACGGGTTTTTGTCGTTTAAACGTTACAGAAAAGTCCGATATAATGTTGACTAGATATACAAGTATATCTACTCGCTGAAAAATAACGGTCTCTCTAACATATTTTCCCAAGCATAACGGTTCTCATTAATTTAATCACAAAGCAAAAGATTTTTGGAGCAGTTAAATGCTGGATGTACTCTGTGGAGTGGCAGAAACGGGGACTACCACATTCACACATGCTTTTGTGGTTAGTCGACAAACTTCGTCCTGACCAAATTGATGAAATTGTTTCTGCTGAGATTCCCGATCCAGAGACTGACCCCGAACTTTTTGAAATCGTCAAGACTCATATGATTCATGGTCCATGCGGTAACCACAATCCATTATCACCGTGTATGTCTGAAAATAAATGTACCAAACGCTATCCACGTCCATTGGTATCAGACACAATCACTGGCAATGATGGATATCCGCTTTATCGACGTCGATCGCCAGCGGATAATGGCAAAACATTCACGATGAATGTCAGAGGAGCAAGTCTTGCCGTCGACAATAGTTGGATTGTGCCGTACAGCCCGTTTTTGTCGAAAGTCTTGAAGACTCATATCAATGTTGAGGTATGTTGCTCCATCAAATCTATCAAATATGTATGCAAATACGTGAATAATGGCAGTGGTATGGCTGTTTTCGGGATTCAGGCTCCTGATAATCATGATGAGGTGCTTCGCTATCAATTGGGCCGGTATGTGAACTGCAACGAGGCAGTGTGGCGGATTTTTTCGTTTCCGATTCATGAGCGCACCCCAACTGTCGTCCATTTGGCAGTTCACTTGGAAAATGGTCAACGTGTATATTTCACGGCAGCCAATGCAGCCCAGCGAGCCGAAAGACCACCTGCAACAACATTAACAAATTTTTTCGATACTTGCCGAAGTGACGAGTTCGCACGAACACTTCTTTATTCTGAAATGCCACGATGTTTCACATGGAATGCGTCGTCGAAGAAATTCCAGAGGCGAAAACAAGGTGAAACAGTTGTCGGATTCCCTGGTGTTTATGCAAGTGATGCACTTGGTAGAATATACACAGTTCACCCCAACAACGACGAATGCTTCTATCTGAGAATGGTTTTGCTGAATGTTCGAGGCCCCACTTCGTTCGAATCGCTGCGGACTGTTGACGGTATTTTGTGTGCGACATATCGAGAAGCCTGCCAAAGCATGCAATTGCTTGAAAACGACAATCATTGGGATTTGACACTGGCCGATGCTACTATGACCGCGCCAGCGAATCAACTCCGAACACTCTTTGCAATCATAATTTCGACATGTTTTCCATCGAATCCTCAAGATTTGTGGAATAAATACAAGAATGATATGACCGACGATATTTTGCATCGAATTCGCACTGTGATATCGGATAATCAACTGGAGATGTCAGATGAAATGCGCAACGAGACTTTGATTTTGATCGAGGATATGTGTCTGCTCATGAGTGGCAATTTGTTGTGCAAATTGGGAATGCCATCGCCGAATCGTTCAATTCATGACGCATTTAATCGAGAATTGGAGCGAGAAATGGATTTCGATCGAAACGCATTGAGTCAAGCAGTTCAAATAAATGTGCCACTGTTGAATGCAGAACAAAATCAAGTGTATGATGAAATTATGCAAGCAGTCGATAACGGAAATGGCGGATTTTTCTTCCTTGATGCGCCGGGTGGAACTGGAAAAACATTCCTGATTTCACTGATTTTGGCTACGATTCGATCAAGATCTGAGATTGCTTTGGCAGTCGCCTCTTCTCGGATAGCGGCTACGTTGTTAGAAGGCGGTCGAACAGCTCATTCTGCATTGAAATTACCATTGAATATGCAAGTGGATGAAGAACCGATATGCAACATTTCAAAGAACTCTGCGATGGCAAAAGTATTGCAACAATGCAAGATTATTGTGTGGGACGAGTGTACAATGGCTCACAAACGCGCATTGGAAGCTTTAAATCGCACATTGAAAGATTTACGGAATGACACACGAAATTTTGGTGGCGCCATTGATTTTGTTGTCAGGCGATTTTCGTCAAACGCTGCCTGTCATTCCAAGATCAACTCCAGCAGATGAATTGAACGCTTGCCTGAAGGCGTCGGCTTTATGGCAATACGTGAAGAAATTGCAGTTGAAGACGAACATGCGAGTTGCTTTACGAAGTGACCAGTCCGCTGAGGAGTTCTCTAGGCAATTGTTGGCGATGGGTAATGGCGTGATTCCAGTCGAATTAGTTACCGGCTTAATTGAATTTCCACAAAATTTTTGCAGCATTACAACTACGCCGGAAGAGCTCATCATGAAGGTTTTTCCGAATATCGCGCAGAATTATGTTGACCATGATTGGCTGAGTGCACGAGCGATTTTGGCTGCGAAAAACAAGGATGTCGATCATTTGAATTTCGTCATTCAAAATGATATCTCCGGTGAGTTGCATTCATACAAATCCGTCGACTCCGTGATGGATGAAAATGAAGTCACGAACTATCCGACAGAATTTTTGAATTCTCTGGATGTCCCGGGCTTGCCGCCACACTTTTTGAAATTGAAAGTCGGCTCAGTTATAATTTTGTTGCGTAATCTCAATGCACCAAAACTTTGTAACGGTACGCGTTTGATTGTGAAGACACTCAAATCAAACGTCATTCAAGCGACGATTTTGAGGGGAAAATTCAAGGGCGAAGATGTTCTCATTCCGCGGATTCCTCTTATTGCGAACGATTTGCCATTCGTATTTAAGCGTCTTCAATTTCCGGTGCGTCTCGCCTTCGCTATGACAATTAATAAGGCGCAAGGACAATCGCTGGATGTTTGTGGAATCAATCTTGAGTTCCCATGTTTTTCACATGGTCAATTTTATGTGGCGTGCTCACGTGTCGGCAAACCTTCCGCTTTGTACGTGTACGCGCCAGAGAACAAAACGAAAAACGTTGTGTACCATAAAGCACTTCAGTGAAAAAGCGGAAGGTTGGCTGATAAGTCAATCATTGCGGTTTGATTAAAGCACATCTTTATTCTTTTACTTTAGTTATTTCCATTGTATTTAACACAACTTTTTAATAAAGAATTTGAATTGACATAGTTATATAAAGCAGCATGTGCATGCTCGGAATTATTTTTTTCGTTGCATTACCGATATTAAGCGGAACGAAGTTCGCCGGGTCAGCTAGTAACATATAAATCAATGTGTCTTAAACATGTAATATTGAATAGAAACCGCAATGTTTTTGGACACAAGTATATTATATTTGCGACAAGTTCCAAATACATTTTATATTTGCATCCAAACACCAAAAAAAGACACATTTTTCAGCTTGTGTAACAGATGCAATAATAAAAAAATTATAAATACTGGGTGGCTGATGAATATTGCTACATTAAAAAACTCAAATAACTTTTTTTTTTCAGTGTATGAAATTAATTTTTCTTTTATTCATGTTAAAGCTCATTCAATTTTATTGGCAATGTGAGGAGTTGCACCATCTTGCTGAAACCACACAGAGTTGAAAGAAATTCTCATTCGGCGTAATTCTGGATAGAAAATCTCTCTTAACATGCTCAAGTGACGGACTCCAGTAACAGTAACGGTGTGACGGTCCAGTGACTTCTTCAAAGAAGTAGGGCCCGACAATGCAGCGTGATGAAACTGCACAGCACACTGTGACACGAAGTGGATGTAATTCCGTCTCATGGAGTATCTGTGGGTTGGAAGCACTCCATATTCGACAATTTTGTAGGTTTATGTTGCTGTTTAAATCGAAATGGGCCTCGTCAGCCATGACAATTCAGTTGAACATGTTTCCGCCCTCTTCCACCATTTGAAGCAAAATTCCAAACGGATATGGGAGTCTGCTGCGTTCAGTTTGTTGGCCATTTGAATTTTATATGGGAATAAGTCCAAATCATAGTGCGTAATTGACTGCAATGATTGTCTGCTTATACCCATTTAAACAGATAAGCTTCTTGTCGAAAATCTTGGATTGTTTCCTCCATCCGAACTGAAGGGTTTCGATGGTAAAGTCTTCTGTTGACTGTCCCATGATCGGCAAAATTGTTAACAAGTCTCATTATGGTTCATCTGATTGGAGGATTGCCGCCAAACGTGCGCCTATACTCTCTTTGGGCCGAAACAACGGATTCCAGTGTTTTATAGCGACGGACAATCCAAATTCTTGTTTCAGTGTCCCAGTTATCAATTTTTGTTAAACCTAAAAATCAATCTGCAAAATAAAAAAAAATTATCCAGATTCATTAAATAGAAAAAAAGTTATTAAATTTTTTTTGGTAGCGGCTTTCATCAACCACGCTGTAGTTGCACGATAGAATAATTTTGTCATGTCCTTTCCTAAATGTACCAATCAAAAAATCTATCACACCATTGGAGTTACCATTCTCCTGCCAGAATTGTGCCAGAAAGGAAACTGAGTAAAAGTTGTGTGGATGAACTTTGGCATGGCAGGCAACAAAACTACAACTGACCTAAAGTTATATGTACCCAGATTGGTTTCCCCCTCCCCGCTCTGTTGTAAGTAATTGCCGACAAACTGTTACAAACATTATTATCACAACATTTGCTATATCAAATTATAATCAGATTTAAGAAAGAAAATACTATTATAACAAATTTTAACAATTTGTAATTTGGGCGTTTGTCTCCTGGCATTTGCTTTTTGTTGGCAACCTTTATCTGTTGCAGATCAAAGGCAGCAACAAAACAAAAAATAAAAACAATCAAACATTTGTGTCAAAAATTACAGAAATTCGTTTTATTTCATTTCGTTATTATTTTATTATTATGATTTTTTCAAGTCAGACATTTATTAGATTTTGTCACATCATAAAATCCTCTAAGGAGTGACACAAAACACAGCGGCATATCAAACAGCCATAAACGCCGGGCTATAGACGGGGCACAAAAAAAATATGAAATTACGGTAGAATAGCATGAAAATTAGGCAGAAAAGAACGAAGAATTTCATGGAACAACTGAAATTTTTAACTTTATAAAAATAAAGGAAAATGACAACGTTAAATTATACTAAGTATATAATAATCTTGTGTGTAATAAAAATGTTTTCACGCCATTTCGCAATGATACTTTCACCCCGGCGTTGATGTATCTTGTAGGGGCCACGATCCAGTAATGTATGGTAGAAAAAAAGCAAGAAGAACCACGGAAACGGAGAACAACAAAAATAACTCAGTCAGAGTGATAAAATAGAATTTGTGTCAAATTAGTTAAGTTGCAAATTTGAGGTGTTTACTGTAGGAAAAAAGGGGAGTTTGGTGTTGACAGTACCTTTTGTGTTGATGTTGGGAAACACAGATTGTATAAGTGACTACGCACAGTGGTTTAGAATTAAATTAAGGTACCTTATTTGATTTTAATTTAAGTTTCATTATCGATATTGTGATTAATCAGCTAATCAAGTAATCAAAAATTATGGTTAAAAGAAAATAAAATTAATTAACTTAAACATTGATTATTTAAATTTGAATAATTGTGTTATATATTTATAATTAATAATTTTTGGCGGCCGCAGTGGTTTGTTTAACCGTACGATGCATACCCAACTTTTTCTACGAGGACACACACCCGGGATACGTTTGTGCCTACTAGCTTATTTTGGCTTTTTCTAATGTTTAAATGGTCCAATTTCATTATTATTGTTTTTTAAATGCGTATATTAACATTTTACAAATGTTTTAGTTTTTGTTTCATGTAAATATTCTACCAGGTTCAAGAGTTATAAGCAAACAACGTCACGGGCATGGGATAGCCAAATGTTGTTTCTCATATTTCTGTTGAAATTTTGTTTGTTAAATGTGTAGTCTAACATGAAACCAGCATTTCAACGTTTAAAGCGTTCAAATATTCCACCTAGTTCAAAAGATATACGCAAAATAGTGCATGCAGGCAACTATTATATATGTAGGTACCAAATTTAAGTGAAAACCGATTTATAAGGTTTGACGACGCAAAACTTGCAAAATATGGTATTAAAGATTAGTTGATTTGCGATGCCAAAAATGCATATCCACTGCACGGTCAAATTTATACTGGCCAAACAGCGCCCGGAAGGGAAACGAACCAAGGGGAACGAGTTGTGATAGATTTGGCCAGCAGATACCAAGGAAGTGGAAGAAATATTACAATGGACAATTTTTTCACGACGTTGCCAGTTGCAGAACTTCTTCTCATCTGGAACCTAACAATCGTTCGAAGTTTGCGCAAAACCAAAACGTATGTTCCTGCGGAAATGAAGGTGCACAAGGACAGGCTAATTGGTTCATCGTTATTCGGCTTCAGGAAAAATGGGACGATGTGCTCTTATGTTCCACGAAAAAATAAATCAGTGACGCTGCTTTCGTCAATGCACTATGATGGCGAGATAGCTGAGGGTGGGAAGCCTGAAATCATAGAATTTTATAATATGTCCAAGGGTGGAGTTGATAAAATGGATCAAGTGTTCAGTGAATATCCTACAAAACGATAGACGAAGCGTTGGCCATTGTCATTATTTTTCTACATGTTGGACATAACGGCTCAAACAAGCGTAAGCAGTTCCTTCGCAGCTTGGCTGAAGCATTGGGTATGCCAATTATTGAAGAACGTGCACTAAATTGGCAAGTCACGCGAAAACTTCTCCACTAAAATAGCGATTGAGTCATACTTCAACCGACCGCTGGAATCAATGATGAACACGGAACCATAGACATCTGCCGCAGTCCGCACGCCAAAACCTATTAGCGGTTCCTGCTATTTATGTTATGCTCAAGAAATAAAATGGCGTAGAAAAACTAGAAAGGTGTGCGGCAAATGTAAGAAGCCAATGCGTCTTGAACACTCGATCACCAATTCCGACTGCATAATATGTAACGATAATTCATATTTTTAATATGTAATTTAATAATTTTCATTTTTCAAATAAAATAATATAATTTAAACACACTATAAAATGGTTTGTTGCCTTTTATTTTGATATAAACTGGTGTGGTACAAACGTATCCCGGGTGTGTGTTTACGTATGTGTCGACTTTGGAAGCTCGTAGCTCCTTAATCACTGATCCGAATTGGATCAAATAGCCTTTAATAGATTAGAAATTATTTATATTTTCTAGATCCGAAATCACTATGCCCTAAGTTAAGCCGTTCCTGAGTTACAGCACTGCAAAATTGCAAGTGGATACATTTGTACCCGGGTGTGTGTTCTAGGGTTAAAAAAATAAGGAAAAAAAAAAGAAAAACGGAAAAGGATTTGGGTGAAAGAGTGGCATAAAGAAAGAAATATTATTTTTATTCTGTTGTTCGACCTTTTCCTTATCAATAAATAATCAATATTCTTCGAGCTTGAGGTCAGATTTGCTGTTGTTATATTTATTTTCCTCGATATTTCGCTACTCCTTTGTGTAGCATCATCAGGAGATATAAACAATATTTAACAATTAAAACAAAAGGAAATTAACAATTGTGAAAAAATTATGTCAATTCAAAAATGTTCAAACCGCCTTTTTTCAAAATTTTTTGAAGTTACACATACAAAAATAATGTTCGTAAAAAGTTCATATAAATTAACCCAAAGAAAAATATTAGATTGATATGATAAACAATTCTTGCTTAAATGGTTCTACTTTTTACTAATTAAGTGTCTGCAAATTTACAGATAATGTTAATGTTTTACTCCATTAAAAGAGCTGAAAAAGTTTGTAATGTTGTTTGGTTGAAGATTTTCGTTTCTTGGATACTCATCATAATTAAGGTGCTATTGTTCCTCTTCCGAAACATAAACAGGGACGGATATATCAGCAGATGCACAAGGTGAAACATGATAAAATATTGGACTCTGTTGTGGAGGCTGCAAGAATCTTGTAGGTACATTTTGAATATTTGTAACCAACACGGTCCTGGAGGAATATTTACCTGTAAAGTTGTTTGGCAATGATTGTACTGATGAGTCAGCTGAGCTGCTGCAAGGAAGTGGCGTCGATGAACCACTAATACTTGAAAAATGGATCCTGTTGCTTAATGTGGTAACATTCTTTAAGCCAGTATCTATATTCAGCAGTCCTATTGTTCCATTGAACAATCCTTTGTTTATAATGCGAACAAACAAACATTGATCTCTATTAAATTCTGCCAGCTTCCTTCCCCAAAAATCTGCAACTTTTTGGCAGGCATCATGCGACTTATTTAGGTGCTCAGTTGCAAGAAGCAAAAAGTCTTCAGTTGCGCTGACATCGGACTGGAGAACCGTTGTATTTACGGATGAGAAGAAGTTTAATTTTGACGGGCCTGATGGCTACAACTATTATTTCCATGATCTGCGTAAAGAAAAGCGTTTATTTAACCGACATCACAGCGGAGAGGGCAGCGTTATGGTGTGGGGTGCTATTACATCGATCCACCATCGATCTTGAATTTCAAAGTGCCACGTTATTGGAATCGGCTTTTCCGAAGTTCAGTGAACTATTTGGTCCCATATCTTGGATATTGCTACAGGATAATGCCCCTACACACAACGCCAGCATAGTAAAGGAGTTCATTGCAAGCCAACATGTTAATATTCTTGACTGGCCACCCCATTTCCCAATTCTGAACATTATCGAAAATGTCTGGGGTTGGTTATCTCGTAAGCTCTATGAAGGAGGTACACAATTTGATGACAAGCAGTCACTAATTCAGGCCATTAAGGATGCTTGGAATCAAATTTCGTTGGATTACATAAAGTCTCGTAATATCTCAATGAAACCCCGTATATTTGACGTTATTAAAAACAAAGGGGGTTATACCCATTAGTAGTAGTTCTTAAATAAAGTAAAATAAATTAAAAAAACAAGAAACACAGTTTTTCATTAAAATTAGTTAAAGTGCTTTTATTCAAGTGAACCAAAAAAATAGAACATTTTTGGGCGTTTTTTTAAATTGCTCAAAAAAAGTTATTTAGTTAAGAAACCACTATTGTCATGATTTTTTTATATCTCAAGATGTCTAGCTTCCACTTCCATTTTAAAATTCTTGCAAAAGATACAGGCTGCTGAATATGGAATTATTAGCGCCCCTAAAAAAGTGAACCAGAGTGTATGACTCCCGAAAAGTGTCAATGTGTAGTGCTAGCATGTTGTTACTTGCACCATTTTTTGGGGAAAAATGCACAAAATACCTTTTGTAATGGTGAGGATGGTAGGGAAGATCAACATTCTTTCGAGCTTACACCACTGTAAACCACACTGGCCAAAAATTCCCCCCAACTGGCAAAACTTGTTTTTTTTATAAATGATGGTCAAGTTCCATGCCAAAACAAATAAATATCTATAGATATAACAGAGGATGTATGTATGTATGAAAGGTATGGACTCCAAAACGGCCGGGAGGATTTTGATGAAATTTTCAGGTAATATTTATCTTAGCACGATGGGTAACATAGGCTATATTTGGACCCGATATGTGGCGCTGGGGTGGAGTTATATCGAAAATTTGAATGTATGGACCAATTTAACCAAAATTCAGAATGTATGTTTGTTTGATCTTCAGAATATTCAGTCGGGTGACACTGTGAAGTCTGATTTTCGGTCTGTGGGCGGAGGGGCGTGGCAAACTCCAATTTTCATATTGTACCACCAATGACATATACATATATTGAAATGTTTTTTTTATTTTTTTTTTTTCGAAAGCCGTTGTCATGTATTTCAAAACGAGATATCAAACTCTTAAATCGGTTATGCAGTTCCGAAGATATTTGCAAAAAACCTATGTTAATAATGATCCAATATCAAAATTTTAAAACTTTCGAAATGTTGCATTCAAAAATCAGAGTTTTCGATTTATTTACAAAATATTTACATCATTCGATAACACAAGGTATTCCGCGCTTACTAAGGTGCAACTTTGTACGAATGGACTCGAAAACGGCTGGACCGATTTTGATGAAATTTTCCGACAAAATTCAGAATAATCTAGCGAGTGACATAGGCTATACAGCCGGTGCCGATGCCACGCACCCTTATTCAAAAATCGCTCTGACGGCTTTTCTAATAGACCGATTGTTATGAAAATTTCACATTTGGTACTGACGACCTGCTGATACTCCTTGGCTATACTTCGATGTGATTGGATAAAGGGGCGTGGCATATAACCCATACAACTTGAAATTTAAAATGGCTTATATCTCATGAAATCTCATCTTCAGGCCGTCCAAAATCTGCGACTGACGATGTAAGTGTAGCGCTGGTGAAGTCTAAAATTGACGAAGATCCAAGATTGACCCAGGAAAGGATTGCTGAAGGACTGGGCTTGAATGTCATGGCTGTATAGCGAATTTTAAAAAAATAATCTTGGATACACGAAAAAATCTGCACGATGGGTTCCTAGAATTTTAACTGAAGCTCAAAAAAACGCACATGTGCGTTTTGCTCAATATTTGCTTGACAAATTCAAAAACCGAAAGTCTTCCACTTTTCAGAAAATTGTAACAGGTGATGAAGCATGGTTTTACAAGTACGATCCTGAAACCAAACAACAAAGCATGGTATAGAGCCCAGAAGCTGCAAATTTGACGATTTTGAAGACTGCTTTTCAAGGTGGATTTATCAACTTCAAAAATGTATCAAAATAAATGGCGATTACGTTGAAAAAATACAAAGAGATGAAGAATAAAGATATAAAATTAAAACATTTTTTGTTTAGTTTTTTCTACTCTATTAAGCGAACATTTGTTAGCCCGTCGTAAGTTGTTGGAACAGTATGAATTACAGCCAGGGTGGAAGAGGGCGGTGCCACGTCCCCTTTGAAAGAAACCGACATAACAGCCATGACTATAGTTTGAAACGTAATGGAACAAGGAATTTTATTCACCCTTTGGCATTACAAAAACTTTGAAGGCAAAACGTAGTTTGCCGGGTCCAGCTAGTATATAATAAAAAAAATACTAAATTATCTCCTTACTGGAAAAGTGCTTCGAGATTTGCAAGGAGTTTCAGTATCACTCAGGAAACTTAGGGCATCAAAATAGTAGAGAGTGGATTCGTAGGAGTCTTCTGCTCCAGCGCCACTTTTTTCAGCATCACGCATGCGCTTAGATTCGCGTCGGTAGTTAGTACGTAATGTACTTAATTATCTGCATAGTTCCTTTTTATCGGCTTATCTTTATACTTTTCCAATAATTCTTCATAAGCAGCTTCATTTACTACATGTTTGCTGTAATCTGCGCCTATTACATTAAAAATTTTTGATTTTTCATCAAGCATCGTGTGTGTGACAGATGCATGCATATTTTCACTAATGCACAAATTTTTTTAGTTTTTGTTAGTTTCCTTAATTTTTGGATAGGTGAAAGGTGAATCACGTCATAGCCCTCAAAACGTGGCAAGGTATCAGAAAATGCCACCCGGTAAAACATAGTCAGCATTTCAGGTTATACCGCCTATTATACCGTCGATGGAGCCTAGATAGCAACAGCAGGGACTACAAAGTAGAGTGAGAACGGTGGCTGAGGATGCCAGTTGAGTAGGATATGCTATGTATTCGCTTCTATACTCCCCGTTCTAATTTAAGTTCCTATATTATCATAAATACACTGGACTTCACTGGTCACAACCCCAATTATTATGTGTTCTGCCTGTCAATTTACGTATTAAGTCCAACCATCAACTGTTTTACATAAAGATGATGGTATACTACGTTACCTTTCGCATACGTACGAACACATGTTAAACCACCAACCTTGTAAATCATCTGAACTGATGGTATCTGCGTGTACTACATGCTGATAGCTATGAGAATTACTTGCAAAACAAGCCATTTTATAACAAAATCCATAATTACAATGTTTCACTCACGTCTCGTCATAAGGATACAAAATTCTTAAAACCGCGACAGGAATCATTCCCCGTTCTTAATATTTTTTAATAATATAATTACTTTTAGAGTTATAAATGTCTGGTTTAAAATATAAAGAATTATGTAGTGGTAAGAGGACTACAAATGAGTTTGGTTGTACCAACAGAATTCATAAGAAATTCGGTTGCAGCAACCTAATTTTGTTGTTGTCGCAACTGTATAATTTGTAAATACAGTTGTTGCAACCGACCTACAGCCAAATTCGCTTGCATGGAATGGGAAATTGTTTTGTCACAACCGAGCTGATTATGATACAAGGTTGGTGCAACTGGATTTCAGTTGTGGAGACTAAATTCAGTCGTAACAACCTCAATTCGTTTATAGCAACCGCGATTTGGTAACAATGACAGAATTTGCACTTGCTACAACAACCTTTCAAAAAACTAGTTCTGTGCATGTAATAACGAACTTTATTTTTTGAGTGTATAATAATGTACGACAAATGTAATTTGTCCTCATCTATGTTCCATTACACATTCAATGAAAATTGTTACTTTGTGGTTTTCCTTCAACTGGACTGTAAAAAGAATTAAAGTTCAACAAATCTTTGTGCAAATATTCCAATTTTTAAAGCATTTATGTCCATTCAAAAATAATGCAACAAATTCTACTATTTGGAAAAAGACATGAACATTGAAAATTTCTATAGAAATTTCCTTATTAACCTAAATTCCTTTTAGTTACTAGCTAACAACACCCACTCACACACTCACATGCATACTCGAACTAGTGCATATAACATAACTGAATAATGTACATAGCTGAAAAATTGGCAAGGAGGCCTGATGTGAGGCCTAGTAAGTCTTACATAAGGCTTTTTTTTACCTCCAAAATGCATTAAATTTATATTTCCAGTAGAAATATTCTAAAAGGTTTTCTTTGTAGTTATAGGAAAGAGGACACAGTAAACCTTTGTATCTCTCCCCTCAAAGAACACATTTCCGAAGAGTTTGTTTGTTTGTTTATTTACTCCGCTACAAACAAAGTCCAGATGGAGATGGAATAATTTTTTCAAAATTCATCTGAAATTGAAATTTGGAAATAAAAATTTCTTATAAATACAAATACATACAAAGAAGAAAAAAATAAAAAATTGATATAAAAATTTAAATATAACAATGTTTTTTATATTTAAATATTTAAACATAACAGGCAAAAATGTATTGTTTAGCATACAAAAATTAAAACCAACAAAATTGTTATAATAAAAATTTAAAATAAGGCAAAAAGAAGCAGCAAATAGCAGTCAGAAGGAAACGGGAACAAGATGAAGACGTAGAACTGGAAATCAGGAATAAAAACAGAAAGACAAGCGGGAAGTAAACAGGAACCAGCATTCGAGATACATTGATTAACAGCAAATATGTCATATGGAATATGATGTTGAGTTGGCAGTATAAATAATAGTTATAACACCAGAGTTACGATGCAGGAAAAGCAACACACATAAAATCAGGAATAAATGTGAATACAGGCATCAGGAAAGATAAGATATCAGAGTTACAAAGCAGGACAAATAACACCAATACAATCAGGAAACCAGTCACAAAATAAAAAAGATGTAATAAGAAGACGTCATGATATCGAGTAGACAATATACAGGAAATCAGCAAACAACGAAATCAATAATCAACAGCAAATAATTTAACGGGAGAGGATTAGTACACTGAACGGAAAAGCATCGTCACAGGGATGAAAATGTTCATCACTCCAACAACTTTTGTCACCGCTACGAAATGGTTGTTGCTGCAATGCATTTGATTCATTATGGCAAGGAATTTATTTCGTTGCTGTTATGATTTCGATTCATTGCTGCTACGAGTTTGTTTCATTGCTGCAATGAATGTTTTAAAGTGTGTTTAAAATTATATATTGTTAATTGTACATAAATACATTGCTGGTTTTACATTGCAGGTGTTTTGGTATGAATATTTCGAATATTTGTTTTTAAATGGTCTTAAATTGCTAAATATATTATAGACATTCCACTCGTCTAAAGAAAGATTACGGTAGTCGAGAGGATGAGTGTTATTGTGGCAGTTTTGGTAAGGTCCAGCAATTAAAAACAAATATAAGGAATTTATTATTAATACCTATATTTACAATAAAACGAAAAAAACGCCTCTGTAACGCATTCTCCCAAACATATTCTGCAGGAACCATGTAAATATTTGGAACACACTTCAAACATTCATATGTTTGCAAGTCCCAAACACACTTGTATGGACACATATGCGATCTTCATCCCAAACATCCATACTTTTACGTGGCAGCATTCCCATGTTTCCCAAACCTCCATATACTTACGTGGAAACATATGCGTATTTCCTGCCAAACATGATAATATTTAGAAACGAATTGTTCTTTGAATTCAATATATTATTATTATTTCAAATTATAATTAATTTTATCAATATAAATCCACATTTATAAATAATTAATTCAAATAATATATATACTTATATACAAATCTAGTTCATGCAAGCCAAGCGTGTATTAATTACGTGTATTTTTTTTTTGATTATATTTCACAAATTAACCGATTTATATATTATTCACCGATTTTCTCAGTAAGGGCTCGGACAGACAAAGGGCTTCACGTGGTTTCCTCAAAAAGATTTCTCATTTAGGTAGCACACATAAATATATCCGAAATACATAGATATAAACCAAAGCAACATCACAAGCCTTTGTTAATTCTTTTTCCACTGATCAATCGCTTTTGATATCCTCTTTCCGATGAACCATTGACGACTGAATACATGAAACTTCATCTGCAATTTACACGCACATTCAGGAATATTTTTGATTCACTGACTGACAAACAATATTTGGGTCGCCAACAAATACTTTAGAACATATTAATCATTGCGTCTCAAACATGTAATATTGAATGGCAAACACAATGTGTTTGCCCACAAGGACATTATATTTGCGACGAACTCAAAACACAAGTTATATTTGCATCCAAACAACAAAACACGACAGATTTTTCAGCGTGCACATATATACTTTTGTGTGTACTTAACATGAGTATGAGCTCTACTTCCATATGGGTTTCATCACAGCAATTGGTCTATGTATTTCGGGATAGTTTTTCTGTTATCGATGCGTCACTTTCTTTGCTGTCATGTTGCTCCTTCCATTCTTTTTATTTATCTGTTTGATTCATAGACCCTCAGACTACACAAACGATCACAGCAAACATGTAAATTCACACAATTTACTTTTCAAAATAACTTTTCACAAATACTTAGATTATTACTAAATATTACTAATTAGTCTGTTTTAACAAATTTATTTAAATCTTTCGGCAGAGAAACATGTCTACCACTTTCCATTGTTGCAAAGGAACTGATTTAAGATGTGTACGTGACCCAGCATCCACGCTCACCATTTTCTCTTGCAGGCCTCTTTTTTGCGCTCGCACATTTTTTTGACCGCCATTCTCTCTTTATGTTCATACAAATTTCTTCGTCAACTATAAATGTTAGCAAACCTCCGAAATAAATAAAAATTGTCGGATATAAGAGACTTTTCATTGTAGCAACGCAAAATCATTAACGAAGATGTTTCATCCATGCCAAGAAGCGTTATTCTTTCAGTGTAGAAATACGGGAAACGGGAATAAACAAAAGCAATATTTAGACGCGACATCATCAGTCCGGAACAGGAACAACACCAAATAGGCGTAATTAGAAGATGCCGTGATATCAAGTTGACAAGTGTATCAGCATACAGAATCCAAGGATCTTCGGAGAGATGATTTTTGCAGGGAAAAGAATTGAGGTAATAAAATGCAACGACTTTATACAATCCTAACGGCATTACCAGCGTTACATTGATTTAACGATTCGAATCATATGAACTGGCAACCATATCATGTGTAAATTCTTAAATTATATTCCATTTCACCCTGTCTAATGGTTTAAAAACCGGTAGATACAGGGTGGCTGATGAATATTGCTACATTAGGAAACTTAAATAACTTTTTTTTCAGTGTATGGAATTCATTTTCCTTTTATTCATGTTAAAGGTCATTCAATTTTATTAAACATAGCTTAATTAGTTTTAAAAATAATGGAATTTAAATGCCCCCTGTTTGTTGATGCATGCACGGCATCTTACCAAAAAGTTGTTCATTACAGCTTGGAGAGTTGAGACAGGAATAGCCGCAATTGTTTCTCGAATGGATTGCTTCAGTTCATTCACAATTGTTGGTTTTGCTTTGCACACTTCCTGTTTGCAATAATCCCACAAGATAAAGTTAGGTGCAGTAAGGTCAGGCGACCTGGGGGCCAACGGAATGTGGAGTTTCTGGATATCAGCTTAACACTTGCAAAAGTTTCGTCGCAATTCTGTCATAACATGCAGGGCTTTATGAGGAGTTGCACCAATTTGCTGAAACCACACATAGTTGAAAGAAATACTCATTCGGGGTACTTCTGGATAGAAAAAGTCTCTCAACATGCTTAAGTAGCGGACTCCAGTAACCGTAACGGTGTGATCGTTTTCTTCGAAGAAGTAGGGCCCGACAATGCAGCGTGATGAAACTGCACACCACACTGTGACACGAAGTGGATGCAATTCCGTCTCATGGAGTATCTGTGGGTTGGACGCACTCCATCTTCGACATTTTTGTTTGTTTATGTTGCCATTTAAATCGAAATGGGCCCCGTCAGACATGAAAAGACAGTTCAACATGTTTCCGTCCTCTTCCACCATTTGAAGTATCTCCTGGCAAAATTCCAACCGAATCGGGAAGTGTGCTGCGTTCAGTTTGTTGGCCATTTGAATTTTGTATTTGTAAGTCCAAATCTTTGTGCATAATTGACAGCAATGACTATCTGCTTATACACATTTGAGCAGATAAGCTTCTTATCGAAACTCTTGGATTGTTTTGTATGGCAGCAGCTACAGCAGCGATTGTTTCCTCCATCAGAACTGAAGGATTTCGATGGTAAGGTCTTCCGTTGACTGTCCCATGCTCGGCAAATTATGGTCCATCTGCTCTGAGGATTGCCGCCAAACGTGCGGCTATACTCTCTTTGGACCGAAACTACGGACTTCAGTGCCTGATAGTGTCGGACAATCCAAATTCTTGTTTCAGTGTCCCAATCATCCATTTTTGTTAAATCTAAAAATCAATCAGATTCATTAAATATAAAGATTCATTAAAATTAAATATAAATTATAAAGAAGAAATAGGGTACGGACCGGGTTATAGTAATCGTAATTAGATTTTCAGATAGACAATTTTAAAGGACGAACATTTCTTGTATGGTATGTTAAAACGAATTTTACTGAACAAAATATTTGAATCAACTTGGCCGTTTATCAATTTTAAAATAAACATTGATCTGAACAAATATCATCTTCGTTCATGTGTAGGAAGGCCAAAAAAATTTAAAAGGTTTTCATAAGGTGGTAAATTTCAGCCTAATCCACGCAAAGCAAATTAGAGGAATTTTTTCAGGATTGACTCAATTCTATCTATATGCACATTATAGTATGGCCTCCAAACTACGCATGAATACTCAAGGGAGGGCCTAACTAGACCAACAAAAATACCTTTCATTATATGGGTCAGCAAACTCCTTAGACCACCTTTTGATGAATCCCAAAGAAGATATGGCTTTATTAATAATATTACCAATGTGGAGATAAAATCGAAGTCTCTGATTTAATACAACACCCAAGTCCATGAAAGAGTTTATTAGTCCTTCGAAAATGTAAAATCCAACATTATTCTCACAAGGCATTATAGATGTTCGAGAGAAAGATATTTTTTTAAATTTTTTCAAGTTCAAGGCCATACCATTAATACTACATCATTTGACCAAACTAGAAAGGTCAAATTGTAATCGATTGGTGTCACCCAAGTTTTTAAATGACATGAAAAGTTTAACGTCCTCAGCGTCCATTAAAATCTTTGAGAACAAAAAAAAAACAATGAGTGTTCGAACTCACGGGCGATGTGTTAGCACCTTTTTGCTACACGGTACCTGTTCGATTTCTATGAACACATTTGTAAATGTTACATTGGAAAATAAAAAACAGCGTTCAATCATATGATGACGTTACAGTTAAATAATATTAATACTTAAAATTATTTAAAGACCCAGTGCAAGCACATGTGTCATTATTTTCTTGCTCAATACTTTTTGTTTTATTCCCACAAAAGTCAAAGAATGCAAAGCAACAGACACTTGTACATACATACATACATTGTTATATTCGTACGATATAACCGAAGATCAACATAAAATACTTTTTTAATATTACTCCAAATTAAAACACTTCAATCTCGGCTCGCCGATATCGGATCGCCTTAATTTTTGGCCTAAACTCTTCGTCGAAACCCGCACTAGCTTTTTAATCCAAAAATTAATAAAATCGGCTATGAATTCCCGGAGAAAATCGCGTGGGAAAATTATATGAAAATCGCCCAATAATCACTTTCAATACCGGTCAAGCAACGAACAAACAAACGATGATAAGACGAAACCGAAGATCAACATAAAACACTTTTTTAATATTACTCCAAATTAATACTCCAAATTAAAACACTTAAATCTCGGCTCGCCGATATCGGATCGCCTTAATTTTTGGCCTAAACTCTTCGTCGAAACCCGCACTAGCTTTTTAATCCAAAAATTAATAAAATCGGCTATGAATTTCCGGAGAAAATCGCGTGGGAAAATTATATGAAAATTGCCCAATAATCACTTTCAATACCGACTGCCAAGCAACGAACACACAAACGATGATTTACTCTTCCAAACCTAACACTTGCGTATGTATTAAATTTATAGTTTACTGCCCTAGAGGCGCGCGTATAGATGTTAACACATCAAAAAAAAAATATTGAAAGTATTTTTTTAGTATATTTTTAGGTCCTTTTTGTAAGAATAGAAGAACTGTAGGTCACAATAAGTGAGTGTAAAACTGGAAAGCGCACATCTCACTGATTGTGAGAAGCTCTCCTCAATCCATTTTTTTTTACTTATCTCAAGAAAAGTTATTTTGTTTAACATGAAAGGTACTCTTTAAAGAAAAGGTAGTTTTTTAAGAAACAGCAATTTGTTGTAAGGTAATGTAATTTTTTAAGAAAAGGTACTTATTTAAAAAATTACTTTTTTAAGAAAATGTACTTTTTGTAACAAAATTTACTTTTTTAAGCAAAGGTACTTCTTTAAGGTAAGGTATTTTTTAAGAAAATGTACTCTGTTTAAGAATATGAGTCGCTATTTTTTTTTTTGAGAAAATTTTATTTTTTTTAACTTCTATCACTTTGACATTTCTAAATTTACTTTTATTCAGTTTAAAACTACGATATGTAATAAACAGGCTCTATGTGGAAAATTTCCCTGTAAACAAGAAATTTGTCCCATATGTTAGTCTAGACACAAACTAAACCAAAAGTAAGAGTGTAAGAGTAAGTGTGCTGCCAGATGTAATTCCACGGTCAGGGTTATATTTCATGGATTTGTCAGTCTTGCACTTTGGCTTTTTTCAATTTACTTTTTATTGGGTTGAAAACTATAATATGTAATAAACAGGCCAAAAGTACCCAATATAGTTCATAATAATGGGTTGTAATAAAGTCGTGAAAAAAAAGTTGTTTAAAATTTTCTCATTCAGCCCCCATCCCGCAACGTGCGATAAGGAGCTTCGTTCCAATAAGTTTTTAGATAAACAACCTCTAAACATAATTCCGTGTACGATCTGTAAGATACGAAGATATTCACTTCAAAAGCCCTGGAGGAAAACCAAACATTTTTCATATAAATATGACAAGGATTGGAAAAGGGCTTAAACATATGGGACGTTAATTCCAATAAATTTGTACGGATGATAATAAAACCATGTTTTTAGGATGAAGTTAGAGCGCAAGCTGATTGAGTCATCTTCTGAGTTACTAAATATTCCCATATAATTACACTGTAAGTAGGTGAAAATGACACACCAAAACGCCGAGACACGTCAACCTAATTTTGGATCGCAGAATCCAGTGGTGTACCCCGTTTTGAAAAGTTAGCTCGAAATCACGAGATATTTCGATTTTAATTTTGTAGTAGATTTAAGGCGATTTTTGATTTTATTTGAATGAAAAAACTTTAAAAACTTGTTTAAAATCAATTAGTTTAATATTTATTTGTCAAAATTTATATCTAGAAATAATAGACGTCCATTTTCAAGCGGACTTGGAATTATATTTGCTCTTATTTTAATGATTTTATAAATTTTTTTGCATTTATTCAATTTTTACTCTTTGTTTGCAATCGACCAGCAGAAATCAGCAAGCATTCAGTCTATTCTTTTTCCAACGAAACGGTCTTCGAATGCCATTATGGTTTGATGAAATCTTTCGCCAGTTTCGTCTGTTTCTGTGGACAATCGTCGTTCGCAAAAATCCAAATGTGCATGTACATGTGGATTTTCAACGACATATTAACGCCAAGTTTGTCGAACGACTTCATCATGTTGTCAGTATAATCACGGTACTCTGGTGAGCGATTTTTGCAAAGAACGTTTTCCGCACAAATTGAGTTCCATGCGTTTAGTTCAATTTCATCTATCATTTCAGAAAAACTCGTATCCCTTAAAAGTTTCCGTATATCTGGACCGTTAACTGCACCTATTAAAAAAATTTATATAAAACATATTGCAGTCACACACTTTTAGTTACACAAAATTACCCTCTTTTAATTTTTCAATTGATAATTTTGGAAAAGAGTTGATTATCAAGCATGGTAATGCATTTTCGTTAACGCGAACCAAACGCTTTAAAAAATTCTTTACAACTCCCAGCTTGATATAAAGATCCGGAAGCATTATTTCCTGAAGGGGGATCAATGGTGGACGCATTACATTAAATTCGCCAACAACTTGCGAATCGTGTTTTGGCCAATCTCGCTTTTCGTACTGGTTGCATTTTGCACGGCTGTCCCATTTACAAAAAATACACATGTACTTTGTATAGCCAGTTTGCATTCCAGTTAATAGTGAAAGAACCTTAAAATCACAATTTATGCACCAATTGTGTTCGTCATAACTGATGCGTTCCAGAATTAATTTCATGGTATCATACGACTCATGCATTCCAAGAGCATATATCAATGACACTGGTTTAAAGCTGCTGTTTTCAAATGACAAGGCTAATTTTAAGCTTCTGGTTGAAGAGTCTATGAAAAGACACCATAAAGATGGATTATAGTTGCAGATTCCCATTTCATTCATTAAACCGGGAATATCTTGCCAATATGCATAAGCTGCCACCTCGGAGAGCATGTAATAAGGCATATATGGTTCTTGCCGGTATTTATAAGATGTAACTTTTACACCTGGTGCCACCACGTTGACTCTTCTTAGTTCCGAAGCCAAAGTCATTGCATTATTTTGAGATAGCTTCAGATTTTGAACGATTCTATCTAAATGTACCTGCGGAATTAATGATGGATATTGTATAACTGGCTGAAGGTAATCAGAATCAGCATGATGTAATGATGTTGGTGAAGTTTGTGATTGTACTTCATAGGACGCAGTATGTCGATGGATGTACTGGGACAGGCAATTCATCACTGTGTGGAACTGGTACGAGAGCACTTGGCACAACGGGTTTTTCAATAAGAGCGCTACAAAAGTTTTTTTTAAATAAAACAAAACCGGTTTTAGATAACAATGAAATTCTTTATTCCTGTGAAAGTACGTTCCATGCCATTATGTACGGAACTCGATTTCTTTTGAATGGCCACCACGGGCACGCTTGCAGAAGTCCAGACGCTGAACCCAATTTTCGACGGTTTTCAAGCATAAATCGGCCGATACTGCTGTAAATTCACGTTCGATATTCGTACGAAGTTCATCAATCGTCGCTGGCTTGTGGGCATAGACCATAGACCTGACGTAGCCCCACAAGAAATAATCTAACGGCGTCAAATCGCACGACCGAGGCGGACAATCGACTGGGCCATTTCGTGAGAGAACACGTTCACCAAACTTGGTTTCCAATAAATTGATTGTGGCATTCGCCGTGTGGCTTGCGGCGCCGTCCTGTTGGAACCGCATGTCCTCCAAGTCAGTATTATCCAATTGGGGCCAAAAATATTCGGCTATCATTGAACGGTAGCGATTCGCATTCACAGTAATGTGCCGGTCTTGATCATCACGGAAGAAGTACGGCCCAATGACGCCGCCGGCCCATAAACTGCACCAAACCGTAACTTTTTCGGGATGCAATGATGACTCATGGATTACGTGTGGATTGCTGTCTGACCAATAACGCATATTTTGCTTATTGGCGAAGCCATTCAGCCAGAAAAGAGCCTCATCGCTGACGACCATAAATTGGACGTAGCGCTCTTAAAGCTGAGGCCACTGACTCCAAATTTCGGTAGTAAATTTTAATAATTTCGACTCGTTGTTGGCTCGTATACCTCTCCATGATGAAATGGCAAACCTTACTGAAGGGAAATGTCAAAAGAGCGGTAAACAATTTGGCGTCGTTTGCTGTCCCTATCGATTTACTTTTGCAGCGTCTCTGTTGAAAACCCATTTAAAACCAGATCTTACTGTTTCGATTGAGACCATTTACATCGTTGTTGCACGCGTAGTAATTTTCTATATCATGTTCTCCTGGATCGGTCTACATCATTTGAAGTCCAAATGGCATCGAATACATTTCGCATTTCTTCAGCTGGGGTAACCAAAAAATACTGATTGTAAGCTTTGAGGGCATCTTCAACCAACTGATGAGTTTTCGGTGTAAATTTTCCAAAACATATTTAATTATTCACAATATGATCTGCATTTTTCGTCACTCATTTTTCTATTTTTTCTAAATGGTCAATAAAATGTTTATCATCTATCAAAGTGAACACTTTGAGATATATGTTGTAGCATCTGTTTGTAATAGGGACGCCAATCCCAAATCCCGAATCCCAAAATGATTATAATTATTATGGCCCCAAACTGTAAGAGGTAAACTTATTCTGTATCAAAATAGATGTCTATTATTTCAACGGTTACATTTTGTCGAAAAAAATATATAAATTGATTTAACAAGAGATTTTTCAGCTTTCCCCCTCAAGTAAAATTAAAAATCTCCTTAAATCTACTACAAATTTAAAATCGAACTATCTCGTTATTTTGGGCTAACTTTTTAAAACGGAGTATACCACGGGATTCTATGACAAAAAAATTAGTTGGGATGTCTCGGTGTTTTTGTGTGTCATTTCAAAACTTCAAATTTTACTTACAGTGTCATCGAGCAAAATTCTATTAATTACACAAGATATAGAGAGCGCAAAATAAACGCGTCCGAAACACTGCTAGGGTTGCCGGACAGAATGCCCCCTTTACTATGAAGGGCATGCTAGTATGCCTGTTGTGTGAAGGAAGGAGTCAACTTTAATGATGGGTCGTCGGGTTCTATACTATTTTAGACATTAACTAACAACTAACTTATGAAGGCTAGTAGGGATCATGACCAATTAAAAATTCGAATATCATAAGATCAGAATCTAGAGGAGATAACTTAAAAAAATGTAAATGTAGTTATTGGGAAATGAGAAAACTTGAACCACTCACAACAATTGTGGTCAAATCTCGTTATATATTTTTAAACGTTCTATAAAATGTTCTACTTCCCTTTCATTGAAAACCTTCTTCAAGAGGTACTTGGGCATACCTTCTAGAAGAGATATATTTACTGGCCTTCTGGAAGGCCTTCCAAAACGCCTTTTGGTAGGGTTGTCTACAAGGTCTTTTAATAACGTGGCACGCCAATCATACCATTGGATAATTTAAAATGAGTACAAAATTTGGGGACCATGTGTTCTAGGTCCCCAAGAAGGCCTTTCTCAAGGCCGAAGAAAGGATTTCGTTTCCCGTAGTGATTGTACAATACTCGTATATCAAATGGTCTTTAAAGGAAAAATCCATTGTCAGTGTCTTTGAGTTCGTACGTCCCCATGTATGTTAAGTCCAGTTTGTGTATTGGTATAAACAGTACAATATGCATTTGTATTGTTGTGTGTGTGTGTGGATATTTGTGTAACATGTTGTAGTGTATGTGCAGTTTTTTTAATTTCCGTTTTTATGCTGTTATTGTTGTTCATTTCCAAATGCCATTTTTTGCCTAATGCATATTTTGAAAGGACGGACATTTCTGTGTACAGTTCGTCTTTTTTTTTTGTGGTGGCCCTCAGAATAACATTCCGTTGCCTCGGGGGAAGAAGGATGCGTTTGTTGATGATTTTCTAGGATGTGTAAATAGATTCGTATGTAAACAGAGAGTGATAAAGAGCCAACAAAGGAATGTATATTCATGCAGTATTTGTGCAACATTAGAAGCAAATAGAAGCAAAAGTTTGAATAATTCAATAAACGAAAAAAGGAATGTCATTTCATTCTTTTAAGGGTTCATCGGTTGCTTCCATAAACAGTAAGCCTTAAGCTTTTTTTATTTTCAATACAACTGATTGAACTTTAATAAAGCCTGTTTCAAACGAAAACATAGTGAGTGCGCCTAAACAGTCAAATATATATAATCACGATGCCATATCTGGGCTTAGTAGCCGGAAATCTCTCTATTTTTAAGGACGAAAATTGGTAATTAATTGTCAAAATTTGGCTATTCTGTACTGAAATTTTTTAAATTCCGGCAATTGAACTACAGACTTGTATCTTTAAAATGTTACAGAATTCCGGTGCTGTTGAGTGTTTAGTGTGTCCTTGCAGAATAGCACAGACTAACAACAAATAATTTAAGTGATAAAAGAAATCCAATAAATCATTTATACCACGCAAGGAGCCAGTCATGTTGTCAAATTATTCCGATATCTCTTCAACCTGTTAATGTCGACAAAACTTTCACTACTTTTGTCTATGACAGCTCTAGCACCGCAATTGAGAATGAGAAAAATAAAACCTCCCTATTTGTTGATGGACCCTGAAAACGTTACAAGGATCACGATTTACGGATATGCAGTTGCAACGTTAGAACACCATACAGATCCCGTGCCACTATCCTACTGGTACAAGTACTCAAGAATTATAAGACTGACATTACTGCTATCCAGGAAATGGGTTGGATGGGTCATGACTGTACAAGGAAGAACTGTGACATCATCTACGGTTGCCACTAGAAAAATCATGAATTTGGTTGCGGTTTTGTAGTTGGCTAAGTAAGACTCTGACATCTGGCCTGAAGGTTCAACCCCAAGAAAGAACGTATAGAAACCATCCGCATAAAATCGAAATACTTTAACATATCGGTAATTTGTGTACCTGTCCAACCGGAAGCAGAGGATGATGACACCAAGGACATGTGTTTTCAGCGCCGGGAAAAGACATACAACCGCTGCCCGGACTATGACATTAAGATTGTTCTAGGTGATAAAAAAAATAAATTGTTTCCCATTACATCCCATGAAGCTCACAATCACTCAGCTGTGCGCTTTTCAGTTTTCACTCACTGATTGGGACCTACAGTTCTTCACCGATTCCGAACGGTATTTGGAGAAGCTTTTGCAAGGCTAAATACTCGATAGCGTCGCCATCACTATTAGGGGTGACCGCCGCCGAAACAAATTTTTTTTTTAAGGTGGTCAGAGCAGGGATCGAACCCAGGATCTCATGTACAATAGGCGCGCACACTACCCATTGTGCCACCGACGGCCACGGTTCTAGGTGATATTAATGCTAAAGGCGGCTGAGAAAATGCCTTTGAATCAACCATCGACAAATTCAGTCTAAACGTCATCACGTCTAACAACGGAATGAAACTGTTAGATTTTGCCGCGGCGAAAAACACGGTTGTCATTAGCACGAGACTCTAACATAAAGACATCCATAAGGCTACTTGGATAACCCCAGATCGACAGGCGAAGAACAAGTTTGATCACCTGGTGATTGATGGAATGCACTTTACTAGTGTAAGGAGAAGAGGAGAGTGGAAACCCGTTTATGTAGGAAGAGAAAACGGTTGTGGACAAAGCTTGAGATCAATTATCTGCTTTACTTGTCAATGCGATTTCAATATATATGAGGATGTGAATCATATACAGGACTATGGAGTCCACTGACCAAAAAGTGGGTTTGGCAGTAAACGAGCACAAGTCACAATTAATAGCTGTGACAAGCAGAATATCCAGCCGATTGCGTGTATGGGTGAAGGTGGTGACGAATTTATTAACCTAGAATCTGTCGTGAACAGAAAGCATAAATTCAGTCCGATGAATTATGCTTGAAAACAGTTGATATTTCGGGCTGAGCAAGCACTTCAGAGATATGAGCATCTCTCTGGAGAAACCAAGATCCAAGTATATCAGTCTTTAATACAACCTGTCTTGTTTATTGCGCAGAATTTTGGTTTATATCGCATGCTGATGAAACATCACTGGGAGTTTTCGAGAGAAAATGGTACGAAAAATATATGGCCCTATAATAGATGAACCACGACCTGTATAATCTGTATCCCGAAATCGAGATCGCCTTGACGCTGGCTAGGCTATGTCAGTAGAAAAAAAAAATATAATCAATGCGAAAGTATTCGAAGACGTACTCGAAGGGAATGGGAAAATAGGACAACCAACACTTCGCTGGAAAAGCCAGTTGGAATATTGGCTGTGAGTGCTTGGTGTTACAAACTGCAGGAGCAAAGCTGAACATCGAGCTGGTTGGAGAAACGTGTTATCCTTATTGTGAAAAGCCCTTGACCCCTTTGGGTTGTAGGGGGCATCTAAATAAGTAAGTAAGTAATGCTTCGATTGGTGTTGCCTCGTAGTACTTTCAAATTCATAAACCGAAGAACAGATATGAAGGAAATACTTTGATCTACTGCATTTGTGTGGAGTAGATCAAATTTTTCTGCAAATTAGAATTGCCATATAATTGAAGCGTGGCGGTCGGTGGTGCAATGGCAGTATGCGCGGCTCTTCTACATTAGAACGTGGATCCGAACCCTGCTCTGACCACCTTAATTTCCTTTCATCGGCGGTCACTTCGCTTAGTGACGGCGACTCTACCGAATATTTAGCCATGAAACTGCCTCTCAAAATACCGTTCGGAACCGATGTAAAAGTGTACACCCAGAGAACTAATCGATTGAAAAGAGGTTGTAGAAAACCGTAAATTCGGCTATTACCACCGAAATGAGGTTGTCTCAACCGAATTGGGGTTGTCACGACCGAATTTAGTCGTTACAACTGAAATTCGGTTGAAGCAATCTAGTTTCATTATTGACTCGGTTGTGGCAATTGAATTTTGAATTATTCTCGGTTTGTCAACCAAATTTTTTAAAATTTCGTTTGGAACAACCGAATTTCGAATTATTCACATGAAGTAACCGAATCTGGTACCAAATTCGGTTGGATTAACCGAATTTGGTATCAATTCGGTTGTAACTAGGGAATTTGGTATCAATTCGGTTGTCACTACCGAACTTGGTATCAATTCGGTTGTACCTACCGAATTTGGCATCAATTCGGTTGTAACTACCGAATTTGGTATCAATTCGGTTGTACCTACCAAAATCGGCGTCAATTCGGTTGCTGTAACTGAATTTCTCACGACTTCTGTAGGTTCAACCGAATTTCATTTTCAATTCGGTTACCACAACATAATTCTATGTATTTCAAATTTGACGATTAAAATTATAAAAAGAAGTATTACATTAAAAGAAGAAAATATTGTAACTGTGGTTTTTGGGTTTCATTGTCTTATTTTGCAGAGAATGTCCAAGCCGATATCAAGAGTTTTGAAGCTTTCCAAGTTCGGTCGTTTGAGATATGCTGCAATAATCTGGGTAGGAAACGGTTTAGGACCTAAATCAACAGATACACCACGTTGAATTGGTGCGGTGACACATGATGGCCAGGACTCCAAAGAACGTCGGTGGTGACATGGAAAATAAATGTGTTACTCTAAAGATTTCCCTATATAAATGACTTTATTTTCTAGTTTTCTAATGTTTTTATAAGAATACGGGAAAATAAATCATTAGTTAATAATAAAAAAATCCAAAATTAATTTCTGACACTATCTAAATTCGGCGTTGACAACCTCTAATAAGGTTATGTTAACCTCTAATAAGGTTATGTTAACCTCTAGTGAGGTTGTGACAACCTCTAAATTCGGTTACGGCTAATTCGGCTGTCCCAACCGAATTTTTCTGTGAGTGTAGTCCCAATCAGTGAGTGTAAAGCTAGAACGCGCACAGCTCACTGGTTGTGAAAAACTCTTCCTAATCCCTATGTGGGATGTAACGTGGAACCACATATTTATTAATATAATGATGCCAATGTTGGAAGAAGGTGTTAACTCACTTTTTTTCGAAATCAATATTTTCCTTCTTTTAATGTTTCCATGGTAGCTGATTTAAAAAGGAATTTAAAAAAAGTTTTTAAAATTAAATTTTCATAATCGAAATATCAGTTGTTGACTTTTTTCTTATATAAAACAAAATCATATACCATGGAATCATTAAAAGGAGGAAAATATTGTTTTTGAAAAAATGTGATTTAACAACTTCTTCCACCAAGGGCTTCAATTAATTTGTCACGTGCATGAATCATATTTAGGGTATTTATTATTGAGATTCGAGTTTGAGTCACATATTTTGAAAACAAGTGAATGTTTATAGACGTACTTGCTATGACCATAATGTCCACGCACATTAGAGATGTCATTACACTATACTATCTTGCGGCCATCGGTTGTGCATTGGTAGTGTGCGCGTATCTTGCAAAGGGATTCCCAATAATGTTGTACTTTTTAAATTTAGAGTAATTTTTTTATATTTACAAGCGGCAACTTTGAAATGTTGACTGCTGTCCCATATGCTTATTCCGATTAATAAAAATGGAGCTCTTTATGATAAAACAAAGCAATATAATTGTGAAAACTTTTTAAAAAATTTGGAAAATTATGCTGAGACCGCTCGCAAAATGGTAAAACTGTGAAGAAACTGGATCGGTTATGGACAGTGGGACTCCTGTGCGTAAAGGCACTGGTCGGTGTCTTGAAACTGTTGCTGCTGTAAACGAGAGTGTCGACGAAAACATAATTTCGGTATCGATCTCAACAAATTCAAATTTCATGAAGCAATACGCAGCGAATTTTGGCAAAGGACCTCCACCTTCAAGCATACAAAATTCAGCTTACTCAGGAGCTGAAACCAGCAGACCAAGGAAAGCGCCGGCAATTCGTACAATAGGTACACGAGCAACGCGAAGTAAATGCCAATTTTTCAAAAAAAAATTATTTTCTCCGTTGCAGCGCATTTCCATCTGAATGGCTTCGTGAATACACAAAATTGCCGAAATTGGGGATCGAAAAATCCTCATACAATCCATGAGAAACAAATGCACCCACAACGAACCACTGTCTGGTGCAGATGTCGGTCAGGCTTTACATTTTTGAAAATAAGGCCGAAATTGCTGTGACGGTATTCGTTACAGGAACATGATCACGAAGTGCTTGTGGCCTCAACTGAACGGCATGGATCTGGGCGACATGCGATTAGATCAAGACGGTGCCACCTGCCACACCGCGCATGCAACAATCGATTTGCTGCAGCAACGATCACAGATAAAGGAAATAATAGATATAGCGCGACAATTGTCAACTTTGTTCACTAGGTGCTGTCCTGTACTACTGTCACTTTCACTGAAGTTTCCCATAATTCTCATTCACGTTTATTAAAAATTGTGAGAAATTTTAATGAAAGTATTTTAAACAATGGAAAATGTGACAAAATGTATGTGATTATAGATAATAAATTTTTTTTCTTATATAATAAACATTTTCAAAGCCATGAGGCCGGTGTTGGTATATCAATAGGAGAAACCCCGTAAGACCGCTCAAAGGTGAAGCCCCCGGAACGCCTTTTTAATCTAAACACACTGTAGTAACTTCTGTGGTCGCAGATGTCAAGGAATGGTAGCTGAACCGGAGGAAGAACCAATTTATTAGGACATAGACGGTGGTGACATGGCTTTGAAATTCGATGGCCCTCAGATATTCTTCTGTAAGGGACGTGTTGTATTCTTGATATTTTTGTTGAAAATAATTTTTTCCTTTGATATGAAAATTTAGATTTTTAATGTCATATTTTTTTACATTTTGTTTTGAGATCAAAAAAATTACATTTATTGCTTTCAACGACATCAAGAAAATTTACCCATTACACTAAAATTTTCCCAACACTTGTGCTTTCCAGAACAAATTATCTTAAGAAATTCTGATGTCAACTGGCCACCAATATCATTCGATTTAACGCCGTGCGATTTATTTATTTGGGGTTTTGGGAAATGCCAGGTTTATGCGAATAAACCAGAAAGAAATCCTGAGTTCAAATCCGAGATCCAACGCGTCATCGGTGAGATACAGCCGCATCTCTGGAAAAAAGTTATGGAAAGTTTCATGGAAAGAGTAAGAGGCCTGTCATCCGAGCCGTGGGGGTGATTTGACGGACGTTTTATTTCATACTTAATAATAATTTCATACCGTCGGTGGTGCAATAGCTAGTGTGCGCGGTTCTTGTACATGAGAACGTGAGTTCGATCCCTGCTCTGACCACCTCATATTTACTTCGACTACGGCTACCTCGCTTAGTAAGGGCGACTCTCATGAGTACTTAGCTATGAAAAACTTCTCAAAATTCCATTAGGAATCGGTGTAAAACTGTAGGTCCCAATCAGTGAGTAAAAATTAGAAAGCGCACAGCTCAGTGGTTGTGAGAAGCTCTCTCCAATCCCTTCATGGGATGTAATGGGAAACGGATTTTTTTTCCTTAATTGGAACGTGTCTTCTTTACAATCGGATAAAGAGTCAGACCTGCCTCAAAAAATACGTGTTTTTATTGTAAAATAAAAAAGTGCATTCTAACTGAACATGGATACAATCCCTGCTCTGACAACCTTATATTTCTTTCGACCACGGTCACCGGTTCTTTCGGACGGCGACACTCTGGAGTTGCTCGGAACCAGTGTAAAACTGTAGGTCCCACTCAGTAAGTGTGAATCTAGAAAACGCACATCTGACTGATTGTGGAAAGCTCTCCCCAGTTGCTTTATGGTATATTATGGGAAACTATTTATTTATTTACTTCTTTGTTTGAATGTAGGTGCAGTTGATCTCTGTTCAGAACTTCCTATAACATAAAGCCACATTATATATATTCTCCAAATCGGTGCATGTTCCATTCACTGTCGATTGTTCAGTAACTCATTTTATTATTGCTCTAAAATACAGAAAAATTGATACCATAAATTTAATTTAGATATTGTTTAACTCAGCCACATCAAAGCTTTGTACATAGGCTTCTTGTTCTGGAAATTGGAGGGTCAATTTTTTCTTACAGAAGGCAGCATGAAAAAGATTAGAAGTAGCCCTCATGCACTTTAATAGGTTTACTCGATTTGTTAGACGCAAAATTTTGACACACTTTTCCCTTGAAACCACTGTGCAAAATTTGATTTCAATGAACTGCTTAAATTGTTTCTAAATGGTTTTCATTAAAGCAATTTACTTTTAATCGCAGTACACAAAAAACACCTAACTGGAAAATGCTGCTAAATTGAATTAGAAAAAGCTATTCAACATTTGTTCCTCAGTTTTGTACGTAAATTTGTTGTTTTGCGGTCATGTTGTTCAACATAGACAATTCTATAGATTTGGTAACACAAAAATAAAAACAAAAAAAAAAAATGCAAAAATACCATTGAACTAAGAGCAAATTTTTAACTTTAATGGCTAACAAATAGGATTATTGTATTCAGATGAAAATTTTACGATTGCATAAGTTAAAAGAGCAAAAAATCGCTAAAAGCCAAACCAAACTATTGCGACTCATTTATGTGCTTCGACTTTTTTTAACTGGATATTTTACCCTTTTTTCCTGGTAGAGAACTGTTTCACTTTTGGTTGGGATTCGATTTTTTTCTCTAGATTTTCTGAATTTAAATGTTACATGGTACAGTGCTGTTTTGTGGCTCAATTTAAAAAAAAAAAGCAAATCCTTCCATTCCCTTTTGCCTTTATACGCAGAGTATTCATGTGTTTTTGTGGCTTAATGCTTTCTATGTTGAATGTTGATAATGCGAGTATGTTTGTGGAGACTGTTAAGAAAAACAAATTGGAAAATTTTATAGAGAGGACATGAAAATAGTTAAATAAAAAAATCGCTCGTTTATAACAATTACAATGAACTAAGTGGTTAACAAACTAGTCAATATTATAATTTAATTTAATGAACAATTGAAATATTTTTACTGCGATGCGAAATGCTTTGTGCAAGGGCAGTTGGGAAAACGTAAAGACGGACTTTTGGAGCCATTGAGCAGAACTAAATTATATTAAATTTTGGATCTGTTTTAACCCGCTTTCTACCTAAGAGACCACGAATGGACAACCATTGTAATATTTTGTACATAAAGAAAATATATCACATGACATTGCACCCCATGAAGGGATTAGAGAGAGCGTCTCACAACCAGTGAGCTATGTGTTTTTTTTTGGTTTTACACTCATTGATTTGGATCTACAGTTTTTTACCAGTTCCGAACGTTATATTTAGTAGCTTTTGCATGGCCAATTACACCACAGTGTCGCACGAGGTGACCACCGTCGAAATAAATATAAGGTGGTCAGAACAGGGCCCCAATCCACGTTATCATGTACAAGAGACGAGCACACTTTCATTGCACCACATCCATATAACTAATCGTCTGTTTAAAATATATCATGTGAAAGATATATAGTTTATCGTTAGTTTTTGATGTGTTAACATCTATAGGCACGGGTAGGGCAATCTATCAAAGTGTACACATGCAAACAACACACAGCGTTATCGTCACCTACGTGCTTGTTGTACAGAAATAGTCTCTACCTGAAAATAAGTATGATGGTATTGATGTAGCGGCAGCGAACTAACAAACAGGTCGTCGTCGCCAAAGAGTATTAAGTAGTATAGAGAACTCGTGGAACGAATTGTATGACTCAAAAACACAGCCGACATCTCACGAATGATTCCAAATGTATTACTCTCTTTTGTCATAACTCGGTCCATTTATAATTTTGATGTGAAACATTAATGCCTTTTGAAACATTTATGCTTTTTGTATTGTTTTATGTAATAACATTGTCGAAATGGTGCATTTATATTGAAATATTCTATAAAGGGAATAAGACTCGTTTATACTCGTTTAGTCAGACTCCCTACATGAGAGCGGAAAAAGAGTGCAATAAGTTCTCTATACTATTCAATACTTTTTGTCGTCGCTCTGTTAATGACAAAACGAAAACAATTATTTCAGTGAGTTAAATATTTCTTTATTTATTTTAACAATATTACATCTAATGTTAAAGGGCCTTCAGCACAAAACTATTCTTTTTTATTTTCCAATGTAACATTTATTAATGTGTTCATAGAAATCGAGCAGGTACCGTGTAACAAAAAGGTGTTGATACATCGCCCGTGGGTTCGAACACTCATTGATTTTTTTAATTGTTGAACGCTTGCATAGTGGGAAATTCTCCATTAAAATGAGTTATCGGTTGTACTTAGTTTGATGTATTTGTTTCAGTAGCATTATTCCAAACAACTGCTGATGAAAGCTGTAGCTAGATCTGAAATAGCTATACGGTTTGCTAGGAATCATGAGGATGCATTTTGCAAAACTTTTTTCAAAAACTACGAGGGCGGACCCAAAACTAGCTGACCTGACGTATAGGTTGCAGTAGTTTGAAAAAAATATCTTTTTGAAAAGTGGCAACCTTATAAAATATATGATTTAAGTTTCATCTTGTTTAGTATTTTTATTTGAGCCACCAAAATTAAGCGATGTCAGTGAATTTTTACACATAGAAACAACCGCTCACCGATATTAATGCAATATTTCCATTGGAAAGGTCTTAGTCCCAGCAATATTAAAGCAGGGCTAGATTCTACTCTGGGGGATTCTGCTCCTTCGTTTACAGCTGTAAAACATTGGGTAATTGCTGGCCTAACCATTTCCTTCTTATATGTTTTGCATGCAATATCTTTCGAACTCTTGCATAGTGGGAAATTCTCCATTAAAATAAGTTTACGTTTGCATTTATTTTGATGAATTTGTTTCAGTATCATCATTCCAAACAACCGCTGATGAAAGCTGTAGCTAGATCTGAAATAGCTGGACGATTTGCCAGGAATCAAGGGGATGCATTTTGAAAACTTCTTTTAAATACTACGAAGGCGGTTCCAAAACATCCCGACATGAGCTATAGATGGTGCCAGTAGTTTGAAAAAAATATTTTGGTGAAAATTGGCAACCTTATAAAACAAATGTTTTAAGTTTCAAGATGAAACGTTGTTTGGTATTTTTATTTGAACCATCACAAGGAAACGATCTCAGTGAATTTGTTACCATGGAAAAAATTGGTCTCCATTATGTAATTCAATATTTTTATTTGAAAGGTCTCAGTCCCAGCAATATTAAAACCGAGCTAGATTCTACTCTGGGCGACTCTGCTCCTTCGTTTAGGACTACAAAATATTGGGTAGCAGAGCTCAAACGAAGCCGTACGAGCTGCCAAGTCGAACACCGTAGTGGTCGACCAATTCATAAAATGGTATTGTATGATCGTCGGCTGAAGGAGCGAGAGCTAGTTTAAATGATAGGCATTTCAAAATGTGCTATACATCGTATGTTGACAGAACATTTGAAGATGAGAAAGCTGGGCGTATTATGGGTGCCGCAGTTGCTTTGAATAGAGCAAAAACAGCGTAATGAAGACGATTTATATTTTCAGTTTTTGGTGATGTTTCACCGCAATAAAGCCGAATTTTTGCATAAATTTATAGCCATGGATGAGACATGGGTCCACTGCTTCAGACCTAACACCAAGAAACAGTCAAATCAGTGGACTGGAATGGAAGAATCGTGTCCAAAGAAGGCGAAGACGGTTCCATCTGCAGGCAAGGTCATGGAGTTTGTTTTTTGGGATGCGTCTAGGATTATTGTTTGTGGCCGTAGGTGGTGCAATTGTGGTATGCCCAGTTCTTTTGCATGAGAACGAGAGTTCGGTCCCAGCTCTGGCTATCTTAAATTTATTTCGACGGCGGTCACTTCGCGTTGTGACGGCGACACTATCGAGTACTTAGTAATGAAAAAGTAGCTCAAAAATACGGTTCGCACCCGGTGTAAATCTGAAGGTCCCACTCAGTGAGTGCAAAACTAGAACGCGCACAGCTCACTGGTTTGTGAGAAACTGTCCCTAATGTCTTCATGGGACGTAACGGGAAACCATCTATTTTTGATGTGTTAACATCTATAGGCGCGGGTAGGCACTAAATTCACAAAGTGAATACATACATCCAAACACATATTGTCCGACTGCCATGACACAGATTGTCAGACTGCGATCACACAGATTGTCCGACTGCGATCACAGATTTTTTAGTGTTAAACTCCTCCGAAACGGCTGGACCGATTTGTATGAAACTTTGTGTGCAAATCGGATAGGTCTCAGAATCGGCCAAAATCTATTTTTCATACCCTTAAATGATAAGGGTGACCCACCCCTATATAGAACACAGATTTGTCCGAATGCGAAACTCAGATTGTCAAACTGCGAAAAAAAACACACACTGATGTAGCGGCAGTGAACAGTTGGCTTGTGTGGGTGTGGAGCACTCTCAGAGCAAAGAGAACAATGACGTGGTTATACGTACATAAATATGAGATAGCAAGAGAGCAACGAAAATTGTGTGAACTTGTGTAGCGTATGTATGTAACAATGTATGTATGTTCATGTGTCTGTTGCTTTGCATTCTCTTTGTTTTTTTGTGGGAAGAAAATAAAAAGTATTAAGCAAGAAAATAATGACACTTGTCTTTAAATATTTTTAAGTGTTAAGTATTAATATTATTTAAATGTAACGTCATCATATGATTGAACGCTGTTTTTTATTTTCCAATGTAACACTTACTGATGTGTTCATAGAAATCGAAGAAGTATCGTGTAACAAAAAAGTGTTAACACATCGCCCGTGAGTTCGAAAACTCATTGGATTTTATTTATGGGATAAGTTTTTTGATTATCCTCGGAAAGGTAAAACCATCAACGGCGAATATTATGCTAATTTGTTGCAGAGATTAAATGATTAAATTGAAAATAAGGTGATTTTCTATCAATACAATGCTCCAGTTCACACATCCACTATTGCGGTGGCAAAAATTAATGAATTAAATTTCGAATTGCTTCATCACGCACCTTATTCGCCAGATTTAGCTTCCTCGGACTATCTTCTATTTCCAAGTTCGAAAAAATGGATCGGTGGTAAATAATTTGTCAACAATGAAGACGTGTAATCTGCGGTTGATAGTTATTTGAAGGGAGATGACAGTTCTGACTATAAGCAGGGTATCGCTGGAAAAATTGTGTCGAGCTAAAAGGAGATTATGTTGAAATATAAAAAAATAAAATTGTTCTCAAGTTTTTTGTGTTCTTTGTTAAGTCGGCTAGTTTTGTCGGAAAGTAGGAGTTGTAGTTGGAGTTGGAAAGTAGGAGTGAAAAAATGGAAGAATGAATGTGAGCAAATACTCGCACCAAACGGACTTGCACCATGGAGAAGCATTAGAGGACGTTATTTACAACTTTCTAGCAAACATAGTTCCCATACTGCTCTCATATATGTACGTCTCCACCATGCTTATTTCTCGAGTAATCACTGTCAATGGCTTCTGTTTCAACGCATGGAGTACCATCAAGATATTGACTAGGACTTCCAGGATGAAGCTAAAGGTACTGGAAGTTCATCAGGCCGATGGTACTGCTTTATACACAAAACTCTTTCTCCTATGCGTATTCAGTTTTAATATGACAGCATTTTGACATACGTAACATTTGGCGTCGTCATGCTCACCTGGGTCTAGCCAGCGCATAGGATTGCCAAACGAAAACAAATGACGTGCCAAATTAGCCCAATATAAATAAATTCTAAAATTTTGCTCTTATCGCTATCCTTATAGATTTTATATCTACGTCTTTCTTTTGTTCAATAACTTATTGTGAAATTTTTGCGTAGAATATTTTTACCGTACACACCATCCCTCTAAAACTCAGTTTTTTGAGACATTTTAGCACCAATTCGGAAGAAGTAAGAAATTAACCAATAAAAGACATTTTCAGTTTTGACTTATTTCTGGCATTTAGGTTGGGTTTTGAGCTTTGGTGTGTGTATTCAGGGACTTATAGTAGAATTTGACGAGATTTTTGTTTTACATTTTAACCCGTTACGCCCCTGGTTTAGGGGTGTATTTTACGCTTTTCCGCAAATGAGGCAATAAAGACCCATATATGTAATATTTTACACAAAATTTCTCATCACATCCTTTACCTAAAATGTAAGGATCACATGGTTTCCTATGTCGATTAATCATAAGAATGTACAAGAGGGGGAAACTTTCAGCCCCCGCATTAATTACACGCATATGTAAGCTTTCAAAACACCGATACACGTAAACCGTTTTTTAACCTCTCTACCAGAATACGTTGTCAGAACCTTTTAATTTTCGAAAAAGTTTAATTTTGTTCCACAGTGTAATAGACATTGACTTTCAGTGTGAGTTGGTACTTGGGGACCGTCAATTGATAGGAATGTGTTACTATAGATAATCTACCGATGGTGTCAAAATAGGCAGAGTTGCCAGGCATCTGATACTGAACTTGTTAAGGAGTTCGAAACTAGTCTTGTCAGTGAGTGTGCTTACCCGAATTGTCTGTTATTGCAAAAAATTTTTTCTTTCTGCCCTTGCAAGTTTATAGTATGGACTTCCCATACATTTATATGCCAAAGTAAAGTTTTTCGTTTCCCGCAAACTCATATTTTATTTTGGTATGGTGACTCTAAACAAAAAAATCGTGACAATAACATTACCCAAGTGAAGACCCAATTTTCTGAGAATTCGTTGGGGTGTAACGAAGTTTTTCTATGCGTTTTGGAACAACATTCCAGACATAAGAATTATTTGATTCGGGTATATGTATATTAAACACACAAAAGATTGTTTATTGGGCAAAAATTTTGGATTCTGTTGATTCATCTGTTAAAAACTGTAAGCTAGAATTTCCAAATAACTTTAATTTTAAACATTTACATTTTCTTCTTAATCCCATAGGTTTTTTATTTGTTTATGTGACATCAGTTTTGGCAACATTAATCAGATCAGTTTGATTATTTACTAATTCCTACATAAAAGTACAGTTCTTGTTGCCTTAAACAAATAACTTGAAATGGCCAGTTAAACTAAAATAGTCTGTAAATGGAATGCGACAAATCCCTTGATGCGAATAACCCATTTTTAAATATCTGTGTCATATAAAGGATGCGAAAACATTTATATCTACAAAAAACAGCACAGCCAATGTTAAAGAACAAACGCAAGACATTTAGAATATTTAAAGGATATATATATATATAAGAACAAGGATAAAAGAGTAAACTGCGAAGAAAAGGCAAACCTACTACTACATATAGTTTATGGGGAAATCAATTGAAAGTCATCATTCACGTACTCCAAATGATGCTCAAACATGTGACAAACTGATTTCAAATAAATTGAGTCATACTCAACTACTCAATTCAAACTTGAATATAGGAGAGAAAAAACGAATCCAAGTGAAGTGTGGAGGACAAAGATATAAATCAAGAAAAATATATGACTGTTCACAATGAAATAGATAAATTGTAGGATAACACTTATAAATACAAGAAGAAACATCGTATGTATATTCTGCTGGTTTACTTTCGTAATTGTAATGTGGCTGAGCAACACATAAACTTGACAGTACCCTTACAAGGATATGCGAAATGCACAGTGATTTCAAGAAGTTTTTTTTATTGGATTTTAATTTTTAATTATCTTACTTCAAATATTAATAACAAGATGTTCACTCTAGTCAAAGTTTTCAAGTTACAGATTTTTGAAAAGATTTTGTGATCGGTGGTGCAATGGGTATTGTGCGCGCCTCTTGTACATAAGATCCTGGGTTCGATCCCTGCTCTGACCACCTTAAAAATTTCTTTCGGCAGCGATCACCTCGCATAGTGACGGCGACACTATCTAGTATTTAGCCATGAAAAAGCTCCTCAAAATACCTTTCGGAATCGGTGTAAAAACTGTAGGTCCCAATCAGTGAGTGAAAAATTAGAAAGCGCACAGCTCACTGGTTGTGAGAAGCTCTCCCCAATCCCTTCATGGGATGTAATGGGAAACGGTTTTTTTGTGATCTAAAACCGGGTTGTTAACCCGGGTTTTAAAACCGTGTATTTGAACCGGTTGTTGCATCTACTCGTACAAACCCGATGTTTTTGAACAGGTTGTGGTACATGAGTTTTGTTTCTCTCTCATATTTAGAGTTATTAATGTTCTGGCACCCATATTAGGCCACCTTAACCTTTTTCCGAGTGGTACCCTAATTTGACCCACCATCTCACCATGAGCATGCTTACTTCAGCTAAATGGCTGTTGGAATTAAAATAGGTTTCTGAGTTATCTAATTGATTTATTTATATAAAAACTGAAAACCAGGTAACTTCACTTTTCTCAAGTTCGGATTTGGAGTCCTTTGAATACGTGGAATTTTGGAAAACTCGCACCAATTACAAATTTCGTTAAGTGTAATGAACTTCAAGAAAATTATCGGGAATAATGAACATTAGCCCCGAGGTGAAAATGAGTTTCTTCGGAAAATATGATTTTTCGGTAAAAATTTCCTGTAAAAATACCCATTCAGCGAAGCGAAAATGTATCGGATGGTCATGAGACTTCAATTCATGGACTATTTGGGGTTTATAAGCCTTCGTACCGAGGTCTTTATGCAAACTTCTGTACAAACAAGTGCGAGAAATGTTCAATTGCTGCGAACGGTGGCGAGTAGATGTTGATGACTATTCGAGCTGATTTTCAGCTACAGCTGCAATATTTTCCACTGAACGCATTGGACGAGCACGTGTACAAGTTCTTTTGTTCAATAAGGATCCGGATTGATGAAGTCGCTTCACGAATAAACTATCAAATAAATTTCGTGGATTTCTTACAGTTTGAGCTGAAGACTCAGAAATTTGGAAGGAATTTTTTAATATTTCCCAATTTTCTTGAAGCGTAAAGCGATACATTTCATAAATTTCTCACCTTTAGCTAATAATCTGTCACTTCACGAATGTCAAGTTGGTCATCTGGTTCGAAATAACGGGGAGTTCAAATCCCAAACCCACTGTCGATCAAAAATATGAAAAAATTAGAAAAAAATCTATATCTCGGAAACAGAGCATCCAATGTGGAAAACTACAAATTATTGAGGGTTTCGAAGGGTTTTTCATAAAGTGGTCGAATTCGTATGCAAGATTTTTTTTTTCAAAAAATCGCCAAAATAAGAAAATTGCTCAAATGAAAAGGTAGCTATAACGAGGAAACTGTGCGTCGAGACGCAAAAATAATAACTTTTTTTTACCTCCCAGGCATTCGTTAAAAAATGGATGTCTACAATATGGCATCACTTTTGTTTTATAAATCGCTAAGAACATTGAAAAAAACTGCAGAAATTAAAAATACACATGAGGGGCCAGAGGACACCCGGTTGGAGCGAAGTTCCTTTCGTTATATGATTAAGGCGCCTTTTGAAAAATACGATTATTTAAATGGATCTTTAAGAAAATACACTTTTTGTAAAATTATAAATTTTTTGAAAAAAAATTTTGTTTTTATAGAATGAATTTTTTAACAAAAAAGTATATTTTTAGATCCGTTTTGGTAGAATATATATTATATTTTCCCGAAAACATCCTTTTTTAAAGTGAGGTACTTCTTTTATTAAAAAGCTAATATTTTTTTAAAGAAAATGTACTATTTTTAAGAAGAAGTATTTCCTGTAGGAATACGAAATAAGTATGAATCTTGTTTTACAAAGCAGTACTTTTTTTAAGAACAGGTACTTTTTAAAGAAGTGGTCCTCTTTTTAGGGAAAATTTTATTTTTTTAAGAAAATTTACTTATTTTCAGACAGGCTACTTATCCCAAGACATGAAAATGTATTATTTTATTTTTAAGATAAAGTACTTTCAAGATACGGAATTTTTGTAAGAAAAGGATTTTTTAAGAGAAAGTATTTTTTGTTGAAGAAAAGCCTTTTTTGAAGAAATGGGAATGTTTTTTTTGAATTAGTCCTTTTTTCAAGAATATGTAAATTTTTAGGAGTAGGTAATTATCTCAAGAAAAGTTATTTTGCTTCACAAAAAATGTACTCTTTAAAGAACATGTAGTGTTTTTAAGAAAAGGCAATTTGTTGAAAGAAAATTTAGTTTTTAAGAAAGGGTACATATTTAAAAAAAAAATATTTTTTTTAAGAAAAGGTACTTTTTGAAAGAAAATTTACTTTTTTTATGCAAAGGTACATCTTCACGATAATGTATTTTTTTTAAGGAAAGGTACTTTATTTACGAATATGAATAGGTACTTTTTTTGAGAAACGTTACTTTTTTTAAGAAAAGCCACTCATTTATGTTCTTTTTTTAAACTTCTTTCACTTTGGCTTTTCTAAATTTACTTTTTAGTTGGTTCAAAACTACAATACACATATACTAAATATTGATTACAGGCTCCACCTAGAAAACTTCCCATTAAATATAAATTTCCCAATATATGTGAGACATCTAGCTAATTTCTTTCGCTTTGATCCAACCGTTAGTCTAGACACAAACCAAAACAAAAGTAGACAATACAGTTGATAATAGTGGGTTGTAGCATAATAGTGTTAAAACAAATGTTACCTAAGTTTTGTTCGTTCCAAAAAAACGTAAATTGTGATCGATTTCACGGGGAGGGTTTTTGGCACCAAATTTATCAAGAATACTTATTTTCAGTTTCACACCGTGCCACCAAAGGGGGTTGATTTATCGCAAATCGTCGCTGACAGTGCTTTCCTTTGAAATGTCATATATGGATTAAAAAAAACTTGGGAAGGACCTTGTTAGGCGCGGGAACCATCATTGCAATTTTCTGCGTCAATCCGGATAAAGAATGATAGCGAATAGCTTTAAGAACTACATCGACGAATTCATATGATTTTATATTTGTATTCAAAAGTAATATGTTCGAGCATTTGGTCGTTTTTCAAATAATTTTATTCTCCAATGTTTCGCTACCCTTTGGGTAGCATCGTCAGGAATATAAACAAAATTGTCACACATTGCGTTTATCTTCCTGACGATGCTACCCAAAGTGCAGCGAAATATTGGAGAATAAAAATATTTGAAAAACGACCAAACCATTAAAATTTTAAATATAATATGAAAGTTCGGATAAATCATCACTTTTCAGTGATTATATTTGTGTTAAATTACAAGCAAACGTGGCTCTCATCTTGTAGATAAGATTTCTGATTATGCAAAACCGATTCTACATTATTCTCAACGAATTTGGAAAAAAACTGGACATTGCCAAAATTCATTATAAACTCAATAATAGAAGCCAGCATACCCACTTTGCACTGTGGAATATACATGACATTCCAAACTCTTTCTTCAGTAAATGTTTCTTTCAATAAACGCAACACAGATGGGATTTTTCAAACGCTTGACAAGCATTGGATAGCACATACACAAGCACACACGTACACATTCGCTTAAACACAACACAACGGCGGAATTTGCGAGGCCTTCTTGGTAGAATGCATTGAGAAGGCATTATTTGTCAACGCTGTCCTCAACGAAGACTTGCAAAAAGGATTATTTTTGGTTAGGTGCAGGCAATTCATGGTAGGGCCTGCCGGAAGGCTTTACGATTGTTTTCCTATTTTAATAGTCATATACCTTAACACTGATTTATTTTAGAAGGCCTGCCGTAGGCCATCTACAACAAATGTAGAGGAAATACTAACTCGATACCCTTTCAGTCATTTAAAAAAAAACCCAGCGAGGGCCTATAATATCGTATGTAGGTTATATTCAGTTCATAAGTCATTATTATTTTACAAGTTTTTTTAGAAGCCTTCTAAAAAGAACCCAGAGCAAATGCAAACATGTTTCTCTTCCTTTGAAAATACAACTTGAAACCCTTAAAGATACAAGGTCTAGGGAAAGTCTTCACCGTCCAACGTTCACAATAACAACTTCGTCATTTATTATTATAGTACGCCTGCTAGAAGCCTTCTAAATAGAATTCAAAGAGAATACAAATACGTTGCCCTCCTCTTTGTTTAAGAGCACCTACTGAAGGCCTAACATATGGAAGGTGTTTCCAGTTTATATTCACATACCCTCTACTTATTATTTTAGAAGGCCTTTAGAAGACTTCTAGAATGAATGCAGTGGGAATGCAAACACGCTACATTTTGCCTCCCTTTAAAATTCATTTGAAACCCTTACAAATGAAGGGTATAAAGAAGCTGTTTACTGTTTAGACATTCTTGAGTTATTATTTTAGAAGGCCTGCTAGAAGCATCCCAAGCGGGGCACTAAGTCAAGGAAATTGAAGTTTCGTCCCTACGAGTCTCCTTAAAATAAAGTGTGGATATTGTTCGTAGATAATACAAAATACGAAATTTTTGGAAACTCCATTTAGGGTTTATTAATGGACGTGGCACGAAATGAGAGCAATACTCCATTTTTAACAAACTCAACTTCTTAGACCCATGAAATTTTGTTATAGATTCTCCGCTTAGAAGTGTATAAAATCAGTATTTTTTAAATTTCTATTGGGGGCGATGGAAATTGGCGTGACACTAATTTAGAGACATTAGAAGAATGACCAATGGGGGTGTTCTATATTTAAGAAATTTGATACAAATAACCCTCTTAGATAACTAAACAAGATCGAACTTAAGATTTTTCGAAACTACCATTGGGGGCGGTGCATATAGGCATTTCCCTCAATAATAGAAACTATTACATGCTGAAAAAACTACCTTTTTGTTGTTTGGATGCAAATATGACATGTTTGTAGCTTGTCACAAATATAGTATACTTGTGGCCAAACACATAATGTTTGCCATTCAATATTAGCTTTCCCTAATTCCTTCATGGGATGTTACGTGAAACCATTCATTTATTTATTTTATTCAATATTATATGTTGGAGACACAATGATTAATATGTTATAACATATATGTATGTTGATAACACAAACTTGGTTTTGTTTGTTAAAAACTGCTGAAAGCAAAAACGTGACAGACGTCAAGGAATACAATGTTACAACCATATATGAAAACAATGTTACAAACATATATATGTTTCCTGCAATATACTACTTGGCCTATTTGTTTAGCTTGTAGAGTTTAAAGCAAATACTCCTAGAATTACGAAACTAAGGCAGTGTGGTTTATATTGGAAAGTAACAAATAAATATTGTGGGCATCTCTAGTGCAATGGTTAGTGTGCGCGACTCTTGTATATGGGAACGTGGTGTAAAATTGTTGTTCCCAATCAGTGAGTGCAAAACTAGACGGCGCACAGCTCACTGGTTGTGAGACACTCTACCCAATACCTTAATGGGATGTAATGGCACACTTTATTTATTTTTATTTAACAAATAACTAATTAGGACTTCTTGAAAATCCAATCAGTGGCGGCGGAATCATTGGCGTGGCATAAATTTGAAGAACTCAGCGAGCTGATCAAACGGTTGAAGTTGGGATTATTAAACTTGGGGCGTAACTTCCCTAAATGAAGGAAACATCAACAGAGAAATATTATCGAATACTTAGCGAAGCTTCTCGAAATACCGTTCGAGGCTGGTGTAAAATTGTATGTGCCAATTTTTCTTCTTCTTCTTATTTTGCAGGAATAGACGATTTTCATCAATCAATTGCCGCACGTAGAAAATAATTCCAAGCACTTCGCTTTATTGCTCCCTGTCAGTAGTTCATCACACCAAAGTTTGTACAATAGCTCCTTAATATGCTCTATCCAACGAAATTTTTGTCGCCCCCAAATATTTTGCTTAGTATTTTTCTCTCGAAGACTCTCAGCAGAGCTATGCACAGGAATTTATTTCGGGGGGTTTAACCACTATATCGTCGGTTGATTAATGTTTTGTCGTATAAGCCATTTTGTGCGTTCTCTTTCCGAATCCATTGTCAGATTTTAGATATATCTTACCATTACTGTGATATTTACTCTAATATGTTTGTATATCGCTAAAAATTTGTAGATGCTAATAGTGGTATCGTCGTGAATATTGGTATCTCCGTTTCAAACAATTGGCGTTTACGACAAATCAAAATAATAAGTCGACGATACGAGGGAGGATCACTAAGCCCACGACTTGTCGATCTTCCCTCGTAGTTATATGAAATGCAACACTGCTTCCATCAAGTACCACCTGTTAATAGACTACTGTCAAAGTTTGAGCAAGTTCCGTCATTTACATTGCGTTTAACAGCTGTACAAAACATACAACCTCGTGCATTTTTTTAAAAATGGAAAAAGTGTATTTCGAGTGCACATTAAACATTATGTTTTGCGAAAAAAAAAAAGTCAATCAAACCAAGGAAAAGCTTGATAAATACTAAGGGGACCCTTTACCATCGATTTCAATGGTAAAAATGAAGGTTTACTGACTTTCGTTGTGGTCGCACAAGTACAAATGACGCTGTACGTTCTGAACGGCCAATTGAAGTCAATACACCCGAAAATGTCGAAAAAATTAACGATATGCTGTTGACCGATCGAAGAGTAAAAGTGCATGTTGATGCTATAGGCATTTCATATGGCAGTGTGGTTTCGATTTTAAATAATCGGTTGGGTTTATGAAAGCTGTCTACAAGATGGGTGCCGCGTTTGCTCTCAATTGACCATAAAAGCACGGGTGCACACGTGTGTAGTCTCAGTGGCAAAATTTCGCGAACGAATTAATACCTCATCCCCCATATTCTCCGGATTTAGCCCCCAGTGACTATTTCCTATTTCCAAACCTAAGGAAATCGCTCGTTGGTAAGAGATTTAGCTCCAACGAAGAAATTATTGATCAAACAAATGCCTATTTTATGGACCTCGAAAAATCCTAATATTTGGAAGGGATATAAAAATTGGAGAAACGTTGGACTAAGTATATTGAGCTAAAAGGGAAATATGTTGAAAATAATTTTGTTTCCCAAAAAAAAAGCTATGTTTCATTCAAAATGTCACGGACGTATTGATCCGCCCTTATCTAAAATGAATAAAAACATTACTTTTCACCATCAGTATGACTTTCTGAGGTGAACTCAAATATAAATCTACTAGTGGATTGGAACGCGCCTTGGTTTTTTTTCTCGTTTTTTTTCCGTTTTCTTTTGGTTTTTTTCCATTTTTTCGTTTTTCTTTTTGTGAGTATAAGTGTTCAAGAAGTGTGACAAAAAAGTGTGACAGAGTCAGTGAATCAGCGATGAGCGTAACTCTTTAAGAAGATATATATTTTTTCCTCAGCCCAAAAACATTAATTTATACTGAAATGTAATTTGCATTACAAGTAACAAAAAACTGAAAAAAAATCAGTATTGAGTAGTTTTTATCTGATAATGAAATTCAATATGCATTACCAGAAAAGATGTAGTTTATTTTTACTGAAATTTTTTCAGAAATCAGCTAAAATTTACTGGTAATACAAACTAAATTTCATTATAAGTAAAATTTTATTGATTACTGCTATTTTGAATGCAGTAAATATAAACTGCCGTGTACCCATGAATGGTGTGTACTTAGGGAGTCCCAAAAATTGTTTCTTTTTCGATTTTCATGGTTGCTCAAGCTTGATTGGAATGCTTATAGGGTAGAGTATTTTTGAGATTTTTTCCAGAAGTCGGATTTCCCCGAAAATTCGGGTATTCCGGATGTTGTTTGAATTTTACTTAAAATTCAGTCAATAACCATGAATTTCTTAGTTTGTAAGTCAACAGTTTTAAAGCAAAACATTCAAGCCTTTGTTGTATATGTATAAAGCATCAGCTTTGGCAATTATTTTGCTCAATAAGGTACCACGTATTAAATTTTTTCGTACATTTTGGATAAATTTTGTTAGTAACGCTCTATAACTTTTAAAATTTCTATGCAAATTGAAAACACTAATGATGCATTCTAAATTTTGTGAAAAAAAAATTGTAACTTGCTGTTACTGTTCCAGAGTTATACCATTTTAAATCTTTTTACCCAATGTATGAACCTAAGAATATTATAAACTCTTTGCCATTTTTGCATCGGATTTGCTTTAAATTTGTATGCAAATTTAAAGCACTAATGATGCACTTTAAAAGACTGATAAATGCCAAACAATTTGGTAGGAATTTTGGATGTGCAGTTCCTGTTCCAGAGTTATGCCACTTTAAAACTCTTTACCCATTGTATGAACCTAATAATATTATAAACTGTTTGCCAATTTTTCATCGGATTTGATTTAAACATTGTATTCATGAAAAAATCTACATGCTCTAAGTAACGACAAAGAGTTACACGCAAAAAAAAAAACGGCCCAAGAAACATATTGCAGGAAACATACATATATTCCAAACCAAACCAAACCTTTCAAAACCTTAGCTTTTTTCCTTTTGGTAGAACTTTCGGCCTTTACCTCTATCTCTGTTCGTTTCGATATATTCACTGTCTCTTCTCCTCCATAGACATCTGAATTAGGGGTGTTTGTTTGCAGTAATTGAGAGAGTTTGTTGGAGTGTAGGCACTGGCTATCTCGGTGGCATGCAGCTTTGCGATGTCTAGCTTCCTTTGCGTTTGGTCGTGAACGTTTTTAACACTACCTAATCGCGTGCGCACCTTCGCCACAACTAGGTGATGATCCCAGACTATATTTGCAGCATGCATCGCGCACACGTCCATAACGTTTGATACATGCCTTCCACCGATTAGCACGTGATCAATCTGGTTTCTTGTGTTTTGATCAGAAGATATCCAGGTTGCCTTTGGGATAACTTTGTGTGGAAATCTGATTCGCGTTACTTGCCGACGCGAAGCTAGCCAGTATGAATCCGTTATCGGAGATCTTGTTGTGTAGACCGTATTTTCCGACTGCTGCACGAAGAGCATCTTCCTTTCCTATTTTAGCATTAAAATCTTCAAAAAAAAATTTAATGTTTTGGTCATATATTTGCTCCACGCGCTCATAGAATGCATCTCCTCGTCTTTGCCTTCCGTCGGGGCGTGTACACATATCAGTGTGACGTGAAAATATTTCTTCTTGATGCGGATAGTGGTTAATTGACCTGGTCACTAAAAAAATTTCGAGAGCAAATATTAAAGGTCACCTCGAGAAAATTTTAATAAAAAAAATTTTACTTTCCGAGCCCGCGAAAACAGTCAAAATCGTTTTTTATTGTAGTCATTTTGTAATGAAGTACTCATTTAATGCATTATCTACCCCCAAACTTTAAAAATATTTTTTTCTACATCTAAAGCCCAAGAAAAATTTTGCTTTGGAAGTGTACAGTTTTATTCAAAAACAAAAAACTAACGTTTGACAAGACGTATTTACAGCTTTTTTCCGATACGGCAAATTGTTGCATACTTTTTGACGCTATCGAAAAATTTTTCAAAAAAAATTATTGCATACTTTTTAGAAAGTCATTGCATACTTTTTAGCGCTGTCGATAAATTTTTAAATATTTGCAAGGGATAATTAATTTTTAATCTAGTTAATCTTAGTTTAATCTTAGTTTTTAAGGACATTCTAGTTTAATCTTCGTCTTAGTTTAATCTTAGTTTTTAAGGACGTAAGGACAAAGAAAATTTTTTTTTAAATTTTTGGGGGTAGAGACTGCATTAAATGAGGCGATGTTAGAAAACGATGTCGTACGTCAGCAACATCTAAAGGACAAATGTAGTACTCGTTGAGGCCTATAAAACGATGACTCGAATGTTAAGATCGAGCCACAAGCAAAACAACTACGATAAAAAGACCATTTTGTCTGTTTTTCTCGGGCTTGGAAATGATTTTTTTCAAATCGTCTAGAGGTGATCTTTAATATTTGCCATCGACTTTGGATTTCTTTTTTATATGGAGGCCGATCCTGTCTATTGGCTATTCTGTCACTTTGAGGATTAAACCGCGACACCCGATGTCGAAGTCTCTTGCCGATTATGAATCCACATTCTAATACGTGTCTTTCGGGATGACATCTGTAACAGATATCACAGTTCTTTCGTCGTGTGCATTCATGTCCCGCCCATCACATTTCGTGTATGGCAGTGATGTCAGCTTTATATTTGTCGAGAACATCCGCCAATTGTATAAAGATACTATGTCTGTAGAGAGTTCGGATATTCCAAGTAAATCATAGTCCTTATAATGTTCTTGGCTTGTTACTTCTTTGTGTTTTCCTAATGAGGTTGTATTTAAGGAGAGTGGCTTATTAGGACACCGCACCCAATCCTAGTTTCTTGGGACTATCCATGCCAGTAAGAGAGCCGTCGTGTTGAGCTTCAGTAACTTCTGTTACCTACTCCCTAAGACTTATCGGTGATACCACGCCATTTAGGTTACTCAACATGTGTACAGTAACTTTCTCTATAAAGTTCGAAGTACGCCGTTGACCATATTTGGTTCCTCCGCCGTCAGTTTCTTGACGTAGCACTTCAATTCACAAAATATCATGTGGAGAGGCTGATGAAGTGGTTTGATATGAGGTGTTCTCCCAGGGCTGTTGGGTCGGCAGGAGAAATTTAATTGCCCCCCAACCATCCATATCGTGGAGGAATTCGCTATCCGCCAACTGCGGCGCGTTCTCTAGTAGCTACAGCCTCCCCCGAGAAGGTCCGAAACAGTGAGTGTAAAACTAGAAGGTGCACAGCTCACTGGTTGTGAGAAGCTCTCCCCAATCTCTTGATGGCATGGGAAACAATTGTTGTCATTGTAGTAGACAGGCCCTAAAAGCATACATACCTGCTAGCTCATGACTTCCGCCGCTGGGAAAGAAACGCAACCCCTACAATCTTCCATGCTTCCCTTCCACATCTCATACACTTTCAAATTCTCAAGTGTCGGTTCAAATTTATAAGAGAAACAGGCTGTAGTGCGTAAGTGTGAGTGTTAGTGTCAAGATAACGATTTTGAAATTGAAGAATCCTTTGTTTGTGTTTGGCTATATTCCTATGTATGTATGTGTATGTATTTTATTATACATTTGCAAATACAGACACCCGCACATACATATGTATATTAGGGTGGGTAAAATCCCATACAAACAAAAAATCACTTTTAGGTCACCACCTAAAAATGAAGTTCAGAATGTTTAATGACTATTTGCAAAATATTGCGATTTTGGGTTCAGCAAATTGTGAGCTATTTTGCTTTAAAAACAACTCTAATAATCAGGTTTTTTGGGTGTAAGTTTTTAGATGTTGCAGATATTTGGAAAATTTATTATGGATACGTAGACCTTTAGGAGTTCTTGGATTGCACATATTGTTTTTATTTGTATTTTTGAAGTTGATTGAGTTGTTGTAGAAGTTTAAATGCCGTTTTTTAGTGGATTTTCGTGGAGTCCTTAGAAAAAATCAAAATAACTCCGTAACGTTTACTCGTATATTAACACTGAAGATGTCATTGTGAAGGCTATAAACTCAGCTTCGTAGCTCGGTATGGTTCTTTGGAAGATAACGTTAAATTATACAGCTTATTTTTATTTTTGTCGGTGGTATTTCAAAATTTTTCGAAAGTTATCATTTAAAACTAAAAAAAAAAAAAAATAAATGGTTTCCCATTACATCCCAGGAAGGGACTGGGGAGAACTTCTCACAATCATTGAGCTGTGCGCTTTCCAGTTTTTCACTCACTGATTGGGACCTACAGTTTTACACCGATTCCGAACGGTAATTTTAGAAGCTTATTCATGGCTATATACTCTATAGTGTCGCCGTCACTATGCGAGGTGACCGCCGCCGAAAGAAAATTTGAAGGTGGTCAGAGCCGGGTTCGAACCCCGGATCTGATGTACAAGAGCCGCGCACACTAACCATTGCACCACCGACGGCCATTTAAAACTACATCATTTAAAACTACATAATGCATTCACATTCAATATTAAACTGTTTTATAGACCTGAAAGCTTCAAAGTTGTTTTACAAAACTGCAAATATTACGACCATTTCTTTTCGGATATACATAATTTACATATCATTTCAAAGGTACTAAATAGCGCTTTTTACTGCGGCTTTAATTTTTGCAACATTTTTTGCGATCAATGTAGTTTTAAATGATAACTTTCCAAAAATTTTGAAATACTACCGACAAAAAAAATAAGCTGTATACTTTAACGTTATGTTCCAAAGAACCATACCGAGCTACGAAGCTGAGTTTATAGCCTTCAAAATGACATCTTCAGTGTTAATATACGAGTAAACGTTACGGAGTTATTTTGATTTTTTCTAAGGACTCCACGAAAATCCACTAAAAAACGGCATTTAAACTTCTACAACTCAATCAACTTCAAAAATACAAATAAAAACAATATGTGCAATCCAAGAACTCCTAAAGGCCTACGTATCCATAATAAATTTTCCAAATATCTGCAACATCTTAAAAGTTAAACCCAAAAAAACTGATTATACGAGGTGTTTTTAAAGCAAAATAGCTCACAATTTGCTGAACCCAGAATCGCAATATTTTGCAAATAGTCATTAAACACTCTGAACTTCATTTTTAGGTGGTGACAGCAGCAATTTTTGTTTTACCCACCCTAATGTATATAGATAAACATAATCCGATATACACACAGTATCTCTCTGTGTTAAACCATATTTTTGAGTATCTTTAGGAAATTCCTTTGGAAGCAAGCCACAGCCATATCAAGTGTATTCGCAAATAGTATAAATATTTAAACAATATCATCAGTTGGCTGGGCTTATAACATATCAGCCACAAGTGAAGAGAGTGAGAGGTGGGGGAATTGCTTAAATCAGGTCGATTATTTCGTTAGTACTTTATATTTGGATTCCATAAGCTCGTAAATGTTCAACAAATGAAAAAATTTTTGGTCGGTAAAAAATGTTGTGGTAAAATTTATCATCAACAATTTTTAAAATTTCACCTCATTGAAATTCGTTTATTGATTGAACAATAATTGTGTACTTTATGATTAGAAAAGTTGAATCAAATTCAAAGTGGCAGTAAAATGTAACTGAGATTTTAGAATAGTTGACATGAAAAATTTCAAAATATCAGAGTGACATTTGGATTATATACATATTTGCATTTAATACTTTTTAATTTAAAATATATTTATGTATACATATATTTTTATCTGAAGGCATAATACTTTTATAATTTTCCACCACAGGAAAATTCAGAGTGATGCCGTGGGTTAACTACTGGCTGGATCATTTAAGACTTCCTCATCTGCCAATCCTTTAACGTTTTCCTTTATTTTCTGATCGGCTGTCCAAGTGAATTCGTGCATTGGAATAGTAGAACGCCACCACATGGCGCTGTTATTTTGCAGCTTTACATTCGAAACGTGTTCTCAATTCTGAATACAGACTAAAGAGGGCGCCATTAAAAACCATAACGTTGAGCATGTACTGGCCGTCGGTGATGCAATGGTTGTGTTCGCGGCTCTTGTGCATGAGAACGTGGGTTCGATCCCAGCTCTGACCATCTTACATTTCTTTCGACGACTGTCACCTCGCTTAGTGAAAAACTTCTCAAAATTAAACAGCTTCTCAAAATACCGTTCGAAGGCAGTGTAAAACTGTAGGACTCAATCAGTGAGTGTAAAACAAGAAAGCGCACAGCTTCCTGGTTATGAAAAACTCACCCCAATCCCTTCATGGGATGTAACCGGAAACCAATTATTATAATTACTACTATAAAGCATTTATACAAAAAATGTATCACCTCCGGTAATCTTGGTAATGCCAGTCTTCAAGACCATCGTAGTTCGAGGTGGTCTGATGGAAACATTCAGCCTGCAAAGGTCACATTCGATATCCAGTCGCCGACGTTCCTTCAAGTTGGGCATCTGTAACACACCTCTCTGTTACATAACTCGTGCTGATTGGAAAATTTTCCCGTACAAAATGCAATCACCGCATCGAGTTTTAACAACCGACAAGGCACGTTGCTTGGTTTATGCGATTTTCGTGGCGTTAGGAAGTTTTATGGGAAGTGATGTGAAGACAAGGGCTTGGAATTGCGAAGAGTAACAACGGTGACAAGCTCATAAATCTCTGTAGTCGCCATCGTCAATTTATCGGCGTACCGAAAATACCCCATAAAAATATACACACCTATACATTCGAATCACCCGATGGTTCAATAAAATTGACCCTATACTTGTCAGCAAGATGTCGTGGTTCCCTGTTGGACATACAAATTTTAAGTGGTGCTGATATTGATTGTTAGCACTAAGTCTTAGTTAGCACCTTCCGCCTCCGTCCAGAGACTGTCAACAGAATTAGATGCAAAGTTGCAAAAGACAATACTGACCGACTGCGGACCCATCCCTAAACCGCATTTGGTACAGAACAGGAGAACAATCCTAAAAATTGTTCAGAATCCTGGACCAAAATTCGAAATCAAAAACTCATGCCAAATACGTGTCTTCGATCCAAGACACCCAATGGCGAAAAGGCAATTCAAATCAGACTAATGGCAGTCAGCATGTAGATTGCAATACATGGTTCGTTACGATTATGACAACAGTCTGAACGATATAGTGGATCTGAACGAACGATCTGCCGATACAGGTAACCTCTGTATTGTGTACTCTTCAATATAAAAAAATCCAATGAGTGTTCGAACTCACGGGCGATGTGTTAACACCTTTTTGCTACACGGTACCTGTTCGATTTCTATGAACACATTCGTAAATGTTACATTGGAAAATAAAAAACAGCGTTCAATCATATGATGACGTTACAGTTAAATAATATTAATACTTAAAATTATTTAAAGACCCAGGGCAAGCACATGTGTCATTATTTTCTTGCTCAATACTTCTTGTTTTATTCCCACAAAAGTCAAAGAATGCAAATCAACAGACACCTGTACATACATACATACATTGTTATATTCGTACGATATAACCGAAGATCAACATAAAATACTTTTTTAATATTACTCCAAATTAAAACACTTCAATCTCGGCTCGCCGATATCGGATCGCCTTAATTTTTGGCCTAAATTCTTCGTCGAAACCCGCACTAGCTTTTTAATCCAAAAATTAATAAAATCGGCTATGAATTTCCGGAGAAAATCGCGTGGGAAAATTATATGAAAATCGCCCAATAATCACTTTCAATACCGACTGCGAAGCAACGAACAAACAAACGATGATTTACTCTTACAAACCTAACACTTGCGTATGTATTAAATTTATAGTTTACTGCCCTAGAGGCGCGCGTATAGATGTTAAAACATCAAAAACCGTGGGAGGCAACAACATCAGGACTACTGCATCGTTAAAAGCTAATAAGGGCACGGAGATAACATCTCCAGATCAGCAAGGTGTAATGTACAGGCAGAATTTTAAGCCTGAGAGAATTTTTGATGTGTTAACATCGATACGCGCGCCTCTAGGGCAGTAAACTATAAATTTAATACATACACAAGTGTTAGGTTTGTAAGAGTAAATCATCGTTTGTTTGTTCGTTGCTTGGCAGTCGGTATTGAAAGTGATTATTGGGCGATTTTCATATAATTTTCCCACGCGATTTTCTCCGGAAATTCATAGCCGATTTTATTAATTTTTGGATTAAAAAGCTAGTGCGGGTTTCGACGAAGAGTTTAGGCCAAAAATTAAGGCGATCCGATATCGGCGAGCCGAGTTTGAAGTGTTTTAATGTGGAGTAATATTAAAAAAGTATTTTATGTTTATCTTCGGTTATATCGTACGAATATAACAATTTATGTATGTATGTACAAGTGTCTGTTGCTTTGCATTCTTTGACTTTTGTGGGAATGAAACAAAAAGTATTGAGCAAGAAAATAATGACACATGCGCTTGCACTGGGTCTTTTAATAATTTTAAGTATTAATATTATTTAACTGTAACGTCATCATATGATTGAACGCTGTTTTTTATTTTCCAATGTAACATTTACGAATGTGTTCATAGAAATCGAACAGGTACCGTGTAGCAAAAAGGTGTTAACACATCGCCCGTGAGTTCGAACACTCATTGGATTTTTTTTTTCTTTTTCTTTGACAAGACAAGCTAATCAGGTATCCATAGATGTTATACGCCTGCCATTTTAAAATCCTCCGCTTTTCAGGTGGTAGAAGGTCGATTGGGGACTCGTCTAGATATACAACTAGCAAACCAGTGGTTCTGTAGGGTCTTTACCTAACGCACCCGAAACTCCACTACAAATAAATTTAGAGTCCGTATGCCAAAATAAAAATAATAAAATTAAACACGAGAAAAATCTATGAACGCAAATAAGTTAATAAACAAATTCGGGTTATTAATGTGCATTTATATTATGGTATCGTAACCAAACTAATTGTCCTTTTAAATTTAAGAAAGCCGATGAACTTGCTTCCCCTTTGCCTCTTTAGCCTCCCTACCGTGTTCCTTCTGCAATTTATAAATTATGTTTTTTTTATGAAAGAACCCACACATAATGCTTTCATAAACCATATTTCAAAGGAATAACTCCAAATTGGTTACTTCAACATATCTGCAATGTTTATCACATACAAAATCAGGATTTATTCATTAATTTACAATTTGATATTTTAGAAAATAGTTAGGAAAAAAATATTCAATATGGTTGACTGGTTTTAGGAAAACAAATCGTGGTAAAGTCGTATAGCGATAAAGATACAAACAGCAAGTAAATTTCTCACTGAATTTGTTCTCTAGATTTTGAATTTATTTTCTTTCAGTGCAAGGGAATACTTGAGTTAATCTGTTTAATTTTGGTTGTATAAATGTACAATATAACGGGGTTTTCAACAGAGACGCTACAAAAGTAAATCGATAGGGACAGCAAACGACGCCATATTTTTTCCCGCTCTTTTGACAATTGTCTTCAGTAAGGTTTGCCATTTCATCATGGAAAGATATACGAGCCAACAACGAGTCGGAATTATTAAAATTTACTACGGAAATTTGGAGTCAGTGGCCTCAACTTCAAGAGCGCTACGTCCAATTTATGGTCGTCATAATCGTCCTACCAGATCAACAATTGAGCGTCTAGTGGAAAACTTTGAATCCACAGGCACAGTACAAAATGTTCCCGTGCCAGTGAGACAAAGAAGTAACCGTAGCGTCGAGAACATTGCTGCCGCTGAGGCTTCAGTCCAAGAAAGTCCAAATGTGTCTCTCACACGTCGTTCTCAAGCGTTGGGCATCTCTGTGACGTCGGTGTGGCGAATTTTGCGAAAAGATCTTGGCCTACGTCCTTACAAGATCAAATTGACGCAAGAACTGAAGCCGCTTGACCACCATAAGCGTCGTATGTTCGTGAATTGGGCTGAGCAACAACTTGAAAATGATTCGGATTTTCGTCGGAAAATCATCTTCAGCGATGAGGCTCATTTCTGGCTGAATGGCTTCGTCAATAAATATGCGTTATTGGTCAGACAGCAATCCACATGTAATCGATGAGTCATCATTGCATCCCGAAAAAGTTTCGGTTTGGTGCAGTTTATGGGCCGGCGGCGTCATTGGGCCGTACTTCTTCCGTGATGAGCAAGACCGGCACATTACTGTGAATGCGAATCGCTACCGTTCAATGATAACCGAATGTTTTTAGCCCCAATTGGATAATATGGACTTGAAGGACATGTGGTTCCAACAGGACGGTCGTGCGATTTGACGCCGGTAGATTATTTTCTGTGGGGCTACGTCAAGTCTATGGTCTTTGCCAACAAGCCAGCGACGATTGATGAACTTCGTACGAATATCGAACGTGACATTGCAGCAGTTTCTGCCAATTTATGCTTGAAAACCGTCGAAAATTGGGTTCAGCGTCTGGACTTCTGCAATCGTGCCCGTGGTGGCTATGCAAAAGAAATCGAGTTCCATACATAATGGCATCGAACGTACTTTCACAGGAACAAAGAATTTCATTGGTATCTAAAACCGGTTTTGTTTTATTTAAAAAAACTTTTGTAGCGCTCTTATTGAAAAACCCTTTATGAGTCAAAGAACGAAAACCAAAGAATAAAAAAAAAACAAAAACTTACTGATCAATCGATGACGATGAAAGCGCTTCCATTGAGTCGATGATGTGGTGACGATACCGATGATCCATGGAATAGAGCAGCAAGAGTCCATATACTCTCTTATATGACAGCTTTAATTCTGTATGCTATGTGAATATTATTGAATGCGTTATTATTATAACACATGCACAGTGGTTTGGTTCAATTTCTTGCAAATAAATGTCTTTTACGCTATTAACAAAAATTACTGGTTGAAGTAGTTTAAGATTAGTTCAGCTATTGAATACATTTTATTTTATTTATTTGTTGTTTTTTTTTTATTTAGATATTGAATTGAATTAACTTATTGAATATATTATGGCACTTTATTATGGTATTTCGGTTTATATTTGTGTATTTTTTTTTAAGATAGATATTAATAAAATGTGTGCAATACTTAACTTGCTAACCACTGTGCTATCGACCGTTATCGGGCTATGCAATATTGAGTATTTTTTTGCAAAATTTTTCTTGTTTTACTTGTAAAATTCACTTATTCAACTTATTCGGGCTTCAACTTATTTACAACTTTATCCAAATTTTAAATATCTTTCTGTGATCTCACAATTTATTTCTCCGTTGATTATGGCGATTGATTTTTAATTAATTGGGATTCTTCTGGCCTTCCCTTGGATGTCGATCGCGTGGAGAATTATCACTTACTAAGCTTCTAATTGTATTCACCGTATGATTGCACTTTTATGTTACTTTGTACGTTCCATTAAATAAACGGTAAATCTGATGTCATCACTAGTTGTACTCGGCACCTCAACTTCCAAGTTATAATTGGATCTGTTGCTCGAGACCAGAAGAGAGGGGTCTTACGCTGTACAGCAAAACTGTTTCCTTCTAGACCTCTGTAAAGAAATTTACCACACAAGCCTTAGTGATACATAAGAGAGATTTTCTGCTAGCAGAAATGTAAATGTAGAAGGACAAAAATTCAATTATTCGAAATCTGCTGGTATTACCTTTGTACTTTATACGGATTTGGTTGGAGTCACAAAAAGTCTAACGAAAAGTCGACCCAGGGAGATAATTCGCCTCTTCTCTCACAAATGCCGGAATTCGAACTAAAACGTTTGCGAATAAATCTAGCCTAGAGGCTATGGAAGAACTTGGTAGACCTCAATCATAAGGTTATTATATCCACAAGCTGGATTCAGATAACTATAACAAATGTGATCTTAATTTTATAGATCCCGAAGAAATTTGATATATTTACTTTTTGTTTTTAAATTCACACCAATGACACTTACTTGAAACTTGACGCTGAACTTCTTTCAGTTTAAAGTAAATGTTAGCCAAGTTTGCGTTTGAAGTAGTTAGTTTTAATTATCCTTAATGAAATAACTTCAATTATTCAAGTTAATTTAGTTGAACACGTTTTTTCTTACTTTCTTAGCTTTTCCGTAGTTGCAGATAAATGATCCCCTCAAGGTGGTTAAAATACGAACGAAGTAAGTAACTTCTTTTAGACAGAAGCACTTCTTTTAGACAGAAGGCTACCGCTGGGCCTGAGCAAATGAGTTTATAATTTGACCTATAAATATCGCAAGCAGGGATAAATAAATGAAAGATCGCAATCGTGAAACTATTTTGACCGTTAGACAATTTAAAATCAATATTCGTTCTCGGTTCACTGCTAATATATTAACAGAATATTGAATTTTATGGGAATGTCCAATTATATTGTATGTAAAACGTAACAATACCTTGAGCATAAAAAAAAAAGTAACAGGTGGTAGCGATTGTTCATTACAAAGGGGAGGGGTGGCGTAAATACTTTACGACACAGTTTACGATAGAGTTAGTTTCCGATGACGATCAGTGTACCCTTTCGGCAGTATACTCACGTTACAACCCGTGAAGAGATATTTCAAAGGAACCCACGTCGCAAGCTGAGATCGAGGCAGCACTGGCAAAAATTAAAGATCTCAAATCTTTTGACCCTGAAAACATTCCAACGCAGCTGATGAAATATGGTGCATCAACGTTAGCAAATGTCATTAAGCCGGTCATCAGAAGTGCAGGGATACACAACAAAATCCTTACGGAGTGGAAAGAAGCAGTGGATATCACTACCCGAAAAAAGTTGATCTAACACTGTGCAGGAACTGGAGAGGTATTACATTGCTAAATACAATAGGCATAGTAATGACGACCCTTATTCTTCAGAGAATCTTGCCGGTGGTGGAGCAAATTGTGGGGAAGGAAAAGGCGGGTTTCAGGTCTGGTCGTTTGTGTGCCGACCCCATAATCACGCTCCAGATAGTCATAGATCAAGCAGTTGAACTACACTCGCCTCTCTACCTTCTTTTCGTAGATTTTGAACAAGCCTTTGATTGTATACACTGCAACTCAATGTGGTACACCTTGCCCAAAAACGGGATATCCGACAAAATAGTATCCAGATACCCAAAATATACAGTTCGTTTTAACAAAAAGGAAAGCCAACCACATCACCCCATCTGCAGGACTTAGACAAGTTCTGACCCCCACATAGTTTCTTCTACATTGACGAGGTAATGGTAGCATCCAATGTCGACGCACCGTTAGCATCCTGTGGAGTATATACCAGAATCTACATGATATCGACTACACAGATGAGATCAAAAATTTAACCATTTTAATAAAAAAAAAATGGGGCCATTTTAAAGACATCCATTGGTTAAGTCTTTCTTGTAGGTAAAATAATTTAGTTTATGCGATTTTTTTTAAAGGTGGTGCCGTATTAAAGACAGCCGTATTAAAAAGCCTCTTAAGCTGGAATTACACGATTTGTATATTGGTACACAAAATGACAAATTTAGATTTGTTCACATTTGCGCATTTGGAATGAATGATTGGTTTTGAGATCAGACGATTCGGCTATTAAACATCCTAATGATTTATCACACATTTTCAAACAGTAGTAAAGTAACATATATCGTCAAGTTCATTCATACGATTTAACCAATTGGTCATAAACTGTCAACCATATTATTGCATCTATAATATTGTAAAATTTGTTTTGGGATGGCGAAAACATATTATTTTAATCTAAAAATTTTAAATAAACATTTTTCCGCAAACTCATGTTTTCGGAGTTATCGGCCCCCAAAAGTCTCAAAAAGTTCGAAAAAAAAATTACGTGAGGTGCCACGGGACACCTGGTTGCAACGAAGTTCCTTTCGCTATACTCGTATATTATTTACTAGTTAGTTCCAACACGCCTAAGCCGTGTTTCTATGAAAAATTACTTTTATAACATATAAATTCATTCTACGAAAATGTAATTTTTTGTTATAAAAGTACTTTTTCATATAGACATTGATCTTGAACCGGAAAAATTATTAAAGAAAATATTGAATATATTTTTTTAAAAAAGTGTAATTTTAGGTCCCTTTTGTACGAATATGTATTATATCTTCCCGAAAAGGTCCTTTCATTAATGAGAGGTAATTCTTTGTTAAAAGCTAATGTTTTTTTAAGAAAAGCTACAATTTTTAATAAGAAGTGCTTTCCGGAAGAAAACGCCTAAGAGTATGATTTTTTTTTTTACACAGAAGTACTTTTTTTAAGAACAGGTACTTTTTAAAGAAGTGGTACTCTTTTTAAGGAAAAGGTTCTTTTTTTAAGAAAATTTACTTATTTTCAGACAACTACTTAACTCAAGAAAAGAAAAGAAAAGGTATTATTTTATTTTTAAGGAAATGTACTTCTAAGAAAGTAAAAAAGGGTATTTAAGAGTAGGTAATTTTTTTTTAAGAAAGCTTTTTTTTACGATGGAACATGTACAATTTTAGGAGTAGGTACTTATCTCAAGAAAAGTTATTTTGTTCTACAAAGCTGCTCTTCAAACAAAAGGTAGTTTTTTAAGAAACGGCAATTTGTTCTAAGATAATGTACTTTTTAAGAAAGTTACTTATTTAAAAAAAATCCAATGAGTGTTCGAACTCACGGGCGATGTGTTAACACCTTTTTGCTACACGGTACCTGTTCGATTTCTGTGAACACATTAGTAAATGTTGCATTGGAAAATAAAAAACAGCGTTCAATCATATGATGACGTTACAGTTAAATAATATTAATACTTAAAATTATTTAAAGACCCAGTGCAAGCACATGTGTCATTGTTTTCTTGCTCAATACTTTTTGTTTTCTTCCCACAAAAGTCAAAGAATGCAAAGCAACAGACACTTGTACATACATACATACATTGTTATATTCGTACGATATAACCGAAGATCAACATAAAATACTTTTTTAATATTACTCCAAATTAAAACACTTCAATCTCGGCTCGCCGATATCGGATCGCCTTAATTTTTGGCCTAAACTCTTCGTCGAAACCCGCACTAGCTTTTTAATCCAAAAATTAATAAAATCGGCTATGAATTTCCGGAGCAAATCGCGTGGGAAAATTATATGAAAATCGCCCAATAATCACTTTCAATACCGACTGCCAAGCAACGAACAAACAAACGATGATTTACTCTTACAAACCTAACACTTGCGTATGTATTAAATTTATAGTTTACTGCCCTAGAGGCGCGCGTATAGATGTTAACACATCAAAAATTACTTTTTTTAAGAAAAGGTACTTTTTGTAAGAAAATTTACTTTTTTAAGCAAAGGCACTTTTTTAAGCTAAGGTATTTTGTTAAGTAAAGGTACTCTGCTTAAGAATATGAATAGGTATTTTTTTGAGCCAATTTACTTTTTTAAGAAAACGCACTTATTTAAGATAATGTTATTTTTTTAAACTTCTTTCACTTTGGATTTCTAAATTTTTATTCGGTTCAACATTACAAAATGTAATAAAATGCTTCTCAAAATACCGTTCGGAACCGGTGTATAACCGTAGGTCCCAATCAGTAAGTGCAAAATTTAAAAGCGCTCACCGCACTGATTGTGAAAAGCTCTCCCCAATCCCTTCATGGGATGTTAAGGGACACCATATTTTTTTTTTTTTATAATAAATAGGCTCCACCTAGAAAATTTCCCATTAAGCAAGAATATGTTAGTGTAGACACAACCCATGCCAAAAGTACGTGTGTAAGAGTAAGCCAAATTGAATTCCATGCTCAGGGTTGTATTTCATGGATTTGCAATTCTTGCACTTTGGCGTTTCTAAATTTACTTTTTATTGGGTTTAAAATTATAATCTGTAATACACAGGCTCCACCTAGAAAACTTCCCCTTAAACCAAACCAAAAGTACTTAATATAGTTGATAATAAAAATAAATAAATGGTTTCCCATTACATCCCATGAAGGGACCGGGGAGAACTTCTCACAATCACTGAGCTGTGCGCTTTAAAGTTTTTCACTCACTGATTGGGACCTACAGTTTTACACCGATTCCGAACGGTATTTTGAGAAGCTTTTTCATGGCTGTATACTCGATAGTGTCGCCGTCACTATGCGAGGTGACCGCCGCCGAAAGAAATTTGAAGGTGGTCAGAGCAGGGTTCGAACCCAGGATCTCATGTACAAGAGCCGCGCACACTAACCATTGCACCACCGAGTTGATAATAATGGGTTGTAATAAAGTAGTTAAAAACAAGTTGTTTAACATTTTTCATTTAGCCCCCATCTCGCAAGGTGCGATAAGGAACTTCGTTCCAAAAACAAAATTAAAGGAAACAATTACAGCAGACAGTCCCTGCAGGCTGTGACAGAGACACGGCCATTAAGTTTAACGTAGAATACGCCATCCGATAAGACAGAAAACATATATAACAATAAATTCATTTGCTTATATTATTTATCATTTATTGTTATATATGTTTTCTGTCTTACCGGATAGCGTATTCTACGTTAAACTTAATGGCCGTGTCTCTGAACAGCCTGCAGGGACAGTCCGTGGCCGAAGGCCTCGGACAACTGTCTGCTGTAATTTTTATATTTACCAACGGCATTTGATTCAAGTCCGTTTAAAAAAAAAATATAACGTTCAATTTTTTTAAACTTAATTTAATTTATGTATTTTAGTTAATATTTTTATTGAAATAAGTTCTGCGAATGTTGAGAGGGCCGCCCTAATATTAAAAAAGGTTTACCTTATCGAGTTTTCGCATTAGCATTCGAGCGTTGTGTGAAAGCTTTACGCTTTACAATTCAAAATTAATGTTACAACAGCTTTATTGAAGCTTTCGCAAAAAAGCTTTATTACGTTAGCTTACTGTTTGTTTCACTTTTTACTAGATACATGTTGCCAAGCAACATTAGCTTGCTGTTCGTTTCTCTTTTTACTAGATACATGTTCCTAAGCAATGTTGAGCAACCAAAAACACTCAACCAAACACCACACATATGTTTGAGTGTATGTGTTTAAACTATTTTCATTTGAGAAATTAAAATACTAGAAATATATCAACCAATATGAAATGTATATCAAACGAAAGATAACATCTTCATTTACCTACAAAAAAAATGTTAAAAAAGTTCATCTAGCCGTTTCCTCAAATTCAATGAAATAAAGATTACAACAATAAAAACCTGACATGACTCCTCATACCGTAAGGTAAAACGTATTCTACGTCAAATACAAGACCTCACGCAACAACAAACAAAACAAATTTTCTTGGATGGACCTATAGGTGCTACTGGGTGCAATAAACCGGTACACCTAGGAACACGTAAGTATGGGTAAGTGTAGGTCCTCAAACGAAAAGTATTCCAGTATACGTGATGCCAGTTAGGTCCATTTATAATACGTAATATTGTGGGCTTGGGTAATGACCGTTTTTTTATACGATTACTTTTCCCATAGGAAAACTAAGTGCTTTTTTGTTTATTTGCGATAGGTGGCGCTGCAGTTAACAAATTTCTAAAAATCGTATTTAATATCGTATTAATATCTCAATATCATGTATAATTTTCAAACCGTTAATTAAATCTTCAGTTCATTTTAGATTTTGTTTTAATGGAAATTTTGAAATTTAAAATGTTAATTACAGTTGCTTGTATTCACAACAAAAATGTTCGAGCGTTTGTTCGTTTTTTTAAATAATTTTATTCTCCAATATTTCGCTGCCTTTTAGGTAGCATCGTCAGGAAGATAAACGTAATTAATTAAAAATTAGATGAAGTAATAAACAAGAATTTTTTCTTATGTCATTTATTATATTTTATTATTTTGTTTATAATTTCGTGTTTTAAAAGTGTCTCTGTTCAAAATAGATTTACCCAATTTTATTTGAAACTTTCTCAACTTTTAATGCAAAATCGTTATTCCATATGAAACTTTCTAAATTCTAAATTCAAAGTAGCAACTCTGTTTGGATTTCTTCCCATTTAAACTGAAATTCTTAACGTAGTCAAAATTTTTCTGAAATTGAAAATCTAAAATTGATTTAATTGTATCTAATTTAAATTTGCCACAAAGTGATTTAGAATAATATTGTTGCATTGGATTGTTTTAAAAAAAATGTCATCAAGCTTCTTGATTATACTGAGTTGCGCTTGTTCGCCCAATACTTTCGAATATTCTCATTCATTGCTGATTTCAACACATAATTTGTATTCATTATTAACAGCGTTTAATTAAATTATTTTTGCATTTCACTTGAAAAGGCAGCGGTCGGTGTTTTTGTTTTGTTTCGAATTCCCCTGTTTCACATTCTTCCCTTTCTCATTCTCCTGTTGTATGGACTTTGTTAATTAACACAAATACACTCGCGCACACATGAGTGGCAACAAAAACCTTAATAACAGTTGTCCTGCTGCACAGACATACAGGCTAACACAAACACATGGTGGGAAGTGAAACAATTTCACTTTCATGAAACATGATTTCGTTTTTATGCTTTCTCATAGATTCCTTTCAGCTGGAATAGTATTGCTGAGTATTATTACCGATGTTGTTGTTGATGTTGTTGCCGTTTCTGTCCTTGTCATTGTTATTATCCGTGCCATGTGATATTATTGTTGTTGTTGTTGTTGCTATGGTAAGGATTTGCTATGTTGTGTGTAGTTGTTTCCACTTTATTTATACACTGCTATTCATTTCATTCGTGTACTGTGTGTTTTCTTCCTCGATTGTTTACTTCCCTTCCTTTCAATTTACCATGTTTCCATTTGTGTCCTTCCTTTCATTTTCCAGCTCCACTTTCATTAATTCGTGAGCGTGTCCTGTCTCTACATTCGCATGTCGTATGCGTCCTTGCAATTGTTGATCTACGTATTCCTTTTCTTCCCTCTCAGTAATTTGTTGTTATTCATATTTACTTGTGTTGTTGTTGTTGTTGTGCTGTGTTGTATTTTTTTAATATTGTAATATTCATGTTTCTTGTATTATTTATTCTCTGTTATGTTATGCAAATTAAATTTCCGTTTTCCTTTTCTTATCCACTGGTATCATCATAACATTGCATTTCGTTTCAGAGAGCAAAGGATTTGCGGCAGTTTAAAGTTAGTTTTATAATATAAAAAAAACTTTTATTTGATATTTAAACTAAAAATATATTTGATATAAATAATATAATTTCTGTTTAACCAACTAGAATTATTTCTAAGGACAACGTTGTGGCGAGTGATATAAGAGATAATTACACATTTATTCAGGATGTCCTTTAAAATAGCTTATATGAGTTTTAAAAACCAAAATCTTTATTGCCACCCCATATTTTAGCCAACGAAACAGTGTGCTTTAATTTCAATCAATGAAATCTTTAAAGAAAACAATCAAATCCCTAGAAATTAGGAAGGAACATTTCCTGGTCACTACGTTTTTGTACATATTACATATCTATTAGAAATCATTTGCAACTTTGCACCATTTCAATAAATATATTTCAATAAAGTTTAATTCTATATAATTTAAATTTGCCACAAAGTGATTTTAAAACTTCTGTTCAAGTGCAATAATAATAATATTTTTCCTTGGAATTAACCTACCCTTATCATATCCTGTTAAGCATTAGTAGTTGTATTGGAAACAATTATGAAAATCCTGTCACAACAACTGCGTAATCAATACCAAACGAAAAAATGAATTTAAAGCGACCGGTTCGCAATAAATTTTCAATAAATATCGCCAACAATCAAAATTGGATTTATTTTTAAAATGTTTTTTAGACTTCAGTAATTCAAGGTTCTACGATCATAAGGATTATAAGAGCATACGGAATTAATTGACAAGAGTACAGACATTTATACATTTATACAAATATACTTGCTTATTCCTACAATTAGAGAGCGTTGAGGAACGACATGTCATTCAAAAACGTCGTACAAATCTCTAACTACTTTTTATAAATAAGTAGGGTTTGCATTTCGTGGGTAATCGGTTATTCCCGTGGGGAATGGGTAGCGATATTTTATCCATTACCCACAGGGATTTGGGTAGCTCTCCACAGCGATGGGCAATTACCTATTACCCACAGGGTATGGAGAAAATGATGGCTAGCTACCCACGACGATGGGGAATTAATCATCACGATTATCCATTTCACATAGGGAATGGGTAGGAGGCCTTTTCCCATTACTCACGCCAAAAAATTCCCCTGGCTAACCCATCCCCATGTTTGATCACAAATAAGAAAAAATTGGAAATAAATCTCTATATCTCGGAAACGGAGCGTCCAACGAAAAAATAACTAATTTTGGGGATTTCTAGGCATTTTTCATAAAGTGATCCAATTCATTATTTATATTTATTTAAATTATTTTTCAAAAAATCGCCAAAAATAAAAAAATTGTTGCCTGTAAAGTCGGTTTTACGGGCGAAGATTTTACGTGACAACGTCTTTTTCTCGGTAGAATATTTATTGATATGAATATAATTAAATTGCACAATAGGAGTGCAATGAACTCACTTGCCCAATGAGTGTTAGAACTCACGGGCGATGTTTTAACATTTATTGAAACTTATAGTTTAGGAAAATAGAAGTAATTTCAACACCATCTAGGTACCTGTGCGATTTCTATGAACACATTATCAAATGTGACATTATAAACAATAAACATATCCTTTATTATAAAATATAAACATTTCTTTTATTATAAAAAATAAACATTTCTTTTATTAAAAACAAAAGAAAATAATTTACTAACCAAAAAGTATTTCAATTCATCATATTCGCATATCGTTTTTAAAGCCGACCGCAGCTCTCTGTTTCGTTTTGGCTACCTAATTCATATGAAAATTTCTACACACAAACATACACTACACATATCATAAAGCCAAAAAACAAAAAACAAAAAAAAACAAAAAATAATACCTTATCCAATGCAGACTGATCTAAATCAATATTCATACACACGCTATATGTATATACGCACATACATACTTGCTCAGTCGTCATATATATGATGTGCCAAAAAACAAAAACACTCACACCACCGACCAACAGCCACTAGAAGCCAGCAAAGCAAATCGTTTCTGGCACACAAGTAAACACATTGCGTTTACTTGTGTTCGGTGACTCATCGTAACGTTACCGGGCGTTACACTTTTTCATAAGTGACTCCCAGCCGCAACCTAATTTAAGACGTTGTCACGTCAAAAATCGCTAAAATAAAAAAAAACACCATCAGAAGCAGTGTAGTGGGGAAAATATCGAATACAGTCATCGTGAATAAAAGAGTCTATCACATTCTTGCATCCAGCTTCATGAAAGCTTCTTTCTGTGCATTTTCAGTAGGTTCTGACTGTAGAACAGCTTTAAAACCACCTACAGACAAAAGATGCCGCTCCACTCGAAACTTCCAGTTATCAAAATTGGATCCAGCAAATTGGATCCGTTAAGCCCATAACCTCTTGAAATTATCCTCTTTAAATAATTGAAAGACCGCGAGAATTAAAAATTCAACAGTTAGTTTTATTTAGATTTACAGATAATCGTTCGATTAATTTTCATAACTTAAAAAACCTGGAATACAATTTCATTTATTAATGTTGAACATATTCCCAAAAACGTGTTTTGGATACATAATACAAGGTGTTTCAAGAGAAGTCATCCGATGTTTTTTGGCTCTCTTTTTGGCGTAGAATACGTCTTACCTAACGGTATAGGGAGTCATGTCAGATTGTTATTGTTGTAATTTTTATTTCATTGATTATGAGGAAACGGCGAGATAACTTTTTTTTTAAATATTTTTGTAGGCAAATGAAGATGTTATCTTTCGTTTGATATACATTTCATATTGGTTGATATCTTCCTAATATTTAAATTTCTCAAATGAAAATTGTTTAAACACATACACTCAAACATATGTGTGGTGTTTGGTTGAGTGCTTGAGGTTTAAGCGTGAACACAAACTATGCTGCTGTTTCAGTGTGGACACAAACCTTCGGCTGTTGTTTTGATTGATGAAATATTGAAATTTCGTATATTTACTTATGTATTTAAGTGAAACAAAATGTTAAATGTGAATTTGAATTTAACATGGATTTATAATTATAAAAAATATATGAAAAAATTAATTCATACATATTGGCGTAGAATACGTCTTACCTTACGGTATAGGGAGTCATGTCAGATTGTAATTGTTGTAATCTTTATTTCATTGATTATGAGGAAACGGCGAGATAACTATTTTTTATCCTATTTTTCCTATAATAAGCCCATATTATCAAAAGTAACTTTCAAATAATCAGATTGATTTGCATCTGTTATTTATCATTTATCCTTACTCTTTTAATTTAAAAACATATTTATCCTATTTTTCCTACCATAAGCTTATGTATATTATCAAAAGTAACTATCAAATAAATAAATTCATTTGCTTATGTTATTTATCATTTATTGTTATATATGTTTTCTGTCTTATCGGATGGCGTATTCTACGTTAAACTTAATGGCCGTGTACCTGACACAGCCTGCAGGGACAGTCCTGTCTGCTGTATTTTTTTCTAAATGAAAAACTTCGATTCTATTTTTTGATTATGTTTATCTGAACATTTAGAATTTTATTGGTTAAGTTGAGAAGATGATATAGGTTAAATGGGCGCCGTCACAATTGCTTACCATACGAGCTCGTTTTATGGCATTTTTCATCACTTCGACGAGAGCTTCGGGCGACAGATTCTGGCACTCGTGTCGAATGTTGACGTTGAGGGCTTCCAGGGTCTCGGGCTTGTTCACGTAAACACGGGCCTTCAAAAAAACCCCACAAAAATGTCTTGAACGTTTAAATCGGGCGATCTTGCGGGCCAGTGCAAATCGCCAAAACGAGAGATGAGGCGACCCGGGAACGCCGCCTTCAGAATATCGGTTGTGGCTCGCGCAGGGTGTGCCGTTGCTCCGTCCTGTGGGAACCACATGTCCTCCAGTCCTAATTCGTTGAATTGCGGCAGAAAATACTCAGTTAACATGGCCTTATAGCGCGCACCGTCCACTGTTGTCGTTTGCTAGCCCGATGACCCCTTCAGCGTGAATAGCGCACCATGCAGTCACTCGGTGCCCCGGAAGCGATAGTTTTGCTTGTTCACGTACCCGTTGCTCATTATGATTTTCAAATCATTATGAACAAAAATGCCATAAAACGAGCCCGAATGGTAATCAATTGTGACGGCGCCCATTTAACCTATATCATCTTCTCAACTTAACCAATAAAATTCTAAATGTTCAGATAAACATAATCAAAAAATAGAATCGAAGTTTTTCATTTAGAAAAAAAATGAGAGCCAAACAACATCGGTTGACTTCTTTTGAAACACCTTGTATAATACACTGTGTAACAAAATTGCTTCAATAACACAATCTGTCTCCATCTGGAAAAAAATCAGTTGGTTTTAATCAGTCACTTAAGATAAATTTTATGACCTACCCTCGCAGGAAACTGCCACTATATATTCTTCTTCGTCATCTTCATTGCCAGGATCGTACGTCTTTTGCGACCACCAACAAATTTCAGCCACCATCGAGTCCAGCTTTTTACCGTTTCCATGTGCATGGCCACTTGATGGAAGCGCTTGCCATGTTCATCCAACTCTGAGGCTAGCTGCTTGCTGAATTGTTCGAGATGGTGATGCAATAAGTGCATTTTGAGGGACATGTTCACTACAATTTTGTGTAAAGTATTGCAGTATCTTGGTCACAAGAGTGGGGAAATTGTGTGCTCGCTTACTTCACAAAAAATATCGTATATCTTTCTTCACTGCCCTTCACGCAAGGTAATCATTACCGACTAAAGCGTCTTTAAATTCTATTGATCTCATGAGCTTACTTATATGGGGCCCATTTAGAACAAATAACTTCAATTTTGCTTCGTTGATTCGTCGGAAAATATTTTTCAAACAATCGAGAATTTTCACAATGGCCTTGGGGAAATTTTTGACGATTCCATGTTTGACATGGAGGCGGGGCATGAGGACGTTCTCCGTTTTCACGAGAGGATCATTTACGGAGTTGTGTAATTTCTCCGGTGAATCCGAGCAAGCCAGTCATGCGTTTTGTATTGGTTTCCCTTAAATGGGGTATCCCACAGACACAAGAAACACATGTGTCTCGTATAGCCTCCTTGGAAACCTCTTAGCATCGCCACGACTTTCAGATCACCACTGATCCACCACATGTAATCAGTGTAGCAAACTTTATCCAAAATTAATTTCACTCATACCTGTGCTGGCCAATTGGAATGCTTGGAATTTTATTATATTTATGTAGCTATACGACTTCCAAGTTTGATTTTGAAGAATCGATGAACAGTCTCCAATCACTTGCACCGAAATTAATCCCTTTATATCGCCTCCATCAGTCCCTTTATATCGTGGAAATGAACAAATGTGGTATGCGTATGGTTGGTTGCGTATGAAGTAACGTTTGGATATCAATTTTCGTCTTCGATTTCCGGTGACTTTGACCATTAGTCTCCAAATTTTTAACTTCTTTCAAAAGCTGGGTTATTTTTTCTGCTTCACGTAGAGACAAGTTTAATTATCCAACAATCTTGTCCATTCATACTTGTATACCTGTATTATTTTGACTTGGAATTATTTTGTTCGATGGGTCGGCTTCTGGCATTGCTTCTTAGGTGACATCCGATTGATCCATTGTTTCAATAGAAAAATAAGTTTATCTCTCAGGACTTGGAAGCGGTGGACCGTGTAACAAAAGTTGTTAACACATCGCACGTGAGTTCGAACACTCATTAGATTTTTTTTCTTCATAAATTTATTTATACCCGAAAACAGCTGATTATGTAGAGAAACAGCATATCAATATATTAAAGGACTTATAATTCTTAATTTGCCTAAGTTTGTTGCAGCAAAATCGGACTACTCGTTCTTGAGTTATATCAAAAAAAGGGTCCAAAACATGACAAATGCCCCTGTATGACACTTACTCACTTCAAATCGATATATCTCGATACGTAGATATGACCCAGCGAAACGCCGTCAAACGTGTAACTTTTTTTTGACTGATATAACTTTATCCGGTAATGAGAACCCCTGGCGTTTTAGCTTGTCGCACAGTGATATCATTTCATAAATAATTTCAAACACACTTTAAAACATTCAACGCTGCAGGGAAACAAAATCATTTCAGCATTGAAATAAAATCATTCCTGCAATCAACATGAATCCGCAATCAAAAATTGTACAGCAATGATACATATTAATTGTAGCAATAACAGAAATCATTGTAGCGACATCATTTAACTGCAACAAGTTCATTGTAGCAACGAAAGAAGTTAATTTTATCAACGAAACAAATTCATTGCAATATTGAAACATATTCATTGCGGCCTTGAAACATATTCATAACAGAAGTAACACAAATTTGTTGCTGCAATGCAACATATTCATTTCCGCAACAACCACAACTTTGATGAACACATTTTCGTAGCGGAAATGAAATTGTACGTTAACTCACTTTCGATAACAAATGTTGCTGCGGCGACGAACATTTTCATTCCTGTGACGAAAATTTTCCGTTCATTATACATATTACGATAAATCCGACATCAGTATCAAGTATTGTAGTCATGATCGTAACTCCGTAAATTATAGGCGGATGGACACACATAAAATATACATTTGCCTTTTAAAAGTGTAAACAAAATGAACTAGAAAATGTCTAAGATTCATTCTCTTTTGTTCAGAATTCAGAATTTCTTTTGTTTGCTCAACTTTCCGAATTTGTTTGAATATTTTATACAAGGTGGCGCAAAAGTAAACTTCCGATGTTTTTTGGCTGTAATTTAAAACAAAAAAAAAGAAAAACTTTGATTCTTCTTGTGGATTATTTTTATTTGGTCTTTTAATTTTTTTTACATCAACTCGAGAATATGATGCCATGTAAATGGCCGCCGCCACAGTTGATTGTCATTTGAGCCCTTTTTATGGCATTTTCCATCACTTTGGCCAAAACTTCCGGCGGTACGTCCTCACATTCTAGACGGATATTGTCTTTAAGAGCTGCAAGAGTCTCAGGCTTGTTGACATAAACCCGCGACTTTAAAAATCCCCACAAAAAGAAGTCTGGAGCGGTCAAATCAGGCGATCTTGCTGGCCAGTGCATATCGGTTGTGGCACGTGCAGTGTGTGCCGTTGCACCGTCCTGTTGGAACCACATGTTTTCCAATCCCAATTCATCAAGTTGGGGCAAAAAGAACTCGTTGATCATTGCTCTGTAGCCGATCATTGCTCTGTAGTCGATGTCGACGGCGCATCCGTGACATCCTCGGCTACAGCAGCAATATTCTCTGCAGAACGGCTGCTGCGGGGTCTGCCACGCCTGGCAGCATCTCGTGTTGTGCCAGTCTCTTCGAGGCGAGCGGCTAAACGTAGCAGTGTTTCACCAGTAGGCGTTGGACGGCCAGGAAATCTGCGACGAAATTCACGTTGTGCCAAAGTCACCGACCGATTTTTGGTCAAATAAATAGTCAGAAATATTCCGCGTTCTGGAGCAGTGTAGCGTAACATTGTTTATTAACGTGTATTTCGCATGTGTTTACTACACAAATGTCAAAACAGAACTGACATTAGGGGCCAATCGCAAAATTTATAGCATTTTCTGATAGGAAGATTACTTTTGCGCTACCTGTTATATGCAGGAAAAAATTACATTTGCCGTACAAGTAATATATGTAAAGTTCTAGAAAACCACGTGCCGCATATTTCCTGAAATAAACCAAGTGCCGAAACATATAATAATCTGTTGTAAACATTAACAGTTCTTGATGTAATTGTTCGAAACCCTTGCAAGAACTTTCATCCTTTACAGATAACTCTAAATCATAAAACTTAAATAACACACGGAAAATCCTCACAATTTGTTTGAATTAGGTGGCCGAAAACGCCTATGTCCTTGATTTTCAATACTTACACAAACTACAATGACGAATTAGTACAGCATATGACAAATATTATTGTAATATATTTTTATACGTGGACTGTTGTGGATTTGCTTCACATACTTAGCCGAACTACGAACCAAGTTTAACCCAAAAATGGGAAAAAAATTTTCTAAAATATCCCTAGTGTAATTTATATATCCCTAGGACCATTTATATATACTGTGTAACTGGAGTAAAGGATATATAAATGTTCCCATTATTCTTCCACTTGGTACTAATTATTACCCATATCCCTCAAACTTTTAGGTAATTTTAGCATTAAGCTTTCTAGAAAGTTTTCGAATTTTTGTATGCAACACAATTTTGTTCTCTCTGAATAAATAAACTTCTTTGCAGCTTTTATACTTTCCTATGAGCTTTCATTCTCGAGTATTGAAAAGAGCTTTCTCGGTTATAGCAAAAAGTAAATGATATCACTACACCAAACAACTACCATTCACATTTGATGTATTCACAAGGGTGTTTGTACATACTAGATAGGAATTTAGGTGAATGACTGATTTTGATATTGAGTTCATGTAGTGGCCGCAAAACTTATTAAAAATGTCGCTCAAGTCGCACATACAGGTAAAGTATGGAAGAAGGCCATAACTACAGACGATGTACAGGTAGACAGTCAAAATTTCTCTTCACTCAAATACTAACAAACACATCGAGTGAAACCCTAGTCATTCTCTGTTCTCTCTCTCTCTTACTCTCTTCATTAAATATTTCAATACAGGAACAGCTTTTTGATAGTGTTATTGTATATAACTATACAAATTCCAACCATGTTGAAGTAAAATTACGTAAACTATGAAAAAAGTATGAAATAATCAAGATATGACGCGGGAGAGAAATGCATTTGAGTGAATTTCTCGCACTTTTTGGTTCTCTTTTACCAGGGTTGGCAAATTGCGGACATCTTCTGGTCATCTAATTATAAATCGTCTTTGCCATAACGTTGTATTTTGTAGGGTTACCAAGTGAAAACTAGATACGAATATGAAGTTATGCAGTTTTTATAGTATTGTTTGACATTTTTTCATTTTATAGTGACACCGTTACAATCTCTGGTGTTTGGACAAACTTGAAGCAGTTTCGACTAAAATTCGATTCGATCTGAAATTAATTCTTAGACGATTTCAATTAGAAAAAATGTACCCAGTCGGCACTAGAATTTGAACTCACATTGGCGGATGATCCATTCGAAGTTTGTGACTCTTCTCGTCAATAATTTCAGATCAACTCATTTGTAATGAAACCCATGTGGAAGAGCCGACCACTAACAAAACTATATAAAAGTTATGTTCTTTAAATAGATTACTTTCAGAAACTTCAGCACAAGTGCGTGTAAGTGAGAAAGAAAACCGTGTTTATGAGAATAATGCCGTTCACACGAGAGATAAAAAGATAAGAAAAACGCTAAAGACGACAACTGCAATTAGTCACAAATTGAATTTGACAGTCTCTGGCCTAGAACGCCAAGACGAGTCACATACTTCGAAGCGATCATCCGCCAACGTGAGTTTTTCTAATTTACATAAATAATAAATTACTGATCTGCAGCTCAAAGGAAATCGAAAACTATTCTTGAAATAAAATTGAAATATTTTCGACTAAAATTTTGTTCATCATTTGACCCAATTCTAGCAAGGCGCTACTCAATACACAAAATTACCATTTTTGGGTTGAAGACCAACCCGAAGAAGTTCAAGAGGTGGCGCACACTGGTTCAGCTTCATACGATTGGTGGCATTAAATATAAGGAAACATCGTAGAGCTTTGAATTTTGGTATAGGCTAATATTTCGTTATTATAAAAAATGCTGAAAATTTGAACAAAATCGGAGCACAACCACGCCTACTTCCCATATAACACAAAAGTTAAAAATCATTGTAGAGTCATAATTTTTGGCTCATTGCAAAAGTGTGTTTTTTATTTGATAAAAAATATATACAAATAAAGTGCAGCAACAGTCATGCCCATATTAAATATAAATATCTGTAAATAAATGAAAAATAAATAATAAAAAATTTATAACAAAGTAATTCGTGTACCTTTATTAACATAACAAATTTTTTACTTCATCAGAAAATTCCAATATATCCTTCTTGGGCTGGTTACGATATGAATTTATGTATGGATCTGAAGATGCTAATAACATATGCATTACATCTTCATTTGTTGATATGCGATCCGTTTTCCTGGAGTGGTTTAGACGATAACTTCTGTAATCTTTATTACGAGCTTCCTGAGCTTCCTCCGACAACATGCCAAGTGGCAATATTGCTGCTGACACAATTTCACTCCCATGAATTAGCACTTTGTGTACAGTAATAGGCATATAGTACCAGCTGTAGAGTTCTATATATCGTTCTGCAGTGGCCAAACAATAAACTTTAAATTTATCCGTATCTATTTCAAAATTACTATTTATTACAGTTAAAATTGTACTAAAGCGATGAATTAAATTTTCATCAACACCAAGAACATCTGCCGTCAAGGAAGGATTTGCAAAAAAACGTCGAGAAGTATTGCCAGTGTTCGATGAGCCCATTCCTTGTTTAACCATATCCACATTTATGCCTAAAACCGATTTCAAATTTCTTTGTATTTCCGCTTTTGCTTTTTCTTTTTCATGCTTTGTTTCTTTAGTGACTCTCCACTTTGAAAAACTTTTGTTGTATACTATATGCAATATGCACTCCATAAATTTTATCCTAGCATGTAAAGGGGAAATTCCAAATTGAAGCCCCTCCTCCGAAACTGTTTTTGTTCTTAATAATTCCAAATTATTCATTTCGCTAGGCTTACATTGACATATAAAGCATACAGACATTCCTGATGTTTGTGTGATTACATTTGCAACTTTTCCATCAATCATGGTTAAAGTAGGTGTATGCAAAATTTCATGACTTTTGCCATATATATTAACAACAGTTTTTTTCAAATTTTTAATTTCATTTTCTACCCTTTCAACTTCTTCAGAAATTACATTTGCTGTTTCTTTTACAAATTGAAATTTTATTGGCCTACATAAAGCTGTTGATGATGGCCTTGGGTTTCGCCAGTAATCAGATGTACCATCAATACATTTCAAATTAAGAGGAACAATACTTGTCAAAAATATATTTTTGTCATTTAAATTGGGATCATTGAATTTTTGGTGGTATTCGCTATGACCCGAAGATCCATCACAACCCCATTTAGAAACAAGTTGTAGTTGGCTTGGAAGTACATCCGTCTCAGCTTTCGTTTTCGCCTTCAATATTCTGGATACAGTATGATCTAGTAATTCTTGCATACTGACTTTACTTCCAAATTTTTAGGATAACATTCTTTTTTAGCACTAAGAACTTGATGGTATGAGGGGAAAATATCACATCCAATTTCTTTGGCACTCCATCTTAATATTTGATACTGTTGTTTTGATAAACAAGCATCAATAATAAGGCTTAGTGCTTTTTCTCGACTAAACATTTTCGACGTTTGTTCATCCTTATTTATTTTTTTTGCAGCTGATGCAATAAGTTCTGCCGAATTACTATCACATAGCTGCTGTACTTTAATCCTTTTAGCACGAGTTTGGCAAAGTTCAAAGGTTTTAGAAGGCCGACCACGTTTGACTTCATGGGAACACGTAGGTTTTTCATACTCTGAAAAATCTTCACCAAAACAGTACATATTTTCCAACCAAACTTCATTTTGTTCAACAAATCTGTCTTTCATACGTTTTGCATTGACCCACTTAGTTTTCAGTTTTGGTAAAAATTGTTTACTTAAAAATGTTTTAAATTTATCTAACTCAATAATTGACAAATTTTTATTATTTGTTGAAATAATATCACAAACTACATTAATGTCCTTATCACAATCTAATAAAAGATCAGAAATTTCATAATAAGATATCTGAAGATTATCCATTTTTAATAATTTTTATTTCTATTTTTCACTTCTAACACAATAATCGAATTAGCTATATTCATCTAAACACAACTAATAAACAAAACACCTGTCAACTTCATTTCAAAATCAAAAAACTAACTACAAAAACAATGCAACAAACAGTCACAGCTGATGCGAAAAAAAATGGGAAGAAATGCAAATTAGTAAACCTCATGATCATGATAGACAACTGTTTTACTATTTTTTTCATATTTTATGTTTACGCAAATGTCAATTCAGTGCATTTTGTTTTGTTTTCTTTTTGTACCACCATTGCATTGTTGCTACAAAAGATGACCGAAAGTCAATTTTCAAAAATGCTTCTGCCTGACTTATAGTGTCATGGTAAACATGTGTGTTGTTGTTGCCTTTTGTAATCGCAACTGTTGCCTTTTGTGTGTTTTTTTACAACAAAAAAACGAAACAACAAAGCAAGCAAGCAAACAAAAAAAAACAAAAACAAACAATGATGCACAATAACGCGTTTATGAAGGCAATTTTTCCTTACTTGTTTTAGTTTTTTATACCGGAATTGCTTAGGGGCAAAAACGGGCAGCTGAATTTTTTATGAATCGTTAGGTGAGATTACAAGCTTTAATTTGATATAAGTCTCGAGCTAGAGGACGTTGGAGATCAAAAGATGCAATCGATAGAAGTTTGAGAAAATAAATATTTTTGCACAATTTATAGTGGTAAATACAAAAAACAAAATTGAGCTTCGAAATTTTTTTTTCTTTTTGAATATACATTTCTTATAACATCTAATTTCAGAAAAAAATAATTCTAGTTTCATTACAAGAGTATATCTGAAGCAAGATGTGATAGAAGGTAGCACATATAATACGATAATTTCAAATGCATTCATTTTGGTCAACTTTGAATGCCTCTGGACAAAAAAGTAATAAAGATATCGACCTAAAATTTTTGGTTCATGCTAGTAAGATTCTTTTCTACAAACTATGAAAAAATTAGGTAGATCTGAGTACATGAAAAAAATGAATTAATGCCGCTCTTGAACCAGTGTGTGGCGTTACATCCAGACATAGCAACGGTTTTGTGTGTTTTAAGGGCTGGCGGAATCATCGGTTCTTATTCACTCAAATGTGAACCGGCCTGAACGTAACTAAAAATCTGCCTTGTAATAAATGATATAAGTTTTAGGAATATTCTGGCCCGGGTAAGACAGTGTCGTCAGTACACGTTCTCAGAATTAGTGCAGTAGCCTCTAAGGTTAGAGGCTTAATGCTTTTTTTATAATTTATTAGATTATTAAATGAAAAGGCGGGGAGCTTTAGTTTTAACGTCTTTATTAGTCGGAGGATGAAATCGAATCACATTTTTAAACAAAAGTTACAGGCTTAGGTGCCTCCAAGTAAAATCATTAACATAGCCTAGTATCCAATGAGAGTAGGTCAAAAAGAAATGGAAATGAAACAAACATATGTAGTTCTCTTGTATAAGACAAAGTTAAGCAGGACGTTTGATAATTTACAGCAATTTCAACATAACAATACAAATAATAGTTTATAAAAATACAATAAAATAGGTAATAATATATTCGGTGAGTACATCCGCTACAGCCTCCCCCTCTGGTGCATTAATCGCCTCGATGATGCCACCAGGACCTCAGTTATGGCTTCACTTGTTCATTAATCGCTTTGATCTTCTCAACGTCTCAGTGTGCGTGGTATGTTGGTTGCTATTTGTCGTAGTGCCCATATCCGCTTTTGATGTTTGTGTTGCTATTTTTGTGTTATTATTCTGTTGATTTGCGTACGCATTGGTGACTTTCAAATTTTCGATGTTGTGTTGTTCGTTAGTATTGGTTGTGGATTTTGGACGTCCTCTTTTCCGCATCGGATAAATCGGTGTCGAGGAATTGCCATCGTACAGTGTAAGAGCTGACGCGTGATGTGTTGAAATTGGTATGTTTGGATCATCTTCTGAAGCCACAGTATAACAGCAAGATCCTTTCTTTGCAATGGCGATATACGGACCATCACGACGTGGTGTAAACTTGGATGTTAGCCCTTGGCTGGCTTTACTTAGTATATGGGTTGAAACTAATACTTTATCGCCGATTTCTATATCTTTTTGAAGTTTACGCTTTCGATTGTTTATTCATATCCTGCATTTTCTCTTTTGACTCGTTTGCGATCTCAAGAGTAGTGGCCAATCTAAGCAAATGAGGTGTAATCTGCGGTATGCAATTTTCACTTTTAATAATGCTTTTGAAGTCATAATGAACTTCAGTAGGGGTTCTTAATTATCTTCCAAAGTTAAGTAAGCTAGTGTGTACGTTGTGCTATCGCATTTGGCAGTGTTCATGGCGAACCGTATAGTTGGTAACATTAAGTTCCATTTAGTGTGGTCTTTTTCAACTAAAATTGAAAGTTGAGTCTTTAGGTCTCTGTTTTTCCTTTCCACAGGATTTGCTTCGGGTTGATACACTGGTGTAAATGACTGTTGGATTCCCAAACAATACGTCAACTTTTGCATTAGTGCCAATATGAATTGTGATCCATTATCGGAGTGAATTCTTCGTGGGATGCCATATCGTAGAATCACTTCGTTTAAAAGCATTAAGGCACAATTTTCTGCGGATGCTTCTTTAATGGCAAAAATTTCTACCCATCTACTACATATGTCTTCGACGATTAAAATCCATTGATAGCCATCGATGGTGCGGGGTAAAGGGCCAAACAAGTCAACTGCTATGATTTCAAATCGTTTGCTGCTGCTGACGGTTTGTAACAATCCTACAGGTTTCATATTGCTGGGTTTGTATTTCTTACACTCGTCACAGGCTTTAACGTAGTTCGCTATATCTGTACGAATTCCAGACCAGTAAAACAACGGGGTTATTCGGGATATGGTCTTATCGATTCCATAATGTCCAGCAGTGGCATCTTTGTGGTATTTGCACGGGATTTCTTGGCGTAATGACTTTGGAACAACTAGCTGTCCATTTTCCGAATCCTGTTCCGAACAATATCTGTATAAAATTCCATCAACCATTATGTAACCACGGTTTGTATGTCGAAAAACATTTTCATCGTTATGTTCAAAAGAGGTTATTATTTCCTTTAATGCCGGGTTCTCAAGTTGTAATTTTCGATACTCATCAGATCCTTTTCTTGGAATAGTAGAGCAAACAATCGCCTTTTTCTACATATGAAGCTGTCTGTGCTTTCTGTTGGTTTTTGTTTGTCTTTAAATATTTCGGAGTAAATTCTCCAATCAGATTTTATCGGCGCAAAGGCGCTACGTAAAAGGTCAATGGCATCGTCGAATGTTCTAGCCTCATGTTGAACTCCTTGCCACCATGATGACGCATATCCTTCGAGTAAAAGAGGCAGTGCTAATCTATCTGAAATGTACGTAGAATCTTTATAAACCAGGATTGTTGCTATAAAATCCTCTATCTTCTCCTTACCACTACCACCATTGAATCGTGCACTGCAGGTGCTGAATGTGGAGTTTATTTGCGGTCGGACTTGTAGACTACCTACTAATGCTGAAACAAGCTGTTCGGTGAGAGCTATGTTGACTGAACCATTGTTTGTGGAGTTTCCGTTATTTTGATTCATTGTATTCACGTTCGGTGCTGAATTAGCCGTACTAATATATCCATTTGCAGATGGGTCATTTGACGATTGATGCATATTTGTATTTGGAATAGCCGAATAATAAGCCTGGCTATTATTTCCGGATGAATTGGTGACTGTCGATGCTACATTAGTCCTACTAGCCTTGGCATTAACAGACTCTGCATTTGACATTTGAACCATATTCATGTTTTGATCCGCAGAAGTTAAAGTGGGATTTTTGAGTGGGATTGTTCACGTTCGGTACTGAACTAGCCCTACTTGTGGTTGTATTTGAGTTTGTTGCTACCGTTGGTGAGTGACTATTGTCAGAATTCAAAATACCAGCACATATAGAATTCATGGTGGTTCTGGACATTATTTTATCCGGTAATCCTTCTAAATATGCTCTGTTGGCAACCCTTGTAAAAACGTTCTCAGAGAGGAATTTGCAGTAACCAGTGATATCACTCGAAAGCGTAGGAACCAAGTGATAATGAAAAAATGCGAGCAGTATATGATAATTTTCACAACACCAAATACCAAAATAAAATGTAGATGGTTTTGAAACAACAACAATATCACCAACGTACTGCACTTGCATATAATGTGATGATCGTCGAAATGCAATACTAATATACACATTCGTTAACGAAACGCAAAGAAATGAAGTATTCAACAACAACAACAGTGTAAATTGATGATATCCAGACTGGAAGAACGCAACAACAATATTATAGGTCCAGTGTGGTGTGTAAAACACCAAATGTAATGCAGTACAACAATAACAAACTCTTCGGGAAACCGTTGTCTGCGTTGACTATTTGCGACAACAACTGTATTGCCGCTGGCAAAACACTGCTGATGATGATCGCAACGACTGCAGTGTTTTTTCAGCTTATGTTTAACAACAACAACAGGAGTGAATATTTTCTATTGTCTTCTGTGAATATCGTTGATAGTATTGATATTCAAATGGTCAGCTTTGTGAAAACAACTGCAACTATGGAACTTCTCTTCTTCGGGGTTTGTATTTTTGCAAAATTTCGATTTATTTTCCAAACATTTGCTTATTTCCGAAAACAAAATTGATTTATTTATGCAAAAATACTTTTAAATAATTTATGTTGGGCGCCAAATGTAATAAATGATATAAGTTTTAGGAATATTCTGGCCCGGGTAAGACAGTGTCGTCAGTACTCGTTCTCAGAATTAGTGCAGTAGCCTCTAAGGTCCCTAAGGTCAGTTAGAGGCTTAATGCTTTTTTTATAATTTATTAGATTATTAAATGAAAAGGCGGGGAGCGCTTTAGTTTTAACGTCTTTATTCGTCGGAGGATGAAATCGAGTCACATTTTTAAACAAAAGTTACAGGCTTAGGTGCCTCCAAGTAAAATCATTAACATAGCCTAGTATCCAATGAGAGTAGGTCAAAAAGAAATGGAAATGAAACAAACATATGTAATTCTCTTGTATAAGACAAAGTTAAGCAGGACGTTTGATAATTTACAGCAATTTCAACATAACAATACAAATAATAGTTTATAAAAATACAATAAAATAGGTAATAATATATTCGGTGAGTACATCCGCTACAGCCTCCCCCTCTGGTGCATTAATCGCCTCGATGATGCCACCAGGACCTCAGTTATGGCTTCACTTGTTCATTAATCGCTTTGATCTTCTCAACGTCTCAGTGTGCGTGGTATGTTGGTTGCTATTTGTCGTAGTGCCCATATCCGCTTTTGATGTTTGTGTTGCTATTTTTGTGTTATTATTCTGTTGATTTGCGTACGCATTGGTGACTTTCAAATTTTCGATGTTGTGTTGTTCGTTAGTATTGGTTGTGGATTTTGGACGTCCTCTTTTCCGCATCGGATAAATCGGTGTCGAGGAATTGCCATCGTACAGTGTAAGAGCTGACGCGTGATGTGTTGAAATTGGTATGTTTGGATCATCTTCTGAAGCCACAGTATAACAGCAAGAGCCTTTCTTTGCAATGACGATATACGGACCATCACGACGTGGTGTAAACTTGGATGTTAGCCCTTGGCTGGCTTTACTTAGTATATGGGTTGAAACTAATACTTTATCGCCGATTTCAATATCTTTTTGAAGTTTACGCTTTCGATTCACGTATTGTTTATTCATATCCTGCATTTTCTCTTTTGACTCGTTTGCGATCTCGAGAGTAGTGGCCAATCTAAGCAAATGAGGTGTAATCTGCGGTATGCAATTTTCACTTTTAATAATGCTGTTGAAGTCATAATGAACTTCAGTAGGAGTTCTTAATTATCTTCCAAAGTTAAGTAAGCTGGTGTGTACGTTGTGCTATCGCATTTGGCAGTGTTCATTGCGAACCGTATAGTTGGTAACATTAAGTTCCATTTATTGTGGTCTTTTTTAACTAAAATTGAAAGTTGAGTCTTTAGGTCTCTGTTTTTCCTTTCCACAGGATTTGCTTCGGGTTGATACACTGGTGTAAATGACTGTTGGATTCCCAAACAATTCGTCAACTTTTGCATTAGTGCCAATATGAATTCTGATCCATTATCGGTGTGAATTCTTCGTGGGACGCCATATCGTAGAATCACTTCGTTTAAAAGCATTAAGGCACAATTTTCTGCGGATGCTTATTTAATGGCAAAAGTTTGTAACAATCCTACAGGTTTCATATTGCTGGGTTTGTATTTCTTACACTCGTCACAGGCTTTAACGTAGTTCGCTATATCTGTACGAATTCCAGACCAGTAAAACAACGGGGTTATTCGGGATATGGTCTTATCGATTCCATAATGTCCAGCAGTGGCATCTTTGTGGTATTTGCACAGGATTTCTTGGCGTAATGACTTTGGAACAACTAGCTGTCCATTTTCCGAATCCTGTTCCGAACAATATCTGTATAAAATTCCATCAACCATTATGTAACCACGGTTTGTATGTCGAAAAACATTTTCATCGTTATGTTCAAAAGAGGTTATTATTTCCTTTAATGCCGGGTTCTCAAGTTGTAATTTTCGATACTCATCAGATCCTTTTCTTGGAATATCAATTTCGATCGAGTTGCATTCACAGGATATGCAACATTGGTCACTAGTGCATGGTGGTCTTGAAAGTGTATCTGCTATGACGTTCTGCCTGCCAGGAACATATTCGAAGCGTAAATTGTAGCTTTGTAAAAGCAAGGACCATCTTGCCAGTCTGCTGGTCAGTTGGTGGTCTGTTAGAATTGTAATTTCCGAACCTTCTATGTAGCCCCTGAACTTCTGCACGGCCCATACTACTGCCAAAGTCTCGCGTTCTCTAGTTGAATAGTTTCGTTCCGCCGGTATAAGCAGACGGCTTGCGTACTCTATGGGATGCTCTTTGTCTTTCTCCCCCTGCAGTAGTACAGCCCCAATCGCATAGTTGCTTGCGTCTGTTCTTAGAAAAAATGGTTCGGATTCTTGGACTTCTTGCAAGACTGTAGGAGAACTTAAAAGTTGTTTCAGCTTATTAAATGCATGATCTTCTTCCCGTTTCCATTTCCATGTTGCCTTCTTTTTCGTTAGACTGGAAACTGGTTTTGCTATTTTCAAAAAATCAGGAACAAAACGTCTAAACCACGAGCACGTTTGTAGAAATGACATTAGCTGCTTCAAGTTCTTCGGGATAGGGCGTCTTAATATAGCCGCTGACTTTTCAGGGTCGATTTTTATACCATTTGTTGTTAGTATATGACCTAGGTATTTGACCTCTGGTCGGCAAAAGGAGCATTTATCATTATTTAAATGAAATCCAAATTTTTTCAATCTTTCAAAAGTTTGATTTAAATCATTCAAATGTGATTCAAAATCTTTAGAGCATACAATAATATCGTCTAGGTATGCTAATATTAGGATTTTTGGCAGGCCTGCGCGGAATTTGTCGATTATCCTCTGAAATGTCGCAGGAGCATTTTTAAGCCCAAAAGGCATTCGGTTAAAAACGAATATACCGAACGGCGTAGTAAATGCTGTTTTTGGCTTATCTTCCTCAGTTATCTTAATTTGCCAATATCATGATTTCAGGTCAAGTGTGGACATATACGGCGTTGCTTTGGCTGCATGAAGGAGGTCATCGATTCGCGGTAAAGGATAGGTGTCGGTAACGGTGATCGCATTTAATTTACGATAATCTACACAAACACGTATTCCGTTATCCTTTTTAGGCATTAGAGCCACCGGAAATGTCCATGGTGATTCCTTTTCTTCAATAATGCCTTCAGACAGCATTTTGTCTAACTCCGATTTCAGCTTTATTTTATAGCTGGTGAGATCCTGTAGGGTGTGTTAGTTATTGGTGAATGAGTTCCAGTGTTAATCTTATGATCAATACCAATTATTGGCTGGGAGATATTACTAAAAATGTCCTTATTGTAATTGACAAATTTTTGTAAATTATTCTTCTGAGCCTCAGTCAAGAGAAAAGCTTCGTTTTTACGAAGTGTAAAATCGAATGCGTTAATATGTAACGCTTGCGGTATTTCTTCTCTTTTCACTTCCTCTCTAGCCCTTTTTAATGGGGGAAATATATCCCTTTCTTTGGGGATTTCAAAATCTTGTGGTATAGCATCAGCAAAGATTTTTGTTATACCTCCTGGGGAGTAATCATTGGAGTAAATGGCAGCAATAGTTGGTGGATTTTTGAGGTCATCTTTACTGTTCGACTCAAACCATGTTAGGAAATCTTTAATACCTTGAGGTGTATTTTGTGAACTTTTTGTGACATCATTCGTTTGGCTATGTTTTTCAATAGCTTTTGGTGGTGTACACTTAAAGGGAAAGATTTGGCTTGGATCTTCTATAAAGTGCCACGTCCTCTGGGCTAAATCCATTACCATTCCTGTTCGCTGCAAAAAATCTATACCAATCAATGTACGACTGTGTCTTGCGTTTGGTAAACAAACGAAACGAATTCGTAAAAAACGTTTGCCTATACATATACAGGCTACGGTTGATAAAACCGTTTCTTTTCTGGAACTTCCATCAGCCAATGTAACTTCCGTAAAAACTTCTTGAAATTCAAATTCCTTCTTCTTCAAAATTGTGAAGAGTTCATAACCAGCTATGCTTGTTGTGGCAGCTGTGTCCAGATAAGCTTCTTGGTCTGATCCGCATACATTAATATTTATTGTAGGAACATCTCTACCAACTAAAATCCAATTCTTTGGGACTCTCCATCATATTTTTATTGTTGCATTTCGGGCAATTTGACCTGTAGAATCCTGTAGCTCCACAGCCATAGCAGTTTAACTTGAATTCTTCTTTTTTTTCTTGTTTTCCCCACTTTTCCACCTCGATACGTTTGTAGCATACGTCTGCGGTGTGGTTCTTCTTGCGGCAATATGTGCAACGAGCATTGGATTTTTCTCTAGGTGCTTCTGATCTATGGAAAGATTGTGATTGGTTTTCGTTTATGAAAAGTTCAATTTCACGAGCTCTGCCAAGAAGATCCTGAAATGTTGTAAACGTTTCTCTAGGTATCTTCTCTCGGATTTGTACATTGATTTGAAATAATATCATGTCTATTATCGCGCTCTCTGGAACTTTTTCTTTGAGTAGAGCAAACAATCGCCTTTTTCTACATATGAAGCTGTCTGTGCTTTCTGTTGGTTTTTGTTTGTCTTTAAATATTTCGGAGTAAATTCTCCAATCAGATTTTATCGGCGCAAAGGCGCTACGTAAAAGGTCAATGGCATCGTCGAATGTTCGAGCCTCATGTTGAACTCCTTGCCACCATGATGACGCATATCCTTCGAGTAAAAGAGGCAGTGCTAATCTATCTGAAATGTACGTAGAATCTTTATAAACCAGGATTGTTGCTATAAAATCCTCTATCTTCTCCTTACCACTACCACCATTGAATCGTGCACTGCAGGTGCTGAATGCGGAGTTTATTTGCGGTCGGACTTGTAGACTACCTACTAATGCTGAAACAAGCTGTTCGGTGAGAGCTATGTTGACTGAACCATTGTTTGTGGAGTTTCCGTTATTTTGATTCATTTTATTCACGTTCGGTGCTGAATTAGCCGTACTAATATATCCATTTGCAGATGGGTCATTTGACGTTTGATGCATATTTGTATTTGGAATAGCCGAATAATAAGCCTGGCTATTATTTCCGGATGAATTGGTGACTGTCGATGCTACATTAGTCCTACTAGCCTTGGCATTAGCAGACTCTGCATTTGACATTTGAACCATATTCATGTTTTGATCCGCAGAAGTTAAAGTGGGATTTTTGAGTGGGATTGTTCACGTTCGGTACTGAACTAGCCCTACTTGTGGTTGTATTTGAGTTTGTTGCTACCGTTGGTGAGTGACTATTGTCAGAATTCAAAATACCAGCACATATAGAATTCATGGTGGTTCTGGGCATTATTTTATCCGGTAATCCTTCTAAATATGCTCTGTTGGCAACCCTTGTAAAAACGTTCTCAGAGAGGAATTTGCAGTAACCAGTGATATCACTCGAAAGCGTAGGAACCAAGTGATAATGAAAAAATGCGAGCAGTATATGATAATTTTCACAACACCAAATACCAAAATAAAATGTAGATGGTTTTGAAACAACAACAATATCACCAACGTACTGCACTTGCATATAATGTGATGATCGTCGAAATGCAATACTAAGATACACATTCGTTGACGAAACGCAAAGAAATGAAGTATTCAACAACAACAACAGTGTAAATTGATGATATCCAGACTGGAAGAACGCAACAACAATATTATAGGTCCAGTGTGGTGTGTAAAACACCAAATGTAATGCACTACAACAATAACAAACTCTTCGGGAAACCGTTGTCTGCGTTGACTATTTGCGACAACAACTGTATTGCCGCTGGCAAACACTGCTGATGATAAAATCCAAATAAAATCATTAACATAGTCTAGTATCCAATGAGAGTAGGTAAAAATGAAATGGAAATGAAACATACATATGTAATTCTCTTGTATAAGACAAAGTTAAGCCGGACGTTTGATAATTTACAGCAATTTCAACATAACAATACAAATAATAGTTAATAAAAATACAATAAAATAGGTAATAATATATTCGGTGAGTACATCCGCTACAGCCTTTTTTTCTAAATTGTCGCTAATACACCTGTGTCCAAACACATTGTGTATGCTATTCAATATTACATGTTGGAGACACAATGATAAATTTGTTATAATATATGTTTTTGTGACCGAAATATGGCTTGGTTTGTTGAAATTTCTTTAAAAAGACGTGATAGACAACAAAAAACAACAGACCTTCAGATCATGACAAGAATGCTTACATGCAAGTTCAAGACATTTAAAGGATGTGCACGTTTTCATTTGCACTTTTTCATTTGCAAAAAAAACACGAGTTTTTTGAGATAGTTGTGATTTTTTATTAAATTGGAAAGAAGACACGTTCCGATTAAGTATGGAATAAAATATCCGTCAAAAAGCTCAACGGCTCATTACTCCTCTCATGAAATTTTCCATGACTTTTTGACAGAGATATGGCTGTATCTTAAATTTGCGCCCAGGAAATGTTGATGGTTTTTTCGTATAAACCCGACATTTCACAAAACCCCAATGAAAGAAATCGCATGGCATGAGATCGGATGATCTTGGTGACCAGTTGACATCAGAATTTGTTGCAATAATTTGTTTTGGTAATCGTTGCTGCAATAAACCGATTGTTTCATGCGCGATGTGGTAGGTGGCGCCGTCTTGTTGAAACCACATACCCTCCAGGTCCATGCCGTCCAGTTGAAACAATAAGAACTCCGTTATCATGTTCCTGTAACAAATGCCGTTCACAGTCACTGCCATTTCGGACTCATTTTCAAACAAGTATGTCCCGATCACTCCGCCTGAACAAACTCAGTACCAAACAGTTGCACGTTGTGGGTGCATTTGTTTCCCATTGATTGCATGATCATTTTTTTAGCCCCAAATTTGACAATTTTGTGTATTCACGAAGCCATTCAGGTTGTACTGTGCTCCATCGGAGAGATGACTTTTTGAAAAATTGGCATTGACTTCACTTTGCTCCTTTACCCGTTCAACGAATTGCTGGCGCTTTCCATGGTCTGCTGATTTGAGCTTCTGAATAAGCTGAACGCGGCGGTTGTCAAAATTCGCTGCGTAGTGTTTCGTAAAATTTTGAGTTGTTGAGAACGATATCGAATTGGTGATTTCGGGGTTCGGCGACACTCTCGTTTACTGCAGAAATGGTTTCAAGAGACCGACCGGTACGCTACGTTGACGCACACGTGTCTTACTGTCCATATCCGACCCAGTTTCTTTCAATTTTTTGACCAGTCTTCGAATGATTGAAACATTACGTGCACTTTCGCGACTGAAAATTCTTCGAAGTTCGCGAGCGGTCTCAGCATAACGTTCCAAATTTGTTCGTAGAGCACTCCAGCTGCCAAATAAATGTAAAAAGTGCAATCTTACTGAGGCACTCTATACATGGTTCTTACAGAATGATACAGGGGCCGTTTTTGAGCGACTATGGCACCCAGTATTTGGCCAAAAGAACGAACTATTTACTGTCTGTGATTTTGACGACATTTCGTTACAACAAGACAATGCTACACGCACAGAAGCAATTGTTTCAAAGAAGGTTGCAGCAAACATTAATTCTGGTGTTGCCACCGAAGGGCTGTTGCCAAATCCGACCTTATGTTGGCACGACCTTAGGTTCTCACGACCTTCTGTTAACACGACTAAGTATAGCTTGTGATAACACTTATCGCGACGACTTCCCGTTCGGATGTGATGACATCTAGTGGGATTGTGACAATCTCTACGTTCGGTTACGTTCAATGCGGATATTTTTGGGTGGATATTCTTGCACGATAGTCCTGTGCAACTCTGGCATTATTCCGAAAACAATTGTCTGTTAATTCCTCGCTTCGGACTGCAATTGAGAAAAATGGAGGCTTACATTAATCGCGTCATTCACGAAATACCACCCGAAATGTTCGAAAGTATCATCAAAAATTGAAAACTCAAAGTGGACCATGTAAGACGGAGTTATGTCCAACATTTGAAACAAACAATAAGGCTGTTTTTTTTATTCCATTAAGCTATCGCCTCTTAGAGCTTTCCAAATAAAACGATCCACACTTAATACTACGAAATTTGGCAACCTTTGCTGTAATGGGTGAAAAAAAATGCAGTATGGCAACACGTGCCAACATATAGATGGTAGCAGCACATGTTGTTGTAGTTGTAAGCAGCAACAACAGACATTTTATTTTCGTTCATTCGCTTCAGTTGTCAAATACCAAAACACCAACAATACAAGAATACAAACAAGTATAAAATCATAATACATATGATTTTGACAAGTGAAACGAAAAATGGCATGGAAAACATTACATCACCTGCTTAAAAAACTATACCTGATAGATAATTCCACCATGTTCAATATGTATAACATTTACCGCGTGTTGTTGTGAACAATTTATTTCCAACTTTGTTTTCAATCGCAAATAAAAATCGATCCTTCAAATTTAGAGATATAAAAGTACTTAAATTAAATAAAATAAGTTTAATGAACTTAGAAAGTATAAGCCATTTAGCTAATTTCTGCTTTTGAGTCTCTCCTTGATAACATTTTCATTCACAAGAAATGATAACAAAATTTATCTAAATAACTTTTTGTTGCCATTTCTTGAAATTGAATATGTGACAACATTGTCTTTGCTCAAGTTGAAATTTAAGTGGGAAATTGAAATGCTACTTAATATCGCTTAGCTGTCCCGTACAAATTAAGCTATAACTAACTTTTGCGAGGTAAAAAAACACACTTAATCTTTAATAACAAAACATAAGGAAGATTTATTTTGAAGGTTTATTAAATTCGGCTAGGCAATCGCAGTTGGTCGTGGCTGAACTAAGACGTTGTCATTGTTCGATCACGTGATCGTGAAAGCACGGGTTTCAAAATTTCAATCACCTGCGTGATTGTGCGTGGCTGATATTTTTTGGCATTCTCGCTTACGAATTATACACATGAATCTCATAATCCAAACCTAATCACGTATCGCGCTTTCAAGTATGAACATAAGAGTGTGCTGAGAACAGGTTTTTTTGGGAATTTCAATCGTGGCAGTCTCAAAAGATGCGTAGTGAAGAGCTGATTATGGGAGCGCCAAAAATTTTTGATGTGTTAACACCTATAGGCACTAAACTCACAAAGTGAACACATGCAACCACATTTTTTCAGTCTGCGATCCCAGATTGTTTGGCGTTAAACTATTCCGAAACGGCTAGACCGATTTGTATGAAATTTGTGTGCATATCGGGTAGGTATCAGAATCGGCCAACATCTATTTTGCATACCCTAAATGATAAGGGTGACCCACCCCTATATAGAAACGAAACACAGATTGTCAGACTGCGAAAAAAAATACACACTAATGTAGCGGCAGCGAATAGTTGTCTTGTGTGGGTGCAGAGCACTCTCAGAACAAAGAGAATAATAACGTGGTTATACGTATATAAAAATGAGATAGCAACGAAAATTGTGTGAACTTGTGTAGCGTATGTACGAACATAACAATGTATGTATGTTCATGTGTCTGTTGCTTTGCATTCTCTTTGTTTTTTGTGGGTATAAAATAAAAAGTATTAAGCAAGAAAATAATGACACCTGTTCTTGCACTGGTCTTTAAATAATTTTAAGTATTAATATTATTTAAATGAAACGTCATCATTTGATTGAACGCTATTTTTTATTTTCCAATGTAACATTTACTAATGTGTTCATATAAATCGAACAGGTACTGTGTAGCAAAATGGTGTTGGATTTTTTTATAGGTGGTACTTAAAATTTGAAGCTACAGGCTTTGGTTATCAAAAAAATCGTTCTTTGAGTCAAGAAGAATCCACACAAAAAATTTCAGAAATAACAATTAACCCCTTAAAGTCCCGGAATGCACTTAAAAAAAAACATCATGAACAATTTTAATATAATTTGGTTACATTTTCAAAATTGTAGAGACGGTGAAATGAAGCATGTGCGTTTATGGTATGTGGTATGTTTATCTACACTTTTGAGAAACATTTGTTGTGTACAATACAATACAACACGGAGTATGTTTCATTTCACAATAGAAAACTTTGTTTTTGCTGTTTTTACTCACTAAAACTGTAGCTACACCATTTTGACAACTTAGCTTTGGACGTTCCCGTAATCACCCCTTCAGTACGCAAATACGCCCACTCCAAATTTTTTGTTCAGTGCACCATAACGAGCATGTTTCCAAATAAATCTACACAATTTAAGCTTTCCGTCTCCAAAAATTCTTCCAGTGAGTGTGGAAAAATATGTTTTTTTTTTGTTTTCTCCGGATACACATACAAACACACCATCCAGAAATGTAACAAATGAATTGTAAATGTCAAGCGAATTAGGGTTTAACAATACATATGAACAACATTCAAAAATAGAAACAATTATTTTATTTTGACCTCGTGAGCATGTGAATTTTCAGTCACGCGCACATCTTTAGTCACAATCATGCTAGAGGTTATCACTGCCGAATTGTAGGTAGTCACAACCGAAGTATAGATTGTGATAATAGAAGTAGAGGTTGATACAACCAAATTTAGGTGATTCTCATAACCGAATTTAGGGGTTTTCACAACCTGGCCAACGTTTGTGTCTCTTAATTATAACTTATTTATTTAGCTTTTTTTTGCTATTTTAAAGATATGATTTTTAATGTTCACTCTAAAAAAATAACTAAAAGCGAGGAATTAATTACATAGGGTATTATTTTATCACCCTTCTTGTACGTTCAGCATTTACGGGTAACAGCACAAACTAACATGTGCAGAGTCTGTCGATATATATTTTAACCCAACCATTCGAGCTGTGTTACATTCTATTTATCGTTCATATCAGCACATGTCAAACGGTCGACCTTGACTGTAGTCAATTAAAAATTTGGCATGGGCCAGGTGATCAACTTTAGAGTGCTGGAAAATACCTCTCCACTAAGCATGTGAAATTTCGAAACGATACCTTATTCCGTTGAAAACTTACAGAGTTAATTCCAAAAAAAATCTATTTGGAACCACTGTGGAACAGATGATAAAGACGATGAGGTCAAATAATCATTTTACGAGCGTCTGGAGGAAGTATACGAACGCTGTCTTGACCACAACATTTGAATTATTCTATGCGATTTTAATGCCAAGTTGAGACAGGGAAGTGTCTTTCGACCAACCATCGGTAATCGCAGTCTACATGATGCCACTTTAGATAATGGAATAAGACTGGTATAATTCGCCGCTGCAAACAATATGGAGTAGCATTCCTTGGTTATCTCCTGATCAGAGGACGAAGAGCCAGATTGATCACTTGGAAATATAGTGTAATAGATGTACGTGCAATTTGAGGTGCATTACCTGGCGGCTGCGAAAGTTCGCACAAGATGGAGCTGTGCAAAACACGCACGAAGCCTAACACGAGAAAAGTTAAGTATCGACAAGCTACAAATACCGGACATATCAAGGGCCTATCGACAAGGGCTCACTCGCCTGCTAGTCCAGAATATTCTCCCTTCTGAAGACACAGAAGCGCTGTGGAAACACATCTCCCACTCTTTGGAAACCGCTGCAAGGACTGAACTTGGCTATCAAAAACCGCAGAAGGATAAGCCATAGTACGACGAAGAATGTCGCATTGCAACTGATGAAAACGACGATGCACATATGGCAACGAAACAGTCAGTTGAAACGCGTGCTGGGTGTGAGCGGTACAAGAGGCTGAGAAGGGAGGAACCCCAAGTATTTAGGCGGATAAATGGCAACGAACCGAAAATTAATGGCAAATGACCGAAATGTGCAGGATGAATAATGAATCCCGAAAATGTTTCCAGAAAGTAAGAATATGGAATTAAGGGCCGGATAATGGGCAGCCCTCCTGCAAGAACGAGAATGGAAATCTGGTGACATATAAGCGGTGTGTGCTTAAAATGTAGTGTGATTATACAACCCCCTCGCCAGCCAAGGCGGGATTAGAACGGCAATCTCCCGGCTTTTGAATAATATAGCCACTGGTGTGGATGCACTACCCGCTGAGCCTTTTAAGGCCGGTGGCGAGGAACTGCTAACCACCATGCATCAACTTGTCTGCGGTATATGGCTGGGGGTATCTACGCCTAACGATTGGAGTCTCAGTGTATTACGTATTGTATTCAAAAAAAGTGATCCGTGTGTATGTTCCAGCTATAGCGGTATCAGTCTCTTATTCATTCCGTATTAGGTCTTGTCGAGCGTATTATGTGAAAGGCTAAAGACCAGGGAAGTTCTCGGCTGAAAAATTATTCATGCTACGCCAAATCCAGAAAAAGGCTCGATTTAGCTGCGATTACAAAGCTGCTTTCGACAGCCCCATACGGGGAAAATTCCACGAAGCTATGTCTGACCTTGCGATTCCGGCAAAACTGATCCGCCTCTGTAGAATGACGCTAACCAACACCAAATCGGCAGAAAGGTTGGGAAAGACCTCACCGAACCATTCTGTGCCGAGCGTAGACTGAGACAAGGCTACACACTTTCGTGAATTCTCTTCAGCATCTTACTGGAGATAATAATGGGAAAAGCTGCAGTAAAGGCTTACAGCTAATTCCATCATTTATACTTAGCTGTCGGTGGTGTAATGGCTAGTGTGTGCTGCTCTTGTGCATGAGATCATGGGTTCGATCCCTGCTCTGACCACCTTACATTTCCTTCGACGACGGCCACCTCGCTTAGTGATGGCGACACTATCGAGTACTTAGCCATGAAAAGCTTCTCAAAATACCGTTCGGAACCGGTGTAAAACTGTAGGTCCCAATCAGTGTGTCAAAATTAGAAAGCGCACAGCTCACTGGTTGTGAGATGATCTCCCCAATCCCTTTATGGGATGTAATGGGAAACGATATTTTTTTTTACTCATGGGTGACATTACAATTGCTACACGCAAAGAAAAAACTCGGTCCTCCCAAACGAAATCTCAGTTAACTGAAGTTCGTTTGGGGACTGTAGTTGGAAGAAACGAACTTCTGTTAAACCATACATGTCATTTCTTTTGGGAGAACCGAAAAATATTTGCAGCAAACGAGTTATGAAAAACATAAGCTGATAAAAACGTTTGCCAGAAACGAAAAACGATTCCGCCAACTGTTCCGTCGGTTACAGCAACCGAGTTGTAGTAGATCGTAACTAAAAAACTTTTGAGAGAACTGAAAAACGTTTGCAGTAAACGAGTTATGAAAAATTAAAGCTGAAAAAACCTTTGTGAGAAACGAAAAATGGTTCCACCAACTGTTCTTTCGGTTACAGCAACCGAGTTGTAATTGAAACTTTTATTTATGGCTTTTATAAACTCTTTTTTGATTAAATTTCCAACTTTTCTGATTTTGGTTTTACCCATAAAATTTGTTTTAAAAAAAGTTGGAATTTTTGTTTATTTGTTCACTGTCTACCTACTCGTCTGTTTCGCTTTAAATTCAAATAGCAACTAAAAGCGCAGCAAACTACAACGTCTCAATTGCCCATCCAAGATATATCGACAAAGTAGAAGCATTAGGGTGTGTGATCACTTTAATGTGTATGCGTGAGTGTGTATGCCAAACGAATGGATAAGACTTTGTATACAGTCGACAGAATGAGAGAATGAGCGAAATTTACGTTCTTCGTAATCTGTGCTCTCTTTTGAAAATTGGATAATTTCAGTTATCGCAACGGTTGCAATTAATAAATTAATACAAATCAATCAAAGTATTGTTGTGGCAACCTAGCAATAAACGTTTGTTTTCTTTGCGTGTACCTTTCTCAGTAGAATCTTCTTTCAAATGTTGAAGAGATCGCGGTAGCAAGTATAGCATCAGCTAAAGATTTGGAATCAACAATGGTAGATCAATTTATTTTAGTTATCATAAAACATCTCCGTTTAAACATGGCTAGAATTCTCCTTGGCATCAATCAAAAAAAATGTATTAAACCGATAACTGTGGAGAGCAAAACTATTTAGAAATATATATAAATTATTTAGATAAGACAACTCAGCAAATTCTTTACCAAATATGTGCATCCGATGTGTCACTCGGGTATGAACTATTTATATTTTATTCTTCTTTCCTTTATCACACATGTTGTTCCTGTCGAATTCCATTCAATTTGTGTATTTCCCCTTTGATAGTAGAAACGTAAACAGCATAAGAAATAGGACAGAAAGGAAAAATAATATAACTTTGTAGCTATGAAATTGAAGCAGACAAATTCGTACTTCCTCCACGTGCTACAACATATTGTGAAGAATAAGACTAAAGGACAATCAAACAATATTTTCATTAAAAAAATTGAATTAACCAAGAGGAGGTTTACTTGGAATTTTTAAACTACAGGAAACAATTCAAACATAATAAATGCAATATCTGTGTCAAAAGGGAAAAACGATTTAGACGCATTTTTCATACTTTTCAGGAGAGCATTTTTAACGTTTAATGTAATTTTTGAAAAAATTATGAAGAAGCAGCATAAAACGTCAGAATCAAAATCTTATTACATGTTACCGCAACCTAAGGTTTCAGTTGCCACAACCGATTCAATTATGAAACGATGTTCCTCCAATCGAAGTTCGGTTGTTGAGGCTAAATGCAGTCGTGACAACCACAATTCGGTTATGGCTACCGCCATTCGGTAGCAGCAGCCGAATTTACGGTCGCTGCATCCTCCGTTCAAACAATTAGTTCTCTGGGTGCAGGCGAAGGGAAAGCAGGATATCGGAAAGCTGCAATTACCGGAGGTAACCACAGCCTACTTAAGGACGCTCTCGCAACTTTAGGCACAGAACACATCCCTCCCGATGACGATCCAAAAGCTCAGTGGAAACCCATTTCCGACTATAAAAACTGCCGCAACAACTGCACTATGTTCTTAAAACCGATTCGCAACAAATCATGGTACGATAAAGAGTGTCGCATAGCAAATGACGAAAAGAACTATGAGTGTATGGCTGTGCTTCAGTCAATTGCAATACGAGCTACGACTGAGTGGTATAAGGAAGAGGACGAGGACGAAACTCGTCTCTTCAGGCGTAGGAAACGGTAGTGGAAAAAGCGCGCGACTGCGAAAATTGAGTCATACAAAAGGAATAACGAAGCCCGAAAATTCTACCAAAGGGTCGAAAACGGAACCAATGAACATGGTTCAGCGCCCAATTCTCTAAAGACAAGGACCTAAAACTCATCGCATACACGCTGAAAAATCTGTCGCATTTTGTTGTTTGGATGCAAATATAACATGTGTTTGGAGCTTGTCGCAAATATAATATACTTGTGTCCATCACATTATGTTTGTTATTCAATATTACATGTTTGAAGCACAATGATTAATATGTTATAATATATGTGGTTGTGACTCAGATATATCTAACTTTGTGATACAAATACAGCTGTGTTTGTGGCATGTGTTTATATATGAATGGACTCGAAAACGGCTGGACGGATTTCCATGAAATTTTCAGACAATATTCAGAATCATATAGCGGATGACATAGGCTATACAGCCAGGGTTAAAGTGGGCGGTGCTACGCCCTCTTTTCAAAAATTGCTCTGACGGCTTTTCTAATAGACCAATAGACCGGTTGTTATGATACTCCTTGGCTATACTTAGTTGTGATTACATAAAGGGGCGTGGCACCGCCCATTTAATTAGAAATGTAAAATGGCTATATCTCATGAACTGTCAGAGATATGAAGATGAGATTTGGTATATATGTTGTAGGACCAGTATGAATTACACCCAGGGTGGAAGAGGGCGGTGCCACGCCCTCTTTGAAAGAAAGCGATATAACAGCCATAACTATAGTTTGAAACGTAATGAAACAATAAATTTTGTTCACCCTTTGGAATTAAAAAATTTTGAAGACAAAACGTAGTTTGCCGGGTCCAGCTAGTTATTTATAAATGTGGATTTATATTAATAAAATTAATTATAACAAATAATACATATGAGGAGGTGAGTTCCAAAACTCGTTACTTGCACCTGAAGTCAATTTTCACAAATCAAAAAAAAACGTTTAAAAAGCTCACTGTAACTTTTTCAGCTGATTCCTTGTGGCAGTTTTATTGGACTGGCATATAGTCCACATACGCAAAGGGAAAACTATTTTCCTTGAAAAATATAGCGGCAGGATCTTATTTTAAATTGCAAGAAGCGAGTTTTGAAAATATGCACCGCAAGAAAAGAGTTTTGGAATTAACTTTTTTACAAGTAGCAAGTTTTGTTTCTTGTAAAATTATTTTAGTCAGATCTACTTCCCGGTCTAAGGGTGTAAAACAGAATAACTCATTAATATTAAATAAAAAATTTATTATGTAACAAAATTAGAAAGCAATTAAAAATTCCATTCACCATTAAATGAAAAATTTCAGATTCTTAAATCTTCATTTTCTTCAAAATAGTAATTTTCTTCATCGTTCTCATTTTCTTCTTCCGAAGCATCACCGTTGCCATCCAAAATATCACGATAAAACTTTAAACTTTCTATTCCTCGCCAGTCTACCCCAAAATGCTTTTGAAGAAGTTTGTCCACGTCAGCCAACTTTTCAGGTTTTGCATTTACACTATAAGGTAATCGTCGTGGCTTCATCATTGATAGTGTCTTCCCTCTTTTTAAAATGCTTTTGGGAGCTGCACTAGTTAATGCTGAACGATAGTGCTCGTGCCTCTGTACAAAAATTAACCCATTGTTGTTCTTCTCGATAATGATTCGTTTGCTTTGGGCAAACCTAAAATGGAGGCCACCTGTTACTTTGAACACAGACGAAACCTCTGTTTTCCAGTCCTCAACAGCAATGTCCTCAGTTACTTTACAGACTGTTCCAAATTCTGAAAATATATCCAGGTAGTCTTGTGGAGTAATCAGTGTATCGACTTTTTTAATTTTCTTTTTGATACGCCCAAAGACCCTATCTGCTGGTAGGAAGGAGTGTCCGACAACAGGAAACACCATTGTTCTCTTTTTCACACCAGACTGGGTATCTGGTAACCATTTGCTCAACATTCCAACTACAGTCTAATTTTTATTTTGTCCAGGGCAACCATCGCAAAACAGTTTAATCTCCTGCGTATTAGTCAAGTCACTTTTCTGGAGGTGGTGGAAGAGAATTGAGGCAATCTCATTGGAACCTTTTAAACGCTGATGCTCACACCATGTGTACATAAAAACAGACTCTTTATTTTGGACGCTTCGGGAGTCACCAACACATATGGTGAAATTGTAAAGATACAGTTGTCTACTGTAGTAAGCTGCTTGATCAGGGACCTTAGGGAGAGGAAGATTTTTTTGACAGTCAAATGATAATTTCAGGACATTTGGTTCCTCTTTTTTTTCAACATTTCATAAAAGAACTTTGATTTCATTTTATGAACAGCTAACTGTGCCATTACTTCTATCTTGCGTCTACCTTGTGGCATATTTTTAATCTTGGATCGGACACACGTCGAACAGGCATCAGTAGCTGGAGACTTAAAACTGATGTTATAGTTAAAATTGAAGAACTTTAAAAAGTAAGAGTACTTTACTATTTTATCATTTTGTACCCTTTGATTATACATTTTGCATAACTTATGTACACTGCAGTCACTAGGTACGTAAAATCTCAAACTTTTTCCCCTAGTCTAGTGTGACTCAACAAAGTGCAGCTGTGTGAAAAAGCGTTTAAGGCTCTCTCGTATTTCAGTGAATTTACCAGAGCGATGATCACCACCTCGTTTTTCATGTGGAGATTTCCCATCTTTTAAAAATTGTTTGCTGATGTTTTGTACTCTGAACTTGGAAATGCCCAAAATCTTCAAAAACGCGTTTTGACAAACCTGAAACTGAAAAATGGCATATGTTGAAATGTCTATTTGCGAAATTTCTTAAGTCTAGGACTTAATTTAATGTTTCCATATAGTAAGTGCGAAATACTTGTTCGTGCAAACTTTAAAAAATGCTTCTAGTTATATACCTGTTTTCTGTTTCCTGTACTCACAAAGTATTTGACGACAACTTGTGTTCGTCTCCTGTCAGTTTGGCATCTTCTTGGCAATCTTTGGTGTGTATGCTTGAGGATAAAAGAGTCTTGAGCCGATTTGGAGATGTTGGAATAAAATCTTTTATGGAATTTTCTTATGTTTTTCATTCCTATTTGCGTGCAAAGGAAGACTTTCTTTTTTGCATGACTGCAGTTCGGCATTTGGGGAAAAGTTTTAGCCTTGTATCTGTAACATCAGGTATTTTTAGAAATTTATTAAAATAGTACTTATAACCATATGTAATTTAATTTCAAATTCGGAATACTGATCAAAGCTATATTTGTATACTCCCTCTTACCTTTCAGATTTGGAGATAGTTTTCGTCCACTTTTTAGGTTCGCGCATTCTTTTTCTTGTACGCTTCACTTCTTCCATTACAAAAAAGTAATAAAATGTAAAATAGCGTTATTTGCAAAGACTATTTTTTAGCAACAACACAAAACAATAAAAAATGGTACAATATAGACAGATTAAGGCTGCAAGGGACAAGTTTTGTTATGTTTAATGCGAGGAAGCAGTTTTGTTTCTCACTAGACAATGCAAAGAAAGAGTTTTGAAATTCACACAAATTTTCAATTTAATTTACAGAGGTCAAGGAGAGACTTTTTTTGGTTTTGACTTCAAATACTGAAGCAGCGCTGTAATATCTGTCAAATGTCATTGCTAACTTGATTTTTTTAAAAAATGCAAGTAACGAGTTTTGGAACTCACCTCCTCATATATATTTTGAAATCAAAGAATAATTCGTTTCTCAATATTATTATGACTGGGAGGAAATACACTATGTTTCCAAAAAGGTATATGGGAGTTTGGGGGAAACGAGAGCATGCTTCCACGTAAGTATATGAATGTTTGGGATGAAGCACGTATATGTTTCCCCGTTAAAATATATACATTTGTCAGTAAGCATGATCACGTTTGCATTTAAATACACGTGAGTTTGGGACTTGGTTGGTTGAAAAGACTGCAAGACAGCACGCTGTCTAGCACACTTAGGCTAAAGAAGCCCATTGTGATACCTGCAGTTTCCTCTATAGCAACTATTGACTGGTCGTCTAGCCAATTTGCCCTTTCAATAAATTTGACTATGAAACCTGCAGGAATATCCTGTAGGGCTACGTGCTAACTAAATGTGTACCAACTTCTCAGTCCTGCCAGAGCACGGCAATCCAAGAGAAGGTGTTTCGTCGTTTCCTCGTCCTCTTCCATGCAGCATCTACAGCGAGTAGAGTTTATATGTCCCAATCTTAGGGCGTGTTTCCCTACAAGACAATGTCCCGTCAGTGTTCCTATCATTGTGGATAACCTGCCTCTCTGCAAGTTAAGCAGTTGCCTATTCCTCTTCCTGTCCACCTGTGGCCAGAGAACCCTGGCTTGTCTGCAAGTCGAAGAAAGTCTCCACTTGTCCTTGAACATATTATCGGCCCACTGCCTGATCTGAAAACGGCAGGTAGAGATTGCCATACTAACACCTTCTTTTGCCGGATGAACCTGTGTCGTACTGCCCTGTCTAGCTCACGCATCCGCTACGCAATTGCCTGGGATGTCGCTGTGACCCGGTACCCAGATGAACCTGATGTCAAAATACTCTGCCATCACCCTGAGTGATGAGTGGCTTTCTTTCACCGTCAGGGACTTACAAACTTGGCTTCCAGGGATTTTATGGCAGCCTGGCTGTCTGTCTAAATACATATTCTCCGTAGGGTTGTGACACTACTTTTCAGTAGTTCAGCAACCTCCAGTATGGCGGTAATTTCCGCCTGAAATACACTACAGTGATCAGGCAGCTTGCAGGAGATATTAACATTTAGGTCCGGTCTACTCGCTCGTCCAACTTCGATCCATCCGTGAAAAATCTGATACTACTGGTATCCCCTTCCAGTGACTTTTCCCAGGTATTCCTGTTCGGAATAGAAGTCTGGTAGTAGGTAGTCTGGTAGAAGGTAGGGGATACAGTAGTCCGTTTTTACGGGAATAGAGTTGATCCTGTGTAGTAATGCAGTGTGTCCGGAATGCCGTGATATCAAAACGCCACAATCTCTGATTCTCACCAGGGATGTAGCGGCTGCCGATTCGGCCATGATATAAGGAGTACAGATGTTCAGGATAGCACTAAGTGCAGTACCTGACGTCGTGCCCATTAATCAGTGCTGATCTTTGAATTTTCATCAAGGAATTCAAAATATACTTCTTTTGGAGGGACCTCCACCAAACTACGATGCCATAGAGAAGTATCGCCCCTTTACAACAGTAAAGAGCAACAGACGCCGTTTTCACCCTCTCGTCCACATTCCGTTCCCAAGACAGTTTTCTATCGAAAATTATTCCCAGATACTTGACCTTTTCCGTCAACTGTAATTCCACCCCATTAACTGACAGCAGTTCAAATGCGGGTATTTTATATTTCCGAGAGAACAGGATAGGCTCGGCTTTAAGTGGGTTAAGTGATAGTCCGTTGTTAGCGGTTCAGTTCGAAATAAGACTATGTAGGCTGGTTGTACGAATGCTAAGTAAATTGAGGTTTCTACCCGTACAGATGATAGCAATATCATCGGCATAGGCAAAGACCTGGCATTCGGCCCTGTCCAATTCAAGAAGCAGTTCATTGACATAAGTTAACCATAACAGTGGAGACCGATCTCCCCCCTGCGGTGTCACCCTGTTAACGTTCCTAGCAATTGTAACACCACCCCATTCAACTTTGACGGATCTATTCACCAGAAGCTTCCCAATTAGGGGTGTCACTAAGCTGTCGACTCCTAGATTCTGTAACGACCTAAGAATCACCGAAGGTTGAATGTTATTGAAGGCTCCCTCGATGTCCAGGAAGGTCCCTAGAGCGAAGACCTTATTCTCACGAGAGTTCTCTATTATGCTGACTATAGAGTGGAGAGCCGTCTCAGTTGACCTGCCCTTGATATAGGCATGCTGAGAACTCGATAGTAGATTCTGTGGAAGATTACTTCAAACGTGAATGTCCAGTAACCTTTCAAATGTCTTAAGAACAAAGGATGATAGACTGATTGGTATAAAGTCCTTTGGTTTGACATGGGAGCATGTGCCCGCTTTCGGGACAAAAACCACTTAGGATTGCTTCCAAATGCTAGGAATGACTCCCAGCATTAGGTAGCCCTTGAAGATTGCCTCCAACCAACTACAAGATAGGTATAGTGCCTCCTGTAGTTGCGCGGGAATTATCCCGTCAGGACCGGCTGATTTATAGAGCTTAAAGCATCTAATGGCCCATATCAGATTTTTTTCTGCTCACTATTGAGCGAACTTTTTCTAAGCTAGTTGAGTTTCCGCTTAGCTCTTCTGGTTGATGACCAACGTTCCGGTCATCGTTGGGAAAGTGTTCATCCAGGAGAATCCCAAGAGACTCTTCAGACGAATACGTCCACGTTCCGTCGTCTGTAATTAAGAACCCCACACACGGTGGGTGGTTTTTAGCGACTACGCGTCTTAAGCGTGCAGTCTGGTTGGTTCCCTCAATGGATTCACAGAAGTTTCGCCAGGATTTCCGTTTAGTCTTCTTGATTTCACCTTTATATAGATTAAGACTAATCTTGTAAACGTCCCAATCCCTTTGGTCGCCGCTCTTTTTGGCCTTGTTAAAAAGCCGCCTATTGGACGATCTTAGATCGTGAAGCTCAGCGTTCCACCAATGAAGTTTTTTGGTACCCTTGGCAGCATAATAACCACTGGTCTTACAGGACTCATTGAGCGCGTTCCTGCTCGCATCAGTAAATTTTCCAACTAGTTCTTCCAGCTCTGGCACATTAGTCGGAATATTCGGATGGTAACCTAAGAGTTTCCTTAGGCGCCCACGATAGGTGTTCCAGTCCGTTTTCCTCTAATTTTCAAAAACTTCCTTTTTCAGAGGTTCGATATTTATGTGGAACTGTAGATATTTATGATCAGAAAATGAGTCATCAGAATGTACGCTCCAATCGGATACAGTTACATAGTCGTAGGTAAGTAGTAAAGTTAGGTCTAATACTTCCCTCCGGTCGGTTCCTTGCCTCTATTACAAATAGACAAGGTTTCGCTTATAATAAAAATAAAAAGAGACTCGCCTCGATCATTGGTGCCGGTACTCGCCCATATTGTGTGGTGCGCGGCACCTATAATGACGCTACACTTCCGGCTTTTTGCCTCCGAAACAATATCCCTGACGCACTTCGGAGGGGGTTATTCAGTATGGTCGTGCGCCATGTATGATGAAACTAGCCAGATGTCCCGCTGGCCTTCCAGCGAGAGGCTGATGACGGTTGTATCGCAATCACTAAAATTCTGCAATAAGAGAGCATTAAATTTGTTTTTAATGAGTATGCAAGATCTTGGGCTACCTGGGGTTGATAGAACGAAGGTCCTGTATCCATTACACCTGACACCACATATACAATCATTGACCATCCATGGTAAACCAACACACACAGAACAAAAGTTTGGGCCTTGCAAACATATAAATATTGGAAGTGTGTCCCAAAAGTATACATGGAATAAGCTTTTATCCGTAGCATATACGGTTCTATCGACTACAAGACTACAACTAATTATCGCTGACCTGAGTGGACCATACCAGTGTGGGTTTGGACCTGAAAAATCGACAACTAACCACATTTTCAGGCTACCCCAAATCCTGCAGATGACCCACGAAAGTCAATTCGATACCTATCATCTACTTATCGATTATAAGGCGGCCTTCGATAGCCCTATACGGGGAAACTCTACGAAGCAATGTCTGAGCTTAGTATTTCTGCAAAACTCATACGCCTTTGCAGGATGACCCTGGAGAACACCAAATCCTCAGTGAAAGTTAGTAAGGATCTTACCGAACCTTTCGAAACTAATCGAGGCCTCACTGCCATCTCTTTAACATCTTAATAGAAATTTTTATGAGAAAAGCTGCATGGTTGGAATTTCTATAGTTAGATACAATAACATCGTGATGACATAGATATCATTAGGCGCACAGTAAGAGAAGTTACTGTAGTGTTTTTGGAGAACTGAGAAGGAGTAAGCAAAAGTGGGGTTGACAGTAAATGAGGACAAGACAAAATTAGTGGTTTCCACGAGCAGGGCCTTCACGCGATCAGATCAAAGCGCGAACGTTGATAACCATTAAAATTTCGAGGTAGCGGACGAAATTATATACCTCGGATCTGCCGTAAACAAAAACAACAGCCTTGAGATCAAGCGGAGAATTGTTCTTGCGAATAGATGGATAAGCAAGCACTTTAGAGATAAAGCCCTCTTTCGAGTAACAAAAGTCCAGCTATATCAGACTTTCATTGAACTTGCTTTGTGGTCGAGATTCCTGGGTCTTATCGCAAGCCGGCGAAACATGTGTAGGAGCCTTCGAGAGAAAAATTGTCCGAAAAATGTATGTGCCTATAGTGCACAACGGCGATTATTGGCGCCTATATGAGCAGTATCCCGACATTGACATAGTTAAGCGGATCAAAATAACGTGATTGCGCTGGCTAGGCTATGTCAGCATAATGGATTAAGATGAAACAGCATGAAGGATTTTTTAAACCGAACTCGAAGGAAGACGAAAAGTAGCAAAAACCAAGACCAAGGGATCAGATTGAGGAATCCCAGCGAACACTTAGTGTTGCCAAGTGGAGAGATAAGGCAGAAGACAGAACTGGTTAGCGAAACATCTTGTCTTCGTTTTGTAAGGGCTCTGAAACAATCCCCCCCCCCCCGCCCAACGGGGTTGTCCGAGACCGGATAAGTAAGAAAGTAAGTAAAACCAGGATAACATAACATTCCGTTAGTTTGATTATATTTTTTTATTCCTTATACAAGTTCAATTTGGATCAACAATTTAACTCAGTATTTTCGGGAGACGTAAATTTTAACGGATGTAAAATTCATTTTAGTGGCTGTCCCCTTGAAACAATTACTATTGAATATTTCCCATAAAACTCTTATAAATTCCATCCATTAAGTTTAATTTCTTAAATACAATCGTAATAATCCATATACAGCTGCAACACCGAGCAACAATTTGTAAATCCCTATAAAAGTCAAGCGCTATTGCCACACAATGGATTTACAAACTTAATATTGACTTGTCCGCAGCAAAAGTATCTTGGGGATTACACGCCTTGCGTTAGGTCTTTTGCTGATGCCAAAAAAGTATTAAATATTTAAATAAAAGGGCTATCATATATAAGCCAGGGAGCGAAATCAAGGGTCACCAGGAGTATGAAACAAAAGTAAATCCAACACACATTCACATAACAATCGTGTCAGCGAAACAATTGTGAGCACGGCAATAACAATAATAATACCAACACACACAGAACAAAAGAATTTCAATACTAACACAATCGCTGGCTACAATACACAGGCATAAAAGGACTTTGATACCATCCAATAGTACGAGTATTTCTATGACAATTCGAGTACAAATCCATACACAATATAAAGCAAAGACATTCGCAGACAGAAGACACATAAAAGATTTATATCATAACAAAAGCTCAATAGATAGGTAGACGAAAATATGTAAATAGGTGGGACCTGTATTTATATTTAACTTTTGCGTGCAAATGTATCTATGCTACTTTAATATCTTAAGCTAATATTCTTGCTCGACAAGTAATCCAGCAGTATAAGTATGCCACGCAATTATATTCTAGAGAGGCAAGCACGTACGACTGATTTTCGTTTCATGGTGGGGAGGGGGTGGTCCAACTTGAAAATATTTTTGGTGAAAATTTGAATTATCCAGAACTTAATTTGGAGGTCAAATTTATTTCTTTCTAACAAAAACAGGTTCCATTTTACTCAAATATTTTATTATTTTTAAAGTAAAATAACATTTATAAACAACGTAAGGAAGTACTGAGACCGGTGGCGCAAAATATCAGCTTTGGATACAAATATTTCAGGAACAACTTAGCATAGAGAATAAAAATATACACTGAAAGAAAAACCTTCATACCATTAATGAATTCTTACATTGCATCAATAAAAAGTGTCATAGCTTTAGAGCTAATATCGGGCTTCATTAATGCTATGAACAATGTTACATTAAACGAAAAATGTGCCATAGACCTGAAATTAGTGTAAACTTTCTAACCGGAATAGAACATTTTCATTGTGTTAAAGAAAAATGTTACATTGATATTATAAACCGTTTCATTGATGTAATGAAATATAGTCATTGATGTTGTGATGATGCTATGAACATGTTTCATTAATGCTATGAGTATGTTTCATTAATGTAATGAACATATTTCATTGATGGTATGAACATGTTTCATTGAAGGTCTGAATATGTTTCATTGTTGGTATGAATAGGTTTCATTGATAGTGTGAACAGGTTTCATTGATGGTGCTCAGCCGTTGCTTCAAAATGGGTTAATATAAATATATAATTTTATTACCCGTTGGGTTAATATTGTCTTTGGTTCCTTCTTACACCCTCATTTGTTTATCACAAAACATTTCTTTGATCTACAATGCAAAATACCGTTCATCGGCATAGCAAGCCATCCTACACGAGCAACACAACAATCACCATAACATAAACAAGTCACATAAACAACTCATCAAAGCAATAACTCATCACCGCAGTCTTCGTTGCCTATACATCACTCTCTCTCGCTCACTTGCTTTGATCAGTAATCATCACATTATCGTTGTTTTTGTTGTAATAACCATCATATTATCATTGTAGCGGACTCCACTAAGAAGTTGTTGCATACTACCGTTCAAGGTCAACTTCTGTTCTTTGGCGTTTCTTTATAATTTATTTTGCTGTTGCTGATCGATCACTGGTATACAATCACTGACACAATATATGTGTAGTTAGTTGAAAGTTGTCAATTGTACTTGTTAGATCGTTTCGTCGGAAAAAGTAAAGGGCTAACTATAATGTGCCTATGCTAACTTAAGCTACGGTCAAAACTGAACGAAAACTCTGTCAAAAGCTTAAGCAACTCAGAAAAGACTTTTAGGCGGCTATATTGTACTTACATGAGCTTGAAACGATTTAAGCACAGTTGCACATCAATGTAATATTGGTGCTTTTGCTGAAATTTTATTTCTTCTCATGTGTCGTTAAGAACCGAAATATATTAACAAAAACTTGTTGGATGACCAAAATATATTGCATTCACACCCTAAATATGAATAAGTAGAACTATTTTATTAATTTATGAAAAAAATTTAACCCAAACCTGCTCCTGTTTTTCTTTTTGTGTAATCAAAAACCATAATAAAATATTTGTGAATCGTGATAGTTGTGGTACAAAATGAATAAAAAATTAAAACATTTAACCCTGCTGTTAGATTAGGACCATTTGGTCCAAATTTTTTCTGTTTTCCCTTGTAACTTTGGAACGGTGATATATACTGACTAAATTTTTCTGCTAATGGGGTCTTTTAATAAAACAATGTTATGTGCGAAAATTAAATTTTCTAACTTTATTCAGGACTGAGAAAAATACAAAATGACGAATCTTAGATTAGAGGACCATTTGGTCAATAGTACATTTTTTCATTACCAAGCGAATGTAAATTCATGTCAAATATTTAGAAGATGTTTTTGATATGTCAAATACTTGCTTTAGAAATTATTGAACCAAAATAGTTACAAAGGATAAGATAAAATTATTATTTTGGATGAAAATTCCAGTATGGACCAAATGGTCCCTCAATCTAAGATTCGTAAGTTTTTTCATTACCAAGCGAATGTAAATTCATGTCAAATATTTAGAAGATGTTTTTGATATGTTAGCGGATGTTTTTGATATGTCAAATACTTGCTTTAGAAATTTTTGAACCAAAATAGTTACAAAGAATAAGATAAAATTATTATTTTGGATGAAAATTGCAGTATGGACCAAATGGTCCCTCAATCTAAGATTCGTAAGTTTTTTCTAATCTAACAGCAGGGTTAAGCACTTTAAAATCAATGAAATGTGCATTGGATGGACTTAATTTACTGCAAAGAATACGTGAGGCAAAGAAAAAAACAATACGCTCCTGTTCAGTCAGGAAAATAAATCGTGACAGGAAAAAGAATGGATTCTTCGTACGGTCGTTTCTGATGATGAAGGAGATCGACCACCAACATTTTTTTATATACACGCGAATGATGCCACCGGTATATGACCTTTTACTCCAACTTGTTAAGCCATTCCTTCAAAAGAATTCCCTGAGAGAGCCAGTGCAGCCTGACTGTCGGTTGGCCGTGACATTGCTGTAAGTTTTGTATTAAATGAAGACGTATCAATAAACATTTTTCTTTTCTGTTTCCAATAAGATTTTTGACACAAGGAACCTCATTTCAATCACTGGCATGGTCGTTTAAGTTGGGCAAGGAATCTGTTCGACGAATTGTTCTTGAAACAACTGAGGTGCTTTGGAGCGTGCTTAGCAATCCTTATGTGTGTGAGCCAAACGAAAACGACCACAAGCAAATTGCCGAAGATTTCTGGCATCTATGGAATATGCCTAACTGTGTTGGAGCTATAGATGGCAAACATGGTACCGTGAAATAACTCCCAAATGAAATAAATCCCAAAAAAAAAGTGAAATAAGTCCCAACAAAAAATTAACAAAATTCCATATAAATTGGGAATAATATCATTATGAAATAAATCCCAATGCGTTAGGACTTATATCATAATTTCTCATTGGGAGTTATTTCATAATGAAATAACTTCTAAGTCGTTAAATCCCAACAAAATTATGTTGGGATTTATTTCATTTTTTTTAACTAATTGGAATTTATTGCATTCCTGTTGGAATTCATTTCACTCCAAAGAAGCAAAACAACAATTCTAGACGAATTTTAATCGATGGCACTTTTTCAATTGTACCGCTTGGATGCTTTAAGCAACTTCTTTTGACTCATATTGAATATTATGAAAAGGTATGTATGTCAACCGGGAGGGTGGGGGGGGGTGGAGGCGCGACGCGGCGCGGCGCGGGTCTGGCGGTTAGATCGTAATTATTATTACGATTATGTGTATGCTTACATATAATTATGAAATAAAAAGCGTTCTGTAAAAGGAAACCAAAAAAAAATTGGCAGTTAATTCATTTTTGTTGGGCCTTATATCATTGGGAGTTAATTAATTTTTATTGGGTTTTATTTTTACATTTTGAAATAAGTCCCAGAAATTGGGACTTATTTCATTTTTGCCTTTGGGAGTTATTTCATTTTTTTCAGTTGGGCGTTATTTCATTCTTATTGGAATTTTTTTCATTGGGAGTTATTTCATTGGGAGTTACTTCATTTGGGAGTTATTACACGGTACCGGCAAACATATTGCCATCAGATGTCCTCCTAATAGTGGTAGCCAATTTTTCTGCTATAAAAAATATTTCTCTATCGTCTTGTTAGCAACATGTAACGCCCGATATCAGTTCACCCACATAGATATTGGAGCCTATGGAAGCCAGAGTGATGGCGGTAACGAAATCTTGGCATAAAGTTACTTTAACAACATCTCTCTGATCTACACCGACAATGCCTGTTTCGGCGAGCCCACCCCCAACGGTCGCTCCAACTTCTTGAGATATACATAGGCCTTTATACCTTGAGTATATAATCCCTCACATTTCAGGAATTTATTATGCGATCTGGATCGAAGAGGTTTCATTGCGAAGGTCTTTCTAAGCTCTATAAAAATATGGAGCAGTGGTCTAATTGTTGCTAAAGTAACTTTACTCGGAGTTGTTTATTTAAACTCTTTGGGATTAATTTAAATTTTACTTTATTTTACAAATAGGCATTTTCCAACTTAGTCGATTCGGTAAAAGGCTGCTTAATAAGAACCTTCCAATTCCTCCACATAAAAATTTGCCAAATACGGAGATAAACATTCCACATTTTTTTGTTGGTGATGCCGCATTTCCTTTAGGAACAAATTTAATGCGTCCTTACCCTGGCGAGCTGTTGCCGAATGATAAAGATGTTTTTAATAAAAGATTGTCGAGAGCTCGTCGTACAATCGAAAACGCTTTCGGAATTTTAGGTTCTCGGTGGCGAGTTTTACTTACTACTTTGCATTTATTTCCTGAAACCTTCACGACGGCACATGGCGGTGTGCTATTGACAACAATATTCCATCGATTACACCATCATCGAATTCTCATCAATACGGTGGAAGAAGTTCAACAGAAATACGAAAATATTTGTGTAATTTCTTTTCAACTAATTAAATAATATATAACTATTTTAATATTTCTTACTATAATAAATGAAATGAAATTAGTTATTTTGTGTTTGTTTTATAAAAACTAGACATACGAATTTTAGTATGTACATTAGGGTGACTCCTAAAATTAAGAGTTTGGAACAGGCGATCCGTTAACAATCCAGTAAATTTCAATCAGTTTGGTGTGAAGTCTTGGCCAACACTTATACAAAGTTTGGTTGAAAAAATGACCGCAGACGGAACGAGAGTAGAAAATAATATACTAAATAAATATCCAAATATATGTACATATTAAAAGTACTCGTATTTTCAATTTATATTCATCAGAAAATTATGTTTTAATCTCAAAGTATTAATTTTATTGCTAACTGAAATAAAAATTATCTCCATTAACAAACTGAAATTAAAATACTAACTGCCATATTCATAAAACTTCCGAAAGGTTTACAAAATGTTTTTTAAACAATTTTTATAGAAAAATCGTCTAATAAACGTTTTATAAACCTCTCGTAAGTTTTATGAATGTGGCCCTAAATAATTAATAACAAAACAAAAAAATGTCTTCAGTGACTATTAAAAAAAAAACCGCTAAATGTAAAATGAAATTATAAATTAAAAATCTAAAACTTTATATTTTCTCGACGCACTTGATACAGTTCTTGCAACATGCGCGCTTGGAACTCCTCCTTCACCGAGTCCGGCAGGTCCTTCATCAAACAACTCGCTGTGTTCGAAAAGGCACCATCTATAGGGTGCACTTCTGCAGTTGATGTACAACTTTTTTCAAGTTTTTCAATAGTCTCTCCAAATTTTTGGTAGAGACCATCAACGGAAACTTTTGCCTTCTTTTATCTGGAGCTGCTGGTGTTGGTGGATCCTGCAAACTGTCACTCAAAATTGTACTGTTATCGCGAGTGCTAAAATATAATAATGTGCATTTTAAAATAAATACAAACGTGTTAAAATATATTGTGTATACCGGCGCGGTGCCAAGGAGTCTTTTAAAAACATCAAGGGCTGTAGAAATTTCCACTCGTCCAAGTAGTAACTTCCGCTACCTGATGGAGCCTCCATTCTCTTGATTTCCTTGACGAAACGTTCCCGCAATAGCTTCCATCTATGTTTGCAATCGTCGATTTTTAATTTCAAAAAAAATAGACAAATTTAATGAACAAATACTTGCAATGAAATAAACTAAATACGTACCACTTTTCAAGCATTTTTCTGCAACGTCTTTCCAAGCTCTCTCCTTCACATTTCGGTTAAAATAAAAACCGTCCCTTATGTCGTACAGACACCTTTGTTTTTTAACATTTTCTATTAAATTTTCTTCAAAATGTTCAGCTTCCATTGCAACGGTTTTTTTTTTATAAATAATAAACAGCTGATTCCGTAAGGAAAGTCGCTGGTTGCTTAAGCAAATGACACTTGACGAAACTCGACGAAAAGTTTCTTAATTACATTATAGTTGCACACATTTGATTACATGTATTCGCACAGTTGCTTAAGTTAGCATAAGCACATTATAGTTAGCCCTTAATAAATAAAATATTGTTGATTTTGTTTAATATTAAAAGATCACAAGCGTTTTATTTTGTTTGAAAAGAGGGATTTGAAAAGGCTCAAATCTTCAACAGATGGTAAGAACCGGCTTCATTCATGGTATGAACATGTTTCATTGATGGTATAAGACAGTTTCCATAACTAAATGCAATTTGAACGTTTGCCACACTATCATGTAAATTATATGGATAAAATGCACCCCCGCGCTATTTAAAAAAAAAAAAACGAAAAACGAAAATGGTCAGAAAAAATGTTAGGGGGGGGGGGGGGGTGGTAGAACACACGATTCTAAGTAAATAATTTTAAATGCAAAAGTTAGAGGGAATCCCTATTTTAGGAGTTATGGGCCTTCAAAGTTCGGGCTTTTTGTGGCACGATTTTTTTCGACGATTATTAGGTTTTCTGGGACGGGGCCAGGGAGAGGAATATCTCTGTTGCAAATTTTTGATTTCGGAATTTTTTGGTTTTTGGGAAATTTTTTGGGCCTTGTGGGTTCCAATAGGTCCGGCCGACAAAAAAATTTTGGTTTTTGAAATCCCCTTATTTTGCTCCATTTTCGATTTTTTTTAAATGGCGCGGGATTCTGCATTTCAGCCTTTTATTTTTATCTTATTTATTCCTTATCTCATACTGGCACTCATAATATATTGTGTCACAGCTACTGCACATTAGACTGGTCGCAGATTGTATGGGATTTTTTTATTTCTTATTATGTGCGCTGTCAAAAATATGAGGTTTGCTCCCATAAATGTCGTCTTAATTTTTTAGCTCCATCCGACGGTGCCTAGAGGGGCCCAAAGTACGCAATATTATCGCAAAAACTCACATTTTGTCCTATTTGTAATGCTTTTTATAATAATTCGGGGAAAAACATATAATTCATTGGATAAAAAACAAATTATATTCAATTTAAAGAGAATAAATGTATTATTAATCTACAGTAGGGTAGGGTAGGGTCCGACAGTGCCTTCTGATGCCTGGTGTGGCCCAAAATAAGCGACATTATGAAAAAAACTCAAATTTTGTCCTATTTTTAATGCTTTTCATAACTATTCGGGGAACATATACAATTCATTGGTTAAAAAATAAATTATATTCAATTTAAACATAAGAAGTGTATCATTAATCTACAGTAGGGTAGATTAGGGTCCAACGGTGCCTTCTGGTGCCTGGTGTGGCCCAAAGTACGCGATATTATGAGAAAAAACACATATGGACCTGTCAAAGTTTGTTTCAATTCAATTGGATTGATTTGCTGATTCTGTTTACGTTTGCTAAATTCACTGCCTTCGACATATCTATGAGAAAAACAAAATGTTTATTATTCTTGCCATACAACATCAACAACATACACTTGACAACAAAATTCAGATGATATAAATACTCTTTGGTATGTCTTGTCTGCAGATAACGGCATTTTTGCTCAATAGCGTGGTGTGTGCGACTTGACAGAAAGCGTCATTTATTTTCCAACCGTAGACGTGACAAGTAGTCCAAATTAATATTTAATCGCAAATAAATACTATAATCTTCGTGTTAGAAATATGACTTCTAAGAGTGCAGTTATTACAAGGTGGCGCAAAAGTAATCCTCCTATCAGAAAATGCTATAAATTTTGCGATTGGCCCCTAATGTCAGTTCTGTTTTGACATTTGGGTAGTAAACACATGCGAAATACACGTTAATAAACAATGTTACGCTACACTGCTCCAGAACGCGGAATATTGCTGATTATTAATTTGACCAATAATCGGTCGGTGACTTTGGCACAACGTGAATTTCGTCGCAGATTTCCTGGCCGTCCAACGCCAACTGGTGAAACACTGCGACGTTTAGCCGCTCGCCTCGAAGAGACTGGCACGACACGAGATGCTGCCAGGCGTGGCAGACCCCGGAGTAGCCGTTCTGCAGAGAATATTGCTGCTGTGGCCGAGGATGTCATGGAAGCGCCGTCGACATCGACCAGACGACGTGCCACGCTACAGAGCAATGATCAACGAGTTCTTTTTGCCGCAACTTGATGAATTGGGATTGGAAAACATGTGGTTCCAACAGGACGGTGCAACGGCACACACTGCACGTGCCACAACCGATATGCTGAAGGATGCATTTCCCGGGCGCCTAATCTCCCGTTTTGGCGATTTGCACTGGCCAGCAAGATCGCCTGATTTGACCGCTCCAGACTTCTTTTTGTGGGGCTTTTGAAGTCGCGGGTTTATGTCAACAAGTCTCAGACTCTTGCAGCTCTTAAAGACAATATCCGTCAAGAATGTGAGGACCTATCGCCGGAAGTTTTGGCCAAAGTGATGCAAAATGTCATAAAAAGGGCTCAAATGACAATCAACTGTGGCGGCGGCCATTTACATGACGTCATATTCTCGACTTGATGTAAAAAAAATTAAAAGACCAAATAAAAATAATCCACAAGAAGAATCAAAGTTTTTCATTTTTTTTTTTTAATTACAGCCAAAAAACATCGGAAGTTTACTTTTGCGCCACCTTGTATAAAGAAAAACTTACGCTCTGATCAACATATTTGTTGGTGGGCAAATGTGCAAATGATATACAGTATGTCAAGAAAGTGTTTTGACAAAGCGAATTATTTCAAATGCAAAGATTTTCTTTGCAGAAAATAGTACCTTTTTCAGATTATGTGATTTTTTTCGATTATTATAGTTAATAGTCCTAAATGCTGACGACTCGCCAGAAAAACTTACAAAAGTTTAAAGTAAATCAAAATTTAAAAAACAAAATTTATTTCAATATTAACATGTCAAGAAAGTGTTTTTACATTAAGTGTTTTTACATACAACTGTTTTCTAAATTAAATTAAATTAAGCGTTTTTACATTACAATTTTTATCTTAGTACTTAGTATGTCCACCGTTAGCATCTATTACGGCTTGTAGTCTTCTTTTCATAGAACAAATTAAATTCTGCATATCATAATCGTTGGGTATTTTATTCCACTCTTCTAGTATTGCAGTTTTGAGCTCTGTTCTACTTTTAGGATGGCGGTTGGCCACTTTCTTTTCCAAATAGGCCCAAATATTTTCTATAGGGTTTAAGTCCGGGCTCTGGGCTGGCGTATCCAAAACTTGTCCGCAGTTAAAAAGAAGCCACATCCTAACATTATGCTCCTTATGCTTTGGATCATTGTCTTGGTAAAATTTAAATTTCGGGTTGTCGTCTGCAGTAAATCCAAATTTGTTTGCACTATTTTTCAAATGATCCCGCAATATACTTAAATAATGTTGTGCATCCATGGTATTTTCGATAAAAACCAAATCTCCAATTCCTTTGCTCGAAATACACCCCCAAACCATGACTGAAAGCTTTCCATATTTCACAATCGGAATAATGTTACTGTTGCCGCCACTGGCAAATCTGCATAAATTAAGATATGTTCATTTTGTTTAGATTATATTTGTTTAATGATTTGTAAATGTCAAATGAATTTTCGGAGTACTTTTGCGCTTCCCGCGTCTATTACACAGCGCCATTTTTTTAAATTATAAATTGGTACTTAGCTTGGCTAGACGTGGTGACTGTCGCTAATTTAATTTAAATTATTTTTATAAATTAAATTTTTATAGAAATTAATATTCTAGTGGTTTCCAGACCAAAAAGTAAGTTCACTTCGGTTAAACTTTGTGAATTTAACTAATTTGAAATTGTATTTTAGGAATTTTAATATAAGAAACGTTGATTGAAATAAATTATATTTTGAATTCAAATCAATTGTCTTCTTTATTCAAAATCCAGTGGAAATCATTAGCGAGGCTGTTTCCTCTTTCAACATTTTTAAAATTCTTTTTGTGGCGAGCGTTTCCTTAACGCAAACGTTCTACAAAGACTGACATCAGAATTACCTAACAACGTCCTATTTTGCCAATCACAGTAAGTACAAATGGAATCTCAGGGTCAACAAAATAGTCCAAACTGCCCAATCTGCTTCGATCCCCCTGTGCAAAATATGATAACTTGCATAAAATGCCAAAAAAATTATCACAAAACATGCACAAATGCTACTTCAGACGAAATATCAGACCTAACCTTCAAATGCCAAATTTGCATTTCTAACCCGGTAGATACTCCGTCGCATGAATCTATTATAAGTACCTCTACACGCCCCCCAACTCGCTCGTCGCATCACTCAAACAGCTCTCAAACGCGTCATGTTCGGTTGGAGCTACAACGCCTAGAAGAAGAACGATCCCTTTCGTTAGCCATAAACCGCGACTACTTAACCAAAAAATATAAGTTGCTAGAAGATCAAGAAGAAGAACGGCATAGCACTACATCGTCACATCGTTCGGTTTCTGTACGTAATTGGTTAAATGCCTTCCAAACCCCGTGGACTCCCCAAATCGTGCCCCTTACGATCCAAAAGCACCACCTAAAAGTATAAATTTAAATAAAAGAACAGAGCAGCAAGCATCTTGCTTGCCGAATGAAAATGTTCGGTTTAATGCTCAAACAAATGTTTTGAATACAATAAATGCTAGGGAAAATATTATATCACAAAATTCAACTTATTCTAATAATCCGCCGAGTAGAACCGCCGCTGCTACAATGTCACCGTCTGCACCAGCAGTAGCCACATTAACAACAGGCGTTCCAGCCCACACTGGCTACCAGCAACGACAACAGCTACAGGATCATTCGGCTTTGTTTCACCCACAGTCGACTACAACGTTTAATACGACATCAATTAATCCACCCGTCACTTGGAATTTAAACACTACTAATGCTTCCCGCCAATCGGCACACCAAACTTCTAATTTAAATCCGCCAAATTATTCGGCTTTCACTTCCACCCAAAATTGTACGTATAACCATCCACAAAACGTTCCCATAAATGAAGGTCAGAATTTTGCAAACGCTGCGCCGTTGGATATGTTACCAAATCTCTCTACCACAACACCGTTGAATCTGGGACAACTTCAAGCCCGAAAGTCATTGCCAACGGAATTGCCGTCTTTCACCGGCCTACCAGAAGAGTGGCCGTTGTTTGCGTCCACCTACGACTGGTCGAATAAATTATGTGGCTTCACAGATGCTGAAAATCTCATCCGTTTGCAGAAATCTATAAGAGGAGACGCATTAAAAAGTGTACAGCACCTACTGATTCATCCCTCAAATGTGTCTTGGGTAATGTCAATACTGCAGCTATTATATGGCCAACCTGAAAAGATAGTAAATTCCATTAAAAATCGTATTAAACACACCCCTTCCATAGATGAAAATAACTTACCCTCATTTACGACATTTGCAATAAGCGTTAGAAGCTTGATTGCCACAATTGAAGCAACCAATTTATTAGACGAAATAAATAATTCATCACTTCTACAAGAATTGCTGCAAAAGTTACCACCATCATATCAATTACAATGGGGTACACAAAAGTTACAGCTGATAAATAAAAACAAGAAACCTAATCTGTACGAATTTGCAAATTGGGTATTTAACATTGGGATATCTGCCAGCTGTATAACAGTTGAAAGCTCTTTTAATAACAGAAGAGAAAAGACTCAGAAACAACAAACGACACACAGCAATCATAGCAAAGGTTACATACATACTCATAGTGAAGATAGTAATAATAGAAAATGTTTTGTGTGTAACAACAACAACTGCAAGGCAATTGCAAACTGCCAAAAATACGTTTGTCTAAATCGTGGTGACAAGTGGAATATTGTACGCAAAAACAAACTATGTAAAACCTGTCTGTTTAAACATAGCGGTGAGTGTAGAAAAAAAACACAGTGCGGTGTAGAGGGTTGTCAATATTATCATCACCCTTCACTACATCGCTATTCTCATGAAGAGAATATTAATAACAATAATAATAACACTGTCTGTAGTGAAAATAAAATTAAAGATGACAGCAACACGCATATTGTTGAAAATAGTGAAATAATTAATACACATAGTGACATTGCAACACATGTGATATTTAAAATAATTCCAATCCAAATTTATGGAAAAAATAAAATAGTGAATACGTATGCGTTTATTGATGAGGGATCATCCATAAGTTTAATGGATGAAACGCTGATGGATGAGTTGGAAATGTCAGGGAGGGCCAACCCTTTGTGCCTGAAGTGGACTGGAGGTATTGAAAGGTGTGAAAATAGTTCAAAAAAATTAACTATTTATATTTCAGGCGGTAATAACAAGCGTGTACCATTAAATGTGAGTACAGTGACTACAATTAATTTACCTACGCAGTCACTAAATTACGAAAACTTGTCAACATCATTCCGACACTTAAGGAATTTGCCTATAAAAAGTTATTACAATGCTGCACCAAAGATATTGATTGGCCTTAATCATTTCAATTTGGGAATTTCATCTAAAATAAGACAAGGTGCTCCCCATGAGCCGGTTGCCGTACGTACACAAATTGGATGGCTAATTTATGGAGCTATTGCTGAAACAAAAGAAACAAGTAAGCATTATAACTTTCATTTGTGCGAGTGTGTTAAAAGCGATCAAGTTTTAGACGATTTAGTTAAAAGTTTCTACTCCCTTGATAGTGTAGGAGTTTGTTCTAAAGATCCGCTATTAGGTAAAGATGATGAGCGTGCCCTTAGTCTTCTGAATAAGTTTACAAAACAAAGAATAGACGGTCACTTTGAAGCTCCTTTACTGTGGAAATTTGACATCTTAAATTTGCCCGACAGCTATGCAATGGCAATGAAACGCCTACTCTGTCTTGAACGCAAATTAAGACATAACTACGAACTTTTAAATGTTTTCAAAACCACTATAGAAAAGTATAAATCCAAGGGTTACATTCGAAAATTAAATCGAGATGAAATCAATATTCGTGGTAAAAAGTGGTACCTTCCAATTTTCGCTGTTTTTAACAGGAATAAACCAGGAAAATCGCGTGTCGTTTGGGATGCTGCAGCAAAATCAAGTGGAGTCTCCTTAAACTCATTTTTATTAAAAGGGCCAGACATGTTGGCATCATTGCCAGCTGTTTTATTTTCATTTCGGCAAAAATCTATTGCTGTTTGCGGGGACATTGAAGAAATGTTTCACCAAATTTTTATAAGATCTGAGGACCGTGATGTCCAACGATTTTTATGGCGCAATTGTAATGAAAATATAGAGCCTGAAGTTTACGTAATGGATGTGATGATTTTTGGTGCCACATGCGCTCCTAGCATTTCTCAGTATATTAAAAATTTAAATGCTGCAAAATTTGAAAATGATTACCCTGCTGCTGTTAAGGCAATCAAAGAAAATCATTACGTGGATGATCTTTTGGAATCAGTTGACACTCCACAAGAGGCCATAAATTTAATATCTGACGTCAAATATGTTCATCGTCAAGGTGGATTCAATATAAGAAATTGGATTTCCAATAGTAAAGAAGTGCAGAACACAATTTCTGATAGTTGTTCTTATGGTGAAAAATGTTTGAATATCAATGAGGAGAAACAAATCGAAAAGGTTCTCGGAGTGTTCTGGGAACACCAGAAAGATGTCATAACATTCAAAATTTCACAATGGCTTATGGAAAGCGATATATTTTCGTTCCGAAAAATACCAACGAAACGCGAAATGCTTCGTTTGGTAATGTCAATTTATGACCCTCTGGGTCTTATCGGCAACATCATCATGTATGTTAAAATTTTGCTGCAAGAAGTATGGAGATCCAAAATAGACTGGGACGAAGAAATATCGGAAGACTTAATGACTAAGTGGACCCATTGGATAAATGTTTTGCCAAATATTCAACAAATACAAATTCCTCGTTGTTATTTACAACTTTTACCAACGTATGATGGTGTTGAGGTTCAACTTCATACTTTTGTGGATGCTAGCAGAGATGGTTATGCTGCTGTGTGCTATTTTCGATTGGTGAAAAATGAAACAATAATTTGCTCCCTAATCGGATCTAAAACCAGAGTTGCACCAATAAAAATTACTTCAATTCCACGCCTTGAACTTATGGCTGCGTTAATAGGTGCTCGCTTTGCAAAATATATCTGCGAAAATCATAAAATTAAAATTTTTAAAAAATTTTTCTGGTCTGATTCTAAAACTGTTTTAAGTTGGATCAATTCTGATCATCGAAAATATAACCAATTTGTGGCATTTCGTATAACTGAGATCTTAGACATGAGTTCCATGAAGGACTGGCGATGGACTCCTACCAAACAAAATGTAGCAGATGAAGGAACAAAATGGGCTCGAATTCCACAAATTTCTAGTTCGAGTAGGTGGCTTAAAGGTCCCGAATTTCTTTATCATCAAGAAGATGATTGGCCTGGTGCTTATGTTTCCGAAGATACAACCCATGAGGAGATTATTTATCACTCATTTAAAATTTCATATTCTGAAAAAATATTTGATGAAAAACGCTTTTCAAAATGGAATCGTCTGCTGCGGGCGGCGGCTTATTTTTGCCGCTTTATAAATAATGTAAGAACGAAGATAATAAAAAATGGCGAACTTACTCAAGAGGAGTTAGTAAAAGCAGAAATATTTTTATATCGGCAGGCTCAAATTGAAACATATTCTACAGAAATTTCGTGTTTAGAATCAAATATTTCGATATCGAAATCGAGCGAAATTTATACGAAATCACCCCTATTGGATGAATTTGGAGTTTTAAGGGTCGATGGTAGAATCGATAATGCAAATGTTCCTGAAGAACAGAAACATCCTATAATTTTATCAAGATCAAATTATCTAACACACCTCATTATCCTTCATTACCATGCTAAATATTCTCACACGAACCATGAAACGGTAATCAATGAACTTCGGCAGAAATATTCGATTTCCAGACTTCGTGTTACGTGCAAATATTTGATTCGAAAATGCCAATGGTGTAAAATACATAAAGCGGTACCCAATGTTCCTCAAATGGCAAAATTACCTCGTGCTCGTCTAGCTTCGTATAAAGCTCCATTTACTTACACTGGGGTCGATTTTTTTGGCCCTATTATGATAAATGTAAATCGTCATAAAGAAAAAAGATACGGTTGCCTGTTTACATGCATGACAATTAGAGCCATCCACATCGAGGTTGCACATTCGCTCACAACCAGCTCGTGCGTATTGGCTATTCGTAATTTTATGGCTCGAAGAGGTATTCCACGAGAATTTTTTAGCGACAACGGCACAAATTTTGTGGGAGCAGAAAGAGAACTTCGTGAGGCACTGGCAGACGTCGATAAAAATGAGTTTGTTAAAACCTTTACCAGCACAACAACAAAATGGAATTTTAATCCACCTTCATCCCCTCATATGGGAGGCGCTTGGGAGCGACTGGTACGTTCGGTGAAAACTGTTTTGTACAAAATTATGCCATTAAGGACTCCTGGCGACGAGTTGCTTTTGAGTATGTTGATCGAGGTTGAAAATATTGTCAATTCTAGACCTCTTGCCTATGTTCCTGTCGATGATGAAACCGATGAAGCAGTGACGCCTAATCACTTTCTAGTGGGCAGCTCTAGTGGACTTAAGCCAATGTCCACTTGTACTGATAGTGGCGTGATATTAAAACAAAATTGGCAATTTTCGCAACAGTACGCCAACATTTTTTGGAAAAAGTGGGTGGCAGAGTATCTGCCCACATTAACGTGCAGGTCTAAGTGGTTCGAAAAACCAAAACCTTTGTGTCAGGGGGACTTAGTGGTAGTTGTTGACCCTTCTCTTCCACGAAATGTGAGGCCTCGAGGAAAAGTACTTGAAACCAGATTGGCAAAAGATGGGCAAGTAAGAAGTGCGAAGGTGCTAACAGCGCACGGAATCTTAGAAAGGCCTGTAGCGAAGCTTGCAGTTTTGGACGTGTCTTCCCATGAAGAGTATGCCAGCGAAGACCCTTCTTGTCATACTGTGGGGGGGAATGTTGCCGCCACTGGCAAATCTGCATAAATTAAGATATGTTCATTTTGTTTAGATTATATTTGTTTAATGATTTGTAAATGTCAAATGAATTTTCGGAGTACTTTTGCGCTTCCCGCGTCTATTACACAGCGCCATTTTTTTAAATTATAAATTGGTACTTAGCTTGGCTAGACGTGGTGACTGTCGCTAATTTAATTTAAATTATTTTTATAAATTAAATTTTTATAGAAATTAATATTCTAGTGGTTTCCAGACCAAAAAGTAAGTTCACTTCGGTTAAACTTTGTGAATTTAACTAATTTGAAATTGTATTTTAGGAATTTTAATATAAGAAACGTTGATTGAAATAAATTATATTTTGAATTCAAATCAATTGTCTTCTTTATTCAAAATCCAGTGGAAATCATTAGCGAGGCTGTTTCCTCTTTCAACAGTTACGATTTTCCAAAGCTGTTAATTTCTTAGGCCACACTCTATTGGGCCCATCATTATAGTATAGCATTATTTTTCTTTCATCGCAGAATACATCATCCCAGAAGTCATTGGGCTTTCCAATGTACATCCTGGCGAAATTCAATCGTTTTTCTATATTTTTCGCTGAAAGAAGTGGTTTCTTTCGCGCTACTCTGGATGTATACTGGTTACTTTTAATGACTTTTCTTATTGTTTCGTGAGAAACAACGACACCGCACTCTTCTAGAAGCTCGCTAGCAAGGGCCCTTGTGAAAATTTGCGGGTTTCCGTCGACTTTTCTAAGCCAAACCCGCTCTGTTCGGTCAGAAATTTTTCGAGGGCGACCGATTGTAGGCCTTGGCTCCAGTCTATCCTCGTTTTTGGCGCTATTTAAGATATTATAAATTGTTTGCCTGGTTAAAGAAAACATTTCGGATAACTCTTGGACACTTTTACCGGTATGGTGATTATAATAAATCAATTGCGTCACGTCAAAAGATGTTCTTTTACCAGGCATCTCAAATTAGAAATTATGAAAGCACAACAGAAGTATTTGATAGTCAAAGCACCACGAGATCACTAACTAATTATCATAGAATCATACATAAACGAAAAAAATAACGGCACTGGGATGGCAAACTCCTTCCAGAAATGAAGGGAATAGAAAAACAAGAACGTCTGTATCTCGTTGTGCCCAGTGAAAACATGGAATAGTTGCTTGGTATACCAAAAATAGAAAATTCTTCCGGAGAAAATATAGGTAACGCCACCTTAAATTTTTTGCGACACTGGGCACTGGGTGAATTGATACAAATTGTATCTTTTGACACCACAGCCACAAATACTGGAATTAATAACGGCGCTGCATATTTACAGGAAAAAAAGTTAGGACGAAAACTACTCTTTCTTCCATGTCGCCATCATATAAGCGAATTGTTAGTAAGGTCAGTGTTTGAACTGAATTTTGGAAAAACATCCGGACCAGAAGTTCTTCTCTTCAACCGATTTGCTAAGTATTGAAAAAACAATGCACCTAGCAACTTTATAAAAGGGACTTTGGACGAAATAGTTCTACGGAATTGATCATCATCGCAAGTCTAATACCTAAAAATTTTTTGCAAGAATGCGTTAAATTGCTATTACGTTCGTGCGGATTATAAAGAGCTGCTTCAGCTAACACTTCATTGTATTGGAGAATATGTTCCAAATTTTACTCAATTTCGGTTACCTGGCGCAACGTCACATGAACGATTTATGTCAAAATATATTTATTGCTTGAACATTTTTTTGTTTCGCGAGCAATTCAAAATTACAGTAGCGGAATTGAAAAGTCTTCGCAGTATTTGTTTATTTCTGGTAAATATGTATGTTCCCTATTGGTTCCGTTGTGTGAATGCTATAGAAGCTTCGAACCATGACCTCGATTTTATAAACAACGTTGTTTCTTATTTCGACCAAGAATTTTCCACCACATTGTTGCAAAAACCAAAGAAACATTTGTGGTATTTAGCAGAAGAAACAGTTGGCCTTTCATTTTTTGATGAGTGTCCCGTTGGATATAAAAAAGAAAATGGTCCAAAAACTGGACATCGATAATGAACACGATGACGAAAACGAGGAAAAATCTTGAATAGAAATGTTGTATCAATAGAAGAAATTTGTTCTTACAGTGCAAAATATATATCCCATTTCGTTTCTTCAAGAACAAAGAGATTTTTTGCTCGATTGTCTATAGATGTATCATTTTTACACTTGGACCCCTCTGAATGGCAGCAAAGAGACGATTACTGTGCTGGAAAACGAGTCTGTCAACATTTGAACGTCGTGAACGATGCAGCAGAGAGAGCAGTTAAACTTATAACGGACTTCAATCGCTCTTTGACATACGATGAGGAAGATAAACAGTTTCTTCTTCAAGTTGTTGAGCACTATCGTCAACTATATCCATCGCACAACAAATTCGCTCTTATGAATTAATAGAAAAAAGCCTACTGTAGATTACTACCTACTTATTATCTTTAAATTGAATAAAAATTGTTTTTTATCCAATGAATTATATATTTTTCCCCGTATAAAATGTGAGTTTTATTGATAATATCGCGTAATTTGGCCCCCACAAAGCACCAGAAGGCCCTGTCGGACCCTACCCTACCCTAATGTAGATTAATAGTACAGTTCTTATTTTTAATTCGAATATAATTTGTTTTTTATCCAATGAATTATATATTTTCCCCGAATAGTTATGAAAAGCATTAAAAATAGGACAAAATGTGAGTTTTTTTTTTAATAATATCGCGTAGTTTGGGCCACACCAGGAACAGAGGGCCCTGTCGGAGCCTACCCTACCCTACTGTAGATTAATAATACATTTCTTCTCTTTAAATTGAATATAATTTGTTTTTTATCCAATGAATTATATGTTTTTCCCCGAATAGTTATAAAAACCATGTGAGTTTTTGTGATAATATTACGTATTTTGGGCCCCTCTAGGCACCAGAAGGCACCGTCGGATCGAGCTAAAAAATTAAGACCACATTTATGGGAGCAAACCTCATATTTTAGACAGCGCACACATATCAATTAACGAAAAAAAAATTCATTTTACGACCAGTTTACTGCACATACATACATATATAATACATAAATACATACATTTATACAAATCGTACCTACATATGTATATATTATCCTTTAACCAAATTAATGAATCGTTCAAAATTAATGAAATGGTACATTATATTAAAGAAAGATGTTTCATTATTGCTTTTTAAAAAAAAAAATTTAAAGTTCAATAAAATGAGTGTAATGTAAAGGATGGCCTATTTAATATATTCTACTTTACAATGTCGATAAAATGTCTTAAATTTTTCTCTATAGTTTCCCATATTTACATGAAAAACATATTTCATTCCATCAATGTAAAAGGTTTCTTAGCACTAATGACGGTCCACAAATTCAAAAACTGCACCAATGAACGAGTTCATTGGAGTAATGTAATAGTTCATAGCATCACAGAAACTTTTCATTGCATAAATGTAAACCCATTAATGTAACCCATTCATTGATGCTACGAAGCGCTTTTCTTTCAGTGTATACATATCGGGTTTTTCAATAAGAGCGCTACAAAAGCTTTTTTAAATAAAACAAAACCGGTTTTAGATAACAATGAAATTCTTTATTCCTGTGAAAGTACGTTCGATGCCATTATGTATGGAACTCGATTTCTTTTGCATGGCCACCACGGGCACGCTTGCAGAAGTCCAGACGCTGAACCCAATTTTCGACGGTTTTCAAGCATAAATCGGCCGATACTGCTGCAATTTCACGTTCGATATTCGTACGAAGTTCATCAATCGTCGCTGGCTTGTTGGCATAGACCATAAACTTGACGTAGCCCCACAGGAAATAATCTAGCGGCGTCAAATCGCACGACCGAGGCGGCCAATCGACTGGGCCATTTCGTGAGAGAACACGTTCACCAAACTTGGTTTCCAATAAATTGATTGTGGCACTCGCTGTGTGGCTTGTTGGAACCACATGTCCTCCAAGTCCATATTATCCAATTGGGGCCAAAAATATTCGGTTATCATTGAACGGCAGCGATTCGCATTCACAGTAATGTGCCGGTCTTGATCATCATGGAAGAAGTACGGCCCAATGACGCCGCCGGCCCATAAACCGCACCAAACCGAAATTTTTTCGGGATGCAATGATGACTCATGGATTACGTGTGGATTGCTGTCTGACCAATAACGCATATTTTGCTTATTGACGAAGCCATTCAGCCAGAAATGAGCCTCATCGCTGACGACCATAAATTGGATGTAGCGCTCTTAAAGTTGAGACCACTGACTCCAAATTTCGGTAGTAAATTTTAAAAATGTCGACTCGTTGTTGGCTCGTATATCTTTCCATGATGAAATGGCAAAAGAGCGGGAAAAAATATGGCGTCGTTTGCTGTCCCAATCGATTTACTTTTGTAGTGTCTCTGTTGAAAAACCCTTTATGTATTTGAAAGTGCTGTAGTATAGTGAATGTTATAAATTAGTCAAAATATAACACGGAGTTAATAATTTCATATTCTGTTGTCAAGATAGGAGAAGACAATTAAAATGAATTCAGATTTACCTTTAAAATACTTAAAAAAAGATTACACATTTGTGGGGATTATGAAAGTGCACCAAATCAGTTCGGACCGGACAATGTGTTTTTTTCCCATAATATGCCTACCAGTGTGGTGGGCTCGAATAATGACAGTGTGACAGAACGAGTTCGTCAATGTGATTGAGAATAATGAATTTCTCACACCAACGGGTGTCTTACACTTTGTAAGTGAAATATAAAATAATATTGGGCAAATGGTCCTGTACCATAGGCGGTATGGAGTGTATAACCTTGATAATACCGCCCGGGATTTCCCAGGAATTTCATTAGTTTACAATTTACAAAATAATACAATGGATTATTGTAACAAAAAGGTGTAATCTAGCAAGCTCTTCTTGCACTTGGGTATTCTATAGGTTTTAAATTTTCGTAATAAACAAGATTCACGAGAATATATACGATTATTCGTCGGTATGCGACATTTACGCTAGTTGGTTTACATTGCTACAATGAAAAGTTTCATACTAACACGATTGTATCGTTACTGCAATTGCTGCAGGAACTCAATTTTGTTGCTGTAAAAAGTAATTCAATTGTGAATTTTAGAAAAGCAACATTTGTCTAATAGTGTAGTTGTTAAGCTTTGTGTTTTAGGTTTTGATATTCATGTTATATCTTTTCTCAATATTTTATTTGTTTATTACTGTACTTAGTGAAACATTTAAAGTTAACAAAGCGAATGTGTTACTGTAACTTATTAGTCATTAAAGCGACGAAAATATAAATAAATAAATGGTTTCCCATTACATCCCATGAAGGGACAGGAGAGAACTTCTCACAATCACTGAGTTGTACGCCGTCCAGTTTTTAATCACTGATTGGGACCTACAGTTTTACACCGATTCCGAACGGTGTTTTGAGAAGCTTTTTCATGGCTGTATACTCGATAGTGTCGCCGTCACAATGGGAGGTGACCGCCGCCGAAAGAAATTGTAAGGTGGTCAGAGCAGGGTTCGAACCCAGGGTCTCATGTACAAGAGCCGCGCACACTAACCATTGCACCACCGACGGCTTTGTATCAAATAATTTTCCATTTTTTTATTTCTCTATCCCTCTTTTTAATTGTATAACAGGATGTCTCTAACTTACACTCCCAATTTCCCTGAGCGAGGCCGGAAAGATATGATGGAAGCGCGTTTCGATACAGTTTTTACACCAACAATTTTAGCGACAATGATTAGCACATAACCGTAAATTGTGAGAAACTATATGGTGCGTCTTTTGGTAAAATAAAAATAATAAATTTTAATTAAAAAAAATATTAAAAATATTATAAATTGGGCAAAAAGGGTGCTTGACGTTAATGTTTGTATAAGTACATCATTCATATTTGGATGATTAAATTTCCAAACCAGCCTCAATGAAACATATTAATCGTAACAATGGCACATATTCGTCACAGTAATGAAATATACTCGTTGCAGTGACGAATGTTTTCACGTTAATGAAATCATTTTCATTGGGAGAACCGAAAAATGTTTGCAATAAAAGAGAGAAAACCCAACCAAATCAACTGTTCTCTCGGTTACAGCAATCTGGCTGTAGTTACTCCAAACTAAAAGAAAACGTTTACGAGAACTGAAAAACGTTCGCAGTAAACGAGTTAAAAGAAACGAGAAATGAAAAATACCTTTATGAGGAATGAAAAACGGTTCCGCCAACTGTTCTTTCGGTTACAGCAACCGGGTTGCAGTTACTCCAAACTAAAAGAAAACATTTACGGGAACTGAAAAACGTTAGCAGTAAACGAGTTATAAAATTTAGATCTAACAAAACATTTGCGAGAAACGAAAAACGGTTCCACCAATTGTTCTTTCGGTTACAGCAACCCAGTTGTAGTTACTCTTAACTAATTGAACATTTGCGAGAATAGAAAATCGTTTGCATTAAACGGGTTATGAAAATTAGACTTGAAAAAACGTCTGAGAGAAACATTACTTGTACATTATCTTGTACATTAAAATTTTTAATTATGGCTTCCATAAGATCTTTTTTGTTTAAGTTTCCTAAATTTATTATTTCGGTTTTACCCATAAAGTTTGGTAAAAAAAAAAAATTTTTTTTTGTCTATTTTTTCACTTTTGACTTACACGTCTGTCTCGCCTTGCATTCAAATAACAACAGCACAGTAAACCATAACCCGTCAGTTGCCCATTCAAGGTAGAAAGATAAGACTTGTGTGTTTGGTTGGTCACCATAAGTTTCCAATATCAGCTGATGAAAACGTGAAAATTTAATCAGCTGCAGAAGCAAATCGGTAAAATTGTTTTGTTTTATTTGTTTTGTTTTTTTTTACAGTTCGGAAATAAACTTTTTCATTTAAAACGGCGTCTTTCTATCAAAACAATGCAAGCAACAATAAATAAACCTCCTTTGACAACTTATGGTCACCGTTAAAAAGTAAACAAAACAAATTAGCTGTAATATGCGCTCACCTTTATTAGCATATCTTATGCCCATCGTTATAGTATGAAATCAGGGATGGCAAATGACATTGGCTATTTGATACAAAACATGTTCAAAATTAGTACTTTTTGGGACAAGAAAGTGTCAGTATTTTAATATTGTAATGTATATATGTATATACTTGTTATGTTTTACTTTGTTTTAAGTATTTATAAAGGATCTAAGTTTCACATTTGGAAATGTTACGAAAATATGAAAATAAATTCATTCTGTCGTAAGCAATATTATAATTCAGATGTGGGGTCCCATCAAATATTTGATTGAAAGTTTGAATTTTCGACCATCCCGTGAACATATTATGGATGCATTGAGAGCTGCTGGAATACCTTTCCCCGAATCTGCTACAATGAGCCAATTAAGGAACTTATATGGATCGTTAAGCAATAACGGGGAGTTATCTGGCAATCAAGATAAACATTTAGTCGCAGAAGATGCAGCTATTGTTTCAAATTTTGCTCATGATATCTTGTCTATGCCTTCCGGTACAAATGTAACTGCTTCTGTTAATTCTTCCGCCACCTTTGGTATGAATGTTCCGTCAATAATTCCTTCCGCCTCTGCTTCGTCTTCGGATTGTGCTGTATTTACTTCCGGTGCTAATATGCCTAACACTAGCATGGTAAATTCTGTTCCTAATGTAGGTACACCCGCTACGATGGTTTTATCAAATAACATCAGGGGAATTGATTTTTCGACCATATCAAGTACAACTAATGTCAATTGCTTGCCCGAATGTGCAACTGTTTTTTCCAATGTTGCACCGATTGTTTCTTCATGTAGTCAAACCTCTCTGTCCACTCAAGAATATCAAAGTCTGGAAAACCAACTCAAAATTTTGAAAATGCGTCATGAGATAATATCTCTTCAAAACCAACTTACTGAGATGGATGTAAATCTTAAAGAGGAAAGGAAACAGATAAATTATCAAGAACTTGAAGTCATGGTTCCGAAATTTGATGGTGGTGCTGGTCAAGATGTGGAAAAATGGTTCCGTAATTTTGAAAGTTATGCGACATCACTGAGCGATCAAAATAAACTGAAATGTTTACAGTGGTTATTACGTGGAGCAGCAATGGACTTTATGCAGAACTCAATTTCATGGAACTACAGCGATTTAAAGAATTCATTGATTAAAATTTTTAAAAGGACAATAACTCGGGAAGAAGTTTATCGCAAGCTCCGATCACGAACATTAAAATCCTCAGAATCATGTATCAACAATGTTATTGCAATGCAGACAATTGCAGCAGAAGCTGATATTTCCGGCCAGGAGCTGGCTGACATAATAATTGATGGTATGCAAGATAATTCCAATAGCATAGCTATACTTTATGGAGCAACATCGATGGATGACATTATTCGTGAATTCAAAATCCGCCCCGATCAACAAACAAATACGATGCTATAATTGTTCTAACCTTGGATACATAAAACGCGCCTGCCAAAAACCCATTCGTTCACCTGGTTCTTGTTTTATTTGTCACCAAATGGGTCACATTAATAGGAACTGTCCCAATCGTTAACAATTTGCTGCATCAGTTATCCCGGATAATAAGTGTGGCATTTAAAGAATCTTGTAGAAACAAATGCACGGGGTATACTAATCTTTCATGTCTCATTGACTCTGGCAGCCCAATTAGTTTAATTTCAAAATCAATGATCCCAAAATGTACTACACTTTCACAAGAATTATCTACAACGGGTTTTGTTGGGATCGGAAACTGTAGTATGAAATCATATGGAATCGTCTCCTGCAGTGTCCAATTTAGAAACTTTCGCAATTACATAGATTTAATGGTTTTGCCGGACAATGACATACGAATTCCCCTCATATTGGGTAGGGATTTTATGAAAAAATTTAATGTCAATTTAACATGTGTTGAAAATTTACATAATTCAGATTTATATATATTTGATTCTACAAGAAAAATAAATAATGAAAATAAAATGTCTTTGGTGTCAAACATTATTGATAAGTCAGACAAAAAGGGCCATGAGGATAAAGTTGATGATGATCCGGTTAGAGATATAAAAGTCAATCCACATTTAAACGAAAATCAATGCATTCAATTGGAAAATGTTATTCGAAATTTGTACATTGAACCACAACATATGGTCCGAGAACCAAATGATTACAAAATGAAGATCAGGTTGACTGATGATACTCCAATTCACTGTTCTCCTCGTCGGCTATCGGTTAGGGATCGCGAAGAGGTACAGCGAATTGCGAATGATCTTTTAAGTAGGAATATTATTCGTCCAAGTAATTCTCCTTTTGCTTCTGCCATTGTATTGGTAAAAAAAAAGTCAGGAGATACACGTATGTGCGTAGATTATCGTGCATTAAATAAGAAGACAGTAAAAGATAATTTTACACTTCCGCTAATTGAGGATTGTATAGAGTATATGTCTGGGAAAAAGTGGTTCACTGTAATGGACTTAAAATATGGATTTTTCCATATAGATATGGATGAAGATTCTGTAGCATATACTTCTTTTGTAACTCCACAAGGTCAATATGAGTATTTGAAAATGCCCTTCGGTCTTAAGAACGCGCCATATAATTTTCAGAGATTTATAAACAATATTTTTAGGGATCTCATTGATTCAAGTAAAGTTGTGATTTATATGGACGATATCCTTATAGCATCGACAGATTTCGAGTCTCATATGCAGACATTATCTGAAGTACTTGCTAGGGCGTACAAAAATGGATTAAGTTTTAAATTGCGAAAATGCGAAAATGCAAATTTGCTTACAATGGTATAGAATTTTTGGGATACTTTGTAAGCGCATTAGGAATTCAGGCAACAGATCAACACATATGTGCTATAAAAAATTTTCCTATACCTACAACTCAAAAGCAGTTGCAAGCATGTCTTGGTTTTTTTCGTATTTTCGACGGTTTGTTCCGTCACTCTCCACAATAGCTAGACCATTATTCAATTTGTTACAAAAAGAATCGAAATTTGAATTTTCTGAAGAATGTCTAAATGCATATGAAGAACATAAACAGCGTCTAATGAAAAATCCAATTTTGGCAATATATAACCCTAAACGGGAAACTGAATTACATTGTGATGCAAGTACTCATGGATTTGGATCTATATTAATGCAACGTCAGGATGACAATAAATTCCACCCAGTTGCATTCTTTTCAAAATCAACATCTTCTGCTGAATCGCGTTATCATAGTTTTGAACTGGAAACTTTGTCAATTATATATGCATTGCGTCGGTTTAGAGTGTACCTAGAGGGGATACACTTTACAATTGTAACTGATTGTAATTCGCTTACCATGACTCTGAATAAACGACAGGTAAATCCACGTATAGCCCGTTGGGCACTAGAACTGGAGAATTATGATTACGATATTCAGCATGGAAGTGGGAATGTCACGTAAGGGGAAAATGTAATATGATTGGTGCGGTGGATTCCAATGAATTGGATGTCCAAATTCAGTTAACGCAGGGGCGAGATGAGGATATAAAAAAACTATTAGATAAACTTGAAACTGAAGTGGTTAACGGATATGAACTTGTTGATGGATTGGTATTTCGCAAAGATGATTCAGATAAACTACTGATGTATGTTCCTAAGGAAATGGAGGAAAATGTAATAAGGATGATCCACGAGAAAATAGGACATCTTGGGGTCGAAAAATGTTATGACCAAATGAGGTTTAACTATTGGTTTCCTGATATGAAGAATAAAATTGTGTCACATATTAAAAATTGTATTAAGTGTATAATATATTCTGCACCGGCTCGGATCAATGAACAAAATTTATATAGTATACCTAAGAAACCGCTTCCGTTTGATACATTACATATTGATAATTTTGGCCCACTTCCATCTCTTAAATCGAAACGTAAATATATATTAGTTGTCGTTGATGCTTTTACAAAATTTGTTCGTCTGTATCCTGTTAATTCCACAAGTACAAAAGAAATATGCTGCGCGTTGAAAAAATACTTTGATTATTATAGTAGACCACGACGTATAATTTCTGACAGAGGCTCCTGTTTTACATCCCACGAGTTTGCTGAGTTCCTTTTGAATAGTAATATTGACCATATCAAAGTAGCTGTAGCGTCACCTCAAGCGAATGGACAGGTTGAGCGTGTCAATAGGGTAATTAAAGCTGTTTTAAGTAAACTCAGTAATCCGATTGATCATTCAGATTGGTGCGCAAAACTGTCTCAGGTTGAGTATGCAATTAACAACTCGGTTCATAGTTCAACGAGGCAAACTCCGAGTCAGTTACTTTTTGGAATAAATCAAAGGGGAGTAATTGTGGATGGACTAACAGAGTATCTTGATGAAAAAGTAATTAGAGGAAATAATCGTAATTTATAAGCATTTAGGGCGAAAGCATTAGCTGCAATTCAACGGTCTCAAAATTATAATGAGGAATATTTTAATAGACATCATGTTCCTGCGAGGCAATTCTGTATCGGTGATTATGTTGTTGTTTTAAATGTGGATAACACAATAGGCAAAAACAGAAAATTTATTGAAAAATATGTTTTACTAGTTATGTTTTACTTTGTTTTAAGTATTTATAAAGGATCTAAGTTTCACATTTGGAAATGTTACGAAAATATGCAAATAAATTCATTCTGTCGTAAGCAATATTATAATATATCTATTTATGGTGCACTTTATGGTGCACAACTCCAAAACAAAACTAATGAAATATAAAAAAAACTCCTGGGGTCTTAAAAAAAGGGGCCCGAAAATGAGTTCGAAGAGAGCGATAAACCTTTATTATAGCGCACATGAAAATTGAACGAAAAAATTCAACAAATTTTTCAGGTAACTGTCTTAATTATCGGATAATCGACATATGAAATTGCAAAATTCCAGATCTCTCGCTCGCACTCCGTCCGGGGTTCCCTACTTTTGCTGTTAACTTTGTCTTTCTCTGGCCTATTTTTGGGACACCATAGGTACGACCATCAACATTTTTCCTAGCTTTTTATTTTTATCTAATTTGGGTTTAAAAAAAGCAGTTATAAAAACGCAGTTGAACCAAAATCTTAAAATGTATACACACGTCCATATGTATATTCTCTGTGTGCACAAAAAAATGTAAGAAAAAAGTATATATTCAGCAGATCGATATCATATTTTACGTATTTTTAAAATTTTTTATGAAATATTTCTTGTTAAGACATTTTTGGGTTTACTCTCATTGCATATTTACTAAAAGTATTTGTACATACAGTGGTGTGCAACGAAATAGAGTCACACACTCGTCAGAACTTTTATTCTCTGCAAATCAGTGGTCCAAGATGTTTCATGTCAAGAAATTCTGAACCTGATTGACCGGTCCTCTGCTGAATATAATGCCGTCATTTTTAATAAATTTTGTACACTACTGTTCTCCAGGTCAGTGTCAGTATTTTCAATTACAAAAAAATATTTTTTTTTGAAATGGTTAATGGTAGTTTGGATTTGAATTTGATAACAAAGTTTAGCTTCTAAATATGATTAATGTTTATTAGTAGCATTAATAAATTGTCATTATTGACGTTCCAAAATGGGCCGATGTAAATATTGCAATCATGAGCGCCAAGAAAAAAAGAATTCAGAAACTACATACAAATTACTGACATAATTGGATGCTCGAAGAAAATGTTGGAGACCGGAATAAAATATAACCCCAATCCAGGAAACAGACGGTATAACCCTCAAAATTGCAGAACATTTGGAACCAAAAATATTGCGCCACGTAGAGTTCGACTTCTGTTACCTCTTCCGCCCTTAAAAGGCAATACGACCGGGATGTTGACACCTCTACATTAAGAAAAATGCTAACTAAAAAAAATTTAAAGGCAAAATGTGTCCGAATAGTTCCATTTCTATCCAAACGGAACGTTAAAAAAATGTTGCATTTTGCCAAGGAGCATGTGAAATAGTCCGTACGCAAATGTCGAAATATTTTGAGGACAGCTGAAACTAAAGTGCGATTGGGTAATTATGATAAGAGTAATCTTCCTGTACGAAGACCTTCCAACACCGAATTCAGGCCCCAGAACACAATCCAAACAGTTAAACGTGGTAGCGGAAACATAATGGTACGGGGTTGTTACTATTACATTGGGACAGAACCTTTATTCCAAATTGAACAGACAATGGACGCTACATATTATACCACTGTATTAAAAAAACATCATGATGCCTTGTGCTAAATGGGAAATGCCGCTTCGATGGGTGTTTCAACAAAATATCGACCCCAAACACACATAGAAGCGAGCAAAAGCTTCGTTTGAAAATAATAGTGTCATAGTTTTAAGATGGTCTATGCAGTCGCCGGGCTTAAATCCTATGCAGAATTTGTGGCGGGACATTAAAGTGTCTATCAAAGGAATAATCCAATTTAATAAAGATGAGCTTATGACACTGGTACAATCGGCGTGGAAAACATGACTTGTGGAGACTTGATGATTCAATGTCAAGGCGTTGCTTAGCTGTGATAAAAAATAATAGTTATTTCATAAAGTACTGAGATAATATAAAGGATTAATGAAACATACATTTGATTTGACACAGCAATTTATTCTAGTTCAGATGATGAATCGCGATGACTCTATTTTAATTCACAGGCAAAACGGGGCATTTTGAAATATTTTGATTTATACCTAATGATTTAATTTTAAATTACGACATTAATGTTCGAAAATGTTATATCTAGTGCTTAATTGAACAATTAAAAATAAAAGTTACAAACAAAATTTAATTTTTCTACATTTGTTTTTGTTTTGAAAATGTTGATTAGTGTTGACTCTATTTCATCGCACACCACTGTATACTTGGCAATCAAAAAAGGTACAAAAACTACAAAAGTCTCTGTTGTTATACAACCAAACACAATACCTATTCTTTCTCCATCTCTGAAACTCCCAAACAAAGATCAATTGTGTGTGATCACATTTATGTGTATGCGTGAGTGTTTTTGTCAAACGAGTGTATAAGACTGTGTATACAATCGACAAAATGAGAGAAATTTAAGTTCTTCGTTATCTGGGCTCTCATAAGAAAAATGGATAATTTCAGTTATCACAAACGTTATTTAAATTAGTGGCACATTGTAATTTTGTAAGCGTTTGATGCAAACGACACCTTGTTGCAAGAACTTTATACACATGTGCGATATACGAGTTTATTTGGGAGAACTATATGAACCGTTGCGATTAATAAATTAATTCAATTCAATCATAGTATTGTTGCGGCAACCGAGCAATAAACGTTTTTTTTCTTTGCGTGTGACATCATTGCTTTTATTTACAGCAAATCTAAAAAATTAATTCGTTGACAAGCTAAAAGTTACAACGACTTTCAAGTGTAAATATTGTTGAGGTCCACAAGAAACACTGTTCATCAAAACAATTAACTTTGTTTTGCCCTTAATCACCGTCAAACCCGCCTGAACTGATTCCTTCTCGAATCTTGAATATACCCCACTAAATTCCCCAACGTATTATACCATTTATGTAGATACACCACTATATCCTTCTTCGTCTGTCAGTTGCCAATTCGTGTACGAGAATAACGAAAAAGTTCTTCGCTTTAACGTGATTTACGGCAACTTAAATATAAACATTTTTGGAAATGTAAAAGATTCCGTTCCATAAAATGTTCTTAGCTAAATCATGCCTTGAATTTTAGCACACATTTTCCTCCTCTATCTATGCACAAAGAGTTTAGTTTCATATGTCACCTTCTACATTCCAATACACAACCCGCATTTTCTTGCCCATTTCCTACCATCTTAAATTTGAACCGTGATATTTCCGTTTCCGTTTCAAGTGATGCTTCATCAGTTTGAGGTGTCACATTTGAAAAGTTTAAACATCGACTTTTCGTTGAACTTTTACTTAAATAAGTAACTTGAAACTACAATAGCTTACGCTTGTTCACATTGCACAGCTCGTCGTCATCCATGGAAAGTTAAAGCCAAAAGATGTTAGATTCTCCTGAAAGCATGTGAAATTTTAAACTAAGGAATTTGTGGGCTGTCATATATCATCTTAAGTATTTCTGTACATTTTGAGTGAAATATCTTTGTCTACTGTGACAGAGTTGAGTGTAAGTGTGATTTTATTGGAAAGGGTCTGTTATTTGTTTACTCAGCTATAAAGTTCATACATTATAAATATTTACGTTATAACATTTACTGAAGGTCAGTTAGATTTTATCGGCATATAATGGTGTTGCGTCTTTGAAAACTATACAAATAAAAAATGAGTAAATTGGGCAGTAAGAGCTGGTCGTACCTAGTTAAAATCGGGGTCTTCATAAAAGAAACGGTGGAAATAGGTAATTGTGGAAGTCTCAAATTCGACATAAATTTTTTAAAGAAATTAGCAATTGTAATTTTATACACTATGGTACAATTTACATACTGTAATTGAATGTTTATTGATAAACCATTATACATTTGAAATTTATACATAGTGCTATAATATTCTACACTACTATTCTATTGTTGTTTCACAGGTGAATTCAATTGTCATTCATATACCACTATATTTTGACTATTGCATTTGGCATCGAAGTCCCTAAATTAATAAAGCGTTATTTCACGAATCAGAATTTTTTGCTGTCGAACTTTTCAGGTTACAGCTGTTATGAGTCTCATCATAAAATTTCTTTTAACCGTCGTAAATGATTGGAAAAATAAATGTTTCATTAAAACAATAATACCTATTTATATACACTGTTTCTGTGTATTATTTATATTACTGTAACTTAAAAAAAATTCATTTTGCCATTTGTATTAAATTGTTAATTTTGAATACATTATTGTTATAATGGTGTACCGGAATAGCGAAAATAAAAAGCAAATCTGATCTCAAGCTCGAATAGTTTGGTTCATTTATTGGTAAAGCGAAGGTCGAACAACAAGCTGCAACAATAAGGTCCATTTTGATCGCAGGCGGTAGCGCTACACTTACAGACATCAGCAGCATTTCATTAACATTAATCCTTAATAACAGTAGTTATTACTACAGTAGTATGTACTACTTCTTAGATTAAATATATCCTGGGAATTGGGTTTATCGAAACCCTCCGTTAGCTAGCTAGAGTGGGAAGGCAATACAAATGAGCAGCCTAATTGGTAATGTGACCACTGATGTTTCTAAGATTAAATAGGTGACCCTGTCACTGAAGATCTTGGAACAAGCCGACAGTACCGGTCAACGGCGAATCAAAAGTAAGGAAACAAAAATTAGTTTCTACACACCTCATTCTGGTCACCGTCTGATCTATAAAAGGCGGCAAAAACATAATCATCCAAACAGCAGGTAAAATGTAAAACCACGAAGAACTCAATTTGCCTTCCACCACCACTATATTGGCAATTTGTCGACAACATCCATGAACGTTATAAGGACCACAATTTACGGATTTGTGCTTGGAATGATACAACACTATGCAGATCCAGTGCCACTATACAATTGGGAGATATCCTCGAGAATTACATGAGTGGCATTACTGCAATCTAGGAGATTCGCTCGACAGATCATAGCTGTACAAGGAAGAAGAACTGTGATATATACTACAGCTGCCATGAGAAAAATTATGAATTCAGTTGCGGATTTGTAGTTGGCAAAAGACTGCGATATCTGGTCAACATATTCTCCCAAATTTTGTCTGTAGGAACCATGTATATGTTTGGAACACACTTCGAACATTTATATGTTTGCAAGTTCCAAACTCAGGTGTGCAACCATTAGCATGTGTACTACCAAATATGTATGCTTTTACGTCGAAACATATGCCTGCTTCATCCCAAACATCCATATACTTGCGTGGAAGCATTCGCATGTTTGCCCCCAAACCTCCACATACTTACGTGGAAACATATGCGTACTTTCTCCCAAACATAATAATATTTAGAAAGGAATTATTCTTTCATTCTTTATTATAATTAATTTTATCAATATATAACCACATTTTTAAATAATTACTTGCATTGAATGCATATTATTTTCATGAAATGAGAATTTGCTGCTCTGTGGTTTCTCCTTTCTTTGTTGTCCCTCATGTTTTTCTTTTAAGAAGGTTTCAACTATGCCGTGCTTATCACTATACCTTGGTATACAAACAATATACTTTCTATCTAGTTCATGCAAGACAATCGTGTATTAATTGCTTGTGTTTTTTTTATTATTATATTTCACAAATTATATTTCAAGTTTCTTTTCTCAAAAGCGTTTCTCACTTTGGTAAACACATACCGGATAACATATCAATCATTGTGTCTCAAACTTGTAATATTGAACAGCAAACACAATGTGTTTGGGCACAAATATATTATATTCGAGACAAGCTCCAAACACATGTTATACTTGCATGCAAACAACAAAAGACGACAGATTTTTCAGCGTTCGTAAGTAAACACCAAGGATATTTTCTACGAGCGCCTAGAGGATACGTACGACAGCTACGATACTTTAGCCATCATCCTCTAAAGTCAGTTGTGACAACCTCGAAACTCACTAGCAACAACCCCTAAAGTCGATTGAGACAACCTCTAAAGGGCAAATGCAAATTCGGTTGTCTCAAATTCGGTTGTCTATTGCTGTGGTGGCACGTGTAGTTAAATGCACGCCCCTACTTTAGGTTGTCATACCAAAGCAGTCTAATATGCATACGAGTATATTACGATTTTCTCCAGCAACCTTAATAAGTTTCAAATATCAATTACAAGTAAATTTAATTATTTTAAAGAACTTTCATTACAACAGTATATTTTTATACTTAAAGTCGGAGTGTACGTAACTAGTGTTGTATTAAAAAATAACACAACTAACTGTTACTAAAATCAACATAAAAAAATAAATCATTTATAATCTATTTCAAAGAATAGTTCTAAATGCACATCACGTACGAACGATTTTCGCGTTTTTCTCGTTGTAGTTTTTAACTTTTAACACTAATGTAACTATACAAAAGGACAGGCAAACACACTCATTGTACTACTACATTTACACCTAAGAATATCCTGACACTTTACAATCTATTGCTCACACACAAAGGAAACACAACCAACCAAAACATGTGCTCAACATCTATTATAGTCACACATGGTACCATGGTGTTGTTATTATTTACAGATGTTGTACATGACTTTTGTGCAGTGAAATTCGAAAGGCAAAGTTATTATTCAAGTGATAGAAGTCAAGTATAAGATTGAAAAAAAGGTGGTCAAAGTAAATTTGTATAGGTCCAAATAAGTCGGACGTGAAAATTCATAGTTTTTATTTAGATCCGTCTTAACTGTATGAATCAGTTTAATTCACTTTTGACCATGCACACAGTGCTAAAGAAATCGAGTGTTTTGGCATCGCAAAGCGTCAAAGGGAAAACAGTTTCCCGTTCATTTTACAACGACGGAATATTGATTATAATGTAAAACATGCTGAATTTTCCAAATCTGGTCATTTTGTTGTTGTTAGTATTTTGGTTAGAAATATATTCAGCCTTAAATCCAAACAATTTTAGTCAAAATAAAAAAAAATATTTTATGAAAAATTTGTTCAATGTTTCCAGATGCACCATTCGGAAAAGGATGGAGATATAGGATTATATTTTGTTTTGTTTGAAAGATGGGTTTATTAACTGTCTAAGGTTAGCATATTTATTAATTTCCAGAAACATTCCAATTTTAAACTTAAAGTTTACAAAACCCCCTTTTTTGCCAAATTTTTCACTTTAGCCTAAACTTTTAACTATTTTCCTCAAAATGGAAAAAAAATTGTGCTTCTACGGGATTCTTGCCCTAATTGTTCTGAATAATCATTTATATAGTTTTGCTGCAAGAAACTGCAAGACAAGGTGTAGCGATGTTTTTAATTTATGAAAACATATTATTTTGAAAATCCTATTAAGCCCTTTCATGTTAGTACAATGTTGAAAGTTAGTGTAGAAACACAATTGGGGCTTAGCAGCTTTTCCCATACGATTTGACATAAAATAACTGCTGAGCAGCACAGCAGTGAGATAGAATCGATTTTATTTTGAGGGCAGTTTTTCTTATGCTCTCATTTTTAGACACTCATTCTCACAAAAATGTTATCATATTTTCATAAAATTTCGTTTCATTTCATTTCAGTTCATTTTGTAAACAAATTTCATTTATATATAGATCCATCGTGCTTGCTCTACATAGAATATAAAAACACAAAATGTCAGATTTGCCGTTACTGTCGCTGCCCAATTATGGACTTTGTTTCTCTTGCTGCCAAAAATGACAACAGCCTGCTGCCTTATTGTATTTCTATATTTATCCAATTAAAAAACAACCATTCTAAGCACGTTGCTTTGTATACTCGCTGATATTATTACTTTCTGTTGTTATAAGAATATTACCTTTTAAAATGAATAATTTCAAAATATCTATACGTGACCTTTGTAGTCTGAGTTTTGAAATACGTAAAAAAGTTAAGAAAATTGCGGAAAAATTTTCATTAATCGGATGTTAAAAAAACTTACTGAACAATTCAATTTAAATGAAGACGGTAAAGAATTGGATAAAACTGAACTAAATAAATTTGTTAAATACTTCTCAAAAAAATGGAAGGAGTGTTCGCGATCGAAGATTGTGTTTCTCCAATTAAATCATAATAGTCGTTGGTACTTGAAATCAGTTAATTTGTCGTTCAGCATGGCACTTGAATAGACGTTTAATTACCTGCTCGTATAAAAATAATATTTTTTAAAGGAAAATGTGAACTTGGTTTCAATAGAAAGCGCAAATCTTGTTTGGGAACTGATGAAGTATAATTGTGTATTGAAGTTTTCATGGTGATGAATCATTTTATGATAAAAGACAAGTTTTAAATTAACATTGCCTATAAACGCTGTATATCTCATTACAAATATACTCTGGGAACTCGTTTGATATACACATACATATATACTATGTTTGAAATGGTGAACGTATAAGAATAGAAACTGGAGAAAGGAGAACAGAACCAATTTACAAATTGTTATTTCGTGTGTTTTTAACAACAAAATATAAATGTGTGTACATGATAAGTATACGATGAACAGACGTGTGCGGTAAGAGAATTCACACTCTTAAATTATCTCTTGTATTGTGACCTTATCTAGATCAGTGAGTTGATGACAGTTGGCAGCTTTTGCTTCAATATCGCAATACCAACTAAACACTGCCAATATTAAACTGTAAAAAAGTAAACAGAGAGAACAAACTAAATTGATTTTGGATCTATGTCAGCATGGAAAAGAAACAGAAAAGTGTGATAAAGAATCAAAGTAAGAAACAAATAAATACTGAAATGTAGTGTTTTGTTTGCAAAAAAGACTGTGGCCGCAGTAATATAAAATGTACACTATGTAATCACACCTTTCATGTTGAGTGTGCTCCGGAAAACATTCCAAACATGACTGCTGCTATGGTGGAAACGATCAAAAAAAGTGAAGGTGCTATAATTTTCCGTTGTGAAAGATGTAATATGGGTCCTCCTGTTCTTAGGCTTGGTGCTAGTGCTGATCACGTTGCTGCAAAGTTAGATTGCTTAGAAGCCAAAATAGAAAACATTGTTAAACTTCTTTCGGATAATGTTCTTCCTCAGTTGAGCTCTATTAAAAACGATATAGAGAATTGTGTATCCAGAGTTGACAATTTTGAAAAATTTACTAATGAGAAAATTGAAAAATTAATGATTGAAAACAATTTTTTGCGCAAACAATTAAATAGGGGAGATATACTGATAAACGGTCTTCCGGGCACATTAACTGTTGATGAATTATATTCTGCTGTTTATAAAATTGGTATTGCTTTTGGCGTTGAATTGCAGCCATATGATATAAATCTTTGCAAGTGGGTTCGAAATAAAAAAGTTGTACTGGTCAAATTTAATTCCACGAGAAAGCGAGATGAACTTGTTGCGAAATACTTCAGAAGAAAAAATCTCCTGCTTAATCAGATTATAGATACTGATATAGAGGCGAGAGTATTTATTAACGACCATTTAACTCCAATGGCGGCTAATTTACAATATTTGTGCAGAAAACTTCAAAAGGAACAAAAAATTGCAAAATATCAAATTAAGAATACACATATTCCTGAAGCAAAAATCAAGTGTGCCGACGACGGTTCAGAAAAAATTGTACGACATGATGAAATAAGGAATATGTTTCAGATGTTTCGCGGCGAAGCAGATGCAGTATCATAAACCATTTATGTATTAAGCTTTGTTTCATGGTTCAGTATAATTGTATTTTTATTAATTTCATTTTAAGTTGTGCTACCTTCATAAACTTTTCACGTTACCTTTAAAATTTTATTTTTAGTGCGAAGTAGTAATTAAAGAATTTGTAATGATTTTTTTGAATAATATATTAATTTTTCCTGTGTTAACATTTTATTTTTTTATGATTAATTTTAGATTTTTAATTAAGTCATGGATATGGGGGGTTTCTCTGTATGTTAATTATGAATAGTAATCTAGGCACCACTATTAACAGAAATGAGATAAGTAATTTAAATTTAAATCCCAATAATCTTAACATAATTCAAATGAATGCACAAAGTATAGTTCCCAATGCCAACTCATCAAAGCTGGATGAAATTCGTGACCTGTTTGCAAATAGGGATTTTGATATAATTGGAGTATCAGAGACTTGGCTCAAGAGTAACATTCGGGATGTGGCTGTAGCCATAGATGGATATTGGATACATAGAAATGACAGATCTATTTCTAGAGGTGGGGGTGTTTGTATGTATGTGAGTAATAGGCTGAAATCTAGAGTAGTGTACGAAGTAATGACCGAGGGAATTGCAGAGGGAATTTTTGTTGAAGTAGATTTAAATAGAGGTGAAAAAATATTGATTAGAGTTTTGTATTTGCCGCATGGTGGAATTTCAAGTTGTGAGAATGTTCTTGCAGACTCTGCTTCCAGGTATGACAAAGTAGTTTTAATGGGCGATTATAATATAGATTTGTTCCTACATGGAATTGAAATGAGGCAAGCTTGCAGAAGAATGGGACTTGAAATTATTCACAACTGTCGGCCCACACATTTCAGCTTAATATCCCCGCGGTGTTCATTACTTGATTACTACCTGGTGTCTAACTCCAGATTAGTTGTGAATAGTGAGCAATTTCAGTTTCCGGCACTGAACTCTCACCATGCCTTAATTTCGCTCTCCCTTGATGTTGAGACTAAAATGGAATCTGAAGTAAAGTATATTAGGGATTACACTACGTTTAGTTTGGAGGCTTGTGCTAATTATATCGATGGAATTGATTTCAGTACGGTATACAATAACCCTGATGTTAATAGCAAGGTGGAGTTCTTAAATACATTAGTATTAAATTTGTATGATAGACATGTCCCGTTGAGGGTCAGTACTTATCGCAGGAATACTGATTGGATGAAAACCCTTATTATACAACGTGTTAGGGAACAGAGAGATATGGCTTATAGGGCTTTCTTGGAAAATAGATCTGATGTGCGGTGGCGTGTTTTTTTCAAATATAGGAATAAAGCAAAAACGATAATTAGAAGAAGTAGGAACTCTTTTTTTAGAAATTTAATTTACTTATCCACTCCAACTCAAATTTGGAACAAAACTAGGCATTTGGGGGGCCTGGGAAAGGATATTGCATCGGTTCAAGTATTGGATGTTGATCAGTGTAACAATCATTTCCTGCTGCCTGCTGTTGAAGAGGCACCAAATTTGTTGTATCTGGATCATGGGGAGAACAGATGTCTTGATTGTTTTCACTTTCAAGCTGTTGATGAGATAGATATATGGAATGCATTGATGATGATAAGATCTAAAGCAATTGGACCGGATGGAGTGTCTCTTAAGTTTGTGAAGCTAATTTTTCCGTTGATTTCAAGACACCTTGAACATATTTTCAACTTTATATTAATGTCATCTGTTTATCCAGATTGCTGGAAAGTGGCAAGAGTTATTCCCGTACCTAAGATAAAAAATCCTAGAACTCCTTTCGATTTTAGACCCATAAGTATATTACCGGTTTATTCTAAAGTATTGGAAATTTTGATTAGCAATCAAATTGTGGCCAGTCCGAATTTCATACAAAATCTGTCTGAGCTTCAGTCAGGATTTAGAAAGCACCATAACACTACAACACTAATGTCAAAGTTAGTTGATGACGTCAGAATGAACATCGACAGAAAATGTGTTTCGATATTGGTCAGTCTAGATTTGAGTAGAGCGTTTGAATCTGTCTGTCATGAAGTGTTGTTGAACAAGTTGTTTTCGCTCTTTTCTTTTTCAAGATCAGCTTGCGCATTAGTTGCATCCTTTTTATTAGGTAGAAAACAATTTGTGCAATATGGTAGTAACACTTCGACGATTAGGGATGTGGTTCGGGGAGTCCCACAGGGATCTGTGTTAGGCCCTTTATTTTTCAGCATATACATAAACGATATTTTTGACCGTATATCCGGAACCTGTAGTCACTTATATGCTGATGATCTTCAAATACTTGTTTCTTCGGAAAGAGATAATATAAATGGACTTATGAGAATTATTAATACAAGTTTAGGAGGTATTGAAAGTTGGTGTACTGATAACTTTATAGTTTTAAATTTCTTGAAATCGCGTGCAATAGTTTTTAATGCGGATGGGATTAATGTACCCAATATATTGGTCGGAAATGAGACAATTGAATATGTCAGTCAAATTAAGACTCTTGGTTTTTATATTGATCACAATTTAAATTTTGATGGCCATATAAACGTTGTTATTTCAAGACTGTCTTATGGGTTACGAAGGCTATTTAGCATAAACTGCTCTCTTCCATTGAAAATTCGCAAATTATTAGCACATGCACTTTTAATGCCGTTGATTTTATATGGTCTGGAAGTATATTCTGGTACAAGTACTAATAATATGGATCGTTTGAAGCTGTACTTTAATCGAGTTGTGAGATATGTGTATGGCTTGCGATTGCACGATCACGTCTCGTCTTATGTGATTGATTTTTTGGGTTGCAGATTTGATGATTTAGTTAAAGTTAGTATTATGGTAATGTTCTATAAGGCATTTAAGTTTGGATCTCCAGCATATCTAATATCCCATTTCTCATTTGGAAACTCATCCAGAGCAAACACATTGATCTGTCCTCGGTTTAACTCACTCATAATGCAACGTTAATTCTTAGTGAAAGTTTGCCGTATTTGGAACTCTGTTTTTCCATATATTGATAGGCATTTGGCGCATTCGATTTCTGGATTCAAAAATAAACTTATTTCTAATCTATAAAATTTATTGATCTCGTTGTTAATAGTGGTAACATTAATAACCTTTTTAACCATTTTAAGAGGCTTATTGGGGAAACAATCCATATCCATGATGATAGTAAAATATTCTAAATTTATCCATTATTAGAAGTTATATTTTGCATGCATTTTTGAAATTATTGCCACAATTTATATGTAAGTAACTATGTAATCAATTTGGCCTTCTTTGGCTTATCGATTATCAATAAATTGAATTGAATTGAATTGAATTGAATTAAAACACCCATAATTGTTGAAGCCGTTCAAAAGAAGCGGGGGCGTCCACAAAAGTCATACGCAGACTCTGCGCCGTCGAGCAAGCGTAGAAAGGTAAATGATATATCAAAAGAAATAGGTTTACAGGAAGCTTACAAAGTATTAAAACTTCAATTACGCAAACGAAATAAGTTAAATAAATTATTTGCTCTTAACTATTTGGAAAAAAAATGATTCGGAAACTATTGCAAAATTGAAAGAAGCCATTACAAACCCCGCAGTTACTTGTGAATTTGTGTGGATTTGGATCTATCATACAGACAGTATAATATGATGCGATCGTCTCTCGCAAAAAAGGGCTACCAAGGACTACCATCGTATGGGAAAATATCAGAGGAGAAGTCTGCCTGTGCTCCTGAATCTGCAACAGTTGATGAAGTTTCTGCCAAAACAAAAACAATTTAACACACCAAATAATGTAGCACCAGACATAGAATCAACATATGAATTTGGCTTGTCTCTATTACATGCTCGCATTCGATTCATGGAGTACTGCCTGAAAATAGCCTATGATTTAGAGTTTGAAAAAATATAAACAAAGTATAACGAATTTCGACTCCAAAACCATTAAAGAAAAACAAATTATAAAGGAGCAACTCAGAGCTACAGCAAAACAGGAAATCCAGAAAAGTTCCGAAAAACAACAGGATTAAGAATTGATTTTCCGATGCAGGGTTTCGGAAACACGAATGACGGCAACACAGCCAGGCGGTCTTTTGATGATACCAAATTAACAGCAAGTATAACCCAAATAGAAGAGCAGCTTCTGTTGCGATTTAAAAAAATTCTATCCGCTGTTAACTGTACGGAAAGGTAGATGCAGTTAAATTTGGCAAATATACGTCCGAGACATTGTGTTTGTACGACGGCTTGTATGGAAGGTGGAGGAAAACATCACCAACTTTGCATAAGGTGCTTTGCATGGTGAAAACATTATTAAATATCATCTTTTTCCTCTGGGAGAATTATCGGAAGAGGCTCAAGAAACAATAAATTAGCAGTATAGAGAGTTTCGTTAAAACACACAAGAAAACACGGATTTGCTAAAAATGTTGCTATTATCTTCTGATCCTCTAATTAGTAAACTTCGACATAACGCAGGAAAAGGATTACAGAAACAATACACAACTGGCCTTGAAGACCTTTTATTATAAATCCACTTTTCATGTTAATTTCATAACTTTTTGGTAAATGTATAAATATTACATACATAAATATCTAAATGAATTTGAACATAAAAAATTATAACAAGATTAAAATTTTTTGGCTGTCAGCTATAGATAATTTTGTGCAAAATAAGGTAAAAAACCGGAATAATAAATGTTGATCCGTTCAAAAGATATTCAAAAGTCCGACGTGTAGATATTACAATGATTATTATTATTATGTATTATTAGTCTCCTGTACAACAAGACTAGATCTTATAATTGTAGTACAGGATTGTTTTTGTTCAATTAGTTTGCCAAATGTAAGTACATAATTAATATATTAAATTCATATTTATAATTAATATTTAATATTGTACATAGAAATACAAAATTTTATAATTAATTAAAAATTAACATAATTATGTCGCAGCGATTTGCCATATTTTTGACAGCGTTCTTAAAGCAAAGAAAACTCACATATTCTAATGGTAACTCTACGGCGTACCGCAAACAGCAAGCTGAATTTCAGAGCCTCTATACTCTACATGATGACAATTCGTTCGCTTGCTGCAACGATATAAAAGCTTTTGAAGGCCATCAACATATTGCAAGGGATCATCGATAAGGGCGGCTTTCCAAAATTCTTTTGTTTTCTTTATAATTTCGATTCGCGCTCACCTCTGAATCAATACCAATGTAATTCGTGGAGACCAAGAGGAAGTGTGGAGGAACAAATGAAACAACATAAACTGAGGAATGCACCTTTAATAGACAATACTCAAGACATCTTGCTGCCACCGCTCCACATAAAATAGGGAATTGTTGAAAAATTCATCGAAGTGGCCGTTGTAAATTGTCCAAACGCAATCGGCTATTTGAAAAGCGTTTTCCCAAAGCGTAGCGATGACAAAATTAAAAAGGTATTTTAGCAAATTTAAAACGAACTTTTGTTCACCTGTTAGTACTCTTTACACTATGTTAATGTGAGCTTTTCTGTCTTTATTTATTGTCTCCATTTAACAGGCGCACTTAATGGCCCTGACATTAGAAAGCTATTCAAGAGCAATTTTGAATCATCGCTTTATGATTATAATCATTCAATGGCATGGATTTAGCTTCAGCGTGTATGCTCCAGAGTCTTGGGAGGGGATCCATACGTGGAACCGGGAGCCAGAGAATGGGTGTAAGAAATGCTGTACCATTTTCAATTTGACGATTTTTCCGAACAACTCCCTACCGAATCGGATGAGCAAGGAGAACTGTTTCACCAAACCACAATGCCCATGGAAACACGGTACAAGGGCATAAAACTCAACGCATTGCATGCAGAGGTAATCTCAATTTTATTGATGCATTGTTTTGCATTCCTTTTTTGATTTCTCTTCTAATTCATTTTAGGTATGTTGGTGGAGTCACAAGATCACCCTGTATGATGTTAATGAAGTATTTGAAGAAGAAAATGCAGTCTGGAAGCAACGTGCCTGTGGACACCATAAGTTCTGAATCAGAGTCAGATTCGAACGCTTCGGACGACGATTTGGATCCACAACTTAAGAGAGTGCGATTTGCAAGTCCAGGGCCAGCAACATTATCAACATAATACGAATATTTTTTTTATTATTTTTGTTGAAGTAAAGAATAAACAAAAGAAATTAAAAAGTACATGACGTGTCATGGGACACCCGGTTGGAACGAAGTTCCTTTCGCTATATATTATGTACTAGTTAGTTCCAACACGCCTAAGGAGCCTGTTGATAAATACGATAATTTAAAATTTAAATTCCCAAGGTAGTAGTATTGGTGAGAGTGGCGAAATAACACTGGAAGAAAACAATTTGCTATTCATGTTATTTAGTCGTCAACGAGATTGCGACGAAATCACATGTGTGGCGGGTGTTGTCATTTTTATACCCTCCACTGTAAGTGATAGAGGGTATATATCAGTTTGTCATTCTGATAGTAACATATATAAATAAGGGTTTGCGACCCCATAAAGTAAATATATTCTTGATCCTTATAACAACCGGAGTCGATATAGCCATGTTCGTCTGTCCGTCTGTTGAAAACACTCTCACGACTTCAATCGGCGACAACGCGGTTTGGTTTTTGGCCAGAATGTTCCACGTATTCCTGAGCAGTTTGGTATTGAAAATCAGCGAAATTGGTCCATTGGAAAAAATTTTATGATTGGAAACGTAAAAAAACTCATAAAATTTTCAGACTAATTTGCCGTGTGGTGAATTTCCATGTTGAAAATCTTTGTTGTTCTTTATAATAGGTATGTACTTTAGAATGTTTAGATGTACTTTCATGTGTTCATACATTTATATGAATTTGGTCACACTTCATCTAAGGTCGCTGTGACCTGACGGGTAAAGGGTTGCGCGTTGGAGTCTGAGGGTTGTTGGTTCAACTCTCGTCCCAGCTTGTTTTTTTTTTTTAACAGTTCTTCAAAAAATGCTTTTTTATTTTTAAAAAATGCTTTTTTATTTTACTTGTGAACAAGTAACTTATTTGTATTTTTTTTAAAAAAGTAAATTTTCTCAAAAAAAAAGTACATTTCTTAGGTACATTTCAAAGTACATTTCACAGTACATTAAGTATATTAAGTACATTTCAAAGTACATTTCTTAAGTACATTTCATTAAGTACATTTCTTAAGTACATTTCTTAAGTACATTTCTTAAGTACATTTCTTACTTAAGTACATTTCTTCTTAAGTACATTTCTTAAGTACATTTATTCTTAAGTACATTTCTTCTTAAGTACATTTCTTCTTAAGTACTTAAGAAATGTACGTTTCTTAAGTACATTTCTTAAGTACATTTCTTAAGTACATTTCAAAGTACATTTCAAAGTACATTAAGTACATTTCAAAGTACATTTCAAAGTACATTTTCTTAAGTACATTTTCAATGTGATCATTTGAGCATTGTGAGCAATGCATTTGTGAGCATTTGTGAACAAGTATCTTATTTGTATTTTTTTTTTAAAAGTACATTTTCTTATAAAAGGTCCTTTTTAAAATTTAATATTTTGCTGGTTAACACTAAGGTGGAGCCGAATTTAACACTTTTACTTGTTTTCTGTTTCTTTGTTTAACAAAGGAAATGTAAAATTAAGGAATGTACATATTTTAGTAATACTCTTGATGAATGTATTTATTTTAGTAATACTCTTGATAAATGTATTGATAGATATATATATATATATATCTATAATACATACATATATAATTTGTATATGTGCACATCTGTATAAAAAAAAAACCGTTTCCCATTACATCCCATGAAGGGATTGGGGAGAGCTTCACACAACCAGTGAGCTGTGCGCTTTCTAATTTTTCACTCACTGATTGGGACCTACAGTTTTTACACCGATTCCGAACGGTATTTTGAGAAGCTTTTTCATGGCTAAATACTCGATAGTGTCGCCGTCACTATGCGAGGTGACCGCCGCCGAAATAATTTTTTTTTTAAGGTGGTCAGAGCAGGGATCGAACAAGGGATCTCATGTACAAGAGGCGCGCACACTACCCATTGCACCACCGACGGCCTCTGTCTGTATAGTATGATATATTTCGAAATAAAAAGATTCTTCGAAGTGTTTATAAATTTTCCCTCAATTAATCATTGTTCAATTTGCAATTAAAAAGTAATGAAATCTTCTATGTTGATAGTCTTATTGCAGTTACGCAATAAAAGTATATTTCTCAAACTGGAAGAATTCAGCTTATTGCGTTGTTTGAGCAAATATAATTCAAATATGAAAATATTTGTTCGCAAAGATACGTTAACCAACGTACCTCAGTAAACATTAATAGAAGCATTTGAATTTTTTTAGAAATGTCACAAATTTTCAATGAGTCAGTGAGTTATGGCCGCCCCTTCTCCTATTAATTAACCGCTCAGTAGCCTTCATGACCGGATGCTTGGATATAAATTTAGAAGCAAGAGCAGCCTGGTGTATCATACAATGCAAGGTATAAACCTCAATTTCATTTTTTTTCATCTGCCCTACAAATCCATCACGTTTGCCGGTCGTAGTGTTCGCACCATCCGTACAAACTCCGGCTAATTTGCTAGAATCAACAACGGAAAGAAGTTTTTCGTTGACGACATCGAACAATAATTTGCCGGTTATATTGCCATAAAATGTTTCAACAGAATATATTGACTCGAAAAGATTGTAATCTGAATCAACACATCGAATGCAGATTACTAGTTGACAAACGTCATTAATATCGGTGGTCTTATCAATACAGAATGAAAAAAATTCGCAATTTTTTAATTTTTCCCTTAATGCCGATTCCACAATAGTACCCAAATAAAGAGAACGCCGGGTTATACTATTGCGGGACAAAGGTAATTTTTCAATAATATCAGTTTTATAATGAAGTTTTCCAAAAACTTTACTCAATATATTTTTGACAAATAATAATTACTACACCAACATTGAAAAGAATTAACTATAAAACAGATACAGATAATGTAGCCCAAATTTACGGACATTTAATTAGTAAAAAGTAGAACCATTTAAGCACAAATTGTTTATCAATCTAATATTTTTCTTTGGGTTAATTTATATGAACTTTTTACGAACATTATTTTTGTTTGTGTAACTTCAGAAAATTTTGAAAAAAGGCGGGATAATTTGTTTGAACATTTTTAAATTAACATAATTTTTTCACAATTGTTATTTTGTTTTAATTGTTAAATATTGTTCATATCTCCTGATGATGCTACACAAAGGAGTAGCGAAATATCGAGGAAAATAAATACAACAACAGCAAATTGATCGAACAATAGAATAAAAATATTAAAATTTAGTTTTTTAAGCAAAGGTACGTCATTAAGATAAGGTATATTTTTTAAGAAAAGGTACTTTGTTAAAGAATATGAGTAGGTATTTTTGTGAGAAAATTTACTTTTTTTAGGACAATGTTATTTTTTTAAACTTCTTTCACTTTGGCTTTTCAAAATTTACTTTTTTTCAGTTCAAAACTACAATATGTAATAAACAGGCTCCACCTAGAAAAATTCCCATTAAACAACAAATTTGATGTTAGTCTAGACACAAACCAAAAGTAAGAATGTAAGAGTAAGTGTGCTGTCAAATGTAATTCCATGCTGAGGGTTGTATTTCATGAATTTTCCAGTCTTCCACTTTGGTTTTTCTAAATTTACTTTTTATTGGGTTGAAAACTACACTATGCAATAAAGAGGATCCACCTAGGAAACTTCACGTTAAACCAAACCATTAAGATAAGGTATATTTTTTAAGAAAAGGTACTTTGTTAAAGAATATGAGTAGGTATTTTTGTGAGAAAATTTACTTTTTTTAGGACAATGTTATTTTTTTAAACTTCTTTCACTTTGGCTTTTCAAAATTTACTTTTTTTCAGTTCAAAACTACAATATGTAATAAACAGGCTCCACCTAGAAAAATTCCCATTAAACAACAAATTTGATGTTAGTCTAGACACAAACCAAAAGTAAGAATGTAAGAGTAAGTGTGCTGTCAAATGTAATTCCATGCTGAGGGTTGTATTTCATGAATTTTCCAGTCTTGCACTTTGGTTTTTCTAAATTTACTTTTTATTGGGTTGAAAACTACACTATGCAATAAAGAGGATCCACCTAGGAAACTTCACGTTAAACCAAACCAAACCAAATGCACCCAATATAGTTGATAATAATTAGTTGAAATAAAGTAGTTAAACAGAGTTGTTTAAACGTACGCAACGTACGATAAGGAACTTCGTTCGAAAAAAATTTTCGGGAAATTTTTCACTTTTGCGGCTATCTAAACGCTACCTAAACGGTGTTACGAATCATTCCTAGGAAGTTCATATGTTCTAGAAAGTTTTATTTATTTATTTGTTTTATTTGTTAACCCGTACAACAGCATCTAATGTCTTATAGTTACAGTCCAGGGATGTCTTAATCAAAGAAAAAAAGTTGTTTATTGAGATCTTAGGTACATTTTTGTAGTCGATTGTTTCCTTGATTTTGAACGGTTTGCTACCTTTGGACCTGAACAGGCGAAAAAAGGTTAAAAAAATTGAATTTGACTTTGAAGATGGATTTTTTTTTTGATTTTATATGCTCACGATTTTTGTTCTTTATGACAAGAGCTACAGAGACTAAATCAAAATTCTTATCAATTCACTGACAAAATTATCACTTTTTTTTTTGCAAAAATGACACCGAGGCCCCAAATATTTGGGGGCCCATAAAAAAAGTGCATTTTTTGGTCTTTTATCACGTAGTGGTTTCCGTATATGGTTATGTTTCCATGACTTAAAAGATAGCACACGGTTTATAACAATATCTATATCAAGAATTGGTTTTATATGTTTTTTGTGTATCAAAAGACATTTCGATTTACGTGGATTTATGGAAATACCATTTGCTGGTGCCCAACATTGTATATTCTTCAAACCATGATTGAGCTTATCGACGTTTTCCCTGGTTGAATCAGTTGGACTAGTGAGGAACAATTGTACATCATCGGCATACATTTGAACTCTAGAGTTAGACATATTTTGCGGTAAATCATTAATATAAAGAGAGAAATCGACTTTTGAGTTACACTGCTATGATTGGGACGAAACCCTGATTGCATGTCAGACATTAAATTATGTGCATGAATAAAAAATCACTTATTCGGCGATGTAAAATGTTCTCCAAAACTTTTGACAGGCGACTTAGAATAGCAATTGGTCGGTACTCCGTATTAGATTTCAGAACTGGAGTTACTTTTGCATGCTTCCATTTTTCGGGGAAATAACGGAAATTGTAATGATGGTGTTCAGTAGATGGGTAACATAGGGCAAAATATGAGGTAAAACTACTTTTAGAAATTTGGGATGTACGATATACACTCACAGAAAAATTCAGTTGAGTCAGCCGAATTAGCCATAACCGAACTTAGAGGTTGTCACAACATCATTGGAGGCAGCCACAACCTCATTTGAGGTTGCCAGAACAACATTAGAGGTTGTCACAACCTTATTCGAGGTTGACGCAACCTCATTGGAGGTTGCAGAAACCTCATTCGAGGTTGACACAACCTCATTAAAGGTTGACACAACCTCATTAGAGGTCGACACAACCTCGATAGTGGTTCTCACAGCCCAATGTAGATAGTATCACAAATGAATTTTGAAAGCTTATTTATTATTAAGCTATGATTTATTTTCCTCCATTCTTATTAAAAATAGGGTAATCTTTAGGGTAACACATTTGTTTTGCACGTTATTACCGACCTTTTTGGAAGTCCCGGCCATCATAGGTAAACGGTCCTCTTTTGGCGTGTTGTATTTACTGATGTATTTATCCAACGACCAACCTTGAAAACTTTCAAAACTTTTGGTATCTGCTCGGACATTTTCTGCAAAATAAGACGATTTAATAAGAAAAACATAATTCAATATGTTTACCACAAAAAAATCTTGAGATCATTCCTTAACTTCTTTTAATAAAATATTTGTTTTTATAATTTTTAAAGTCAAGTTGAAAATGAAATTCGGTTGTACCTACAGAATTCATGAGAAATTCGGTTACAGCGACCGAATTGACGCCGGATTCCGTCGTTGTAACCGACTTAAGAGTTAAGTCGGTTATTGCGACCGAATTGATACCAAATTCGGTAGTTGCAACCGAATTGATACTAAATTCGGTTGTGACATCCGAATTTATATCAGATTCGGTTATTACAACCAAATTGATGCCAAATTCGGTTGTTTTACCCTATGATGCCACATTCGGTTACTCCAACCGAATTTGGTAGCAATTTGGTTGTTGTATCCGAATTATTTCCAAATTCGGTAGTACCGACCGAAATTTTGTAAAATTTGGTTGACAGAACTAATATAATTCAAGATCCGGTTGTCACAACCGTATCGATTAAGAAACGAGGTTGCTTCAACCGAATTTCACTTGTTGGGACTAAAGTCGGTCGTGACAACTTCAATTCGGTTGTGACAACCCCAATTCGGTGGGAACAGCCGAATTTACGGTTGCTACAACCTCTTTTCAACCAATTAGTTCTCTGGGTGTATTATCAAGTGCTACTGCATTTCATTTTATGATATTGCAGCTGTTAAAAATATCGTGCTGCGTGACACAAGAGAACTCAAACTTGTGTATATTTCGTGTATTCCTATAATTAGCACAATAAAATATATCCTAGTAAACATTATTATCCGCTGCAACCATAGGAAATGTTTAGTTCATTAGCATCAATTGAACAGGTTGTACTTTTATCCGTATTGCAAATACCAATGTCTCATATCGTTTTCCAGGTTTGACCGGATTCGAGAGCTGAGCAAAATCGCTTAGAGTATTATTCAAATTTTGCAAACTTTATTAGCAGATTAACTTTCTTTCTGGCTGAACAAAACTCTGCTTTAAGTTCAAGGGTTTAAAACGCTCCCATCGCTAGTACGCTAAATTTCTGCGTTGTATGGCATCTTTGATAGAAGCAGTGAACCACAACTTATTCTTCGCACATATAGTTGTCGTTATAAAGATCTACAATATTATCCTCCTATATTCTCACTTCCGTAACTTTTTGAATATGATTGGGATGAGGTTACACCGGAGTTCTCTTACTAGTTAAAGATAAAAATTGATAGTTAAGTTGACATAATTCATAAATTTTGTATTGACCTTTATTAATGTTGACAATTTAACTACTGTCGTTAAACAGTTACAGAGTCCAGATGATAGTTTGTTTTTATACTGACAAGCACCAAACAAAAAAAAATCGCAACAATAAAAAAATCGCAATAAAGACTACTACTAGTTCCACGATTTAGGAAAAGAAGACACTACAGAGAAGGTGGAGTTATGGTATGTAGTGTCATGCCCTACTACAGCACCATCGATTTGGTTTTTGAAACCGAAAAAATGACTGGAACATCGTACAAGAGGAGCTTAGAAGCCGCTTTTCCTCAATTTGCCAATTTGTTTGGATCCCTAGCATGGACTTACCACCAAGATAATGCTCCTGTTCATTCTACCAGAGCTGTAAAACATTGTATTCGTGAAAAAAGGTGGAACTTTTGCATTGGCCCTCATATTCACCAGATCTAAATATGATGGCAAAAGTCTGAGGGTGGCTTGTACGAAAAGTATATGAAGACGGAAAGCAATATTAAAAAGAAGAGCCATTAACAGACGCGATGAAAGATGCATGGGATCCAGTTTGTTTGAATTATATAGGATCTCTTTATCAGCCGATGCTTGACGGCAGTTTCGAACTTATTTCCAATAAGGGTGGTAGCAACCATTACACGATTTGATTGAAACATTATATAGTCTATTATTTCATCTAATTTTAAATTTTTCCTTATTCAAGTGATGTATTCAACAACGATTAGTTGTATTAAAATTTTATAAAATAAAATATAAAAATAATTTTCCTTATTTTGCTACATAAATAGTATGATTATAGACGTTATTCGTAATGAATTTTGAAATTCTCCTATACTCACTTTAAATGATATTTGAGTTCAAAGTTGGAGAAATATTATTCCACATTTGAGTGATTCCCATTGCATATTGGATGAACATTTTCAAACAAATTAAGCCCCCGACACACCTAAACGTATGTTCGGCAAAGCGTCGGCCTCAAAAACTAGGGCACACTGTTTCTTATGAGGTACCCCACAACAACGCGTCTAAGATTTGCCGATTATATTCGTCTACAGAGTTTTGAATATAAACGCACTATGTATTTTCTCGGTGATTGATTTCTTCGTGTGTATCATTTGTGAAGTAATATTTCAATGATGTACAAATGTCGATTACAGAAAATTTGTACCAATTAAAAATAAAGAATTTGGAATGCTTCTTCTTGCGAATTATTTTGAATATCAGGTTTAGTTGCAGATCGAATAGAGTAAAAATGACATGAAAGGCAACGAAAGCCCTCAAGAAATGTCAAGTGGCAAATGTGATTTCGTCATGGAATAAATAAATACAGCGGTTGTGCGAGCAATGCATGATAAGCCCACCCATATTTCCACACTGTTGGAATACAAACTAGGTTGTATTTCCGGCCGGAGTTTTGTTATTAGGGAAGTGACATGTTGACAGAGGGATAATAGTCCAGCAATGATGCCTGATAATGTCCGCTGTTAGTCAGACATCTATCAAGCCCCTGGAATCAGTTTTCCTGAACTCAATCTGTCCAGGATGGCTGCACCGATCTCTTATATGGGTGTCAGGGCGTATAGGCATTCTAAAGAACCGTAGCGGGGATGAACAAAACTAAAGAGTGCCCTACAGGTTTCATATGCATTGGGACGTGTAACCATATCCTGCCTGACCCCTTTTATGTGATAATCAAGAAAATTTATAAGGTAAGAAAGATCTTGCTGACATTGGAAAGACAAAAGGTCATGCCTTGATAATGAGGTCTGTTTCACGATTTTCTGTTGCAACTAGAAGTAAAAGCGACAATTCCTTCTTTGATATAGTCCATATGTCCACATTATGTAATTTTCTTAGGAACTTTTGTTGTTTTTTGTATCATAAAAATAATTTAATATTCTTTTGATGACATTTTGCGACTTATGTTGGCGTCAAAAACGCTTGAGTGTGAATACCTAAGCGTATTCTAATGCGTCTGCGGAATTTCTATGTGTCAACAAAAACACGCACACTCCGGTGTGTGGGTACCTTTAATGAAAAAATGTATGAAGCTTTCTTATGAATTGGTGAAAATTTTGTGCATTTTTTTATAAAGTTATGAACCGTTGATGTAGTCCACTTCATTAACTTTTATCCAAAATTTCTTCATATATATAAATGTTACATGATGAAATCCTTTATCAAAGATTATGAACCTGGTTTCATGACGATGTTTCGTAGAATTGATGGGGTATTGTTCTTTGAGTGTAGTTGTCTGTAAAACCATGCCAATTTTAGTGAGCTTGATAAGAAATGCATCCGTTCGTCCAATTAAAACCAAATTTTTCAACTATAGTCTTCCTATGGTTAATCAGTACATGTCATGCAGTTTTGTTAGTACAGCCCAATGAGTACACTTACTTAGTTAGTTGCCCTTAAACAGACCAGAGAGGTCAAGGGCTTTTTTTCTCCAAAAATATGTCTTGTTGCTGTTTCTGTCATGCAAAAACAGCAAAGAGTAAGGAAGACCAGAAACAGCAAAACACCACGCTAGAAATATAATAAATTATATGTTGCCGGCTCCAACTCTGGTGTAACACTAAACTAATAATCTTCCTTATTTTTTTGCTTAACTCTTTTGATTTAGGTTTCATGCTGTACAGCGTCATATCCAACAACAATTTCAATTCTTCTGCGTGTGCATGTTTGTGCCAAATCCGTTGCTGAACCAGTAGAGGTTGACGCATTAGAACAGCTGATTTTGCTTTCTCATGACCCAAACTGTCAAGTTTAGTTTATTTTCCTATTGTTCTTTGTTGTTTACTTTGGTTGTTCGTGTGTATTTGTGTTGAATTTGACAGTTAGAGTCGTGAAACAAAAACAAAATGCCTGTTGTTGGTGCCCGCTGTAGTAAAATATCCAAGTAGTAGTAGCTTGCAACAACAGGCATTTTATTTTGTTTCAATCGCTTTAGTCAATTTATACACGGAAGTATACCAACACCACAGGAATACAAAAACAAAATACACATGAGTTTGCCAGCTAAAACGATCAACCACAATGAAGAAATTGAAAACAGCTGTTCCGACTGCGTCAACGTGTTTATGTTTGAGAATAAATTCTGTTCCTTACATTATACTTATATATGTACATAGATCCTTCGGTGATGCAATGCGTACTGTGCGCTAGTGTGTCACGTCAATGTATGAAATTTTTTATTTTTCAAGATACACAAACGCAAGAGTAGTCAAAATTTGCGTAATTTTACACAGATTACGAATATCAAAAGAAAATTTGAATTATATGTTATCTTGAGGTCTCTACAGAACGTTAAAGTTTGGCAAGTTTTACCTTTTTACAAGGTTGAACCATATGCCTAAAATAATACAAAAGTTAAATTTAAAAGTTAGTCTATTATGCAAATTAGTAAACTAAAGAACAATAAAATGGAATAAACGATTTAAAGCGGTAAATTAATAAAAGTTATCCTAATATTTAAACTGATTTTTGTGTCCAAAATTTGGCATTTCTGCTCGAGATTTTAACTTGGTTCTAATGAAACCATCTCTATCGCTAGCGGCAGCTACACGTTGTGAGGCCTCTGTCACCAGTTTTACACACCTTTCCACTGATTGCGTATGACAAGGAAAGTCATTGATTTCCAAGCTCTTATCTCTTGCCATGATTTGTAGCTCCTCATCTGACATGTGACGAAGAACAGGCGGTGTTGTAGTTAGGCACTCGTCCCATAAAATCATTTCAGTGTAATCTCGGGCCGAGAAGTTAAGTTTTGGTGGCCTGAATATTCTGAGTTTTGTTGAAGTTTCATTTTCTCTAGCTGTTATTCTTTTCCGTAATGCCAGCTCCCGAATGTGATCCCTCTCATCAAACAACATACTGACAAGTAGGTTTTCTGGGTGTGCATAAAATGCGTTTCTTTCGATAACAGGATCCACAATAGATTTCAAATTTTCTGGTAAAAATCGAGAGTACTCAGTTAATTGGTAAATATGCTTGGCGCCATCCTTAAGGATCCAAATCGGGGCGTATAATTTAACAACATAATTGACAAGCAGTTTTAAATTTTCTGTTGGATGAAGAGTACTTATGTAAAGTCTGAGTATACAATTAGCAGTAGTAAGCCATCTCGAGTGCGCCATTTTTCCAGGTTGACGGTTTGCCAGCTCAGGAGCACAGAAGCCAGTTGATACAGTATTACTCATCTCGTAAAGGTATTTTTGATCTGTACTTAGATCATCGACCACAGTTTTCGGCAAGTCAGGCAAGTTACCAGCCACCGCATAAAAAGACACAGTGGTTTTAGTTTCACAGCCAACCAATTGTTTTCCGATAGGTCCAGAATATTATTTAGGCCCAGAAGTGGAACCATCTAATGTAGAAAATAGATGTTGGAGCGGTAATTCATTAGCATGAAGTAAACAAACACACCATTGTAGCGGCCTTTTTAAATATTGCTCTAAATATTGAATCACGCCACCCTTCCAACCGGTATTAGTTGCAGTTCCGTCACATCCCACGCAAATCACGTCATCTAACTTCCAACGTTGTCCCTCTAATAAAGTTGTGATCGAAATCTGAATTTCCTTTCCAGTCCCACGGTTCGGCGTTGTGTGACCTACATAAATTGACCCAGGTTCAGCCAAAACTGAGACGTGCTCTTCTAAAACTTCTTTGCGATGGTAGTGATTCCCTATTTTCTCATTTATCAGAGTATTGTCCTTACGTCCATCAAAGTAAATGCTCTTTATAACTATGCTTCCAATTTCTTTTGAGGCTTTGGTCCGGCCCTTAGATACCGCTCTGTGGATCTTGTTTTTGTCATTAACCAGCGTTAAATCATCGGTAGAAATCAAGCCAATGTCTGCCAAAACCGCCGAAGCAACAGCCGCAGCAGATCGCAACGATAAGCCGTATCTGTCGCAGACCTTAGCAACGATAGGCAACGGCAGTGTGTTTCGATTTGCCGTTGAAGTTGATGGCGCCTCTATTGACGGCATGTTGTTCGAGGATGCCTCTAATATTGGATTTATTTCTAGACAAGACTCACTCACCGTATCTTCGTAACAGGCTGAGTCCGAACAGGTTTCTTGACTAGAACAGAACTTTTTTGTTGTCCTTGTTGATTCTTCTATTTGTCTCTGCTGCCGTTTCATTAATCTAGTCGTTTCTTTCTTATCAATTCCGCCAAAAACCATTTTCCTGTCATTTCTCTGATCCAATATGAATTTTCTCTCATTGATGGGAACTTTCTTATGTTTTAAACACGAACAAAATTTAAGAGAAAAGCACTTACAAGCAGCAACGTCGAAGAGTTTTTCTGATAATACTGAGAAACATTTCAGTTTATTTTCATAGCTATCACTTCGTTTGCTTTTGGGGTATCTTTTCAAATGGAGGTTTTTTTCGAAATATAGTTTTTGTAATTGAATGATTCGCTCTTTTGTTACGATTGGAATCGAAATTTTGGTCCAAATGTCGCAAAATTTTTCAGAAACAATCGCAAATGTATTTGAATTTGATGGATCTTTTCCATTGTACTTCAATTTTAGATCGTTCCTGACGAATAAAATATATTTAAAGCGTCCTTTATAGTTAGTAGCTGTCGATCGCCAAGTTCTTCGTAAGGTCCCAATATAGCACAAGTAGTTTCACTACGCCTCAGAGTCATTATAAATAGTCACAAAAATTATTCAAAATTTCATTTGCGACCGATCACAAAAGGCACCTGCACAAAACTAACGCAAACACGAACTTAGTCAAACTTAGAAACAAAAGAGCATTAATTTTTAGAACAAAAGCGCACAAGAAGAATAACCTTGGAAAAAGTACCGTTTTACAAAAAAAAAAAATAACAAGCCTGTGTTAGATAACACGGGCGCATAGGTCAGACGTAGAATACGTTAGTCATTTTGCAATTAAAATATATGAATTAAATATAATTTTTGATAAATGATTTAAATCTATCTAATATATACGCATACAGCTGATAGCTAGTTATTAAGTTTTTGTAACATAAGTGCACAATAGATTAGCTGCTTTCCAACTACTTCCCAATGTATCCACAGAAATGTGTTTAGGAAAAACGCCATTGATATAGTGAGCATATACATCGCCAATCCTTTGTATTAATGTACATACACACACATTTACACGCTGCTCGCAGAAGTAAACAAACGACAGCAAAGATCTGTAAACTTTCAAGCACACGCTCGTTTCACGTCCACGCTCCCCTCCCTTCATTTTATGTTCCCCTCCCAAACGAACTAATAACCGACCGATCCAACAAAACGAAATGTACACACACACACATTTACACGTTGCTCGATAAATAAACAAAGCACAGCAAAGCCAAAATCATTTGATTTCACAACAACAACAAGAAAAACAACAGCGGCATTTACAAACCAACAACAACAGCGGCATGTACAAAAAAAGTCTAAAATATCATGCTCTTAAATATTTATTTCCTTAACTACATAAAACTGTTATATATAGACATATAATTTTTTTAATGTAATTCGAAACAAAACATATTACCAAAACTGAGTAACGTATAAAAATTGCTAAAATATGTTTTAATATTTAAGTAAAAGTGGGTGAAAGTTGACAAACATTTTCTCAAAATTTTGTGCTCCAGATCAACACCCCTACCTTACCGTATAACGTATTCTACGTTAAAAAATTTCTATAAAAGCAAAAAGCCATATATGGCGTTGTATGAGGTAGAGGATTGAGGGTATTTCCAGGTAGAAACCTAGCAAACATTAAGTGATTGGGAACTTGTCAATGCATGCAAATCGAAATATTATGCTTTCATTATACTTGAATGCAATAAAAAAGTTAATATTTTTGTATATTTAATTGAGTTCAGCAAAATTCAAAACTGCGGAAAATTACAAAAAAAGGTAACATTTTCAAAATTTTGAAGGTCGGTAGAACCCTGAAGATATAATTTTATTTTAATTTTAAAATTATTTTTGTAATCTGTGATCAATTACGCAACTTTTGCGAGGTCTTGCGTTTAGAAAAACTAAAACAAAATATTTCGGGACACCCTACTGTGCGCGCCTCTTGTACTTGAGATACGGGGTTTGATCCCTGCTCTGACCACCTTAAAATGTCTTTCGACGGCGCATAGTGGCTAATTTTTTTAAAACACATTCCAAAAATCACAACTTTTGAACTACAACAGATATCGATTTGAAACTTTTACTGATAAATTTTGAGACCTCAAAGATTATGTGCTGTAAAAATGGTAGTGTCACGCCTAAAAGAAAAGGGCGGGGAAAGTGGTAGATTACAGACTTTTGTTTTTTGTGCTTTTGTTCTCGAAGTACAGATAGAAAGTTTGCTTCAATCGCAAAGAAATTTGCCACATCTTCGTCTTTTGGGCCAGAGACAATCTGTACTAAAATTGAGAGAAATGATGAGGATCCTGGTGGTGTTGAAGATGAAGACGTAGAAAATGTAGAAAATGCAGATATTGAGCCACCATTTGCAGGTCCTTCAACAAGTAGTACACTAAGAAGTCATCATCGTACTGCACGCACTGGAAGTACCGCGATCGTCCCACATATTATCATGCAGCGGCCGTAACGTGTTGCCTTAGCAACATGTTTGAAAATGACGCCAACCCAGCAGTTTGCTTACACTAAAGCGCTCATAGAAGAGGCAGGTGGAGATACATCTAAGATTGCAAATTCGTACACAAAAGCAGATAAATATCGACACAGAGTTGTAACGACGATATCGAACACTAGTAAGGAAGAGTGGATTCCTCCAAAGTATGCAACTCTTCATTGGGACTCAAAACTTATGCCATCATTGACTAACCAACATATAACGGAAGAAAGACTTACAGTGGTAGTGGGGAATAATGGTGAACTCAAGCTTATCGGTGTTCCAGCATATCAGATAGGAACAGATGAACCATTTGGAGATATCATTGGTAATCTTACTGTTCGCTTGCTGGCTTCTTGGCACTGTACCGATTCCATCATCAACATGACCTTTGATACAACACCATCCAACACAGGGCATATGACTGCAGCATGTGTAACCATTCAGAAGCAGTTAGGTCGTGCTCTTCTTTGGTCAGCCTGTCGCCACCATGTTGGGGAAGTCATCTTGTCACATGTTTTTGATGACCTTAAGATTGAAGTATCGCGGTCACCAGATGTTACCCTCTTCAGAAGGTTTCCTAAGAATTTTTCCTTGTTGAAGACAACTGCTTGTGGTGACACTCGTGAGCCATTGTCACGGTTCGACTGTTGCTCATACAGTGAGAAGGTGCAAAGCTTTATAGGTTAACTGAGAACCTGTGTTTTGGAGAAAACTAAATCTGTGATCAGTGAAGGGAAGGCTAGAGATGACTATCTAGAGTTTGTGAACCTGTGCAATCTCTACCTTCGGAATTAGTTAGATGGGCAAACCAAGCCATCCTTTAGACGACCAGGAGCACTCCACAAAGCCCGATGGATGGCCAAGCTGATATACAGCATTAAGATAAGTCTGTTCGAGCAGCAGATTCAAGAATTACCTATTGGGACAATAACAACAAAGCAGGAAGTTCTAAAGGTGAGGGAATTTGTGAATTTTGCAACCCTCAATTTATAGTACCTGGTGGTTTGTATTTCATCTTTTGAAGTTAGATTCCCAGTTCTTGACAGCGGATGTTGGGATATGGCCAGAATGCGCTTCCTACCAAGAATCATTGATTAACATACAATCGGTAAATGTTGTGAACGATTGTGCTGAGCGTGGTGTAAAACTCTGCTCTGATTTCCTAGCAGCATCCAAAGGCGAAGACCATTACCAGAATGTGCTGCAAGTCGTCGAAAAAAATCGCAAACAGCAGCCAAACCTGCGTAAACGCTAAAAAGACACTGAATAAGTGTTTCAACTGAGCACCAGCCACATCAGCCAGTAATCTTACTATGACATTAAAAGCTGTACATTAAAATGTAACAGTGTCTACACGTTGTTAGTAACCTTATTGCCTTATTAAACAATATGAAGATAAAATTCCTAATGTAATTTTTTTCCAAATTTTAAGTGGGTGGTGGACCCCATAAATGATGTTCCAAAATTACAATTTTTTTTAAAGCAATTCTCCTTTAGTATATGTAACAAAATAAACATAGGGACAAACACTTCCTACAAACTTTTGGAAATAATGGGGCGTTAGGTGCACCCTAATACACATGATTCAACCGATTTACATTTTGACAGCTTTAAAAGCCGCATCCTCATGAAATTTGGCTCATCTTCGTATTTTGGGCAATAGACAATCTGTACTAAAATTGAGAGAAATCAGTTCAGATTTAGATATAGTCCCCATATATATGTTCCTCGATTTGACCAAATACCCCTCTAGAGGTCATATGAAAATATATATTCGTGTACCGATTTGCGACATGGTTGTGTTTCTAGTCTTATACTACTTTCTATTAATTAGTACTACTATATATTTCGTCAAATAACAGGTGTTTCATAATTTATTGAAAATGGCCTTGTGGTATTACCAACTATTTGAACTATTTTTAGAGAGTGATAGTACTGAGAACTTTATAATAGCTGTAACTAAAGAGTTAAATTGCAAGAATATTCGGGAACATGAAAATACATTGAAACGATTTTATAGGAATTTAAGAACAAAGTGGATTGCAAAACATCGGTTCCGAAATAGATTCAATGCAGCTTATGGAACCTGGCTTGAAAACAATACGTTGAATTTTGATGGCATTCAAATGGAGAAACCCAGTACTTCGGAAAGCGCTAGAGGAAGGCCCGAAGTTTCAATTGATAAGTGCTCGAAACGTAGCCGAATGAGGAAGCTTGTTGGAGCTACTGAAAATATATCAACGGTAAATCTTTCCACAGCCTTATCACTAAAGTATACCAAGAATAAGGAAAGGGTTAAAGGCAGTATAACAGCAGCAATATCCGAGGCGAGCCCTAAAAGGCTTCAAAGAATACAAAAAAGCATTCCTACTCCACCGAACTCTACATTAAATCTAAAGTATAATAATGAAGAGGCCCTAGCTTTGTTTCTCGATTTGGGGTACCAAATGGGAGTCAGCCAAGATTGTCTTAGCAAAGCTTTGTTTCTCGATTTGGGGTTATCAAAAGAAAAATGTACAATATTGCGCAACTCCTTAAAAAAAGAACGTAGACATTCTGCCAAGCTATTCTGGAATAACGTCAGCCAAAAAGGAAACTGTGCCACTTTCTTGTGAGATAACAGATGTACTAGCTAAAGTTAAATTTCAAGATATGTTGAATCACACAATCACACTGCTCAGCGGATAATCACTACAAAAATCATGGAAGAACTTGATTTACTTCCACGTGATCTAACATTACTAACAAAATGGGGCTGCGACGGATCCTCAGGACAAATTGCATACAAACAAATAATTACGACATGTAACGATGAGAGCTTTTCTGAATCAAATATGTTTATGGTTTCAATTGTTCAATTGAGGTTAAAGTCTAGTTTGGCTGAACATTTGAAAAACCCTCGACCATCTTCAACTCACTTTTGTAGACCAGTAATGTTTCAATGCGCTAAAGTCCTGCACAAATAAAAACCACTGTTGACAACATAAAACATGAAATCGGTGAACTGCCTCCAACAGAAATTTGCATTCATAATAAAATGTTTCGTATAATCCACGAGCTTTTTTTTCACAATGATCGATGGAAAAGTCCTGAATGAAATCACAAATACATAATTTACACGAACTTGCGCAATTTGTAAGAGGACACAAAATAACTTCCAGAGTTTAAATGAATCAATAGCTTATGGACACAACCACCAGTATGGGATGTCTCCCTTACATGCCAGAATGCGGTTCATGGAATTTTTCTTAAAGCTGGCCTATACTCTGCGTGAAAAAGAAGGTGATAAAGCGGATGTCAAAAGGAAAATTCAACAGGAATTTCGCAAGGAAATTGGGCTCCTAGTAGATCAGCCGAAACAAGGTATCGGAAACACTAACGATGGCAACACTGCAAGGAAATTTTTTAATAATGTAGACATCACTACTCGTATAACAGACTCCAAAATCATAAAGAGGGTGCAGGTTTTGCTTAATGTTCTTAACTGCAGGGAGAAAGTCGACGCAAATAAATATGGAATTTAGCTGCAAGAACCGCCGAGTTATTTAAAGAAAAATATCCCAAACAAAAATTAACCCCAACGGTTCATAAAGTTTTAGATCACGGCCAACAAATTATAGCGCACCTGTCTCTCCCTATTGGAGAATTATCAGAAGAGGCACAAGAATCCAGGAACAAGGATTATAAAAAGTACAGTCTCTCAAACACTCGAAAGTTTTCTCGGAGAAGCCAGAACGAGGATTTGTTTAACATGCTCTTAGCGTCGTCTGACCCACAAATTTCATCACTGAGACATGTTAGATCAATACCGGACTTAAAAATTGTATATTCGCCAGAAATTGTTGCTTTGTTTAAAAACATTGATGATTGTTTCGTAGAAAATTAAAGTTTTTCAATAAAAGCGTAAAATTGTTGTTTTCGTATGGGGGCGTACTCTTCTAGGGGGCGTGGCTTAGTCAGTGAATATAAATTCAAAACTGTTTCTTGTAATTTAGTAATGTGCCAATTTTCTGGAAGTTATCATACCAAATAACAAAGATAATAAGTAATAACTCTAGTACAATAGCTACTACTCAACCTGTAATGTGGAATGGGTTGACTCATAAAAGGTCAAATATCTCCAATCGGGCACGATTGTGGTAATGTTTTTTTTTAAACTGTCTCACGAACGTTCCCTCAATAATACAAAATTTTCAAATTTTCTGGCACGCCCGGCCGTTTTTTTAAAACTCAACTCAAAGTTTGAAAAGCAAAATAAAATAATAAGGGATTTAAAAAAATTTTTATAAAAATTAGGCCTTTATAAACAATATATATATTTCTTTTAATATCTTTGAAATTGTTCGTAAAATGAAGAGAAACAAATTTATGGTTTTATCTCCAACCGATTTTGAACAAACACTAGTTAAGCTCTGCATTTATATTGTTTTTTTTTGGCATTTTTCATTCCTTTTCAAAATAGCCCAATTTTGACCAGCTGTACAAACTAAACTATACACTCAAAATGGATGATATTTCCGAATTTGATACTTCAATCAGTTCTCAATTGAAAACTATAAACCTTTTCTGCCAGCCAAACAATTCGAAATTGGATTTTTGGCACGAGTTTACGTCAAATGAGCCACTGTGCGGCGGTCACCTCGCATAGTGACGGCGACACTATCGAGTATTTAGCCATGAAAATGCTCATTAAAAATGACGTTCGGAACCGGTGTAAAACTGTAGGTCCCAATCAGTGAGTATAAAACTAGAAAGCGCACAGCTCACTGATTGTGAGAAGCTCTCCCCGATTCCTTCATGGGATGTAATGGGAAACCATTTTTTTATGTACATAGATCCAATACTTTCAAATATCAGCGTATGAGGAAGGGATTAAGTAAAGACTGATAAGATTTATAGGTACATATTTAGATTTCACAACCCGGCAGTAATAAATGTGGGCATCTCAAAATATGTGCCAAAATTATAAAATATTATTACTAGGGGATTGTATGTCAACACAGAATGAAGTTAGTAAATTATTTTTAAAATCTTTTCTCTTGAAATGTATAAAAAAAATTAACAAACTTCTAAAACTACTGTTATAATGTTTTCAAAGAATTAATTAAGAATTTTTAATGCAACTTTTCTATGAACATGTTTCGTAAATTTTGTAAAATCCAAAACGTTTTAGTTATAGGATAAATGAAGAATTTTTATTGAAGAATGTTTCATTAAATTTAGAAAAAAAAAATTCTTTCAGTGCAAATACCTTTCACACTGGTTAATTGTGATCTGGAGGTATGACTTAGCCTGCCTAACCACAGCCTCTGCGCCATAAAGAAAGACAGTCTGTCTGAGAGTCTGATATAGCTGGATCTTCGTTTCGCGCTGGAGAGTCTTATCTCTAAACTGCTTGCTTAAGCAAGCATACTTCTCCACTTTGATTTGCAGGCTAACTTTACTGTTCCTGTTCAAGGCAGAGCCGTGGCAAATGAATTAGTCCACCACCTCGAAATAACAGCGGTTGTCAACGCTCACCTTTTCATCCAATCGAAACCTTTAATTTTGTCCTGCCCTCGTTTACTGCCAAACCCACTTTTGCTGATTCTTTCTGTATTGTCGAAAATACCGCAGTAACTTCTCGCAGATTTCGTAGCATTTGCTGCTGATAGTTTCATTCGCGTGAACTGCAGCTTTTCTCGCAATGATTTCAATTAATACGTTGAAGAGATCGCAGGATAGGTTGTTGCCCTGTCTCGTACTAAATGGTTCGGTCAGATCTTTACCAATCTTTACCGAGGATTTGAAGATCAGACCTGCAAAAAACGGGGTTAGTCTTTCGCACATTGATATAGCTGATACACATACTCGAGTCGTCGTTTTTGAAAACAAGACACAGTATGCTAAGACTACAATCTTCGGGCAAGCAATTGACTCGCCAGATTTTGCGTTTGAGTTGATGTATGCACCTTTCCAACTTATAGCCGCCGGAGTTAATCAGCTCAGCCGTTAGCCCATTAGCACCAGTGTCTTTGTTGTTTTTAAGCAGGGAAATTGCATTCTAACTTTGCTTTGGTTATGAGGGGACAGTCGGTGCTGCAATGGTTAGTGTGCGCGCCTCATGTAAATGAGATCCGGGGTTCGATCCCTGCCCTGACCACCTTAAATTTCTATCAGCGGCGGTCACCTCGCATGGTGATCGGGCATTTAGCCATTAAAAAGCTTCGCAAAATACCTTTCGGAATCGGTGTAAAAACTTTAGGTCCCAATCAGTGAGTATAAAAGTAGAAAGCACACAGCTCACTGGTTGCGAGAAGTTCTCCAAAATTCCTTCAGGGAGTGTAATGAGAAACCATTTATTAATGTAGGAGGGGGCAGTCGACGCCATAGGCCTGTACACCCTCTTCTATATTGAAGTCTCCTGGGAAATATTCTCTCGCCATATTCCTAACAGACTCTGCACATCTGCGACAAGATTCCTATCCTTATTCGTACAACAGGGGCCCTGATCCATGGTCATTGGTTTAACTTTGTATTTTTCGGTAAAATTTACAGGCCTCATTCTTCTTTTGGTTCGATTCAATTTCTGCAATAATATATATACGTACGTAGTAAAATAAACGTGGATACTTAACTGAAATTTATTCAATTTAATTTCGTCTAATAGACATATACATTCCTTACAGACTATTTCTTAATAGTAAATAAATTCTAACATCTTTTTATATTCACTTAAATTAAAAGAAATATCAATATCATACAATGAGCAAATTGAGTTAAATTCTCTTCGACATCGTAAAATAGGTTCATTCATGAAATAATTCGTTCTACGGCAGGGTATATGGATGAATTCAAATTGGCGCAATCTTCTCGAAGGTACATTAAAGGATATTAGATTCAACAAATAATAATTCCACAAATAATTTTGTAAATAAACATAATAGATTGAAGACTTCTTCGCTTGCATAACAGCGGCAGGTGAATCAATCTAAAGCGTGATTCATACGTTGGTATCGGCTGATCAAAATGTAATGATATCAAAGAAAATTTAATGAATTTCTTCTGTATTCTTTCAGCTCTGTTAATTTGCGTTGACGTAGAAGAGTTCCACACAATTTGTGTATATTCTAGTTTAGATCTAACGAAACTAGTGTATAAAATTTTACGTCCATATTGATCTACAAATTCCATGCTATGACGTTTAATAAAGGCAAGAACTGAGTACGCATGAGGAATTATATAATCTCATATATAATCATATATTGAAATTTAGCTTGGAGTCAAATAATACTCCAAGATCCAATATTTCAAATACTTGCTTAATAAACCTACCATCAATGTAGTAGTCCTTTAAAATCGGACAGTGTAACCTTCCATAACACACATAAAAACATTTCCCTGGATTCAAAAATAGACAATTCATCTCACACCACTGAGTAATTGAAAAAATATCGATTTGTGATAATGCAGCATCAAACTGATTAGAAATATAGTTAAACAGCTTCATATTATCAGCATACAGTAAACACTAAGAAAAAGATATACAAGAGCAAATATTATTAATAAATAAATTAAACAACAACGGACCTAAAACACTGCCCTGTGGTATACCAGATGTAGCAGTAAATGGGGTGGAAGAACAGCCATCAATCGATACATAATATTTTCTGTCGGATAAGTATGACTTTATCCACTGGAGAATTTTAGAATGAAATCCCATTTTAGCAAACGTATAAACAAGAACATGATGTGAAACTTTATCGAAGGCTTTAGAGAAGTCTAAATAAATAGAATTCACGTGATATCCCTTCTCAAAGGCTGCCAGGCAGAAGTTTGAAAAAGTTAAAAGATTCGTTGTCGTCGATCGGCCCCCAATAAACCCATGTTGATTGGGTGATAAAAAAGACTTAACAGAAGAGAAAAAAGTTTGATATATAATGTATTCAAAGACCTTGGCAACAACGAGTAATTTGGAGATTGGTCTATAATTGCGAATATTTGATGTATCTCCGGTTTTGAAAATTGGTGTTATTGAAGATCGTTTCCAACTATCGATAAAATGAACCTCTTGAAGTGATCTGTTAAAAATTAAGTTTAGAGGCAAGCATATGGAAGAAACACATTTTTTCAAAAGAAAAGTAGACAACCCATCACTGTCAAGTTTATGGGACTGTCTAGTACTTTCAATACCAAACTGAATATCTTTGTCATCTACTTGTATAAATCCTAAATCTATACACGACTTGACTAGTTCCAAAAAATTTTTGTTACTAACTTGCATAGCATCAGAGGAATTAGACTGAAAAACCTGAGCAAAAAGATTCACCAAATCCGAGGTTGAACTTGCGGATATATCCTCAAAATGCATGACTGATCGAATATATCGACATGTTTTCTTAGACTGAATATAATGCCAAAATGATTTTGGTTTTTTTTTAATTTTATCTTGAAAACGCAGTACATAGTGATTGTATATGAATTTATTTAATACAATACAATACAAGTGTTTGATATCCATATCATTTGTAGATTTCTATTTGTTATGAAACTTATTTCTCAGGTTTTTGAGTTTACATAAACCTGGCGTGTACCAAGGAAATTTATAGATTTTATGATCACGCGGACTACAATTTGCTCTAATAATGGAATTAATAATTATTACAAATTCAGAGTACCACAGGTCTACAGATTTATTCAAAATCAAATGTTCCCAGTCAACATCCATTATAGCCATATTCACCAAACCAAAATCACAGTTCTTAAAATCAAAAAATGTAGAATAAGCCGAATTAATTTTAGGAAACTTCAAAAAGGATATATTAATTTCAAGTGGAATGTGATGCATATCCGTGCCATGGAATGTATGATCACATGATTGTATATCATAAGTAATATTTCTGCTAATGAAGACTAGGTCTAAAATTCGATTTAAAGCATTAACGAACCTATTTATTTGACACAGTTCTAGACTTAAAAAGCTGTATAATAAATTAATTTCATAACAAGTATTAACATTTGTAGCACACATATATTGGAAATTAGGGAAGAATGTCCAAATTAGCTTATTTAGATTGAAATCTCCTAAAACTATCTATTCTGAAGTACTATATTCATCAACAAGATCCAAAAAATTTTGAACATGGCCATCATATATAACATTTGAACTAGAAGGAGGTATATACGAGACGAATATTAATAATGATGATGTTTGACCAACCAACTGCACACATATGTAGTTGATCCAACAAGGAATCAGCATTCAGCAAGTTAATTAAAACAGCCTGGATTTTACGACGAACAGCAATCCGAACGCCACCACGTCTGGAACAGTTAGTTTTAATAGCATCTCTATCCTTCCGAAAAACTTGAAAAATACTCGTATCAAAATATTCTTCATCCTTGAAATCTTTATTCAGCCAAGTCTCAACTAGAACAATATCATCATAGCAGCATTGACTGAATTGCATAAAAATATTGTAGCTTTTACTTCTCATACCTGACATATTCTGATAGTAAATCGCCAATAATTCCTCATTATGAGAAGGAATTACGTTTGTTTTGAAGCTGGGTGACCCTTGTGAAAAAACTTAAAAGGACGGACCTTAACGTCCATTGGCCATAACGATGGTTTCAAGAGCTCATCATACAACGTCGATGAGATACCCAATTTAAAGATTATACTCCTCAAATCATTAACATTGACATCTTTCGCCGTCGGTAAAGCAAATGATCTCTGCTGAATTCCAGATGATTTTCAATATATCGCAATATATGATCTTCCGTAACAGTTGGCTTGAATCAAGTTCCAAATTTTCGCCTTCTCCTACAACTAAAACTTTATTACGCTTTTTTCTGTTTGATACCTTAACCCATTCCAAATTGTTTGCTGGTATATCACCTTCATTAGCAATCTCATAACTCTCAAAGACATGCAAAGCAAATAAATCTCGCGAACCTTCAGCAGCAGAATAGAAACTCGATCGAGCAGCAGCATCATGTACTATTGTTGTATTTCCTTCCAAATCCACAGGCCTCACACTCGTACCAGCAACAACAGTAGCTAAGTCCACAATATCAGTAGCAACAATAACATCACTGGCAATTCTTCTCTCAGTACCATCAACGTCGAGCGTTTAAGTTAAGTTAAGTTAAATTAAGTTAGAGCGACCGGTTATTTCACCAACATTACCACACCAGTCATCAGGCAAACGACCTCTCGATGAACTTGTACTTAAATCTGCAGATTCGGCATTTTGCATATTCTCTTTTATAAACGATCTTTACGAGCATAATGATGTTTTCAACTCTTTTAATTCCAAAGAAAGCGCATTAACAGAATCAACTAAAGAGATCGATGCATTAAGACACGAATTGCAGTTAAATACAATGGTTTTGAAGTTTTTCAACAAATCAAAAGTTGGTTTTCATCAATTTTTGAGGAAAAAAAATTAAACTTTGCATTGCAGACCTTACACTGAACGAATTTATCACTTCGAAGGGATTTGAAACAAACCGTACACAACGTTTTCGGCGGAGAGTACATTATTAGCTTCTTATTCGTACAAAGGTCAGACTGAGACTTGATGAATGCTTACCCATATTAATTTGAAAACTTTTTGTTGTAGAAATTCAACGAGACCTGTGCGAGTTGATCTTTTACTTTGTGTAAAAGTGTAATGCTGGAAATTTGGCGGAAATTGGCGATGTTAAGGGAAGAGTACGGAAAAGTTGTGACACACTTTCAACAGGTCTATTCCAAAAAAAGATCTGAACTGCAGTGAATTGCTGGTTACAGGCCGCACGTACCAACGTCAAACCAAGCGAAAAAAATGTTCAACGTACCTTGTATAAATATAAAGAGGAACTTAAGCAACACTAACGAGAGTTAAGGAAAGCTAAAAACAAAACCTGTATCGATTTCTGCAGTAGAGTGTTTAGGGCTCATCCGAAGCGTCGAGGCTAGGGAAAATTTTTGGCCGCATAACCTTGTACAATTTGGTACCTGTATACACATTTCCTGCCAATTTTCAGGGTGAACTAGATACTTTACGTGGAGATTCCATTGAAGTACAGCCCTGGGCTATACAATTCTTCAAATATTTCAAGTCGCCAGAACCGGAGAATGCCTCGCCTGCGTAACTACAAGCAGTCGCTTACAGCTTGGAGCTCTGGGTTAAAGAGTTCTACTCCGGTTGTATATATTAAGCATGCCTACATACGTTTGAAATGAAGGGAAACTAAGATTGTCTTCATTTCTAAAGCGGGAAAATAATATTAGCAAAAAAATTATGCATACTGAGACCCCGATTTGAACAGGAGAGTTGAGCTGACACGCACTTACCGATTTGCGGAAAAACACATGTTTTTGATGTGTTAACATCTATAGCGGCGTATAGGGACTAAATCTATAATAGTCAAAATCTGCTAAAACCAGATTTTATGCTGCTGCTAAAACCATCGCAGTCGACGTTATGGTGACATACTAATACGTCAGCTACTTCGTACAAAGTATGTGTGATGTTGTGTGTTTGGCTGTTTCGTTGCAGTTGATATGGCAAACATGTGGTTATGTGACACACGTATACGTCAGCTACTTTGGACAAAGTATGTGTGATGTTGTGTGTTTGGTTGTTTTTAGTAGTAGTAGTAGTTGTTGCAGTTGTTGTTGTTGGTGTTGTTGTTTTTTTATTATAGTGAAATAGACTTGTGTCGAACTCGTTCACTAGTTCTCGAACTCGTTCATTTAAGGTGCCCGGACGTAACAATCACGAACATACTCGCCGTATCGAACATGTGCATTATGTTCATGAGGGTGATGTCTGGTCACCCTAAATGAACTAGGTAGTTCATGAACTACCCAACTCTATAGTGAAAGGTAAGTGCAATAAAATGTGGGTGCGGAGCACTCTCAGAGCAAAGAGAGTAATGACGTATTATACGTATATAAAAATGAGATAGCAAGAGAGCAACGACAATTTTGTGAACTTCAGTAGCGTACGTACGAATATAACAATGTATGTATGTACATATATACAAGTGTCTGTCGCTTTGCATTCTTTGACTTTTGTGGGAATAAAACAAAAAGTATTGAGCAAGAAAATAATGACACATGTGCTTGCACTGGGTCTTTAAATAATTTTAAGTATTAATATTATTTAACTGTAACGTCATCATATGATTGAACGCTGTTTTTTATATTCCAATGTAACATTTACTAATGTGTTTACAGAAATCGAACAGGTACCGTGTAGCAAAAAGGTGTTAACACATCGCCCGTGAGTTCGAACACTCATTGGTTTTTTTTTTTTTTGAAATGCCACATTTGGTACCACTACTAAAGGGCTGCCAAATGCGCTTATTTGGAGGCAAATTGATTGTTGTGAATCATGACTACTTAAACTCAGTAACACTTTACTCCTTCTGTGCACTGGCGAAGCTGTGAAATCTTGTATTATATCGATTCATATTCCAAATTTGGCATATTATATACCGACGCTGGCTAAGCCGTGTCACTAGAATAGATGAGAATGAATCATTGTGAAAGGTATTTGAAAAAGAAATCGATGGACATCGAGAAATAGGACGACCAATTTTACCAACCGAGGAAAAAAACTGAAGAAAAATGCCGGTTGGAGAAACATGTTATCGTTGTTTTATAAGGCCCCTTACCAATACATATTAAGTAAGTAATATAGCATCTTATTAGGTGAATCGTTTTGGATGTGTAAACATCTATACGCTGGGGGTAAAAATCTTTTTCACAATACAATCACAAATTTAGAGTAAGATGTGCGATGTAATCGTTAACCAATCGTAAAGCGTTATCAAATCGGTGTGAGCTATGTATGAGTGTATTAGTGTAATCATACGCTGCATACAATATACTCAACACCATCTAGTGTGCAATAGTAGCTACTAATTTTCACTAATTGTCGTACATTATGTTATCGTAGGCAAATGAAAACAAATAAATAAAATAAATACAAAAACCTTTAATTTTAATAACTTTTAAAAAGATTTTTTGCACTTTTAATAAAAAATTTACTAAAACAAAGGAAAATAAGGAAAACTAAAAACTGAACTTGTCAAATATAAGGAAAACTAAAAACTAAAAGTTTTCTTCATCTTTGAGATTGTCATTCATACTTAACAGCTGCATATAAGCACCATCTAGTGTGCAATAGTAGCTACTAATTTTCGAAAACCATTGCTGTAAAATAACATTACATTTCAGTAAACAGCTGATTAATAACTTGTCAACCGCAACAAATGCAAAATAATAAAATATTTTACAAAACACCAAAAAAATTATAACTCAGAACATAAAACAACACAGGGTGTATCAAAACTGAATGGAGGTAATGTTAATTCTAATAAAATTTCTATTAGATTCCAATATAAATTAAGATTATAACATATCTTCATTACGTACTGTTGCCTTACACTGAAGCTGGTGCACGACAATTGGGTAACAATCTCCATCTCATGCTAATTATTATGGGTGGAGATTTTAATACAAATTGTGCAAACCCACAGTCACAAGCTTTATCAAAATTTTTATTTGACGTTTTCCACTTGCATGTGAGCAATTCTCCACAAACCCCCACAACTAACAATTCCACTACTGTAGATGCAGTTTTCCATAGATTTTTAAATACAATCGAGTAAAAAATTTAAATATGTATCTTATTTTAGTTACCATAAGCCAATATTAACTATTTGTACTTAAGGCATTTACCATAGATGGGCACTTTGCTGTATTACTAAAATTTCAGTAAAAATAATTCTTTAACTAGTACATTTTTAATGATTACTAAAATTTTTTTCAGCCATTTTTATAAAGTGCCTACATGATTACGATGAGGTGCATTGAATTTTCAGTAATCAGTACTGCCCGATTACTGATTATTATGAATACGGCCCTATGATTTGACTGGTAATGCAAATTAAATTTCATTATCAGTAAAAATTTACTGAATTTTTTCAGTAATAAGTAAATTTACTGCTTACAGTAATTTTTAATGCAGTACATATATACTGCAGTGTGCCCATTTACTAACCAAATAAGTTAAATAAAACAAGCAAAAACCAGCAAATTCCTATGTATTTACAATATTGAAAGTTTTGATACTTTTAATTGATTAATTAAAAACATATACTAAAAGCATAAGTACTTCCAACTTAAAAAAAATTTTTCATTACTAGATGTTTACACATCTCCCCTGTGATCGGACTCACACTAATTTTTTTTCTTTGAATATTGCAACCCTGAAGTTTGAAATCAAATCTGGTACCCAATAATTTGAATTACTTTCGGCAAATTACTTTGAGTGTTTCCAACATATGTAACTGCTATTTCAAATAAACTGTGTATAATGTTGGTAAATATTGTATTGTGTAGTGTTGAATGTTGAGGTGAGTTAGGTTGTGTTTCATTTACGGAAAGATTTCAACAGGCTGTTGTTTCACATCCCATCAAAGTTTTATTTGCACATGTCCAAGTTATTTATATATTTATAGGTTTAAGGTGAAATTCTACAATGATATATTACAACATGTGCAAATATCGTTTACACTTTGTCACCTGTGGATTTTAAATATAATTCTCAAGCAGAGATCAATATGTTCTGTGTTTTTTTTTAGCAAATTGTCAAAACGAAGATATAAAATGATTTAAACAAAGTGTAAGAACTCACACAGGAAAAATTAAATCATACCGTCATTATACAAAATATTTCCTGTATTATTTATAGTTGCAATATAGTTCACAAGAGTTTTCATTCAACCAATATTTATATAATTCAGATGTACAAACCAGACAAGCAAATTTAAAAAAAAAAAACATTTTCAAATCTTCACAAAAAAGGTTTTCCGTTTTGTTTTTTTATTGTGACATCAAGTATTTGGTTTGTTGTTCTAGATTCCTTTTTGCTCAAATTATTCACCAAAAATAACAAATTAATTTCATAGATTGCATTTCCTTTGATTTAGCTTTCTCTTCTGGTTTGCTCCAAATACAATAGATAATGTAAATACCCACTCACTGTTCATGTTAGCAAAATTAATTGTTGACTTTATAATAGTGCAAACTGTGCTATTATTATATTAGCTAGCAGGGTGTTGTATTTTGGAGTTATAAGACCATTATAAGGATATCAAGAAATCGCTGCTGAATTGTCGTACAGCAATTTTGGTATTAAGCAGGGTTTCTGTCTGACAATAAGGTTAGTTATTAAGACAAATCTATTGTATTGTGTCTGCGAATGAAAGAATCATTATCACTTCATCAAAACATTCATTGGTATATGAGACGTGTTGAATTTTCCAGGTTGTCTTTAAGTTAGACAATCTGAAAAGTTCAGGAATGAATACCTGAAATATGATCCCCTAAAAATGGAAATCCGGGTAAAAGTCAATTACAAAAACAGCAGACAGTTGTCCGAGGCCTTCGACCACGGACTGTCCCTGCAGGCTGTGTCAGAGACACGGCCATTAAGTTTAACGTACAATACGTCATCCGATAAGACAGAAAACATATATAACAATAAATGATAAATAACATAAGCAAATGAATTTATTTATTTGATAGTTACTTTTGATAATATACATAAGCTTATGGTAGGAAAAATGGGATAAATATGTTTTTAAATTAAAAGAGTAAGGATAAATGATAAATAACAGACGCAAATCAATTTGATTATTTGAAAGTTACTTTTGATAATATGATAGGAAAAACAGGATAAATATGTTTTTAAATTAACATTCAAATTTCTCGCAAAAACTAAGTCAATGGTTGTGTTATCAATAGTTGTGGGAGCATCGTTTCGAATATAATCCAAATTAAATGTATTGGATTATATTCGCAATCCAATAGTCCAATAGAATAGTTTTTATTTTAATTTACTAAACGTCAACTGTCAGCAGCTGTCAAACAGCATCACGCAGCATTGTTATTTTGCTTACTTGGCAGCACTTTCATTTAAAATAAAAATGTATATTTTCATATATTTTTTATAATTATATATCCATGTTAAATTCAAATTCACATTTAACATTTTGTTTCACTTAAATATATAAGCAAATATACGAAATTTCAATATTTCATCAATCAAAACAACAGCCGAAGGTTTGTGTCCACACTGAAACAGCAGCATAGTTTCTGTTCACGCTACAAACTCAAACACTCAACCAAACACCACACATATGTTTGAGTGTATGTGTTTAAACAATTTTCATTTGATAAATTTAAATATTTGGAAGATAATCAAATGTATAACAAACGAAAGATAACATCTTCATTTACCTAGACAAAAATTTTTAAAAAAAGTTATCTCGCCGTTTCCTCATAATCAATGAAATAAAGATTACAACAATAACAATCTGACATGACTCCCTATACCGTAAGGTAAGACGTATTCTACGTCAAAAATATAAATACATGCAAATATGAAGATCACGTTTTGAAGTAGTTTCAAAAAAAAAAATCACCGACGTCGACTACACCTGTTTACACTACACAGCTGCCAAGTCGAACGTGCTATTCGAAAATAATAATATGGTACATAATACGAGTTTGCTATTTATATTTCGGGAATAGCAAAGAATAAGAAATATTTTCAAATGAAAATGGCTTTATTGTCTTTCAAAATACTCCCTTGGTGATCAATATACGTTTGCATTCGTTCAAACCATTTGTCATAGGGGTTCTTCCATTCCTCCTGAGACACCTCCAAAACATATCTTTTAAACGCTTCAACTGCTTCTTCGGCACTCGCAAATCATTGACCATGCAGTTTACCTTTGATATTCGGGAACAAGAAGAAGTCATTGCATAAGAAACCAGGACTGTACGGAGGATGAGTCACAAAATCGATGTTTTGACTGCTCAAAAATTCACTTGTTTGACGAGATGTGTGAGAGCTCGCATTGTCATGATTAAGAATGATTCGTCTTTGGCGTTTGGCTTGACGACTTTATCTGAAAAATTCCGGCAAACAAGTGATCGTGTACCACTCAGAATTGACCGGTCAATGTCGATCAAGCGGAACAGTGGCGACATGGCCCATTCGGCCGAAGAAACAGGCGACCATTTGCTTCGCTGTGCTTCTTCCATGAACAACCTTTGTTGGTTTTAGTTCGTTTTGAAAGACTTACACAGTCGATTGCTGTGCTGTTTCCGCATATATCCATGAGTTCCTTGTCACGACTTTATACACGACTTTTGAAGCACCATAGTCGAACTTTTTAATCATTTCCTTACACAAATTAACACAAGCCTTATTTTGACCGATTGTCAAATTATGAGGGATCGAACGCGAACAAATCTTTTATGTGTTAACATCTATAGACACTGGTAGGGCAATCTATCAAAGTGAACACATGCAAACAACACACAGTGTTAGTATCACATACATGGTTGTTGTACAACAATAGTCTCTGCCTGAAAATAAGTACGATGGTATTGATGTAGTGGCAGTGAAAAAATAAGCAGGTCGTCGTCGCCAAATAGTATTGAATAGTCTAGAGAAGTCATGGAACGAATTGGAAGACTCAAAAGCACTGGCGACACCTGGCGAATGATTCCAAACGTATTAGTCTCTTTTTGTCATAACTTTTTCCGTTCATAATTTTGATGATGATGTGTTTTGAAACATTTCTGCTTTTTGTATTGTTTTATGTAATAACATTGTCGAAATGGTGCATTTATATTGAAATATTCTATAAAGAGAATATGACTCGTTTATGCTCGTTTACTAAGACTCTCTACATGAGAGCGGAAAAAGAGTGCAATTAGTTCTCTATTCTATTCAATACTTTTAGCCGTCGCTCTGTTTATGACAATTCAAAATCCATTAGTTCAGTGAGCTAAATATTGCTTTATTTATTTCAACAATATCACATCTAATGTTAAAGCAGATGTAAGAAAAAAGAAAGTGCAATAGCAAACGAGCCTTCGACAACAACTGTTTTTTAATTTTCAAATGTAACATTTACTAATGTGTTTATAGAAGTCGAACAGGTACCGTGTAACAAAAAGGTGTTAACACATCGCCCGTTAGTTCGAACTCTCATTAATTTGTTTACACCCAAATGTTCATGCCAAATCGAATGTACTGACGTGAAACTAATATGCATGGATGCCTATATTTCACGGTATGTTACATGATGATCTTGCGTTATCAGTTCACGCACAGCATCGGTGTTTTGTGGCAGAATAACCGATTTTGGATGACCCTCACGAAATTCATCCTGGTGCGAACGGCGTCCTAGACTGAACTCTTGCTACCAGCGATGTACAGTGATTTTTTGATGGTGCTTCTTAACTAAAAGTCAAAACAAGTTGATTGAGAACTCTTGTCTCGACAATCCACACCAAAAATCGTCGAAAAGCATCGCGCGAAAATTTTCACGGTTTAATTCCATTTTTTGACTGAGAGCAATTTTTCAACACACTGTAAATACAACAATTAGTGCTTTCCAATGGAAGTTCCAGTTTGTATCTGGAGACACTAGTATTGCCAGTTCCCAAAATATAAAGAGCAACCCGAAATATAAATAGTACATTGACGGTTGAATTCCATATAATGTCACAACTTGGAACATTTCAGTACTTAGTGATGTCTATTAAAAACCAAAACAGAAATTTCAGTTGGTTCAACCTACTTATTAATACCTAACCTGACAAACTGTCTCGCTTTTGGCGGAATTGTCCCGCTTTTTGATGTCTAATCCCCTCATGGATTTCAATTCCTTTTTTTTTTTTAAAGAGAAGGTCTTTAGAAATAATAAACTAAAATTTTGCTTGGCAGTTATATTACTTTAACGGACAATTTTCAACAATCACAAGCAAGATTTTAATTCACAATGTTACGATCGTTTCGAAATTTTTGAACTTCATCGTCAGAGACTTATCCGAAATAATTTGACAGGGTTTTTGATGTGTTAACATCTATAGATGCTGGACAGATTTGTATGAAATTTTGTGTGCATATCGTGTAGGTCTCAAAATCGGCCAACATCTATTTTTCATACCCCTAAATGATAAGGGTGACCCACCCCTATATAGAACACAGATTTGTCCGACTGCGAAACACAGTTTGTCAAACTGCGAAAAAACACACACACTGATGTAGCGGCAGCGAATAAAACTGAACAAATCAAAAATTGCAGCACTACGGGCTTTTTAGCATCATTTTCGATAAAAATCATATTTTCTGTATCGTTTGTTTTGTATAGTTAACGTTTCTGTCCGTTAAGAAACGGTTTAAAAAAATTCGTTTTTGAATTTGCTTATTACACACAAAGAACAATTTTGGTAATAAATGTTGTATAATATCACTTATTCATAGGCAACACGACATTTTCTTTGGCAACAAGACATTTTCTTTATTTTATGGGTAAAACAACTATAGGCAATTTCTATGTTCGGAATATTACCTCAGGATTTTGGTATACTAGCTGTTATGTATTGGAACTTTGCCTATTTTTGCGGCGTACATTTTTGTATACTTTTTAAGTAGGTTTATTACCAATTTGCTAATTTCTATAGTTGAAGATTTAAATTCATCTAAAGAAAATATATTTTCCTGTTTACAAAAGGAAAACACTTATTTTTTTATTAAACATTTTTATTGACCATGAAAATACATAGAAAGTAAGGTAATTTAGATTCAAAAGTATCGCGAAATGAACATTAAGATTCATTAGAATATTTTAGTTAAATTTACTGATTTCATAATCCACCCAAGGCTGTTCATCACTAAAGTCCAGCACAAACTTTTAATATGTACAATATTTCACTTGATTCAGAAGTTGTATTCGGGCTATTGAGATAAGTATCAGAAATTCTGCCACCGCAGTCGTGGCCACACTGAAAGTTCTCTTTGTACGTATGTTGCAAAGAAAGTGTTTCGGTTATGACCAACTGGCGGAAATGAATGGCATACCCTCTTCATGTAACCCACCGGCTAAGGACCTGTGATTGCGTTTTATTGTAGATACATGATACAACTTGCCGACATTATCCGATGCGTCATACTTCAGATGACCACCATTGATATCTAGATATATAATTGCACCACAGCTGCAGGAAGGAGGCACAACCGTCACAGACTTTGCCACCTATGGTAAATTTAAGGTCTACAAAATAGTTGTGGACTTTGCGTCCTTTGGCCGGTCTTGTTACTATCGGTTTTCCATTGCTTCGCAATTGTATTTGAACAGGAACTTCTGTAGTACCTCCAACAGATGGAGGATATCCGCCATAAAAATATGTTCCGGCAGGTGCCAAAATCTGTGGTGGGCCAACATATCTACCCGGTTTTGACCAAAAATACACTTATCGCCAGTTTTTCTGTCAGTGGTGATCTTCGTTTCTTAGTTAAATTCAGGTTAAACATCGAATTGTGTTTGCAGTCATTGTTTTACTATGATTTAACCCACATTGTTGGTTGGTTAACTTTTAGTCAGAACCATATAATTTTGACAATCAAATTACTGACGGTCAAAATGAGAAATGTTAGATTGTATAAAATATATGCTTCTGTTTTACGTATTCGTTAAATGATTGCGCCTATATAGTTTTTTTTACACATTTTTGTTAAAATAACTTCGATTTCATGAATCTCTTTCTTATTTTACATAATTCCATTTTGTTTGTTCCTGTTTGTTGTTTTGGTATTTATCCCAAACTAGTTGTTTTTTCCAATAAGAATACAAGGTTTGCCATAATCCTTAACAATATGGCGACTTACATTAAGACACCACTTAAAAACAAATGCAAAGTTAACCTCAAATTAACTTTCAATTATGATACGATTAAGTAATCTTATAGTTAACTACCCACATAAAAACTGGCCATTAGTGCCAAATTCATAAAACTAAAAACATGCCATGTATCATTAATTTTTTTTTTTTGAATCAGTCATGTTTTCTATTCATCAAAGTATAGTTTATTCTTCTTAATATTTTATGAAATTGCTTACAAAAATGTCTAGACCAACACGCTTTGCGTTTACGAATTTCACATACACATTTGACATCCAACCCCTAGACATTTATAGTTATGTTATAATTCTTTATTGAAAATAAACGTTAATTTATGTCCATCCATTCTAGAAAAATGCTATTTATCGACAAAAAATGCTAGAGATAAAGAGAAAATTATCAAAAGTTTGCAAATTTTGCCCAAAAAAGTGCTAAAAAGCATTTTGCATCTTTTATCGGAAAAAAGTGCAGAAGCCCAAAAAAATACAGCAGACAGTTGTCCGAGGCCTTCGGCCACGGACTGTCCCTGCAGGCTGTGTCAGAGACACGGCCATTAATTTTAACGTAGAATATGCCATCCGAAAAGACAGAAAACATATATAACAATAAATGATAACATAAGCAAATGAATTTATTTATTTGAGAGTTTTTCATATATTTTTTATAATTATATATCCATGTTAAATTCAAATTCACATTTAACATTTTGTTTCACTTAAATACATAAGTAAATATACGAAATTGCAATATTTCATCAATCAACACAACAGCCGAAGGTTTGTGTCCACACTGAAACAGCAGCATAGTTTGTGTTCACGCTGCAAACTCAAACACTCCACCAAACACCACACATATGTTTGAGTGTATGTGTTTAAACAACTTTCATTTGAGAAATTTAAATATTTGGAAGATAATCAAATGTATATCAAACGAAAGATAACATGTTTTTTAAAAAAAGTTATCTCGCCGTTTCCTCATAATCAATGAAATAAAGATTACAACAATAACAATCTGACATGACTCCCTATACCGTAAGGTAAGACGTATTCTACGTCAAAAAGATGCTAGAAATGCACTAAAAATGCCGACCTGGCACCACTGGTGCGGATCACTCTCACAGCATAGAGAATAATGACGCGGTTATACGTACATACATATATAAAAAAGAGATAGAAAGAGAGCAACGAAAATTGTGAACTTGGGTAGCGTATGTACGAACATTACACTGTATGTAAGTGAATGCGTCTGTTGCTTAGCATTCTCTTTGTTTTTTGTGGGAATAAAACAAAAAGTATTAATCAAGAAAATAATGCAAATTGTCTTTAAATATTTTTAAGTGTTATTAAGTATTAATATTATTTAAATGAAACGTCATCATATGATTGAACGCCTTTTTAAATTCTTTATATTAACTTCACCTATATGTATGCATGTATGTATGCCGAAAAATGTTGGGTTGTTTTTAACCCTTTTCCCGTGATCCAATCGAGCTGAAACTTCGCAGGCAAACTAATGGCGACGACAAAAATAAACTGTCAAAATATGGGCGGGATTAGATAAAGTACCTCCCATACAATTCACAAATTAAAAATCCATTATTTCAGCTCCTGTTAACGGTATTTGAACAAAATTGGGTATGTTAATTAGGTGTACATGTTCTAAGATCTGCTGCAAATATGGGCGAGATTGGACAAAGGGGGCGTGGTCATATATAAAGAATTTATAGTCAATAACTATGTTTTTTACGGGTTGGTTATACGTATATAAAAATGAGATAGCAAGAGAGCAACGTAAATTTTGTGAACTTGTGTAGCGTATGTACGAATATAACAATGTTTGTATGTATATATGTACAAGTGTCTGTTGCTTTGCATTCTTTGATTTTTGTGGGAATAAAACAAAAAGTATTGAGCAAGAAAATAATGACACATGTGCTTGCACTGGGTCTTTAAATAATTTTAAGTATTAATATTATTTAACTGTAACGTCATCATATGATTGAACGCTGTTTTTTATTTCCAATGTAACATTTACTAATGTGTTTACAGAAATCGAACATATCGCCCGTGAGTTCGAACACTCACTGGATTTTTTTTCAAATTTTCTTCTTATTAATGTGATATTTTTTACTTTTTGCAACGAAGTTCCTTATGGCACGTTGCGGGATGGGGGCTAACTAAATGAAAAAATACAACTTTTGTTTTAACACCATTATGCTACATCCCACTATCATCAACTATGTTGTTGTTAGTTTTGTTTTGGTTTGTGTCTAGACTAACGAGATGTCTCACATATTTTGGAAAATTTCGTGTTTACTGGGAAGTTTTCTAGGTGGAGCCTGTGACCAATATTTAGTATATATAGTTTAGTATATATAGTTTAGTATAGTTTTGAACCCCACAAAAAGTTAATTTAGAAAAGCCAAAGTGAAAGAAGTTTAACTAAACAATATTTTCTTAAATAAGTGCGTTTTCTTAGAAAAAGTAAATTTTCTCTAAAAATATCTATTTATATTCTTAAACAAAGAACATTTTCTTAAAACAATACATTATCTTAAAAAAGTACCTTTGCTCAAAAACAGTAAATTTTATTACACAAGTAAATTTTTTTTATAAAAGTAATGTTTTTTTAAAATAACTACTTTTTACATTTTAAGTACAAATTGCCTTTTCGTAAAATACTATATTTTCTTCAAAGAGTACCGTTTTGGTAAATCAAACCAGCTTTTCTTGAGATATGTACCTACTCTTAAAAATGCACCTATTCTTGAAAAAGGACAATTCTAAAAAAAACCCATTTCCTAAAAAACTTTTTCTTCAAAACAATACCTTCTCTTAAAAAAACATTTTCTTACAAAAATTACTTTTCTTAAAAGTACCTTTTCTTAAAAATAAAATAATATCTTTTCTTTTCTATTCCTGAGAGCAGTAGCCTAAATTTTCTTAAAAAATAAACTTTTCGTAAAAAGATTACTTCTTCTTTAAAAAGTACCTATTAAAAAGTACCGGTTTTCGTACAGAAAGTAGTTCTTCTTTTCTTAAAAAAAACATTAGCTTTGAATACAAGAAGTACCTCTGTCTAAAAAAGACATTTACGGGAAAATGTAATACATATTCTGACAAAAAGGGCGAAAAAATATACTTTTTTTAAAAAAAAGATTATCATTTTACAAAAATTATCGTTTCTTAAAGATCCGTTTAAATTACCGTATTTGTCAACGGGTGCGTTAGGCGTGTTGGAACTAACTAGTACGTAATATATAGCGAAAGGAACTTCGTTCCAACCGGGTGTCCCCTGACACCTCATGTAATTTTTTATATTAATTTATATACTCCTCGGAATTAATGGTATATATAGTGGTATGGGGGTTGTACACAGTTCTTTATATTTTCTCTTCAGCATTAAGGACTACGCTACAAACATTTCTATATACAATTTAATTCGATTGTTGGTACTGCTTGTATACATTTTCATCAGAATTGTATTGAAATTTTAAACATTAAAATAAACATTACAATATATACAACTCTGTGATAAATATAGAAACTCACCTCAAAGCACTTAAACAATGCGAGTATGCATGAGGAAAAGAAGAACATGGTACAAAAAGCTGTCTGTTCTGGTGTTGGAATTATATAGACCTTTCAGTGTGTGCTGATGATACTTAGGGATCTTTGATCGATACTAATTCGCATATGTGAGTTACATGATTGAGTTTGTATATATACGATTAATGATCTACCGATGGTATCAATTCAGGCACAGTAGTTAGGCATCTGATGATGACCTTGTCACGGAATTCGAAACTAGTTATGCCAATGAGTGTGCTTAGCTGAATTGGCTATTATTTCCAACAAAAACCAACCATTTCTCAATTAGAAAAATTTTCCGGGCCTTGTAAGCTTGTAGTATGAATTTCTCATACATTAACTAAAAACATTACAATATTTTGTAAGATTACAGATTATTTGTAAACATTTCCATATACTTTGTATGCTATATTGTTTGTACCCACACAAGCGGCAATTCCTTAATGAACGTATATTAGAGAGGTATAGTTACGATCACAGTACCCCTGGTAGTTTGTATACTATACGAATGCGAACATGTATAGTAAATTGTGGATGCCTTTATGTTGGAATCTCGTACTACTGACAACCATGTTTGTCGCCGTGGCAAAATCTAACAGTCTCTATTCTCTCATCTGACGTTTCTTTTAACACTCTTCGTCGTAGGTTTGTGCAACTGAGAGAAAGTAAATTTAAAATTAACTTACACCAGGTGGAGGTACAAAATATGTTCACTTAACTTTTTCGGTTTAGAACTGAAAATTTTAAATGTATTTTGAACTTTTTGTTGACTTTTATCGTTGGTAGACATTTGTATTGTATTTAACACAACTAGTTTGCCACAAAAACACGAAATTTGATTGTTGTTCCTTTGTTGGACGTTGTTTACTGTTGCCTCTATCTGGTATTATTGAACTCATGTTTTCCACCGTCCAAAGTTTACTTTCCACCCTACCTATGACGTTTAATTTATTGAGAGAATAAATGTATCTTTGTATGTATTCGTCTACGGTCTCATTCCTTTATCCGACGTGATGTCGTGTGGACTGTATTTACCGATGGTTGGTTCAAAGACACTTTCCCGACCGACTTCAGTATTTAACTCCCATTGAACAATATTAATTTCATGGCCAGGGCAGCGGTCGTATATTTCTCTGGGCGCTCATAGAACTTATCCTTGATGTCATCGTCTGTATTTCGCGTTTCTTAGGATGGCGGGTTGAATGTTGAGACCAGATATCGCAGTCATTTGCCAACCACAAATCCGCAATCAAATTCATGTGTTTTTTCATGGCAGCTGTAGAATATGTCACAGTTCTTCTCCTTCTACAGCCATGACCTGTCCATCGCTTCTCCTAGATATCTCTAATGTCTGCCTTATAATTCTCGAGGACATCTGCCAACCGGGTGGTGGCACCAGATTTGTATTGTCTTCTATCATTTCATAATAGGGGGATTTGATGTTTCTCAATTTCATTTCGCATTTTCATTGCCATTATAAGGGAGGCGGAAGGGATCCAGCCCACCGTAGTTTTGCATTTTACCTACTGCCATGATTATTATGTTTCAGCCGCCCATTATGGAACAGTCGCTGACCAGAATGCCGTGTGTTGAAACTGGTTTTTTGTTTATCTCACCTTTGATCCCCGATCGTGGCCGTCGGTGGTGCAATGTTTAGTGTGCATGAGATCCCTGCTGTGACCACCTTAAATTTCTTTCGGCGGCGGTCACCTCGCATAGTGACGGCGACATTTAGCCATGAAAGCTTCTCCAAATACCGTTTAGAACCGGTGTAAAACTGTAGGCTCCAATCAGTGAACACAAAACTAGAAAGCATACAGCTCCCTCCAATTCCTTCATGGACCGTAGTGGTGATGGTCCACCTTAAAAAGACAAAATCCTATGTCCACTAGTTCGAAGAGCTTCAGTGAGCTAGCTAACGGAGGGTTCCGATAAAGCCATTGCCCGGGACATACTACGAGGAGTTAGTGAGCTGCTTGTACTTCACTGTGAAAACATCAATTCTAAACACACCCTAATGAGTGGCAATCAGAAGCTTTCCACCTCCACAGTTAGTTCCATGTCCCCCATACTTGCATGCTTATTAAAAAATATTCCTTTTATATCATTCTTCAAATCGTTTGTTGAATTATACTTTTATTTGAGTGAGAAATTTAATTCAAATTGTAAAAGAGATGACTTTTGTTTACACCTCTAGTCCTTTTAAAGCTAAATTTCATGGCAACAAAACCATCATCATCAGACGTGTCTATCAAAAAGTTTTATAAACTCCTTTATGATTGCATCCGCCCTTACATTTTAAATTGATATTTCACAAGGATTATAGGAAGTGTCGACTGGATATTTAATTTTATTATTTATTTATTTCAGACTTGGAATTGTCAGCAATATTTGGCAAATGTTTGATGTATCCAAGTAATACCAATTTCCTATCCAGCCACAGTCGCTCCCTTTTCTTAGCAGATTGTCCTCACTTTCCTCTTAACTGCAAATGATGTCAATTGTGTATTGTGTGTGTATTGTTTGTCTTTGCGACTAAGATTTCCTCTTTTTTCTGAAAGGAAACAAATTTCTCATTCTGTCATCATTTGGATTATTAGATTTTGAAAGATATAGGACTTTTCAGGACTTTACAAATCAAGAGGTTTAGATATCGATAATGCGAAATGCATTTCAATAATGAAGGTTTTTTTCCAGGAGTCGGGCTAAACAAACACGAAATTACAAAGTAATATTAAAATGGAAATAAATTAAGGAAGATAAATAGCTCGAAATGATTAATTAGAATAGTAATTGTAAAATTATTTGGATATTCCATGGGATGTAATGGGAACGTATACACATATTTATTTATTGCTGACATGTCAAGCGCTGCAACGACAGCCATGCACACAGAGAAGAGATTCGGTGTCACAACTATATTTGCAGCCAACTAAAATTTGGTGGTTCCTTGGACTATCACATTATTCAGTATGGATTACCAATAATTATCACGTATAACCAAAGTCTGGGCATACCAATTGATTTGTAATTCAGTTTTGGTTGCAAGAACTGAAATATTTAGTTGAAGCCACAGCAACAAGAAATAAAAGTGATCTGATAATCAAGTTTTAGTTCTAACAATCAAATTATCCTGTAGTGGTAAATTACCCATCCCAATTTTTGATCGAAAAAATGGTCTTCAAAGGGTCTTCCATAAAGTGGTCCAATTTCTATGGAATTTGTATTTTACAAAAAAAAAATCTCTAAATAAGAAAATAAAAATTGCAAAAATAAGAAAATCGCAAAAAGAAAAAATGGCTATAACTCGGATAAAAAATCGCGAAAATAATTATTGGAACGTAGTTTTGAAACAAAGGTCCTTATCGCACGTTGCGGCATAGGGCTAAATAAAAAAAAGTAAACAACTTTTTTAACCACTATTATGCTACAACCCAGTATTGTCAACTATATTGGGTGGCTGTTGTTGGTTTGTGTGTAGACTAACATATGTTGGGAAATTTCTTGTTTAATGGGAAGTTTCTAGGTGGACCCTGTAACCAATATTTAGTAATATTTAGTATATATTGTAGTTGTGTTGTTTAAGAATCTCCTTCTTTTCAAGTTTAGAAGAAGATCTTAGCAGTTCAATAACACTAGGTCACAAATAACAAAATTTTCTCTGTTATTTGTTTCTAGCATACTTTTTCTCATTGATTTTGACCTACTAAACACGAAAATGAGTTTTAAAAATTTTTCTGTTGATTGGTTTTCGAGATACAAATTTTTGAACTTTTTTTTTTAAATTTTTGGAGGTACACTTACAATTTTGAGCATATCTTTCGCCTTCTTTAACGTGTTTGATCCTACTACTACTCAAATTAAAGCAAATTGAGCCGTCTACAACTCATTCTCAGAAAATTTTCAAATCGGGTGAGTAGTTTTGATGTTGGCGGCTTAAAAAGTTAAAAAACTGGGTTTTTTTAGTAAAAATGTGGCAGAAAAATTCATATAAAATATAAAACGCGATGCTAACAGCGATTTTGGTTTTTTTACGTATAGCTGGCAGTTTTCCAAAGAAAATAAGCACTTACTTAACAAAATCTGACAACAAATGGCGGACTTATAATTTTTTTGGTAAAACACCGAAATTCCGCTATTTCACGATATTTTGATATTCATTATTTGCACAGCTAACCTACTAGGAGGGATCGAAAAAGCAAGTTTTTTATAATCCTTTTGGAATAGAACGGAACAGTTGCTCCTATACATAAGTTACTTCTGTTCAAAATTTCACCACCCTGGGTTAATTTAGTGAAATCAGCAATTTTTTTTTTTGGAAATTTTTTTCAAATGTCACAGCACTTAGCAGTTTTGATAAAATTTTTAAATTAATATTAATAACACAAATATTTCATAATAGTAAAAAACCTATTTACAATACCGTAGGGACGTTTCGTCGATGTTTTTACGAAAATGGTCTAATGAAAATGCAGAACATAGAAACACAGGTGCATTTTACGATACGAATTTTGGCAAACCCACTTTACATGTACAAAATTGTTTGGAAAAAACGTTTACGTAATTTTTATGATTCTCAGAATTAATAAAAATAAGTAATACACAAATAGTTATTTAATTTTTATGATTGTGGTTGCAGAGTAATATTAGCTTCTGAATGTGCGTGGACGCTCTTCGTGTTCCTTTATGACTGCTACTCCGTTCACAGTCAATTAAAGGGAATTAAACTTTTTTATTGATGTGTGTTTTCCCGATGGCTACCTGTATCGGATTTTTTTACAGAAATTCCCCCCACATTTGTGAGTGGTTATTATTTGGAAACTTTTCCACAATTTGAAACGCACACTTGCTGAATCAGGTATATAGCCAGGTATAGTATTTATAGGTGTTCATTTATCGTTTTTTGTCATTCAACAAGTGTCTACGAACGCGAGTAGTACGAGTAAAAAGTGAAACAAATTGAATTTAAGTGCATATAATACCTACCCAACAAGTAAGACAATGAGCAAAAGACTACGTGTGGTCGAGTGTTTGAACAATCCAGACAATTTCTGCAATGTTTGTGGCGAGTTTATAAAGAATAATCACGCACCACGTTTACTCCAGCAGTGCAATTGCACTATTTGAATTATTTTGGTATTTCACCAAATATCACAGAATCATGGACACCTAAGTCGCTATGTGATCTTTGCTATATAATCCTAACCAACTGGGCAGCTGGCGGAAGGTAAGAATTTTTATTTAAACACATTAAGCAAAGCAAATATAGTAATTTATTTTAATTTTAGGCGCCATATGAAATTTGATACACCAATGATGTGGAAAAAGCCGCTATGCCATTCCACAGACTGTTATTTTTGCCTCACCACAAACAGTGGGGTAGGGAGATTTTTAAAATGGAACTACGCTCAAGTGGGATCGTTTGCACTTCCAGTACCACATTCGAATGATGTACCATATCCAGTGTGCCCTGGTGCATCTCTACAAAAAGCAGAATCGTCAGATCAAGAGTCCGAGTCAAGTGCAAGCGAATTTGGGGCGTGCAGAAAGCGAAAATTACTGTCACAGGCCGAACTAAACGATTGGGTGCGCGATTTTGGTCTCACTAAGGAGAAATCCGAACTTTTTGCGTCTCGGATGGTACAGTGTGGATTTGCGGATTCAGAAGTGAAAGTAACAGCGTACAGGAAGCGTCACCAGCAGTATGCAAAATTTTATACAAAGAAAGACCAAATATGTTTTTGCAACGACATTTCCGGCTTGTTCCAAGAGCTTCACCAAATTCACAACCCCAATGAATGGAGGTTGTTTATTGACAGCAACAAAGAGAGCTTGAAGGCAGTTCTCTTACATAATGGGAATGAAAAGCCATCTCTTCCTATTACTCATGCGGTTCATTCAAAGGAGAACTATGAAACTATGAACATTTTGCTGAAATGCATAGAGTATAGCAAATATAATTGGAAAATATGCGCCGACCTCAAAGTTGTGGCCGAAACCTGTAGTTGGAGAAGCGAATGTTCAGCGCAAACCACTAATAGAGAACCGTGAAAATATAATACTTCCGCCGCTGCACATAAAATTGGGTTTGATAAAAAATTTTGCCAAAAAATTGGACAAAGAAGGTGAAGCTTTTGCCTATTTACGGTCAATTTTCCCTTACCTTTCGCTGGCAAAAATTAAAGAAGGAAATTTAAATAGCGTTTTAATTCTCGTTTTTTTTTCATTTTTGGGTAGGAGTGCACATGTCACTTAAAATACACTTTCTGCATTCTCATTTGGATTTTTTCGCTGAGAATTTAGGAGACGTGAGCGACGAACACGGCGAGCGCTTTCATCAGGAATTGAAGGCTATGGAACGACGCTATCAGGGCATCTATGGCACGTCTATGATGGGTGACTACATTTGGACCCTAATACGTGAGACCAATTGCAGCGAATACAAAAAACAAAGAAGAAGTCAGCTGTTTTTCCACATGGCATAAAATGTACAGTTATATCTTTGTTTCTACTCATTTTTTATGGGCGTTGATTTGGTTAATTTCGTTAGTTTAGCTAACCTGGCACATCCATTTCTAATTGTGCCATACATTGAGTCACTATTGTAGTGCTCTAAATAAATTAAAAAATAATATACTAAGACTAATTTGTTTATTTTAAATTAAGTTAAAATGTATTTATTCGTTTGCGTTGGGTAGGTAAGCTGTGCAAATAATGAAAATCAAAATATCGTGAAATAGCGGAATTTCGGTGTTTTACCAAAAAAATTATAAGTCCGCCATTTGTTGTCAGATTTTGTTAAGTAAGTGCTTATTTTCTTTGGAAAACTGCCAGCTATACGTAAAAAAACCAAAATCGCTGTTAGCATCGCGTTTTATATTTTATATGAATTTTTATATGAATTTTTCTGCCACATTTTTACTAAAAAAACGCAGTTTTTTAACCTTTTTAAGCCGCCAACATCAAAACTACTCACCCGATTTGAAAATTTTCTGAGAATGAGTTGTAGACGGCTCAATTTGCTTTAATTTGAGTAGTAGTAGGATCAAACACGTTAAAGAAGGCGAAAGATATGCTCAAAATTGTAAGTGTACCTCCAAAAATTTAAAAAAAAAGTTCAAAAATTTGTATCTCGAAAACCAATCAACAGAAAAATTTTTAAAACTCATTTTCGTGTTCAGTAGGTCAAAATCAATGAGAAAAACTATGCTAGAACCAAATAACAAAACGACTGTTGGCTAGTGTAATTTTAGCCTCTTCTAATTCTCCCATCGATCACAAGCCTTGGATATAAGCGCCATAAATATGTTGGAACCCATTATCATTACATAGTGAAGAATTTTTACGTTTCTTTGATGATTTTGATGATGTTTCATAAGAGTTACAGGGTCTTCCTCGCTTCACAGGGTCTTCCTCGCTTTGAAGGTTTCACTATTGCTGGCAAAGTTCTGCAAAAGTCCCCATTTAACCACTCAACATTTTCTTAAAAAAATATTTTTGAAGATCTGCTTGATTTCTTCCAGCGATTATTAAAACTTGGTATGACAGTTTTTTTTTATATTTTTCACTATATATTTTATATTTTCTTCAGAAAGTTGATAATTTTTTTCAACAAAAACGATAATACTTTGTGTATTTCTCCCACTTTCAATATAAGTATCAATTATTTGGCGCACTGAACACTTAAAATTATTCATTTTTAATTAATGTAATACTGATTTTTAATAATCTCTTCACAAAAAAAAAAACACAGAAAAAACACATACTGTCACTCACATTTAAAGTCGGGCAGTACCATGAAAATATTTTCAGTCCAAATATTTCTGTGTTTATAAAAGAAAATATATTTTATTTTTTACCCCTTTTGTTACAAAAACTCTTGGCTTTAAAAACAACTACAATGAAATATTCTAAGTACTTTTATAAAAAGCACATGAAGTCTAAACTAAGCCTTCTACACTTTTTTGCCTCACATTGAAAGTCGGGCATAATAAAAAATATTAAGAAAAAAAGTTAATATTTTGTTGCTCCGCCTTTTTGGTTCTCTACAGCTTGTAGGCGGCTTGGCATTGATTGAACAAGGTTTTTGCAAAAATCTGGATTAATATTGTTCCATTCTTCAAACAGAGCATTTTTCAGCTGATCTTTTGATGAACAGAGCCTGTCCTGCATTCAATGACATTGAGGTCGGGTCTTTGTGCAGCAGTTTTGATCACCTTCGGACAATTATATAACAACCAGCTCTTAACATCGTGTGCCGAATGATTCGGGTCGTTATCTTGATAAAATTTGAAGTTTGATTCAATACCAAGTTTTTTTACGCTATCTTTCAGATTTGTCTTCAAAATCGTCAAATACACATTCTTGTTCATTATTCCTTCGATAAAGTGTAAGTTGCCAACTCCTGAAGCCGCCATACACCCCCAAACCATCACGGACCCACCACCATGTTTGACCGTTTTTCTCAAATTTTTTGATTCTAGTTCTTTGCTTGGTTTGCGCCATATTTTACCCCATCCATCGCATCCAAATAGATTAAATTTACTTTCATCAGTAAACAGTACCTAATAATAGATTGTTAAAATCATAAAGCATTATTTTTTGTCCCCACTTACAGTGCTCCAGAAGTCAAAGTCCTTGGCCATATATTGATGGGCAAAAACAAGTCGGTCATTTTGGTTCTTCTTGCTAATGAGGTGCTTCTTCCGTGCAACTCGGCCGTGAAAGTTATATTTTCGAAGAAATCTTCATACTGTTTCTGGGTTAACCTCTGTCCCAGAAGCTTCTTTGACCATCGCAGTTAGATTTGGTGCAGATATTCCTTCTAAATGCTGATCAATAACTATTTTGCGTTCTTCCAAGGTGGACTGTTTAATATTACGTGGCATTTTTACAGAATATTTTAATTGACTTCACTAAGCACTTGAGAAGATAACAATGACCAATAATGTTAAAAACAATTACGGAAAACGAAAAATTAATGGTATATTTACTGACTTCTCGCTCAAAACATTGCTTGCCCGACTTTCAATGTGAGGCAAAAAAGAGAAGAAGTCTTAGTTTAGACTTCATGAGCATTTTATAAAAGAACTTAGAATATTTCATTGTAGTTGTTTTTAAAGCCAAGAGTTTTTGTAACAAAAGGGGTAAAAAATAAAATATATTTTCTTTTATAAACACAGAAATATTTGGACTGAAAATATTTTCATGGTACTGCCCGACTTTAAATGTGAGTGACTGTATTAATTGTGACTATTCTTAAACTTTCCATCAATAGCCTACTAGTCAACTTTTTTTATATAACGGAATAACGGATAACAATGCAAAGCTACTTTAACAAAAATCATTTCTTCTTGCTCTCTTTGCTCTCAGAGTATAGCAGCAAATGAGCATTGTTTAACACTGTACGTGCGGAAGCAGAGCGTCAGCGGCATTTTTCGTTGTCGGCACAAGTGGTAGGTTTTTCAATTTTTGATCATCACTAGTCTAGAGTAAAGAATTTATAGTCAAAAACAATGTTTTTACGGGTTGTTTTTTTATCTAAATAACTGAGTTTTTTAACATTATTGAATGTAACTTCGGCTTATGCACGAATATGCAGCTAATATTTTTAAAGTATTTTATTAATATATTAAGCTTTAAAATTTTTTACATATGAGCGCTGTGCTAAACACAGCTCCTAATTAAAAGCCTTAGCAAAGTTTTTACATGCAGCCAAAACAACATTACGTCATTCAGGAGCTAAAATTTCAAATGTTTTCACTAAAACCTGATCCGCTTTTTATATAATCGGAATCTACATCAAATTACCTTTCCAAGAAGGTATATAACTCCTTAATTGTAATGTGAATTATATTAAAAATATGGTCTAAAATATGTTTTATTTATATAGTAATAAATCGTTGTCGTAAAAAGATGTGAACACGGTCCTTATTTCCGAGTATTACTATTGACCAAACATCAAATATTTTCCTCAAATTATTAAGTTCGACATCTTAGCTATTCGATAAAAAAAAATTATGGTGTAATTCGAACCTTTTTAAAAATGAATTATGGGCTGATCTTACTCTACGATTTTCCACTGTACGTCGTCGAAAGAAATGTACATAAGTTTGTCAGAGCAGGTGTAGTATGCATAATACTGTTGACCATGCATACTGTAGTATGCACAGCACCGCCAATGCACACGCATGTGGTAATGCGATCGTGTCTGGACATCATGATACTTTTACCTGTTCCCATGATGAACAGTATACTGATGTCCAATGCCATGCACATTTGCTGACATTGCGATTCACACGCTAGGTCGCTAAATGCTGACCACCGTTTCTCACGATCGGTCTAATACGTGTGCATACTACGCTCTCTTCACACATAAGTGTATTAGTGAGTAAGCTACCGCCTAAGCTTTTTTGAATGACAAATAAAGTCAGTTACTCAACGAGCGTTAATGAGTCCGGGTATTTTACATGGCTATCCTGCCAGTTAAAGTAAAAAAGAAACTTATATTGTTCGGTATTGTATTGTGTGCAATGTATATTTATACAATAAAAATCAAGAAAAAAAAAAAAATTAAAATAATATAGCAATGAAACAAAATAAAATATGTTCATTCTAATTAATTTATAAATAAACAAAGTGCATATCTAAAAATATGTTGTTGTGTGTGCAGTGTATGTATAGTTACATACAATAAAAATTAAGAACAGAGAAAATTAAAATAATAAAGTAATGAACAAGATAAAACAATTTCGTTCCAATTATTTTATAAATAAACAAAGTGCATCTCTAAAAATTGGTGTTATGTGTGCAGTGTATGTATATTTACATACAATAAAAATCAAAAACAGAGAAAATTAAAATAATAAAGTAATGAACAAGATAAAACATTTCCATTCCAATAAATTTATAAATAAACAAAGAATTAAACAGAAAAGCAACGCAAGCCGAGCGTTGTGAAGGAAGGAGGATCCTGGTGCGGCCAAAGCACAAGCGGAACAACAACCAGCAGCAACGGGAACAGGAACAGTTATGGCTATATATTAATTTTGCAATATATATTATTTTTTTTAATATAATTATGGCCTACTAACAAAAAATTATTTATTTTTTATATAATTATGGCCTACTAACAAAAAATTATTCGTTGATTGTTTACCAACAGGCAAAATATACTTTGATATAATAAAAATAAGCTGCTATATATATATCTACAAAAAAAAATGTATTTTTGAGTATTTCTTCCACACAAGTGAAAAAGAAAATTTGTGAACATGGGCGGACAGACGTCGAAAATTCAAAATCCGAACGCTAACGTTATAAATCAGGTAAAAATTGTTGAGGTAGAATCCTCAGTACAAAATTACCTAATTATAATAATAGCAATAATGGCTTTACAATTTGCGACAACTGTGTACCAGTTACACAAAAGAGCAATAAAAAAGAATTATGCAAGGTCTGCTTCGCTTGCAAATGACCTAGACAAAGTCTAGGCCGTTTCCAAGATCATACATAATAAATGGAATGCCATGCTATTGTGAACAGATTACGATTGATAAGAACAGAATTTGATAAATCCTAGAAGTGTCTGCACACTAACAAGGCACCATCAAGAGAGGAAACGGTGAATAAACACCTGAATACATTATTCGAAAAATTTGAACAAATAAGAGTCTTAATTAACGTAAACTACAATAGACTTACAAAAAAGCATCAGTCAGATGCCGAAGGTTACTTTAATGAAGTTCGCACTAAACTCACCCATATTGTGGTACGAAGGGGTTTAAATGTTAAACTCCCTGAAAATATTCATGAGGAATTAAAGTACGATACTGGAGTTCAAACTAAAATCAGTCCAGGCTTGCCTCGGACAAGTATCGACCAATTCCCTAAGAGTTTATCCAATTGCGACTTACCTTAAACAAGTACCAAACAATTAACTGAGAATTTACTAAGCTCAGACTTGCCAAATACAAGTACTGAAAATTCTGCGGAAAATATATCCACACCAGAGAACATGGCACTAACAGTCACACAGTTTCTTGGTTTAGCCTCAAAGCTCCTCCCAGACTTTGATGGCAAACCAGAAAATCTCCAAAGCTTTCTAGATGCACTCGCTCTAGTGGATTCTATAAAGGAAACACATGAGCAAGTTGCAATTAACTTGATAAAGACAAAGTTGAACGGCACAGCCCGAAACTTATTATCAAGTGAAACAACAATTGCGGCCATAATGGCAAAATTGAAAGCATCCATTAAGGGAGAATCGGTTGAGGTAGTCTCAGCTAAGCTATTTAATGTTCGCCAAGGTGGTAAAACGGCGAATGCTTATGCTGCAGAGGTAGAAACCTTGACCAAATCTTTAGAGGGAACCTATATAGCTGATGGCGTTTCTTCTCAATTGGCCACAAAATATTCAACTCAAGTGGCCGTAAAATCATTGGCGAAAAATGCTTCAAATGAAAGAGTACGCCTAATAATGGAATCCGGAAATTATGAGAACATGAGTGAGGCAATAGCCAAGTTCGTTAATTCATGTACAAATACTGCAACTTCTGGCACGAACATCCTATATTACAAATCCAACAATGGTAATTCACGAGGACGCGGAGCTAGTCGTGGTCGTGGTACCTCTCGTGGTCGCGGTAGCTACAATAGAGGCAGTAACAATTACAGAAGAGGTAATAATTATAGAGGAGGAAATAACTCTAATCGCCGAGGCCAGCGTAACTACCAAGCTAGATGCAAACATGACCAGGGAAACGCATCCCACCCCCAGGGTGCACATCTGGGGGACCAGGACAATTAGGACAAGAACCAAGAACGAAATCCGAAAAATCTATCAATTACAAAATTTTTAATTTAAATTTAAATCTCAATAGTTACGCAGTTTTATATACAACATGTACTGATGGTCCAACTACATTCCTATTGGACACTGGAGCCGATATCTCTATTCTTAAGATAGATAAATTAAAAGGAGACATTTCAATTAATCCAGATTTTGCAACAAAAATTAGTGGTATCGGGACTACAAATATTAAAACCATAGGCGAAATAGGATCACATCTTGTGATTGATGATTACTTGGCAAGTCATAATTTTCAAATAGTTGATCAAAACTTCCCAATTCCATGCGATGGAATATTAGGAATAAATTTCCTGCGTGAATACAATTGTATTTTGGACTATGGAAATAATCAGAATTGTTTAATTGTCAAACCTTGTGACAATCAAGATAACATTGTTCTGCCCATTTCAGACTCATTTTATCCAAATACAATATCCCTACCAGCCAGGGCACAAGTTATACGAAGGATAAACCTCAAACAAAAGGGAGAAATTCTTGTTCCTAATCAGGAAATAGGAACAGGTATTTTTGTGGCCAACACAATAGTCACTGATAAAAACCCATATGTTTTGATAATCAACACGACATTCAATAATGTTTTTTTGGAAAATGTGGATATCGAAACCGAGAACATGTCAGATTATGACATAGTTAGTGTAAATCCTTCCGGGAAATACAGAGAAATTGAGATAATCTCAAGATTGTCGAAGAATTTCCCTGCTTTTGCCGAAAAATCATTGACAGACTTGTGTACGGACTTCACTGACATTTTTGCTATCGAAACTGATAAAATATCGGCAAACAATTTTTATAAACAAGAACTAAGAATCAGTGATAAAACACCAGTTTATATTAAAAATTACAGGATACCTCATAGTCAAAAGGATGAAATCACTAGGCAAGTTGAAAAACTCAGATCGGATGACATAGTAGAACCATCATTTTCTGCATATAATAGTCCGGTACTGCTTGTGCCGAAAAAATCACTTCCAGGTAGCACTGAAAAGCGATGGCGATTGGTTATAGATTATCGCCAAATAAATAAAAAGCTTGTAGCAGATAAATATCCGTTGCCTCGAATTGATGACATATTGGACCAACTGGGTCGTGCAAAATATTTTTCGTGCCTAGACTTGATGAGTGGATTTCATCAAATTGAGCTATCGGAAGAGTCCAGGGATATAACGTCCTTCTCAACACAGCAAGGTTCCTTTCGTTTCAAAAGATTACCTTACGGGATAAAGGTAGCTCCTAACTCATTTCAGAGAATGATGTCAATGGCATTCTCTGGATTAGATCCAGGACAAGCATTTGTATATATGGACGACTTAGTTGTTACAGGTTGCTCGGAAAAGCACATGTTATATAATTTACGTTCCGTTTTCCAACTCTGTCGAAAGTATAACCTTAAACTTCATCCCGACAAATGTACATTTTTCTGTCGAGAAGTGTCGTATCTTGGTCACATATGTACAGACCGAGGAATTCTTCCAGATAGCAGTAAATACTGCATTATTGAAAACTATCCGAGACCAAAGAATGCTGATGAAGTTAAACGTTTTGTAGCGTTCTGCAATTATTACAGACGTTTTGTTCCCAATTTTGCCACCTATTCCTTGTTTCTGACACGTTTAACCCGAAAAAATGCAAAATTTGAATGGACAGACGCTTGTGAAAATGCATTTCAACACTTGCGAAAGTCATTGTTAAGTCCAAAAATTTTACAATATCCAGACTTTGAGAGAAAATTTTGCATTTCCACGGATGCAAGCAAATACGCGTGCGGGGCGATACTCAGTCAGGAATATGGAGGTGTACAGTTGCCAGTCGCATACGCATCCAGAGCATTCACGAAAGGAGAGAGTAACAAATCTGTTATCGAGCAAGAACTTGCCGCGGTTCACTGGGCTATATATATGGAAAGAGGTTTTTAGTGAAAAGTGATCACCGCCCATTAACTTATCTGTTCTCGATGAAGAATCCTTCTTCAAAATTAACGAGAATGCGTCTGGATCTAGAGGAATATGACTTTGATATCGAATATATCAAAGGAAAGGAAAATTGTGGACCGGATGCCCTTTCAAGAATAAGCTTTGAAGATATAAAATCAATCGGAACTGACAATACAATATTCAAAGCTACCACAAGATCTGACACGAGAAATAAAGCTATACAACATGCGAACCAGGACAAATCTTCACAAAATAGACCATATGGACCACCAATAAGGGTAATAGAGCCAGTAACTTACAAGGAAATCAAAAAATTTGTTCGACTAACGTTCAACTTCAAAGGTAAAACACCTAAGTGTTACCTAAGAAAAGGAAGATTGATGTTAGAAAAAATATCACTTTCAGATATTATTGTTAATGCAACTGTGGATCTAGATCCCCTTTTTGCTAGGCTCGAGAAAGTGGCCGATAATAACAAAGTTGACAAAATTCAACTACATCTGACTGATGAAATATTTAAATTGGTAAATATAAACGCGTTTAAGGAAAAAGCGAACAAATCACTCAGGCAATTGCAAATTTATTTGGGACCAAAACTAATTACTGTATCTGATGACGATCAGAAACGAGAAATCCTTGTAAGATATCATGATGATCCCATAAGCGGAGGTCATCCAGGAGTCCGTAGAATGACAATGAAAATAAGGTCTAAATATTTTTGGACGGGTATGTCTAAAGATATTAAAAACTATGTGAGAAAATGCGAACTTTGTCAAAAGAATAAATCAATGGCAAAGGTAAAAGAACCAATGGTGCTCACTGAAATCCCTGTAAAAGCATTTGACGTACTCATAATTGATACGATTGGTCCTTTTATTAGGTCCAACAATGGCAACGAATATGCCCTGACAATGATTTGCGACTTAACTAAATACCTAATTGTTGTCGCCATTCCAGATAAATCTGCAAAGACAGTAGCTAGGGCTATCTTTGAGAATTTTATTTTAATCTATGGCCCACCGCGAAAGATATTGTCAGATATGGGAACTGAGTATAAAAATCAGACCATTGAAGAACTCTATAAACTGTTGAATGTGGAGTATAAAACTTCAACTGCATACCATCACCAGACATTGGGCACAATAGAAAGATCACACAGAACCTTTAATGAATATGTTCGATCGTACATATCATTAGACAGGAGTGACTGGGACGAATGGTTGCGATATTTTGCATATTGTTTTAATACAACTCCATCTACTGTCCACAGTTATTGCCCATATGAATTAGTTTTTGGTAAATCGCCCACCACAATCGAAGCTTTACAATCTGGGAATGTAGAACCAATTTACAACATTGACTCCTACGCAAAAGAAGTAAAGTATAGAATGCAGTTAATGACAAAGAGAGTTGAACAGATGCTGGAAAGAGCGAAGAAAACATACAAAGCCAACTATGACAAGACAGCTAGACCAATTAACATTAAACTATGTGACCTAGTCCTGTTTTGAAGACACAGCAGGACATAAATTGGCAAACCTATATAAGGGACCATATAAAGTAGTCTCTATGGACAATAAAGGCAACTGCTCGCTTATTCTAAATAATGGCAAGCAAGTTACAATTCATAAGAATAGATTAAGAAAATACGTATAAGATTTTTATAGGAAACATACATATATGCGCATATATTAACATATACTACTTCGGAGTAAGGCCAGCTCCACCCTAAATTATAATATCATTTCAGTCTAAGATAATTATTTAAGTAAAATTTGTAATACAAAAAAAAATAATATATAACATACAAGAACATATACAAATTTATGTGATTAAGAATTCGATTTATAAACTTTATTAATATGATAACTATATAGAAATAATATATATATATATATATATATATTAAAAAAAAAAAAAATATTAATTAGTTCAATAAATTCTATTATAATTAAATTAATTTAAATAAGAAAAAACTTACAAAAGTAATTTGAATAAATTTAGAGTATAATATTATAAATTTATTCATTGTAAAAGGGAGGTGTAGTATGCATAATACTGTTGACCATGCATACTGTAGTATGCACAGCACCGCCAATGCACACGCATGTGGTAATGCGATCGTGTCTGGACATCATGACACTTTTACCTGTTCCCATGATGAACAGTATACTGATGTCCAATGCCATGCACATTTGCTGACATTGCGATTCACACGCTAGGTCGCTAAATGCTGACCACCGTTTCTCACGATCGGTCTAATACGTGTGCATACTACGCTCTCTTCACACATAAGTGTATTAGTGAGTAAGCTACCGCCTAAGCTTTTTTGAATGACAAATAAAGTCAGTTACTCAACGAGCGTTAATGAGTCCGGGTATTTTACACAGGGATCAAACCCACCTTCTCATGGAATATCAACAACCCCAAAAAAAAGCATTATCTTGGACACCAACTTCTTGATGGAATTTTGTAGAATTTTTCTTGTAATGCGTTCGCAGAAATCCAGAAAAGCACCACTAATTAATCGTTAGCATGACATTTTATGCACTCTTTACGAATGGGGACAAGAGCCATTCGGCAGGATGAATAAAGGCAGCACCGACAATATACATATTTGAAATGGTAAACTCGAATACTGTGGATGACCAATTATTTGGCTTGAGTGGTCGCGGTACCAAATATTTATATCGATGGCTTAATATAAAAAGGGCCTAACTCGATTTTTTGTTACTTGACAGAAGAAGGAAAGCACTTAATAAAATCCGTAAAATTTTAGATACAACAAAAAATTTTAATGCAATTTCCAAAAATGTGTTGGCTCTTTTTATTGAAAATTGCATTAAAACCTTTTTTGTATCTACAATTTTACGGATTTTATTAAGTTTTTTCCTTCTCCTGTCGAGTAAGAGAAAATCGAGTTAGGCCCTTTTTACATTAAGCCATCGATATACTCTAAATGCGAAAATTTATATAGGATAGAAAGAGGGTTCTGAAGAACTTAGTTGCTTCCCAAACAAAGAGAGGATACAATGTGACAATGAATAATTTCTTCGCCACCTTACCGTAGTTAGAAGGACTGCTCAGATGGGCATTGTCTTTAGTTGCAACATCAAAAAACAAACAATTCTAAGCTTCAAAAAGCCGAGAAGTTTATTCAACCAAACTTGTGTTTAGTCCTAACGCAACCTACTGCTCCTAAGTACGATTGCCGCAAAGGAAAAATCCGTTGTACACGTGTCATCCTTGCATAGATATTCGGCTGTGTCCAATATAAAAAAATAAAACATCAGAAATTATTTTATTTTATAATAAAGCTAGAAATGGTGTGGATACCATGAACAAAAACGTTTCCGCTTTCTTAACGAAAATTTTAATCACTCTCTGGCCAGTGTCTATGTGTTACAATTTGTTGGATATTTCACCTCATGCTGCATATATAATTTATGTCAGTAACAATCCACAAGGTGGGGTAAAAAATCCTTTGTACTCCCGATATAAGATCTAGAGCTCAAAAGGCCTATGGTTGTAAGCCGTAAAATGCAGTTTAGGTATGTTTCAATATTTTTGTCGAACATTTTTCTAAATTTTCCATAACACGTGAACCAATATCTTCGAATAGCGATGGCAACATTGAAGACAGTTTGGTCGATGAAGTATCAGACTGGGATTGTAGTGGAAGTACGAAACAAAATGGTAGCTGTTGCATGTGCTACCATGAGTCCAGGAAGTAGAGATCTAGACGACATGCATGTGCCCCATGGAAGTGCCTGTATGCGCTCAACTTAGGTTTACACAGACAAAGCGCACAATTTGTCAAATGGGTATCTACATCAAATAGTAGTTTACGTCGATAAATTCAATATATTTTCTTAAAATTTATATTGGAAATAAAAAAACACAACTATTGCAGCTTCATTTATAACAAATATTTACTTAAAAGTAGTAAACCTGACAACAATTTTATTTGTATCTACCCGGGTAGATAATATTAAACCGCGTACACAAAGAGTAAAAATTACGAAAAAATTAGAAAGAAACGTTTTTACAGTGTTTTATTTAACTTGCTTTGTTGTCTCTCAGTCTGTATTTTTCAAATCAGTCTGTATTGTTCAAATCTAGTAACTCATTCTTAACACAGTTGCAGTTGACCAATCGAACTAAAATTTTGCACACTTGTCAGATTTGGATGACAATACATGAATATGAAAAAAAAATTAAACATTAAAAATTTATTAACTAAAAAATTAAAAAAAAAATAATAAAAAAAAAATTAAGTTACAGTGTTTTATTTATAAATGCACTAAAAACTAGAAAATAATTTTTCTCTTAGCCGCAATAAGTATATTCTTCTTCATGATGGGGTTGTACAATGGTCCGCCTACTTAAAACTTCAACAACAATGGTCTAGATACTTTCAACAAAGAGCGTAATTAAAATGAATTAGTTAATTAATTTTCTAGGGATCTCTCAAATAAAATGCTTGCATTTAAATTTAAAATGGTGACAAAATTAAATATCAAATTAAGATGTCAAAATTAAATGTCAAATTAAGTGTCAAAATTTAGTGTCAAAATTAAATGTCAAATTAAGTGTCAAAATTAAATGTCAAAATTAAATGTCAAATAAAGTGGCAAAATTAAATGTCAAAATTAAATGTCAAATTAAGTTTCAAATTAAGTGTCAAAATTAAATGTTAAAGTTAAATGTCAAAATTAAATGTCAAAGTTAAATGTCAAAATTAAATGTCAAATTAATTAAGTGTCAAAGTTAAATGTCAAAACTAAATGTCAAATAAAGTGTCAAAATTAAACGTCAAAGTTAAAGTCAAAATTAAATGTAAAATTAAGTGTAAAATTAAGTGTCAAATTTAAATGTCAAATATAAATGTCAAAATTAAATGTCAAAGTTAAATGTCAAAATTAAATGTCAAATTAAGTGTCAAAATTAAATGTCAAATAAAGTGGCAAAATTAAATGTCAAAATTAAATGTCAAATTAATTTTCAAATTAAGTGTCAAAATTAAATGTCAGAGTTAAATGTCAAAATTAAATGTCAAAGTTAAATGTCAAAATTAAATGTCAAATTAATTAAGTGTCAAAGTTAAATGTCAAAACTAAATGTCAAATAAAGTGTCAAAATTAAACGTCAAAGTTAAAGTCAAAATTAAATGTAAAATTAAGTGTCAAATTAAGTGTCAAAATTAAATGTCAAATTTAAATGTCAAAATTAAATGTCAAAGTTAAATGTCAAAATTAAATGTCAAATTAAGTGTCAAAATTAAATGTCAAAATTAAATGTCAAATAAATGGTCATAATTAAATGTCAAAATTAAAGTCAAAATTAAATGTCTAATTAAGTGTCAAATTAAGTGTCAAAATTAAATGTCGAATAAAGTGTCAAAATTAAATGTCAAATTAAATGTCAAATTAAATTTCAAATTAAGTGTCAAAATTAAATGTAAAAGTTAAATGTCAATATTAAATGTCAAAGTTAAATGTCAAAATTAAATGTCAAATTAAGTGTCAAAATTAAATGTCATTGCCATTGTTGTTGAAGTGCTAAGTAGGCGGACCATTGTACAACCCCATCATGAAGAAGAATATACTTATTGAGGCTAAGAGAAAAATTATTTTCCAGTTTTTAGTGCATTTATAAATAAAACGCTCATCATTTCCCTTACGGGAATTTTTATTCGGTCTGTTTTCTAATACTTACAAATTTATTCAAGCTCAAGACCTTTTTAAATAATATAAAGCTTATCTATATATATTAGAGTGGCATTTTTTTGTATGAAAATTTTTCAACATGGGGCAACGTTAGGCAACATGGGGCAACGTTAAGGCGCTACGTGTTAACGTTGCCCCATGTTGCCTAAATTTTTACCAGATACAAAGTAACTTCTGTGTTGCAAACCCCCAAGTTTCGCAAAACTCTGCCGAAAAATAAGTATATTGCAACAATCTGTCACTTAGAAAAACATAATTTCAAAATTTTTGAACTTTGACCTTCGGGCGCGACGTGTTAACATTGTCCAATTTTCCCCAAATTTATAGCATAACATTTTTTCATCAAGTGGCATAATATGCGGCCCGGCCATCCTTGAATTTCAAAAGTAAGGGAAAAAATGCCACTCTAATATATATATTACGCTAAGGTATTTATAGTGTAATTATTGTAACCGCTTCTCCTCCTAAACTAAAGGTCGCACAGTCAAGTGCGATACACCGTTGGAAAGGTAGTGGTCTAGCGTGGTGCACTAAGCATTAAAATTTAGCAAAAGTTAATTCCAACAGTTATATAAACCGGATTTAATTAATCCTTAATCCCTCCATCTACCGGCGGTAGTGGCATCATTGGAACTGGTGAATTTACATTGGTGGTGAAATGGCAAATGTTGTCATCGGTTTCTGTCCCAACTAAATGTAATTTCAACTCACCAGGCATATACTTTGTGGGGAGTTTCAGTGAGTGACAGGTTTAGTGAGTGACAGGTTTAGCGCAAGGATTTTCAATGTTCTCTGTTTATTTATGTATATAATTCAATTAAACTACAATTCATAACAATGCCCCGACGAGTGCGGTCACGTCCAACAGGTAGATTCTTAAGATCCACCAGAACCAGTCGACAACAAACTACACGTCGACTAAGAGATTTCTCAACAGTTCCTCAACATAATTTAGGACCTCTGAACAAGAAATGTGTTGAATGTCAAGCTATGCATTTCTCGAATGAAATTGATGGCAATAAAGGTTCATCGTGTTGTCACAAAGGCAAAGTGAAAATAACAGCTTTAAGAAGAGACAACTTGATTGAAAGACTGTTGACTGGTAACGATTCAAAGTGCAAGAATTATAGAGCCAAGATCAGGTCTTTCAACGCTGCTCTATCCATGATTAGCACAAGCGCTAACGTAGAAATAGCATCAAGTGGTCCATTCTTGTATAAGATTCATGGCCAAGTTCTTCATCGCTTAGGCTCTTTGTACCAGAAGCAAATCAAACAGCAAGGTATGCACAAACATATTATTACGATGTAGAAGTTGCTGCTGCTCAGCGAATGAATTCAGCAGCAAACAATGGCTGTGATCCTTCTCTTATGGACCAGGTTTCCTCACATTTGCCACAAACGAATCCTTTCGCTCAGAGCTTCAGAGCAATGGCAAGCATGTATGACAGTTTACCAGAACACGTAAGGAAAGAGGTTACAATGATCATTCATGTAGACAAAAGGCTGGATCAACGGAGATACAATGACGCTACTGTTTCTGATGTTGCAGCAATCTTCAAGAATTCTCCAGAAGGAATTCCGGAATCTGAACGCGATATTGTAGTTCATCCAAAAATAGATCAAGCGCAAATAATAGCATCACACAGTCCGAATTTAGACCCCATGGCCTATCCATTATTATTTCCCACCGGTGATAGAGGTTGGACCAGAAATTTGCAGCATTTCCAAGCAAATGCAACAGTATCAAGGAACAAGCTCACAATGCTTCAGTTCGTCAGCTATCGACTTGCTATAAGGGACGGATTCTCTATAATACATTCTTCAGGCAAACTTTTCTTGCAGTGGATTGTTGATTTGTCTGTGCGTATCGAAGGTGAACGCTTAGCATTTATTAGGTCACAACAAAGTCTGCTTAGAGCAGAATGTTACATGAATGTAATGGATTATATTCACCAACGTGAGAGTAATGGAGAGCAAAGGATCGGTCAAATGGTAATTTTGCCATATTCATTCATCGGAAGCCCAAGAAACATGCGAGAAAAATACCAGGATGCAATGGCGACAGTTCGCGAATTTGGCAAGCCAGATCTCTTCATCACTTTTACATGTAATCCAACCTGGCCTGAGATAAAAGAGAATCTCCAACACAAGCAGTCATCAAACGAGCGGCCTGATCTCATTGCCCGCGTTTTCAAGTCAAAGTTGGATGCTCTAATCAACGACATCAGAAAGAAGGAAATTGTTGGCAAAGTCGATGCATTAATTTACACCATAGAGTTCCAGAAGAGGGGTTTACCACATGCGCATATATTGGTGTCTCTTGCGCCCGAACACAAAATTCAAGATTTAGAACATATCGATTCTGTAGTATATGCAACTATCCCGGATCCTACGTTACCTGCTAACGAAGCACTACATCAAATAGTGAAGAAAAACATGATTCATGGGCCATGTGGAATTTTTAATCCTAATTCTCCATGCATGGTTGATGGTAAATGCTGTAAATCCTTTCCTCGAGAGTTTGCAGAGGAGTCAAGAAACAATCCTTCTGGATTCCCAATATATCGGCGACCTAACGATGGAGTCACGGTTTCTATTAATGGAAATGACTTAGATAACAGATTCGTTGTGCCTTACAGCCCTTATTTACTTCTCAAGTATAACGTTCATATCAACGTAGAGGCATGCAGCACAGTCAAGAGTGTGAAATACATATATAAGTACATCTATAAAGGACACGATGCGTGTACTGTGGCATTTGGTGATGGAGAGCCAAATTCTTTCCGTTATGATGAAGTGCTGAGCTATCTGAACGCAAGATGTGTCGGCTCAGCTGAAGCGATTTGGAGGATTTTTGAATATCCATTGCATTATCAATCGCACACTGTCATTAAATTGGAGTGTCATTTACCTAATCAACAAAGGATTTACTTCCAGGATCAAGAAATTAATGCTGAGACTCTTAGCCGAGACACAAAATTGTTGGCATGGTTCAAACTAAATATCAATACTCCTGAAGCCAGACATTTACTTTACACAGAAGTTCCCCAAAACTATACATGGCATTCGCAAACAAGAAGTTGGCGTACACGAAAACGAGGTGGTAGTAAGGTTATTACTAGATTATACATGGTGAACCCGAAGAACTTTGAATTGTTTCATTTGCGTATGCTTTTGTTGAACATAAAAGGGGCAACGAGCTATGAGTTTTTGAAAACAGTGAACGGTGTTGTGCATCAAACATTTTTAGAAGCGACACTTGCCCATGGATTAGTGAGATGTGAAGAAGAATACAGAAACGTTCAACGGCCAGCTCAAGTTAGAAATCTTTTCGGCGTGATCTTAGCTCTCAACAATCCAAACAATGCATTAGATCTTTGGACAGAATTCAAAGCTCAAATGATTGAAGACCACATTCATGACGGAATCGAAATTCTTGTAGCCGAAAATATGGCATTGTTAGAAATCAACGAAATTCTCATTACGCATAACACATCTTGCGCAGCACTTAACCTGCCTACGCCGACTGCAGTTGAACAACAAGCAGTTTCTACAGATCAAGATTTCCACTTTAAATTATTTAATACATTATATGCAACATGTAATTCAGAGCAGAAAGAAGTAATTGATACCATTATTTCTGTATTAGAGAATGGTGCCACAGAAGCGAAAATATTCTACTTGGACGCTCCTGCAGGCTGTGGAAAAACTTACATCCAACGTGTATTGATGTCATATGTTAAGTCGAAAAATCAGGTTGTTTTACCTGTTGCATTCACAGGAATCGCAGCGAGTTTAGTTGAAGGAGGAAGGACGTTGCACAATCAGTTTAAACTACCTATTCCAATTTTTGACACTTCTGTTTCTTCGGTAACACCAAACTCACCAGCTGGACAAAAACTGTTGTCTGCAAAAATTGTAATAATAGACGAAGCAAGTATGATGCCATCTGCTGCATTCACAGTCATCAATCGTCTGTTCCACGATTTGGCAAATACTATAACAAACCAGTCATCATTACCATTTGGAGGAAAATTTGTGCTGCTTTGCGGAGACTTCCGTCAAACCCTCCCTGTAGTACCACATGGAAGCCGATCAACAACGGTTGAAAATTGTTTAAAATTAAACCCTCTGTGGCGTTTGTTCGTAAGTTATACTTGACTCAAAATATGCGTGTTAATGAAGGATAAGATGAGTTTGCAAGATTACTTACGGTTGAAAATGGAACGCTGCCGAAACACCACACAATAGGTGGTAATTATATTTTTCCGAATAAGTTACTTGGTACAGGATCAACTGTTGACTTTGTATACGGAGACTTGGAATCAATTCTAAATTCAAGTGACATTGCTGACTATGCAGTTCTTGCTCCGCGGAACGAAGACTGTAACATCATAAATAACATGGTGTTATCTAGAATGAATTGTGATTATTTCCCAGAGAGAAACTATACTAGCATGGACGAAATAGTATCTGATGATGAAAATGATGCTCTGCATTTCCCAACAGAATATTTAAACAGTATAGAACTGAGTGGACTCCCGCGTCACAATTTGAAATTAAAGGTTGGTGCTGTAGTCCTATTAATGAGAAATTTCCACACCTCAAAAGGTTTGATCAATGGAACACGAATAAGAGTGATTGCAATGCACAACAACTCAGCGGACTGCGAGGTTTTAACAGGTTCAAGTCGTGGGAATAGAGTACTCATTCCTCGGATCAAACTTACTTCCTCAGACAACGTGTTACCGTCCAAAATTCAACGGTTTCAGTTCCCATTGTGCTTAGCGTTTGCAATGACGATTAACAAGAGCCAAGGACAGTCTCTGAAAAAGGTTGCTGTACATTTACCGAAGCCAGTTTTCACTCATGGTCAACTTTATGTAGCACTTAGCCGTTGTACGTCTGATACTGGTGTCAAGATATTTATCGACAGTTCCAATGAACAATATATTCTAGATAATGGAGACTTCACAACCAAAAATCCAGTTTTTTACGAAATACTGTGAATTACAATAAATTAAGTATTTTCATTATAAATACATTTTTCACAAAAAATCTGTTTAATTAGAATTTTATTAAATTTGCTTGCTTTTTTAAATACATCTTTTAATTAAGTATCTTTTTTGGCAGGACGAAGTCTGCCGGGTTTGCTAGTTATCTTTATATTATTTTCAAAAAAGTCGAGCATAAAACTGTTCCAATGATACCAAGGCTGTCTGTATAGCTATTTCGGATCTTCCCGTAAGGGAAATGATGAAAGTTGACGAAGAGCACCGCGAGCTTGAAACAATAATATTGTTGATGGCAACCCTCTGTTTTGTTGTTTTTCTAATGACATAACAAAAACAAATTATGTCTGATTAAAACCAATGGTTTTACGGCATGATAAAAGAGTTGTGCATGAAGGTGTTCCAATGGTAGTGCTTGGTATTCTTCAAACAAGTATATAAAGGAATTCTCATTAATATGATGAGTGTTTCTGGATATATATTTTTGAAGAATTCACCAAAAACGTCTGCTGATGAAGATCTTGGCAAGATCCGAAATAGCTATACAGACAGCCTTGGTATCATTGGAACATATTTATGCTCGACTTTTTTGAAAGTAATATAAAGCTAATAAATAAGCTTTATACCATTTAATAAGGTCTTGAGCTTGAATAAATTTGGAAGTAAATAAAACGCTGTAACTTAATTTTGTTTAATTATTTTTAAATATGATTTTTATTTCATTTACTGAAATAAATGGGAAAAATAATAATCTACCCGGGTAGATACTTTTAATCTGAAGGTTAATCAACATTTAATATTATTCGATTACTCAGGTAGCCGATTACTCAGGTCTGATTAATCTATTAATCGGACATCCCTAGAATATACAATTCCTATAAATATGACAAATTGTGCTGTGGAAAGGACATCAATGTACTTTACGATTTGTATCAGATATATTGAAGTGCTAGACGAACAAAATGACAAAGCAATGGTACTGGTTTATACGAACATATCCTTCGTTCGCGTGGAAATATAATGGTTAGTAATTAATTCATATTTTGAAAAATTCGAAACCTGTGAACTTTGTACCGTAAATCTTCGAGCGTTGAAAGACAAACGTTCTTAATTTCACTGTAGCCCTCAACATTAATAAGAGGTTACGTTTTGTTTCACTCTCAATATTTTCCAAATTATATGACTCTAACTTTGATTACCTTGAATACTAAAAATCCATTTTGATAGTTAATAGCTTAATTGCATCCTTTGGTATTATAATCCTCCTTTCCGCTCGGTTTCATTTTGGCATTTGATGTTTGTATTCGCTTCCATTTGAGATGGTTAAGTGCATAACAAAACAAATCTCGATAACTGATTCCTCTTACAGCACTCACATTCCACTTTCACGTCAAAATATCCCTCAGTTAAACCAACACATTCTTTGACTTTTACAAACAATGCATCAATGCAGCAATACATCAATACATCATAGTCATCACGAAAAATAACAAACCGCCTTTTAAATGCATCCTCTAGAAGCAGCAGGAACAGGATTCAAAATCGCAATGTGGTAGTAAAGAAGCGCCACACAAGTACCAACACCAATAATTCATCAATCATATATTTATAGTCAATGAACACTTATGAATGACTCGAAGGAAGTGACAATACACACACACACTCAACACATACACTTACGTTCTTATACGTGCACTCTCTCAGCAGGATATTTACGCTTAACACTCTCACACGAAGACCTAGTGGGACTTGCTGTCATGCATATGGATAAATCCTAAAAGTGTGTGGATGTGAGTACTCCTTTTATTGTCAGAGTACAAGATTCTTCTGTGGCGGCACTTACACATCCTCAAGTGAGGCTGTGAATGTGTTTGCATCCACTGGCATCACACATGACGCAGGAAGTGGCAAAAAGAGTTGCTAGAACAAGGTATGGGGGATAGATGATTGCTTGGTCGCCGTCATCGTTGAGCTCTTCCTTGTATGTGCCTGCATATGGCTTCCGGTGTAATTGACACTTTTGTTGAATGCCAAAAGTATTATGGATTCCATCTCACTCTCTTTTCCTCGCTCTGCTTTGCAATGCAACGGTGTTTAATCGCGCCGGGAAATGATGAATGTGCGCGAAATTTCGTTGGAGGTTGAAGAAAGTTACAAGGTGCAAATGTGTGTGTCTGACACTTTTAAGAGCCTGTCATAATATGGTGTGAATGTTAAACAAAAGATACAGAAATTTCGGGATACAAACTCAGATAAATGTTATCATATTTAAAATAATCAATTGTAGTTTATGAGGTTGGTATGACTAGCATGGAAAAGGATTTTGCATTGACACAAAGTTGAACTGTAGATAGTTGATAATTAAGATCAGATTTTTCCGCCCAATCGCACAATATATACGAGTACCATAGTAGGACTTCCCTTCTGCCAACGTTGTATTGGCAAGGAAAATACGAAATGAGAACAGGAAACCCACACAAGGACAACGATTTAGGGATATGTACTTGGAATATTAGAACTCTATACAGATCCGGTGCCACTGTCCAATTGGCAGATGTCCTCGATAATTATAAGCCTGACATTGCTGCTAGTTAGGGGATGCGATGGACAGGTGATAGCTGTATAAGAAACAATAACTGGGGCATATACTATATGCTGAAAAATATCGGCCCAGCCACATATTGCAAGAAACTGTTTTCATGAATTGAAGATGTGATGCTTTTTTGTTTCTTTGTTTTATGTCTCGTATTTGTTTTTAGCGGTTTTCAATAAAAAGTCCACATTTGGGTCTCAAACACATATAGTACTTACCTACTTTACTTATCCGGTCCCGGACAACCCCGGGTGGTCAGGGACCTTACAAAACGAAGATAACATATTTCGCCAACCAGTTCGATCTTTCGCTTTATTTCTCCAGTTGGCAATACCAAGTGTAAGCAGGGATTCGTCAACCTGATCCCTCCAGCGGAGTCTTGGTCTTCCTATTTTTCGTTTTCCTTCGAGTTCGGTTTCGAAAACCCTTCGTGCTGGTTCGTCTCCATCCATTCTACTGACATGGCCTAGCCAGCGCAATCGCGTTATCTTGCTCCGCTTAACTATGTCAATGTCAGGATAAAGCTCATACAGCTCATGATTCATGCGTCGCCGATACTCGTCGTTGCGCACTATAGGGCCATACATTTTTCGGAGCATTTTTCTCTCGAAGACTCCTAGAGATGTTTCGTCTGCTTGCGATAGGACCCAGGATTCTGCGCCACAAAGCGAGCCAGGTTGAATGAGAGTCTGGTACAGCTGGACTTTTGTTACTCGAGAGAGGGCTTTATCTCTAAAGTGCTTGCTTAGCCCAAATAACATCTATTCGCCAGCACAATTCTCCGCCTGATCTCAAGGCTGACGTTGTTGTTTTTCTTCACGGCAGATCCGAGGTATATAAAATCGTCCACTACCTCGAAGTTATAACGGTTATCAACGTTCACGTTGTGGTTGTCGATTTTCCAGGCCTAAAGCCACACTGGAATGGTCCAATCAGGTCAGCGCTAATTGTTTTTGGTCTTTCGCACATTATACTGATAGAACCTTATATGCTATCGATAAAAGGCTGGCACAGATACTCGCTGGCACAGAACCTTATATGCTATCGATAAAAGGCTGGCACAGATACTCGGGTCACCTTTTTTAAATATGGGACATAGTACACTGAGACTCCAATCGCCGGGCATGTATTCATCTAGCCAAATTTTGCTTATGAGCTGATGCATGCACCTTATCAGCTCATCGCCGCCAGCCTTAAGCAGCTCCGCCGGTAATCCATCAGCTCCTGCGGCTTTGTTGTTCTTAAGCCGGGCAATAACTGTTCTGACCTCGTCTTGGTTAGGAGGGGGGCAATCGACGTCGTCGTCCATATTGTGATCGATTGTCCCATCGTCATTGGATATCTCAGGTACTAGTAGCGCGGATAAATGCTCTCTCCATATTCCCAACATGCTTCCGTTTTTAACTTTTTCGTAGAATTTTCGGGCTTCGTTCTTCCTTCTGTATGTCTCAATTTTCTCACTCTCGCGCTTTCTCCACTGCCGTTTCTTACGCCTAAAGAGACGGTTTACCTCCTTCTCTTCTCCCTATACCGCTCAGTTGCAGCTCGCTTTGCAATTGACTGAAGCATAACCATACGTGCAGCGTTCTTTTCGTCATTTGCTATGCGATACTCTTTATCGTACCACGGTTTATTGCGAAGCGGTTTTTCGAAACCAAGTACGGTTGTTGCGACAGTTTTTATAGAGTCGGAAATGGGTTTCCACTGCGCATCAGGATCGTTATCGGGAGGGGGTGGGTTCTGTGCCAAAAGTTGCGAGAGCTTCCTTGAGTAGGCTGTGGCTACCTCTGGTAATTGCAGCTTTCCGATGTCCAGCTTTCTCTGCGTCTGGTTTCGTACGATTTTCGCTCTACTTAATCTTGTGCGAACCTTTGCTGCTACCAGGTAGTGATAGAATCGATGTTAGCTCCTCTGATCACTCGTACGTCCATTACACTGGATGAGGGCCTTCCATCAATTACCACGTGATCAATTTGGTTCTTAGTTCTTTGATCAGGGGATACCCAAGTAGACTTGTGGATGCCTTTATGCTGGAATCTTGTTCCACTAATGATCATGTTTTTTGCCGCGGCAAAGTCAATCAGTCTCATACCGTGGTCGGAACTGTCAGCATGTAGACTGAAATTGCCAATAATTGGATTAAACACATTCTCCCTTCCTACTTTGGCATTAAAATCTCCTAGTACAATCTTAATGTCATGGCCAGGGCAGCGGTCATACGCTTCCTCTAGGAGCTCATAGAATAAGTCTTTGGCATCATCATCTTTCTCTTCTGTCGGGGCATGCACACAAATTAGGGAAATATACAAATATTTCGCTTTTATGCGGTTTGTGGCTATACGTTCACTCACAAGATTGAACCTAGAGACTAGATGTCGCAGTATTTTGCCAACTACAAATTCGCAACCAAATTCATGTTTTTTTCATGGCAACTGTAGTATATATCGCAGTTTCTTTTCCTTGTGCAGCCATGTCCTGTCCATCGCATTTCCTGGATAGCGGTAATGTCAGCCTTATAACTTTCGACGACATCTCCCAGTTGGATACTTGCACCGGATCTATATAGAGTTCTTACATTCCCAGTGCATATCCGTAAATCGTGGTCTTTATAACGTTTGCGGGGGTCGTCAACAAATAGGGGTTGTTTATGTTTTTGTTTCGTTTTTGTATTTTCACTGCCATTATGAACGGTGGCGGGAGGCAAACCCAGCCCACCGTGTTTTTGCATTTTACATACTGCCAGGATATTTGATTGCAGCCGCCCATTGTGGATCAGACGCTGACCAGGATGCGATATGTTGAACCTGGATTTTCTTCTTTTAGTTTCTATCCGCCGCTGGCACGTATGTTTGGCTCATCCGCCTTCCAAGGACAAAAGAATATGCCCGATTGTTTGATGAGATTCAGTGACATGAGTCACCTACTAAACCTGATTTGATGCTCATTTGTTTCGCCTTCTCACTCTAGCTAGCTAACTGAGGTTTCCGAAAAGCCATTGCCCAGGACATACTGGTGGAAGTAGTGAGCTGCTTGGACTGCCCAATGAAGGAATCATTTCTGGCCACTCACAAGTGAATGGCAATCAGAAACTTTCCACCTCCACAGACAGTGCCATGTCCACATATATTATAACCTATTATGTCATTGTGTCTCAAACATGTTATATTGAACAGCAAACACAATGTGTTTGGGCACAAGTATAGTATTTGCGACAACCTTCAAACACGTTATATTTGCACCAAACAACAAAAAAAAGACAGATTTTTCAGCGTGTACAGCTGCCATGAGAAAAAGCATGAATTTTGTTACGAATTTCTAGTTGGCAAAACACCGCGTCATATGGTCCCAAGGGGCGTGTAGCCTTCATCGGCATAAAAGCGAAATACTTTAACATATCGTATCCAAAGAAAAAGATGATAACACCAAGGATATGTTCTGTGAGCGCCTAGAGGAAACGTACTGTCGCTGCCTTCGCTTTAGTCAACACGAATCACGTCCGAAAGCGGAATGAGACTGCTAGATATTGCCGCGGCGGAAACACGGTTGTCAGTAGCACGAGATTCCAAAATAAATTCATCTATGAGGGTACTGGGATCTCCCCGGATCAGCAGACAAAGAACCAGATTGATCACCTGTTAATTGATGGAAGGCACCCTACTAACGGATGTATATGTGATTCGAGGAAATAATTCGATTCGCATCACTACCTGGTTGCAGCAAAGGTTCGCACAACGATAAGCATAGCGAAAGTCGGTCGAAACCAGACATATGGAAAGCTGGCCATCGGAATGCTGCAAACACCAGAGATATCCACGGCCTCTGCAAAGAAACTTTCTCAGATACCGGCTCGGAACGCACGATCCTGACCAGCAGTGGAAGTACATCTCGCATTCTATGAAAGCTGCTTAAAGATCGTACTTGGCTATGAAAACCCGCTTAAAGATAAACCATAGTACGATGAAGAGTGTCGCATGGCAAGTGATGGAATGCAGTCAGTTGCAACGCGACCCGCGGCAGATCCAGTAAGCAGAATAGGACATTGACAATCCGTTTGTTTTGGAAGAAAAGACGGTTGTGGAGACAATGCGAGATTGAGCAAATTGAACCTTACAGAAGGAAGACTGATGATGACTTCGTCTGCCTCGCTGCTAGCCAAAGCTAAGTTAGAACTGCAATTTCCCGGCCTAAGAATAACAAATCTGCTGGCGCAGTTGGTCCAAAGATTGAGCTGTTTAAGGAGTTGGAAACGTGCATGCGTCAGTTCATATGCAAAATCTGGATAGACGAATGCATGCCCTACGATTGGAGCCTTAGCATACTGTGTCCTGTTTTCAAAGAAGGCGACCCGAGTATATATTCGAACTATCGCGGAATAGGCCTTCTATCCATCTCATACAGGTTCCTCTCGATCGTAACGTGAGAAAGATTAATGTCGTTTGTTGCAGACCTGATAGCACTTCCTCAGTGTGTTTTCAATCCTAATCGACCAGATGTTCATATTACGCCCACTCCTAAAAAAGCCCCACGAAAAACAATTCGACACCTAGCACCTCTTTTGTAGGTTATAAGGCTTTGTAAGGAAAAATGTTCTAAGTTATTTCGGAGCTTGGTATTCTTGTCAAGCTGACACGTCTTTGTAGAATGACACTGACTAACACTAAATCTTCTGTAAAGAGTGGTAAAGATCTGACCGAACCATTTCGACAACCTATCATGCGCTTTCTTCGACATGTTAATTGGGATCATAGTGAGAAAAGCTGCAGTCAACATAAATAACACTATCATCAGCAAAAGTCACATACTGCTCGCGTATGCTGACGATTTAAACATCATTGGGTGAAATCTGCGAGAAGTTACGACAGTATTTTCGAGAACTGAGAAGGAATCAGCAAAAGTGGGTTTGGTAGTACACGAGCCCAAGGCAAAGTTATTGAATTCCACAAGCAGAAAATCCACCAGATAGGATGAAAGGGGAACATTGACAACCGTTGTAATTTTGAGGTAGTGAGCGAATTTATTTACACCGGAACACGCCGCGAAAAGGCGCAATAACTTTAGCCTGGAAATCAACCGGAGAATTGTGCTTGGCAACAGGTGTTATTTCGGGCTAAGCAAGCTCAGTAAAAAAGTGTATACCAATCACCAGAATTTCCACCAGAACTACGTGGTAAGAGGTAGTGCAAATTTGGGTGCTGCACCACCGCTTTTTACATAGTGTTGTCCTTGGAGGGTAGTACTCCCAATTTGGATACTTTTAAGTAGAATAAATTCTGTTCCTTAGCGCGAAGATTCAGCTCAAAAATTACCACGATGGTAGCATGTCCGACTAGAAAACGGCAGCTGGTGAAGGTCCTGGGTTCAAATCTCACCAAATCAAACATTTTTTTTTGCAATATGTCGATTAAATTTGTAGTTATTTTTTAACAAAAATTGCCCAATGTGGCAAGTATATACAACGAACGAACATTTCTTGACAACATTTACGGAATCAAATTATATTCGCCTGAAAGTATACCATAGAAAATACGGCGTTGTTTAGCGAAGCTTTAAATGATTAATTATTAATTTTTCTGTAGCAATTTTTCGCCGACCGGGACCGGAAATCAAACTCAAGCGTTTTGTTTGCCAGCCGCGCATCTCACCATAGAGCTATCGAAGACATTGAAATTGGACGAACAGTAACAGCATTAGTGGCAGATAATCTTTTTCTTCCGACAAACACCATAATACCTGTAAGGCAATTTCGGATTCCTGTATGCCGAAAATCCGCACATATTACTTCGTTGGTAGTACTGAAAGGGGTGGAGCCGTTGGAACTATTCCGTTATATTTTTGCTAGGAAGCACTTCTCTCGAGAAACGAAACATCTCCGGGAGTCTCCGAGAGAAAAATCCTCCGAAAATATATGTGATCCTAGAACAGAGAATGGCGAGTGTCGACGACGGATGATCCACGAGCTATATCGACGTAGTTATGCGTATCAAAATATCGGTATTACGCTGGCTGGATATATCGTACTCGAAGGACATCGAAGAATAGGACGACCAAGACTTTGGTGAAAAGAGCGAGAAGTTGGTGTTAAAAACTACAGGAGAAAAGCTAAAGATCGAGGCGATTGGAGAAACATGTTACCCTCAGTTTGTGAGGACATTGACCCCTCTGGGTTGTTTGAGTCCATCTACGTAAGTAAGTAGTAAATAAAGACAAATGCCGAGGCAAGTTACAGCATCGAACAGCACGTGTAAATGATAACACCTAGTCGTAAAATAAAATGTCTCCTATAGCACCAAGTGGTGCTTAGCGACCCTTTTGTGGGCCCAAATTAAAAATATTCTTCAAAGTCGATGTTATTTTAAATATTTAGCACAACCGAATTATTTGTGTTTCGCCATGTTAAAGTAAATACACCATAATTTACAGGAAAGGAAAAAACTAAAACTGTATGAGATACAGTTCAAGAAATTCGACAAAAAAAATTATAATTTTTTCGACTTTCAAACTTCGAGAAAAGTGAATGTGTGTAATACGAAAAAATTTAAATTTGCTGCAAAAAAATTACAAAAATAGAGAAAGAGTCAATGCTTTCACACAAACGAAAAAAATAGTATTCTTTAAAATCAAAAATTGGGAAAAGTTGTTAACTTTGAAATATTCTGCAAACAACGTACATTTTTTCCCCTCATTTCGGTCGCCTATAAATCGCGTTTTGAATTAATATAACATAAAAGGAGATAAACACTAAACATATTGCCTGGAAGTTCTTGATAGCAGCACGAATTATTGGACAGAGAGTCATGAGAGGGATGCCCAACTGCAAACAACGGCGACAACTGGATGTTGAAGGTGGCCCCTTAATGCTGGCCTCTACAGCCTAAATGTCTCATCAGACTGCCACGGTCAATGTCGGCATTGATGACTGACGTTACCAAGATTGCCGGTTGCAACAAATTTTTCGTGTAAAGGTTTAATAACGTGGTTTGAAGCCCGGTATACAGATTTTATGCAAAATATCGCGCATTTGTTTGATAATTGTTTGGGAACGGAATTTTGATACTTCCCTAATTTTAACAATCAAAATAAACACCACATGTGTTGAAAATAAAATGGAGTGCGCAAATTTTAGAGATAAATGACATAAATTTCTTAGGAAAATTTAGTCATATGCCGTTCTGGAACTAAAACAAATGAAAAGGTTATAGGGTTGCCAGATGCAGTAGATTTAAATGGTTCACCCTGTACATTGTTGATATTGACATATAAATGGCATTTCATTCGAACTCATAACTGACACCTCGGTATACATTATATCTCTTCAGGGTTGTTAAACTACAAAAGTTCTGGAAAAGTAATGCCGAACTACTCGAAAAAATTAAAATTACGAGAATATAGGTATTTGTCCAACTCCGGAAAGACATAGAACTTCTCATAGTGAAAAACTCCTAACAAAGGTCATAAAATCCACTAGCTCCATATCAATAACGACCTCTATCTCCATACGATCAAAAATTGTAGTGTGCTCCTATCTATATATATCGTTTCTCAATTTAAGCAGTATAATAGTACAATATAACATTACAAAGTTGAAATAAAAGTTTCACGAAGGTCGTCAATGAATTCTCTCCATTGATTTCTGTCTCTAGCAAGTGATTTAATATGATTCCATGATACACTCACAGAAAAACTCGGTTGAGACCGCCGAATTAGCCGTAACCGAATTTAGAGTTTATCACAACCGCATTGGAGGTTGACACAACCTCAATAGAGGTTGACACAACCTCAATAGAGGTTGACACAACCTCAATAGAGGTTGACACAACCTCAATAGAGGTTGACACAACCTCAATAGAGGTTGACACAACCTCAATAGAGGTTGACACAACCTCAATAGAGGTTGACACAACCTCAATAGAGGTTGACACAACCTCAATAGAGGTTGACACAACCTCAATAGAGGTTGACACAACCTCAATAGAGGTTGACACAACCTCATAAGAGGTTGACACAATCTTATTAGACGTTGACACAACCTAATTAGAGGTTGACACAATCTCATTAGAGCTTGACACGACCTCGAAAGTAGTTCTCACAACCGAATGTAGATAGTGTGACAAATGAAGGAAATTAAAATGAAAGCTTATTTATTACTCGTATTAAGTAATGATTTATTTTCCTGTATTCATATTAAAAAATAGGGTAATCTTTCGGGTAACACATTTGTCACTACCGACCTTTTTGGAAGTCCCGGCCATCATGGGTAACCGCTCCAATTTTTGCTTGTTGTATCTGTTAATGTAGGTCCTAAACCGTTTCACAAATAGATGATTGCAGCATATCTACCTTCTTGGGCATTTTCTGCAAAATAAGACGATTTAATACAAAACTCATAATTACGATATGTTAACTAACCTTTGTTAATAACCTGAAAAGAATCTTGATATCGCGCGCGACAGGAACAATTATACGTTGTTTAACTTCTTTTAATATAATATTTGTTTTTAAAATTTTAAACGTCAAGTTCAAAATGAAAATCGGTTGTACCTACAGACTTCATGAGAAATTCGGTTACAGCAACCGAACTGACGCCGAATTCGGTCATTGCAACCGACTTAAATGTTAAGTCGGTTATTGAGACCGAATTGAAACCAAATTCGGCAGTTACAACCGAATTGATACCATCATCGGTTGTGACAACCGAATTGATGCCCTTGAATTGATGCCACATTCAGTTACTCCAACGAAATCAGGTAGCAATTTCGGTTGTTGTATCCGAATTATTTCCAAATTCGGTTGTACCCACCGAAATTTTGGAAAAATTGGTTGACAGAACAAATATAATTCAAGATTCTGTTGCCACAACCGAATAAATTAAGAAACGAGGTTGCTTCAACCGAATTTCGGTTGTGAGGACTAAATTCGGTCGTTACAACCTCAATTATGCTGGGGCAACCCCAGTTCGGTAGTAACAGCTGAATTTATGGTTGTTACAACCTCTTTCAACCAATTAGTTCTCTGAGTTTGGGTGTAGTTTGTTTGAATTATTTTTCCAGGCACCGCTTCCTGGTAGTTGGTGGTCGTCTTGGACTTCGATATCGCTGCGGGTTCCATTCAAGTGTCGGTCTAGCAATATCTGATATTGGGCGGATAATTATACGGCCGTTTCAAGTCGACTGTCTTATACGTATATCCAATTCAATAGGACTGTTGCATGTACATTGTCAGAGTACTTCATTAGAAATGACTTCAGGCCAGTATATTCGGTGTATTTATCTCGGACAACGATTGACAACGTTTGACAAGCGTTTGGACTTTCTTCGCCAATCTCCAAGTAGAACAACCATACAACAGTACAGACTTCATACTGCAATTGGATATGGGCTATTTCGTCCTTTCCGATACCCTCGTATTACCCAAATAGGATACCCTATTTACCCACAATTTATTCGATACCCTATATCTGTCATAGAGAAACCATCCTTGGTAATTTTGCATTGTATATAGTTGATTGACTCCATGTCTTCATTTAGCTAACCACCAACTGTTAGGGGAGTACTTCGTTCTTTTCGAATACGCATTAGCATTGCCTTCTTTATATTTATTCTTAATCCTATTTTTCCCCATTTACGGAGTCTGCTTAACTTAGCCTCCATATAATCAAATTTGTGGATCATAAGACATTTCTCATCTGTGCGATCAGTATTCATACTCCACTGAATGCCGAACGGTGTTTCCTCATTAATTGCCTCCATTACCTCGTCTATAAGTAAGAGAAATAGTGTGGGAGACAAGACACATCCTTGTCTATCTCTCTGGCATGTGGTGAAAGGTTGGCTTTCCTTTCCTAAGTCGAACTTTATCCGCCTAATCTATGTGCAGTTCACGGCTCATGGCCACAATTTTGTCGGTATCTCCTGTTTGTCAATGTGGACCACATTGAGTTACGGTGTACACAATCAAACCCTTGTTCGAAGTCTACGAAAAGTGGATACAGAGGCGAGTATAGTTCAACTGATTGTTCCATGATAATACGCTGCGTACTCATGTGGAACGGCCAGGCCTGAAACCCGCCTGCTCCTTCCGCACAATTTGGTCCACCACCTGCGAGATTCGCTGAAGAACTAGGGACGCCATTATTTTGCCTATTGCATTTAGCAGTTCCAGTTCCTGCACAGCGTTAGATCACCTTTAATCCAGATAGTTATAACCACTCAGTCTTTCTACCTCGTATGAGTTTTGCTGACTTTTCAAGGACTTCTGATGACCGGCGTAATGATATCTGCTAAAGCTGATGCACCATTTAACAAACAGCAGTTCCGCTGGAATATTATCCGGACCAGAAGATATGTGATCCTTCATTTTACCCAGTGCAGCTTCGGTCTCTACTTGTAACGGGGGTTCCGTTGAAATATGTCTTCTCGGGTTGCGACTTATCGTCATCATCCGGAAGTCTAGATTATGTCGTAAAGAATTCAAGCAATCGCTCGCCATGTTGATCTGGTGATGACATATACGTGTCGTCATTAGCTTTTAACGGTGCAGTACACCTGATGTTGTGATGTTGTTGCCGTTCAACTTTTTTATTGAAGAGTACACAATTCGGATGCTACCTGTATTCGCAGCGTTTTCTGTTTCCTCTGCTATATTGTTCAGGTAATTGTCGTAATCCGAACGGACCATGTAACCCACCCTACATGCTGATTGCCAATAGTTTGGATTTAACTGCTTTTGTAACGTTGCCGTCTTCGATCGTATACGAATTTTATGTAGTCGTTCACGATTCCGAATTACGGTCCAGGGTTCTGCTCAAATCCAAGGTTTATTCATACATCTTAGCTCGCCAAGAACCTCATTGGCTGTTTGCATCAGCGTTTGAATAATGCGTGGCCACGAATTTTGTCCGTCCTCTACCAAATTGAAGCGAAGAGTCTGATCGTACATTACGGATATGAATTTGTCCTGCAGCCGGTCTGTATTTTAGTTTACTATTTTGCCTCTAATATCGAAGACTGTCGCTGCTCGGAGACGGAAGGTGCCCAATAAGAGGGGGTGGTAGTTGAATATATCATTAAAACGTTTAGTTTTGACTTCCACCAAGGAACCAAGAAACATCTTGCTAAAAAGTATATGACCAATTTCATTCAAGGTTGAACCATCAGGCAATTTCCATGTATACTTGTGAATATTTCTAAGGAGGAACTTTGTGCCGCCGATAAACAGTTGATGGCGAGTACAGAAATCTATGATCCTGTCACCATTGTCTTTTCTCACAGTCCCAAGCCCATGCCTTCCCATCATTTCCTAAAAGTTGTTGTTGTCGTTTCCCACTTTAGCATAGAAATCCCCTAGAAATATTTTAATGTCACCGATTCACAAGGAGCTTACCGCAACATCTAGTTGGCTATAGAACTTGTCGCTAACACTATCCTCATCAGCCTCAGTAGGTGCATACGTCTGTACTACAGAAATCTTGTGCAATATCGAATTAAAACTCACAATGGCGATGTGATCAGATATGGTCTTGTATAGTATTAGAGCATTTCTACCCTTAGGAGAAAGAAGAAGGCGGACTCCGTTTATACGTTGCGCATCATTGCCGGAGGAACTAAAGCAGTGACCAGATGGTAATTGAAATTTTCCACAATTAAGCTAACGCACTTCGCTTAGGACCATCATAGCCATAGGCAATCCATAACTCGACTAACCTTTTCGAGTCTCGATTTTTCGGTGAGAGTTCTTACCTTCCAGGTACCAATTATAAGCCCTTGTTTAAAGCCAAATGTCGTTTGTCCCCGGAAGTTGTTGAGGTTACTGTAATGATTGTAATTTAAGATGAGTGATTAATTCCACCACCGCATCTGATCCTAGTGCTGGGACTGCCAACAATTTCTAGGCAGGTATACACCCTGCATTAGGGAGGTATTTTTACCGACTTACCAGTAGATCCGTAGTGCTTAGTAATTAGTAGGAGCACCTAGAGCAGTATGTGTCCCTTCACCACGCAGTACTGTTGTGGCAGGAATGTTCCTATTCCTGTGCACCACCGACACTGCAGTTGTCTCCATAGCTAAACGTCCTCCTAATTCTCAATTAAAATCTCATTCCCAAGCTGCTCGTTCAGAAACAAACGGAAATTGATGAAGAAGAGCGAAGCGAAGTAGGTCATTTCGAGGTAAACAGCAAAATTTTAGAAACGACAAATCGTCTTGAAATCGCTCTCACCCACTAAAAGAAGTTGGATGTCGATATCACCCCAACATTGAACGCTCTTAAACCTCTTTATATATTTGGGGATAAAGTCTCAGCCCCTCATTTCGTTATAAAATTAAATAGCAAAAGATCAGTTCTGTCTAAGCAGAATGAGAAACCAGTTGGTGAAAATTATGCCCAAAAATCCAGAGATATAAAAACAGATTGTATCCGAGCTAAGATTCGTCCAAAGACCATACAAATCCACATTGTTCCACGTACCCTTTTAATATTGCAATATTTCCAACAGGGAACCGAAACAACCGCCTTCATAGGGTTGCGCCAATCCAGAAAATAACACTAAGATATGTTCCTAGTTCGAGGGAAAAACAATTTAAATTTGTATTTATAATTTGAAATTTCTGTACCCACAAACTTGCTCCTGCGTCACGTCACATATGACTCTCAAACAGAAGAGCAAAACTCCTATCACACATTTAATCGTGTGTTAAATTCAATGGTTACACAGCATAAAGTGATACAGTTGGATGTTAACTAAATTGTTTAACAAAAGTTACACATCCTGAATAATAAATTCATGAGATGAAATTAACTAAAAACCGAGAAAAATTTGCTCTTTTAGGTGATTATTGAACACAAAGAAACCAATGTTTCTCTTTTTTAAATTGAAAGAAATCTTCTTACCTTAGATAAATACGCTACATCCAGTTTAACACAACGAGAGTGAATGTTTATTAAGGATATGTCAGTCTTCAACGCACAATTTCGTATGCATTCAACGTAAACTGTAAAAGATTCGAAAGTAAGTGGAAAATATTCATTGTTGTTCTTTTTTTTTCGCAAGATGTACATGTGGACTGCAGGATACTTTAACAACATTGAGGGGAGTGGAATAAATCCTCCATCTACTACCTGCTCAGGTTGGAGAGCTGGGATATAGGAAAGTGCAAATTGTACGCACACAAAATTATGCGAAAAAGTTTTTCGCCTCTACCTCGATTTCTGAGAAATGCATGTGTTTATTCTCGCTGATTTTTTGTTTTGTAGGGGTGAAAAACTCATAGAAGTATGGTAAGTTTGAGAGGATTTTCAACACATGATTTATGATGTGATTCGTGTTACGTTAAAGTGAACTACATTTTTTTGTTTAAGATAAAAATTTGGAATATGCAAATTGTGCCTGATTTTAAAATTTTGCCAAAATATTAATGCAAAATTGGGCTGTTCAAATTATAATTGGTGGAATAGGTTTTTATAATAAGCATCTTCGACATTTGAAATGCAACCAAAAAATTATTTTCTTTTTCAATATAAATTGATTTTTAAACTATTGCGGTTTGAATATTGATCCATTGAATCGCTTAGAAACTGAGTGCTGCAAAACAAAGCGTATATTAAAAAAGCAAAACGTAACCGTTCTGCAAACTAAATCGTTAGATGAGGATACTGAATTGACCTTATATTATAAAATTGTTTAATATACCTTCTTTTTACTCTTGGCGCATTCTGCTCTGTTAGTACTAGAGGATACTACTTTGTCTTAAAAGTTTCACCTTTTAACGATAATGTCCTGTATAAAATTTGTGCTGCTGCCAATGTGAGCATCTGCCCTGCAATATAGACAAACAGGAGTTGACCAACAAACAAATGTAGGATTTCTTTGAATCAACTTCCACCAGAAGATAAAGTCGTCTGCCACTTTGAGCTTCCTTCAAGCAAAGGCAGAACACGGCAGCAATTAGACCTATAATGCCGTATGGTTATCATCTGGTAGACGGCTCTACAGAAATCCACCTACTGCGCGATACTGACATGTGTATCACTGGTGCATTTCGAATGATTCTGACTGACGAATTTAATAATACTCGTACATTTAATGCCACTTGATATTGTAGCAGCTCGAAAGCATACTGCAACAGCATACTGCTACTGGACTTAGATAATTGTTACATCTGGTCAGAAAATAGCCTCGGAAACAGAGTCATTCTCAACACAATGCCTGATTTTCCAGGCATTGTTGATTATTCTTTGGCCGAACCACGCTTTGACAAGAGGGTCCCAATTGATTGAGGATCATGATTGATCAGAATGAAATGTGAAACGTGGTTTTGTCGAGGCTGTGTCATGTCGAGAGTATTTGATTAGGTTCCACTAAACATTTCGAGATAGGAACAGAATAGTTTACCCTTTTCGGGAGTTCGAGTTAAGATTCATTTTATTTTTAATGTACAAGGTAATTTGATTTTCAAAAATAATGTTAACATTACGACAATAGGCAAGGATAAAGATCAGAATATATGGCATCTGTAGAAGTTGTAACGATGAGGTAACTATGGAGCAACCTAAACGGTTCTTCCGCGGCGCTAGCGTCTACTCCCATTAGCTAAACAGTAAATGATTTACCTACCACCATCAATACCAAATATTTACGTTCTACGAGAATCAAACCACCCAACGAGGGATCATCCCATAATCCGTTGTATTTATCATTCATCACGCCCAGGTTACGGCAACAACAGTATCAGATGTTTACTAGCTTTCCACCACAGCTGCTTATACTGATGATTCCACCATAGTGGCATGTGCTGATTACTGGATAATGCTGTGTTTTCACTATATCGGTTCATTTTGACTACTCCTATGCAGATGTTTTTCCCTCCTATTATACCTTTTGCGTTTTTTCTGGCTGTTCCACCGAAGCTGGTATGACTTCTGATTATACCACCATAGCTGCGTTTGCTGATTATTTCGTAGAGGCCATAGCCTCGGTATAAGTGATCTATCCTATCTGCTTATGTTGCTGATATTGAAATATGTCCATCCAATCCCTACTATTGCTACCGAATCCGAACCTTTCCCTGGTCTGAACTGCTACTATCAATGCCGAGATGTTAAAATTGTTCCAAATCATCTTGCACATCATGGGTAGATCATATCAAATCGGTCAACTGCCAACTAGATAATACGAACAGTATCTAGAATATACATACTGTGTCTTGTAAATGGGATTTATCTACCTAATATTAGTGTTCTTTAGACGGAACCATTTTTTTTTGGTCAGCAAATACCGGTCATCTCTTTGGTGCAACCAATGCCACCATGCTTCGTCTGTGTAGGTAATACAGTTGTCGTTCAGTAGCTTCAATAGGTATTTCTTAATGCAGTTAGATCTGCAGACAGATGGAAGTGCTGAACCAAAAATCTCAGTCCGTGAATGGTCAAACTGAAATCAAAATTGGAATTCGATAGAAGCCAAAAGAAAAAGCCAGGCAAGAGAGTAGTGAACGACAATTCACACTACACACTAAACAAATACTATTGCGTATGAGTGATATCCCTGTCGGGAATTGAGTTAACTTCAAGCTAACAAGTGGTTAGTCAAAGGTGAGTCACAAGTGACTCGAAAGCTGACTCATTTTCCTTGTTAAATCCTATGCAGTTTTTACACATGACGGCATTGCAGTGAGTCAGTACTCACTCACTCTGCATAAGTTTCAGTTAACCACAAGCTAGTCACTGCGAGTTAGTTTTTGGCGCATAAAAAACTGACTAGTCAGCTAGCTGGTGGTTAACTGAAACTTATGCAGAGTGAGTGATTACTAACTCACTCTGATGACATCACATGTAAAAACTGACTAGAATTTGACAACGAAAATGAGTTAGCTTTTGAGTCAGTAAAACTGTAATATAAAAATTAAAAAAACATGATTTTAATACTTTTTTATGGAGCTAAAGTTATAAAAAAATTTAATATTTCAGTCTTCGGAAATTAAAAATATAGAAAAATATGCATATTAATATTTCATATTTTTATTTTGAGTGTCTCGAACTGACACGTGTCTCCTGAAACCGCGAGCTAAGCTGAAAGAAATAAACGAAAACACATCTATATTCACAGTTATGTTGTTTTTTATTCTCTTCTCTTCTTTTATTCTTTGAATTTTATTACTATGGCTTAATGTTTACTTACATCTGCATCAGCTTTGAGTGAGCAAAAAGCTAATTCATTACTTATCGAGAAGAAGTCCGATTGTTGGAAAAAAAACAATTGACTAAAGTCTGCATAACTTTTGAGTTAGCTAGAAGTCAGTTGTAAATAAGTTAGGAAAAAGTTAACTTGATTTTGAGTGAGCTCATAAAAGACCGATAGGGATTACTCGTATCAATATACATGAGTAAAATAAAACAAATCGAAATGCTCCATATGTCTCGTAAAACTGTGCAGTATCGTAAACTAGCAGATTAGTAAATGGAATTTCATCATAATCTTAAAACAGGGAATACATGATACATCAGGGTGCATGTGAATGTTTATATGAAGTAGTGAAAATAAATATGTATGCGTGCACACCTACAACGCCACGTAACGCTATGCAATCAACGAGTAGAGTAATAGAATGGAGTGATAAACTGTATTTCATCTTAATATAAATCTCGTTTTAACTATCAATCTTTACAGAAACTTCAAATTATAAACACCATAAAAATGCCGTTGTGCATGATTGATATAATTATTATTTATTAATACATATTTTACTAAAATATAGTAAAGGGTTTTTCAACAGAGACGCTACAAAAGTAAATCGATACGGACAGCAAACGACGCCATATTTTTGCCCGCTCTTTTGACATTTCCCTTCAGTAAGTTTTGCCATTTCATCATGGAAAGATATACGAGCCAACAACGAGTCGGAATTATTAAAATTTACTACCGAAATTCGGGGTCAGTGGCCTCAACTTTAAGAGCGCTACGTCCAATTTATGATGAGGCTCATTTCTGGCTGAATGGCTTCGTCAATAAGCAAAATATGCGTTATTGGTCAAACAGCAGTCCACACGTAATCCATGAGTCATCATTGCATCCCGAAAAAATTACGGTTTGGTGCGGTTTATGGGCCGGCGGCGTCATTGGGCCGTACTTCTTCCGTGATGATCACGACCGGCACATTACTGTGAATGCGAATCGCGACCGTTCAGTGATAACCGAATATTTTTGGCCCCAATTGGATAATATGGACTTGAAGGACATGTGGTTCCAACAGGACGCCACCACAAGCCACAAAGCCAATGCCACAATGAATTTATTGGAAACCAAGTTTGGTGAACGTGCTATCTCACGAAACGGCCCAGTCGATTGGCCGCCTCGGTCGTGCGATTTGACGCCGTTAGATTATTTCCTGTGGGGCTACGTCAAGTCTATGGTCTATGCCAACAACCTGGCGAAGATTGATGAACTTCGTTCGAATATCGAACGTGAAATTGCAGCAGTTATGCTTGAAAACCGTCGAAAATTGGGTTCAGCGTCTGGACTTCTGCAAGCGTGCCCGTGCTGGCCATGCAAAAGAAATCGAGTTCCATACATAATGGTATCGAACGTACTTTCACAGGAATAAAGAATTTCATTGGTATCTAAAAGATTTAGAATTTTTTGTTTTGCAATTTAGGCTCGTAAAATGATTAAGATGTAACAAAATGGTAATAAACCAAAGGTTCCCTACAAAAAATCATCGCTTACTTTAAAAATAATAAAAAAACCAACCCGTAAAAAACAAAGTTTTTGACTATAAATTCTTTATTATCTTAAATTCTTTAAATGATTTAACTGAAAAATTCACAAAATCACTTCTATAATGAGAAAAATACTCCAAATTAAAATACTTAAATCTCGGCTCCCCGAAATCGGATCACCTTAATTTTTGGCCTAAACTCTTCGTCGAAACCCGCACTAGTTTTGATCCAAAAGTCAATAAAATCGGTCACGAACTTCCGGAGAAAATCGCTTGGGAAAATTATCTGAAAATCGCCCAATAATCACTTTCAATTCCTACTGTAAAGCAGCGAACAAACAAACAAACGACCAACGTTAAATACGATGACACACACAGCACAAAATGGGTAAAATTATCGCAAATTAAAACACTTAAATCCCAGCTCCGTGATACCGGATCGCCCTGATTTTTGGCTTAAATTCTTCGTCGAAACCCGCACTAAAAATCAATCCCAAAAATTAATATATAATAGCACATTTTTTGGACTTTTTTTTACAAATTGCTCCAAAAAAGTTATTTAGTTAAGAAACCACTATTGTCATGACTTTTTTTATATCTCAAGATGTCTAGCTTCCATTGCAATTTTAAAATTCTCCAATCAGTTACAAATTGCAAAAGATACAGGCTGCTTAATATAGAATTTATAGTGCCTTTCAATAAGTAAACCGGAGTGTGTCAAAAGATACATGATTTCATTGCAACATTTTGTACCTAAAAATGGCATAACATATAGTTTTGAGTGTGTATGAATGTTTATATATGATTGGCATAAAACATATAAAGGTTTGTCATACGCCCTGTATAACATATTCATCGACATATATCCATTATATTATTTTGTAAGTTAATATTCTATTTTTGTATTTTATACTCATATTTTTTCTAATTTAATATATCACATTTCTATTATTTAACCTTAATCTTTTAATAAAATATCTTAATTTAATAAAATTTTCCTACTGCAGTATAACATCTCTCCACATCGCTTACGTTCCCGGTTCACCGCATTTATGCAAATGTAATTAGTTGCATATTCATGTCTACCGATATTTCTTCTTCTCCATGACTCGACAGTTGTTCAGTTCAATTTTTCTATTGTCAGACTTTTATTTCCGTTTCGTGTTTTTTTTATTATATTTTCCTTGCACATTTTTCTTTTCGTTTATATGCATTTTTAATAAAAATGTTTTTTCCCACTACATTTTTGTATGTTCCAAGAAAAAAATGGAACTAAACAACTGTCTAAGATGCCGGAGTTCAGTATGAGTTTCCGGAAATTGCAAAATATACAGAGAAAAAAGAGTTGAAATAAAATAGAGACAGAGAGTGAGAGGAAGGGAGGAGAAGGGAAAGATAAATCCTTAAGTAAAACTCGCTTAGAAAAAATGTTACAAGAACAATACAATTTATTGCGGAAGTAGAAATTAAAAGCTATAAGGAATGGATGATACCTAATCTGGTACTTGTTACAAATGTTGAACAGTATTTGGAATTGGAAAATTTACTGAGACAGAAGATGGGAATCCTGAGGACACAATTTTGAGTTACGTACATGACTAAATAATCATAGGGATAAAAATACCTCAGTCCTGTGGAAGATCTAATTGAACTTCCCGGAAATTATTTGGTTTTTATTTGTAGATGGTATTTATTACGATTAATTTATATTACGAATTTTAATTCATAATGAAATTTCTTATTACACTGTGTGTAATTATTTAAGTCATGGAAATATAACCGTATATACGAACACCACTACGTGATAAAAGACGAAAAAAAATACCCGTGTCTCCCAGTTTTGACCAAAGTCATGCACTTTTTTTATGGGCCCCCAAAGATTTGGGGCCTCGGTGTCATGTTTGCAAAAAAGTGATAATTTTGCCAGGCTCATATCTTGCAAACCGTTCGGAATTTTGATTTGGTTTCTGATGGAAAGTTGTAGCGCTTGTCATAAAGAAATTTGTAGTTGATTATTTGCTTGAATTTTGAACGGTTTGCTGCCTATGGACCTGAAAAGGGAGAAAAAAGTAAAAAAAATCGAATTTTTTAAAGTCTTTTTTTTTGCGATTTTGACCTTGGAGATGAAGTTTTTTTGATTTTATATGTTCACAATTCTTGTTACTGGGTTTAGGTTTGCAACATATGAGCCTAACAAAACGATCACTTTTTTGCAAAAATGACACCGAGGCCCCAAATCTACCGTGTTTTATCTACCGTGTTTTATCGTCAAAAAGTTGTAAAATTCCGTTGATGTACTTCAGGAATTAAAACAAAAAAAAAATATATAATTATTAGGGTACCCATTTTATCGGGTTTTTTGATTAATCGGTTAATCGTTAATCGTAAATTTCAATCCGACAATTAACCGAACAAATGCAATGAGATTATTCGAATAAAATAAACAAAAAAAAAAACAAAACAGTGTTCAAACATTGTACTAGGCACATTTATTAAAACGAAACAAAACGTAACAAAAGCAACTTCATTATAAAGTATGAAATATATGTACGTACAATTCACAAATCGTAGTTGCAGCAACATGAAAAGTAAGGACTTCCAAAATTAAAAAAAAAATCTCAAAGTTTGGACGCAAAAGTGCCACGCTTTCCGGTACCTCCCATACAAAAGGTAGGGTCGCTCTGAAACTATATCATACTATAACACTCTATTGGATTGATTAATTTAAAAAAAAAAACTCGGACCAGGTAGTTGATATCCCCCTTACAAAGTGACCACTGCGTCTTGAAATTTAATTTTTTTTATGTATGTCTATGAGCCAAAGCAGTTTGCTTTCGCTTTGAAATCTGTTTCTCTGCTTTCTCTCAACAAACAATGAAATCTGTTCGAAATGTGTGTAAAGTTATGAAATTTGTTCGCAAATCGTTGTCATCTGAGTTACCACCTTGTAGGAGTGTTCCAAGACGGATTGCTTGTCATAATTACGTACTTATATTTTATTAATCGATTAATCGCTATGATTTTTTTTCGAGCTAATCGTTAATCGAAAAATTTAATTATTAAAATGTTCGGTTAATTTTACAGCACGATTAATCGATTAACCGAATAATGATTTATTGAATGGTTACCCCAATAATTATGTTAATGGAAATATTTTGTAGAGATTTTGGCAGATATCATGACTTTCCCCAGGAGGAACACCCGTTTGCACCGAAGTTCCTGTCGCTATATATTACGTACTAGTTAGTTCCAACACACCTAAGGCGCCCGTTGATAATACTATTATCTAAATGGATCTTTAAGAACAGATACTTTTTGTAAAATGATAAACTTTTTCAAGAATTTTTTTTTTATATAGGACGCATTTTTTTAAACTTATATTTGTTTGTCCTTTTTGTAAGAGTATGTATTATATTTTCCCGAAAAGGTAATTTTTTTAACCCTAGAGAGATAAGCTATTTCAAAGGTAAAAAGAGGCTTATCATATGCTTGAGAGGCGTTACAACCCGTAGGCATAATTAATCATACTTATGTCCAAAATTTTCAAAAGATATGTAGGGTAGGAATATAAGTTTATAATAAACAGAACACAAAGAGAGAGCGAATATTTGAATTTGTGTACGACAAGCAGGTGTAGATTACCATTCTAGGGTTAAAGTGAGCAACTTCTTTTATTAAAAGGTAACTTTTTTTAAAGAAAATGTGCTACTTTTAAGAAAAAGCACTTTCTTTTTTCTTTTTTTTTTACAAAAATTAAATTTTTTTAAGAACAGGTACTTTTTTAAGGAGTTCTACTCTTTTTATTTATTATTTATTTATTTACAAAATATTAAACTTATAGTCAACACAAGATTAATAGGAAAGTATATTTTTTAAGAAAATCTACATATTTTCAGAGAGGCTACTTATCTCAAGAAAAGGTTTGCTCTTTTTTTTTTTATTTTTAAGAAAACGTACTTTTAAGAAAAGGATTTTTTGTAAGAAATGTATTTTTTAAGAGAAGGTATTTTTTTGAAGAAAACGTATGTTTTATGAAAAGGAATTTTTTTTTGTAAGAAAATTTACTTTTGTAAGAAAAGGTATTTATTTAAAAAATATTAAATTTTTTACGAAATAGTACTTTTTGTAAGAAAATTTACTTATTTTAAGCAACGGCTTTGTTTATGAATATAAATAGGTAAATTTTTTTTGTGAAATTAACTTTTTTTAAGAGAAGGCACTTATTTAAGAATATATAATTTGTTTAAACTTTTTTCACTTTGGCATTTCTTAATTTATTTTTCATTGGGATCAAAACTACAATATATGGGGTAGTCCAAGGTAAAAAAAATATTTTCCAAGTGACATGTCACCGAATTTGCTGAAAAGTAAGTAAAAAATCTCAACCTCAAAATTGGAGCTTTTTTTGAGCTTTTTTGTGGGTTTTATAAGCTTTCAAAGGAATCAGTATCGTTTTTTTATTTTCAAATAACTCGAAAACGGTAAAAGCTAGACTTTTGAAATTTTCCACGCATGTTCACAAGTAAATTGGCTTTAAAAAAATAGGTTGAAAAAAATTTTTGTCAAATTTTTTTTTGCAAAAAAAAAAGTTTTTTTTCCAAAAAATTGGTGTAGCAAAAAAGACCCATCCTTCGATTTTTTTAAAAAAAATATATGTTAAAGCGGCATTTATTCCAAACATTTTGCGGGGTTCAGCATGTCTGTAGGGTGCAAAATGAGGTAGTTATAACCATTTTTGTGAGGCAACCTCCCAAATTTCAATACAAGAAAAATGCTCTAAATCAGTAGTCGGCAGAAAGAGAGAGTGTGAATGGATTGGTGTTTTGAAACTAGTGTACTATTTTGCCAACATTTCTTAAACAAAGCGCGTCAGCCTACTTTGTTGAAAGCTACCTACTGAATGAAATGTTTCTATTTGTTTTACTGTTTGTTGACAGTTTTCGAGAGATATGTGAAAGCACAGGCAGGTAAGCCACTGCATTTATCACCTCATTTCGACTGTGCTTTGTTATTTACTTCAACTGTTATTAAATGCGAAAAAAGTGCGTGCGTTAATTTAATCAGAAATGAGTAACCCGAAGAAGAAACTCTGCTGGAATCCTTTCGGAAAATGCAGTTCTCGTATGTCTGCAGCTTTTGCGTACATTCTACAAATCTAACATAATTTTTTTTATGATTTTGAAGGTACTACTGCATTTAGAAGCCTTTCAGCAAAAAATAAATCAAAATTTGACTTTGTCCCTACAAACGCAGTAGTATGCGAAAATTGCCGAATTGCCATTAACAAACATGAACCGGGAACTAACACGAATTCAAATTCGAGCTCATCAGACAATGATTCTGAGCCTTTCGATCTATCAGATCGACAAGAAAGGCTAAAAAAACTTAACACCGTACTTGTTGCTCTTGATGAAAGCAAAATCGATGGTAAAAGGTCTGTAAATATAAAAAAAAAACTGTCTTCTAATATTCTTTTATCTTAATGCAAATATTCTTAATAGACTTTATGCAAAAAAATATATTATTGGAAAAGTCGAAGCCGCACAAAAAACTATCAAGGAAAAGTTTGAAGCTGTGTCAAATATGCAGATTTCTACCGGAAATGAGGAAAAAGTGAATGCTTTCGATGAAATCATGACTTCACTAGAAGAAAAGTTTAAGGATGAAAACACTACGCGGTAAAGTTGTAAACTTAAAAGCCAACGTGAGCATTATTATAATTTCTGATTTTGACTTTCGGAATTTCAGAGGCGATAAATGCCGCATTTTGACGACTTTACCATCTTCTTTAAAAACTACCGATGTAGTAAAAAATTTTGGCTGTTCTACAACATTGCTTTACAAATGTAATTCAATCAAAAGGCAAAAAGGTATTTTGAGTGTTCCCGACGACACACCAAGACAAGGATTAGCAAGTGAGACAGTTGATTTGATTAAGCAGTTTTATTTGAGCGACGAAAATTCAAGAGAGCTGCCAGGAATGGAAGATTACGTCTCAATAAAAAACAGTGTTGGCAAAAAGGAGAGGATTCAAAAAAGACTCGTATATTGCAATTTGCGCGAATTATACCATATGTTGAAAATACAGTTGCCGAACCATAAAGTCGGGTTCTCCAAGTTCGCCGAGTACCATCCACAAGAATGCGTTTTGGCAGGGGCTTCTGGAACCCATACCGTCTGTGTGTGCATTACGCATCAAAACGTCAAACCCATGATCGAAGGTAAATGTTTTTTGAGAAGCATGTCAAATTTATTGAGCATTAAGTAATTAGGACTGAATGCTAATGTAATTTTTGATTAATAATTTTTAAACGCCCTTTTGTAGGTGGTAATTTAAACCAAATAACGAAAGCTTGGGAGTTTCCTATTGATGGAAAAGTGGGTATAAGTCATTACTCAAACAATTGATATGCTCTGTTCCAAGTGAAAAATGCTATAACGGTCTTTGCTCATCCTGCCCAAACAAAAGTGATGTTAACAATAAATTGTTAGAAGCTTTTGATGAAGAATCATTTGATCATGTTACTTATAAACAATGGATAGCAACAGACAGGTAACTATTATTTGGCTTTTATTTCCATTTACTTATACCGGAATTTTTAACGTAATTTTTAATATTTAGATGCACTTTAAACCCGTTGACTGACACTAAAGAAGAATTTGTTTCATTTTTAATGGACAAATTGTCAAAATTACTTGTTCATGATTTTGTCGCTACAGAACAAGCACAGTATTTTAAAAATTGTAAAGAAACCCTACAAGATGCTGAATTTTTCGGAAAACTTTGCTTTCGTTGTTCAAGAAACAGTTCAAGGTTTTCATTGGAACAATAATCAAGCGACAATTCATCCGATTGTATTTTATTACCGGAATCAGGAAACATCCAAAGTTGACCATATTTCGTACGTTGGCATATCTGATTGCATTGAGCATGACACTATCGCAGTTTATATGTTTCAACGAAAACTAATAAAATACTTGAAGAAACACTTCACAACCACTAAATCAATAAAATACTTTTCTGACGGAGCACCACAGCAATATAAAAATAAGAAAAACTTTAAAAATTTGATAAATCATCGTAAAGACTTTTCAATAGCAGCAGAATGGAATTATTTTGCTACTGCGCACGGCAAAGGTGCTTGTGATGGTGTGGGTGGCACATTAAAACGGACAGCTAGGCGATACTGCCTACAGAAAGGTATCAAAGACGACATTTTGACGGCGGAAAAGCTTTTCGAGTGAGCAAAGGAGCACGCAAAAAATTATACCGTCTTCTTTTGCTCGAAAAAAGATTATGAGGAGTCTGCAGAGTATTTAAAGTCTCGGTTTGAAACCTGTAAAGCAATAAAAGGTACGCTTGGTCTCCATCATGTAGCTGCAATTAATGATTCTGAACTGAAAGTTAAAACCACATCAAATAGTTTAGAGTCAAAAGTAGTTAGGATTACAATAATATAAATAGTAATAGATTACAATAATAAATAGTAAGTACCAACTACCATTTACAGCATTTTTCTTGTATTGAAATTTGGGAGGTTGCCTCACAAAAATGGTTATAACTACCTCATTTTGCACCCTACAGACATGCTGAACCCCGCAAAATGTTTAGAAAAAATTAAAATAGATTTTTTTTAAAAAAAATCGAAGGATGGGTCTTTTTTGCTACACTAATTTTTTGGAAAAAAAACCTTTTTTTTTGCAAAAAAAAATTTGACAAAAATTTTTTCCAAATTTTTTTTGTAAAGCCAATTTACTTGTGAACATGCGTGGAAAATTTCAAAAGTCTAGCTTTTACCGTTTTCGAGTTATTTGAAAATAAAAAAATCGATACTGATTCCTTTGAAAGCGTATAAAACCCACAAAAAAGCTCAAAAAAAGCTCCAATTTTGAGGTTGAGATTTTCTTGGTATAGGCTTACTTTTCAGCAAATTTCAGTAAATTCAGTGACATGTCACTTGGAAAATATTTTTTTTTACCTTCGACTACCCCATATACTAAATATTGGTTACAGGCTTCACCTAGAAAACTTCCCATTGCACAATGAATTTTCAAACATTTTTTAGTCTAGGCACATACCAAATCAAAAGTATCCAATACAGTTGATAATACTGCGTTGTAGCATAATAGTGTTAAAAAAAAGTTGTCTAATTTTTCCATTTTAGTTTTATTATTCGATCTTTTAGATGTTATTTTCTTTAATAATTTTTCCGGTTCAAGATCAATTTCTATGAAAAAGTACTTTTATAACAAAAAGTACATTTTCATAGAATGAATTATTAAAGAAATAATGTAAAATTGATTATTATGGTGGATGATTGGGAATATAGCTATTTCAATGCCCACAAAGGCATATCATCAGCTCCCTTCTCCCCAAGTATTTCTCAAGTTAGCGAGATTTGTCTAAAACTCCTACTTGTGCGAAAATATTCACAACAGTACTTTGCCATAACCATCAACATTCAAAACATTTCTTTACTATGCAGGCTTTGATAGAAAACCATTGCATGCATAGATGTTGTTGTTTCAAAAAAAGAAACAACGAACGGTGGTCAAACGGTGGTATCAATTCAGGCACAATAGTTAGGCATCTTATGATGAACTTGTCACGGAGATTGAAACTAATCATGCCAATGAGTGTGCTTTTCTGGTCCATGGTCTATGATACCAACGTATACAACCATGTTTCACATAGAAAAATGTTTCTGCTTGAAGTATGAACTTCACATACATTGCTATTTATATTTCGGATCCTAGAGTTGCCAGGTGAAAACTGGAACTTTGTTTGAAATTTTTTTTAGCAGAAACATGCATGGAGGAGCGTTGTCACTTACGAGCACTATTTATTGTATTAAGGAGTGTATTGAAAAATGCATCTCGTTCAAAAAATGAAATTACATTTCATGAACATTTTCATGTGATGACTTTTTACGATTTTCGGCGTGGATTATCGAGACAAGGGTATCTCAATCAACTTGTTCGAGTTTTGGTGATGAAGCACCATTAAAAACTACTGTAAATCGCTGATACCTAGAGTTCAGCCTCAGACGCCGTTCGCTCCAAGATGAATTTCGTGAAGGTCGTCCAACTTGGGTCGCTTAACTGATAAAACAAGACCGCCACGTGACATACCATGAGATTGAGGCTTCCTTCGACATTAGTATCACTTGCGCCAATAAGATATAAGCAAAACATTTGTTCTCTTTGGATCCCACATAATTTGACGAATGCTCAAAAAAAGGCTATTGTCGATTGGAGCAAAGAAATGTTGCAAAAATACAACCGCGCGCAACTGAAGTTAATAACATCGTCACAGGTGACCAGTCAAGGATCTATGCATATGAGCCCGAAACAAAACAGCAATCGACAGTATGGGTATTACAATACGAGCTAAATCCAACAAGAATTACATTGAAGCAAATAATCGGTTTTTTGTTCGATATAACCCGTCATGTGACCACAGTGCCTTCAGTGGAAAGTAGGGCGGTCAATTCTGATTGGTATATCACTATCCGGTTACCAACAGTGTTGGAAGAAATGTCGAATTGATGGGTCATCCGCCGTACAGCCTTGATTTGGCAACTAATGCCTATTTTTAATCCGATTTTCGACACCGAAGTCGCTGTTGAAGCATTCAAAAGCCATGGTTTGGAGGTGTCTCAATCGGAGTGGAAACACTGCTTCGAAAATTGGTTTGAGAGCATGCAAAATATAACAATAATAAGAAAATTCTGAAAACAATAGAACAATTTCCAATGATAAATGATTGTTTTTTCATTGCTGGACCCGAAATATACATAGCAATCCGCAAGCTAACACAAATCGGTCATAAAATCAATATTCAAAAATGATTGGATTTGTTATAATATACTAAAATTGAAATCATAATAATTGGAAAGGTCAACTATAAATACAAAAATAGACAATACAGTTAAGCACCTTCAATGCAATGGCTTGTGTCGAACTCGGGGACAAGTACATCAGCGGATGACTAATTGCTGTTCCTTCGGTAGATCACTGTATATATACAAACTCTTATACACAATATTTTTGTCGCCGTCGGTGGTGCGATGGTAGTGTGCACGGCTCTTGTGCATGAAATCGTGGGTTCGATCCCTGTTCTGACTTCCTTAAATTTCTTTCGACAGCGGTTACCTGACGGCGACACTATCGAGAATTTAGCCATGAAAAAGCTGCTCATAGTACAGTTCAGAATCGGTGTAAAACTGTAGCTGCCAATCAATGAGTGTAAAACTAGAACACGCACAGTAAAATATAACTAAAGTATGTCGGAACACGCTAAAACTTGTATTTTTCGCTTTTGATAGTTCATATGTTCATAGTTCGTAGTTCGTACAGAAAATACGACAGTAAATGAAATTCAGAAACCCGTCGCTTTTAGTGTCTTCATTAGGATGTAGATTTACTAATCCTTTATAGAAATTTCAAGCTTTTTCTTTATAAAAGTAATACGAAGTAGTCAACATTCTTTTTTATATTAAGAAAATACAATAAAGTAAATTTATAAAAATCTTAAATTTTCTGAGTCCTATACACTGTCCCACTACACCAAAGAAAACTCACCGAGAATATGAAAACTGGAACTCGTTGGAAAAAAATAGATATTCACCACTGTTCAAAGATGAAAATAGTAAAATAAAACCAAACCGATTTTAAATAACTGAATATTTCTATGGTATTTTTTTCTTATTTTACATTTTACATTCTACAGCTAATGTAAATGTTCTGTCTGCCACACCAGCACATACACTCGCACACTTGATTTCCCACAAACACACAAATAGTTTTTCCGCAGACTCACATATACGCTTGAATAATACCAAAGATTTATAAGCGATTTTTCCTTTCTTTCATTCTGAGGACGAGAGTGCAACGCAAAACATTTTCATTGCTATGTTTACAGAAATGTCTGTGGTCGACAATGGGCTGTATGACTGCAGCTACGACTGCCACTTTGTTTTCTGTGTGGCGAGCACTTGTGAGGATGCTGCACTGTAGTTTTGAGGAGAGTTTATTACTTTTAGCTTGACTAGAGTTTAAATTAAAAGCCTTGTCATTGCAAGAATTGAGATAGTTAAAAATAATTAGCCAAACTTTCATAGAATTTATGCACAAATATTCCTTAAGTTATTTAATATTCAAATAGAGGAGTCAAGGAATTAGTTGTCCGGCATTGGACACATTTCCGGGCTTACATTTGAGCCAATAGACTGACCCCTTATGCCACATTTGTTATCATGAAAGAACATCAATTAAAATGGAAGAACATGCTGACTCAGTGTTCTCCATCCGTTCCTTTGAAAGGCTTTACTCTAGGAAAGGATAATAGAGGAAGATAAACTATGCCAACACTTATTAAGGCGGTCCATATGTTTACTGTCCCGGTTGACAGATCTAAAGTGTTGCCTAAAATCTTTGAAAATAAATCTTTTTTGTCGGACACCAGTCAATCAATCAGTGGTCGTCGATGGTGCAATGGTTAGTGTGCGCGGCTATTGTACAGGAGAACGTCTGTTCGATCCCCACTCATACCACCTTACTTTTCCTAAGACGAAGGCCACCTCGCTTAGTAATTGCGACACAATCGAGTACTTAGCCATCAAACACCTTCTCAAAATACTGTTCGGAACCGGTGTAAAACTGTAGGTCCCATTCACTGAGTGTAAAAGTAGAAAGCGCTCATCGCACTGATTGTGGGAATCTCTCCCCAATGCCTCCATTAGATGTTATGGGACACCGTTTTTTTTAATCAATCAGTTTACGTGATCCAAAACGCGTCTAGTTTTATCACAGAGATACATTTTCGAACACGTGGCTCAATTGGAATTCCCTCTGTTGTAATAAAAAATTGTTCTTCGATGCCTATTTGTGCAATACGCAAGACTTTCAGCTTCCCACACCATGCGGGTATTTTCCCGTCACATATGTAGAAAGGCCGACCACCATCTCATGAGTTGTTTGGAAATCGGCAGCCTACTTAGTGATGGACAGAATTGCTTGCGCAGAAGGCGTTCTGCAGATGATCTGATGACATTCCCCTCGAAATAGTGTCATCTGTCCGTACATATACCTGACTCTCACAGGTGAGTATTTCCAAGGCATTTCATAGACGATAAAAGCTTCTGGTTTGGGTAGTACATCCTCTCGATAAAATGGGGTTATGGAAGAATCGGCAGCTTTTGATGTTCTGGGAATGAAAATTAATTGTGATATCTGCTGGAAAATACACACGATGATCGCACCAGTATCACATTGCAGGTACCATGTATGTGGTTGCAAGCATTATTTTCATGAACCGAAGATCTGCTGGTTTTTTGTTTCATTGTTGTCTGACACATTTCTGTTTACCGCAGTTTTCAACATTTGGGTTACAAACACATATATTATAGCCTGTAAATCATAGTTTCTCAAAATTATATATTGAATAGCAAACACATTATGTTTGGAAACAAGTATACCATATTTGCGTCAAATTACAAACACGTTATATTTGCATCGAAACAAGAACAAATTACAGATTTTTCTGCGTGCTCGTATTTAAAGCGCCGAAAGAGCATTCAAGTATTTGGGATTTTTAAAGCGTTGTACGAGAGTCTTCCCTCTAACTACTATTGACACTCCTAGTTCTATGAGCATCATTGTAATGTCACGGAATGTCATTTCCCGTCCCCATATTTTAATATGTAAACTGACCTGGTGCTTTTAAGTGGCCTTCACAACAAATCAGAACCATATATAAGGTGAATAATGCTGATGTATAAGACCCAGACGAAGCAATATGTGATCAGCAAAGGGATTCTAAAGTTACGTAGCATAGCTTAAGGCCGTGAATGTTGGGGAGATCAAAATATATATAATAACCTAAATATTGTCAGGTATTTTCACTAAAGTCTGTTCGACGCTCTCGTCCTCCTCTTTACTCCAGCATATTCTGCAGAAATTATGATCCGGGATTCCACGTCTAGACGAAGATATGCCCATCCGACAGCACGTAACGTAGGAAAGGTACATACATTTTTTGGAAGGATTTAGTACAGACGAAATATTGTTCGCACGCCTGAGAGCTCCGGTTAATGCAAGGGCGTGCATGCAGAAAGTGGTATATGCTCTACATACAGTGCAAGGTAGAACTCAATCGCGTCAGCTCATCCGCTGCACCCGTACCTCGAATTTTCTATAGCTGCGGCATCCATTTGAGATCATTATGAAACTACTGGGTCGTCTTATTTGGAAATGCACAGCAATTATGGGAAATTTTTGATGTCGGGAATATTAATCGCAGAGATTTATGGCAACCTTTTTGTCAGAGTAGAAGTTGATATACCAGTCGGTGATGACGTATTGGTCAGGCCGTTAGCCATGAGTTTTGCCTGAAAAGCACTGTAATGTGGTTTTGTCGACGGCTGACGACAGCTCAGTCATGTCAAGAGTATTTTGTTAAGATTCATCAAACCCTTCGAATTATGAACATAACAGTTTACCCTTTACAGGGGTTTGAAACCAGATTCTTTATTAATCTTTAATTTACAAAGTAATATGATTTACAGAAATAATATCAACTGATCTACTCGTGGAAACACTCCTCTTAGTTTGAGAACAAGCGTGTTGGCTTGACCGTACTCTTCTGGGGGCACTTTTCTTGGGTTGACAACACTCCTTTGGGGCACTTTGTTTAGGTTGACAACACTCTTCTCGGAACACTAGTTTTGGCTCAGCCGCACTCTTCCGGTGGCACTTGATTTGGCTTGATATTGCTCAACTGAGGTATTTGAATTGGCTTATCAGTACTTTTCTGGGCACACGTTGAGGACTGGTCGATTTTAATATGATCGGGAACTTAGTGTGTTGCACATGTGATTATTCGGATAGATCGGGATCGGATATGCGGTATGTGGTCCACATGTCTGGTCAGAACGGTTCGGGATCTGTTATCATTGAATGGATTCCATAGAAACCCTAAGCCAAAGCTTCTGTGTAAGATTAGCAAGCCGAAGCCTCTGTGTATCAACAGTAAGCTGAAGCCTCTGTGTACGAACAGTTAGCCGAAGCCTCAATGTAGGAACAGTAAACCGAAGTCCTCTGTAGGAACAGTAAGCCGAAGCTTCAGTATTGGAACAGTAAGCTGAAACCTCTTTGTAGGAACAGTAAGACAAAGCCTCTGTGTAGGAACAGTAAGCTGAAGCCTCTGTGTAGGAACGGTAAGCCAAATCCTCTCTATAGGAACGGTAATCCGAAGCCTCAATATAGGAACAGTAAGCCGGAGACTCAGTGCAGGAACATTAAGCCGAAGCCTTTGAGTAGGAACAGTAAGTCGAAGCCTCTGTGTAGGAACAGTATGCAGAAGCCTCTGTGTAAGAACAGTAAGCCGAGGCCTCTGTTTAGGAACAGTCAGCGAAGCATCAGTGTAGGAACAGTATGCCGGAGTATATGTGTAGGAACAGTATGCTGAAGCCTCAGTGTATAATGTATTTACCCCGTTTGGAAAAACACAGATCTCAAAACTCACTCTTGTTGTTGGCAGAATGAGAGCCCCTGATAAATGTCCGGTTTTGGCGCGCAGGAGCGACTGAGAGGTGAGGCTAGTCAAACTTATCATTAAGTAACCTAGCTGTATTAACGCGAGTGAGAATTGTATCAATCACTGAAACTAGTTTGCTGCTACTCTGTACACAGCGTCGACAGAGCTTATGTGTTTGTCAGTGAGTGTGATTATACGTGGTGTTTGGTATGAGTGATAGATGTTCTCATATCATTCTTTAAAGAGAGAATATTTGACTCATCTAGCGTTTCCTTTCGCAGTCTTCGTGGTGCGGTCGATGGGATAGAGAGATGTTTGGCAAAAAGTGATTTACACTTTAATTTTCCACGTCGTTTTGGTGAAGAATGGTGAAATTTAAATGTGATTTACACTTTTTTACTGACTGCTATTGTTGGCATATACTATTTGTGTTGTACTTAACACGATAATTTTAACACGCAAAACCAAATATCGTTATTGTAATTTTGTATCTATCTGGTATTATTGAAGCAATTCAACATCAACATCCAACGTTTCAACATCCAACGTCAAATGTCATAAATTTGTCGAGAGAAATGTTAAGTCTATGGGTGTTGTATATGTTTAGGTGACGGTTAGACGACAGAAGTGTGGGAGTGTGTATGGCGGTGAGTGTATAGAGTATAAGTTTAAATTCATATGAAGCATGACATCACGTTACAATAGCCTTTGGGCAAGGTTCAGGCGCCCTTCTACAGAAGATATACTAAAACCTACTTGGTCATCTAGTTTGGAGCAATCAGTGTGAAAACTTAAACGTGTTAGAGTACCACTACACTCTGTTTGGGATATGAGTTGCGGATTTCAAGAAATACTTATTTCTAAGAAGTTCTTACTTGCTTTAAAAGATTTTCATTATCGAAAGTTAAGGAACTAAATTGTTTCAATGTAAAAGTCATCCACACCAATGTATTGCATTCTGAATACAATTCCCATGAGTCTGTAGTTGGGTTTTAGGTCTCTCTTCTCTCACTCACACACACACGTCCAGTTCTTCCTTGTAACCAAATCCCATTATCGTCTAGGTCGGTGCTGTATGTAAATATATATTGAACATATTCTATTAAATGACCATAACCGCTTTTATTAATTTCTTCATCACGCGCATGCAACCGAACCCATTTACAGCCATACACAAGCCGGACACTCACAGGATATTCACTTGCCGGTTAAAAATTTAAAATGTATATTAAAATTTACCGTTTTATTATACGTTATTGATTATAATTAAAGCCCAGAGAAAGAGAGAATGGGTTTATTATTTTAACATTCAAAGGTTTATTAAGGATGCAAGACCGACCGACCAGCCGACAGGCCATGGCCGTCCGACCCAACTGCTTCAGACGAAACAATAGAACTTTATGGTTTATCATATTGCAAAAGGATAGCGTAAGGTTGGCGAAATATTAAAGAGGAAAGGGAGACGGCAAACCGATTAATTTCTCTGTGATGAATTAAAAGGCCAAACGATTAATCCACGGCAACACAATTGGCTTATGTTGATATGATATACATACAAAGCAAAATTATTCTTTGTATCCTTTATAAAAAGTTTGATAATGAAATTATTTTCTTTGAACTCCACCGAACTTTTGATAAATGTTAATTAGACATTGGTTATTTTTTGTATAGGGACAATTATACAACATAAATTCAATTGAGTTCGAAGATAAAAAACGATTTGGTGGTATATCGCGCTTTATGGAAGATAAATCCTTTTATGACGTCATATGTTAACAAATATTTGTACGGCCCGATAAATGTTAGGAAATTATTCATACAAAATGTCCAATCTCGATTATAAATTGCAATTCATCAAGTTAATATTTACTACTATAGCCAATTTTTTTTGTTTGCTAAGTCTGAATAAAACATGGTGACAAAATGATTTTTTTCCTGCTGCGATTAAAATGTCACCTTTGTTTCCTTAGCTATGAACACATCCCACCCTAAATATAAAACAGTCATAACACAAAATTTCCAAATTTTCAGTAAAGGAAAAAAAACTGATATATTCAGTTAAAAAATTTATGCAAATTCTTAATAATAGAAATATTTATACGGGGTTTTTTTATGACGAAAAGTAAGATAAAATCACGACAGATTTTTGCAGCGAATGGAAATGGTCCTTGGTTGTTGTTTTGGCACAAAAAATTAAAATCATAAAATTTTGAGTTCCGACCCTTTTGTATTTAGGGTGCAATATGTTATACGAGTATACTTACTTACTCACTTATCCGGTCTCGAGCAACCCTTCTTACCAAATGAAGATAATATGTTGTCCCAATCAATTCGATCTTTTGCCTTACCTCTCTAGTTGATCAGGGATCTTACCAAATGAAGATAATATGTTGTCCCAATCAATTCGAACTTTTGCCTTACCTCTCTAGTTGGTAATATCAAGAATACGCAGGGATTTGTCAACCTTATCCCTCCAGCGGAATTTTTGTCTTTCTACTGTTCTTCTACCTTCGAGTTCGGTTTCGAAAACCCTTAGCGTTCGTTCGTCTTCATGCATTCTACTGACATGACCCAGCCAGCGCAGTCGCGTAATTTTGATACGCTTAATTATGTCAATGCCGAGATATAAGTAGGTCATACAGCTTATGGTTCATGCGACGCCGATACTCGCCGTTGTGTACTATAGGGCCATACATGTTTCGGAGTATTGCTCTCTCGAAGACTCCTACAGATGCTTCGTCTGGTTGTGATAAGATCCAGGATTCTGCGGCGTAAATCAAGACAGGCCACACGAGAGTCTGGTATAGCTGGACTTTTGTTACTCGAGTGAGGGCTTTATCTCTAAAGTGCTTGCTTATCCCAAAATAGCATCTATTCGCAAGCACAATTCTCCACTTTATCTCAAGACTGACGTTGTTGTTTTTACTTACTGCAGATCCAAGGTACATAAATTCGTCCACCACCTCGAAATTATAAAGGTTATCAACGTTCACGCTGTGGCCTAATCGCGTGGAGGCCGTTCTCGTTCCAACCATTAATTTTGCCTTGTCCTCATTTACTTACAGAACCACTTTTGCTGACTCCTTCTCAATTCTCGAAAACACCTCAGTAACGTCTCTCATTGTTCGCCCAATGATATCGACATCATCAGCATACGCCAGCTGCATGTGGCTTTTGGCGTTGAAGGTTTTATTCGTGGTGACAACTGCTTATCTCATAACGGTCTGAATCAAGATATTAAAGAGATCGACCTTGGCTGTGGCCTTGCTTAGTATCTGAAGTTTCGATAAGATCCTTACCAACCCTACCATATCTCAATTTTCTCACTCTCGCGCTTTCTCTACTGCCGTTTCATACGACCAAAGAGACGGTTAACCAGCTTTCTTTTCTCCCTATACCCAGCTCGTGTTATTTGGCTGAAGCATTGCCATACGAGCAGCGTTCTTTTCGTCATTTGCTATGCGACAGTCTTCATTGTTCCATGGTTTGCAGCGAAGCGATTTTTCAAAAAACAAGTACGGTTGGTGCGGCAGTTCTGATAGAGCCAGTAATGGGTTTACACTGCGCATCAGGATCGTCATCGGGAGGGGGTGGGTTCTGTGCCAAAACTCTGGTATTTGCAGCATTCCGATGTCTAGCTTTCTCTGCGTCTGGTTTCGTACAATTTTCGCTCTTTTAGAATCGATGATCAGAATCGATGTTAGCTCCTCTGATCACTCGCACAGCAAATACACTGGACAAATGCCTTCCCTCAATTAGCGCATGTTGAATTTGTTTCTTCGTTCTTTGATCAGATACTCAAGTAGCCTTGAGAATGACTTTACGCTGGAATCTTGTACCACTAACAAACCGCGGCAAAGTCAATCAGTCTCATACCGTTGTCGGAACTGTCAGCATGTAAACTGAAATTGCCAATAGTTGGATGAAATACATTTCCCTTGCCTACTTCAGCATTAAAATCTCCTAGTATAATCTTAATGTCATAGCCAGGGCAGAGGTCATACGTTTCCTCTAGGACCTCATATAATAACTGGTTTTTCAATCAGAGCGCTACAAAAGTTTTTTTTAAATAAAAAAAAACCGGTTTTAGATACCAATGAAATTCTTTATTCCTGTGAAATGCCATTATGTATGGAACTCGATTTCATTTGCATGGCCACCACGGGCACGCTTGCAGAAGTCCAGACGCTGAACCCAATTTTCGACGGTTTTCAAGCATAAATCGGCCGCTACTGCTGCAATTTCACGTTCGATATTCGTACGAAGTTCATCAACCGTCGCTGGCTTGTTGGCATAGACCATAGACACGACGTCGCCCCACAGGAAATAAGCTAACGGCGTCAAATCGCATGACCGAGCGACACGTTCACCAAACTTGGTTTCCAATAAATTGATTGTGGCATTCGCTGTGTGGATTGTGGCGCTGTCCTCTTTTAACCACATGTCCTCCAAGTCCATATTATCCAATTGGGGCCAAAAATATTCGGTTATCACTGAACAGTCGCGATTCGCATTCACAGTAATGTGCCGGTCTTGATCATCACGGAAGAAGTACGGCCCAATGACGCCGCCGGCCCATAAACCGCACCAAACCGTAATTTTTTCGGGATGCAATGATGACTCATGGATTACGTGTGGATTGCTGTCTGACTAATAACGCATATTTTGCTTATTGAAGATGATTTTGCGATGAAAATCCTAATCATTTTCAAGTTGTTGCTCAGCCCAATTCACGAACATCTGACGCTTATGGTGGTCAAGCGGCTTCAGTCTTGCGTCAATTTGATCTTGTGAGGATGTAGGCCAAGATCTTTTCCCGAAATTCGCCACAACGACGTCACAGAGATGCCCAGCGCTTGAGAACGACGTGTGAGAGACACATTTGGGCGTTCTTGAACTGCAGCCTCAGCGGCAGCAATATTCTCGACACTACGGGCACTTCTTTGTCTCACTGGCACGGGAACATTTTGTACTGTGCCTGTGGATTCAAATTTTTCCACTAGACGCTCAATTGTTGATCTGGTAGGACGATTATGACGACCATAAATTGGACGTAGCGCTCTTAAAGTTGAGGCCACTGACTCCAAACTTCGGTAGTAAATTTTAATAATTTCAACTCGTTGTTGGCTCGTATATCTTTCCATGTTGAAATGGCAAACCTTACTGAAGAGAAATGTCAAAAGAGCGGGAAAAAATATGGCGTCGTTTGCTGTCCCTATCGATTTACTTTTGTAGCGTCTCTGTTGAAAAATCCGTTATTTCTTTAGCATCTTCATCTTTGTCTTTTGTCGGGGCATGCACACAAACTAGGGATATATACAAATCGCGACCTGAGAACCACAAGGTTCTAACTGACAATTTTTGGTAAAATTATCTGAATATATTGCGTCGTACTAAATTTGGTACGCTCTTTCGCTTACTGCTATCGCCATAAAGACATCTCCTATCGATTACGAGATACCCAGTACAACAAAGTTCTAACTACGTATTTGTCTATAATAATTTGATTGACATAGTTCTAACAACCAAATAGAACCTTGTATTCCAAAGCGACTTGAAAAATGTTCCAGTTAGTACTTGGTTACCAAAATATTGTTGATTGAACTTTGTTGCACAACATTCTTTCGTTTCAATTGTCAAATAGAACTTTGTTGGTTAACATTGTCTCGTTTGTATTTATGCCTGGAAAAATTGTAGCCTGTTTAAACTATTTACAAAGCCAGTAATGCCGACTCCTAAGATGGGCCACGTGAAAAATATGGAGCAAAATTATATTTATTTCGCTGCGAAATGGGCCAACGCCATACATATCAGTGATGACGACCATAGTTTAGTCTGTTTTTAAGTATTTTTTACACTAAAAAGCTATTTTTGTTCTGAAATTGAGCGACGGTAGACAACACTGATCATATCTTCCTTCAAATGGATAAGTCGTTGCATTTTTCGTAGCAACCTTAAAATTTTTCCCAATGCATATTGCTGATATTTCGCGTGAACAACTTAGCACAGGGTGTTTTTTACGTTCCATGCCGCCGCTTTTTGACCGCCATTTGTGTTTGGTTGACATTTTGCAGTTTGTCTTTAACAGTTGAGCAGAGCAGTCGATAACATTTATTATGGACCAATGAAAATACTAAATCCAAATAATCGTTCAATTGAAAAATGTTGCGGGGGTTTTTTGCTTAAATAAACTGCCGAGCAATTCAACCATTCAGCGTATTGTAAATAATTTTGAAACTTTGGATACACTCGGAGATAAAGTGAAGTCTGGCCGAAATTGAAGCGTATATACAATATATTGCTGCAGTGAGCAACAATGGTGATGAAAGCCCAGACACGTCAGTTAGACACCCTGCACAAGAATTTCAAATGTCATCCTCAACTTTGTTCAAAATACTCAAAAAGATTGAACTAATTGAAAATGGCCATATTCGCAGACGGGAGTGGAGTGGTTCAATAAAACATCGGCTATGTGACATACAAAACACCCTGTACTGCACATGCCGAAATATTTCGTCGATATTCCGCAGGCATTTTTCATGCGTAACGTTGATCTTAGTACTGGCCTTAACTAGAGAGCGAGATAGTTAGATTATGGACAATTAAATGATGTAATTTGTCCAAAATTATACCAGCAATGGAGAATGGTTGGAGATAATGGGTTTCCCATGGGCATCCCATATACTTGATGATATATTTTCCCATCAAAATTGAAATAATTATTGTCCCAGAGACAGAATTCCAAAATCATGAAGAGTACTTGTCTGGTTATTGATATGTGTTGACGAATTGTTCTCCTAGCATAGCAAGACTTATGGGGATATTGGTGAATAGTGACATTAAATCAATTGATATTAATATATGGTCATCTTCCAATGATAAAGTGGAAATTTTCTCCCTGAAGTCGTAAGCATGTTTTATGTTATATTCGTCCGAAATTGTAAATTTTAGAATTGCCCTGATGTATTTTGATCTGCTATAGCATGGTACATTATCTGATGAGGAAAAAGGCCGTAGTGCTAAGTCGGGTTTATGAACTTTCGGAATTCCATAAAGACGTGACGCTGTGCAAATACTGCAGTATAATCTTAGTTTTTCACTAAGGTCAATGTAGTAGCTTTTGTATATATTGTTTACCAAATTGATTTTTGCCTTGTATAGTGTGACAGTTGGATCAATTCTCATCGTTCTCTACGTGGAGTTATCATCCAATACTTTGTACATTTCGACTCTATACAGGGTGATTCAGGAAGTTCCGGACAAATTTCTCCAGCGTATTCCTTGGCTCATTTCATGAAGAAAAGTCCACTAGGACCATGTCCGAAAACGCAAGGCTGCGAAATGGCAGCCCGTTAAAAATTTTCGGATTGGTGGTCGGAGGGTAGTAGGGTAAAGTTGCTAACTTCTGAGCCAGTGGTCAGATTTGGAAAGGTTATTGCAAGGGTCTTTAAGAGGCCTTTTAGAATCAATAAACAAAAGTAGAAAAAAGTCAAATCGCCGAGATACAGAGCTTTCGGAAAAAAATGGAAAAAAATTCACATAACCTGAAATTGCTCAGCCAGATGGCGGGTAACTTACGTTTTTTTTCTGTTGAATGATAGCCATACCTCTTACCTTTCCATAACGACCAAAATGAAGCCAAGATGTCTTACCGTTCCAAAGTTTGACCATTTTACTGAAATGCAAAAATGTTTGTTTCTGGAGGCGAAATAACAGCACACATATCAACAGTTTATATTCAATATGCTCTATCTTAAAAAAAACACAATTGTTCAGTAGAGCCAAAAAACCGTTTATTTCCCTAATTTTAAAGAAAATTAAAATTGTTTGTTCTACAATGTATTTAAACCCAACTACGTCAACTACTAAATAATATTTTTTTTAAATATTTGCACCACGGGCCATTTTATGGAAGATAGAGGGTATTGCTATTCAAAAATTCTTCATGTATACAAAAAGATCCAGGTTTTGCATCGTAAAAAAATTTATTTATGAATTCAAAAAATTAGTTTAATATGTAATGATACATATTATAATAAAAATAATAAATTTATTTATTGTTACAAAGGATATATGCAATGACAATGAATAATTTATCAAAATATCGTAAAAATCATTAAAAAATGTGGATTAATTTTATATTTAAGTAAAACAAAATATTACCACATAGCTAGGTATAAAAATAGTCATAACTTGAAAACTAAAGCTTCGATTAAAAAAAATTTAACCAAATTCGGGTTAAGCATACTCTATTTAGCAAAGAACCATATTTTAGAAGAAAAAAAGCCACAAACAACAAAAATAGTAGCAAATTATATGAAGAGATAGAGGGTATTGCATTCAGAAAAAATAAGTATGTAAGATAGAGAAATTACAAAATTGACCATAAAATCTCAATTTTTTTTATTTTTTATTTCCGAATTAGTACCATAGGTGTTGTGCCTTATTTTACCGAATATATTAACATCAAAAACGCATTTTTACAAAAACGTAAGATCTCGATATATTTGTTTTTGTAAATTAACACGTTTAAGGTTTTATTTTATTGAAATTTTGAGAATCAAAAAAAAAAAAAAAGTAGAAAAAAGTCAAATCGCCGAGATACAGACCTTTCGGAAAAAAAAATTCACATAACCTCAATTTGCTCAGCCAGATGGCAGGTAACTCATGTTTTTTTTCTGTTGAAAGACAGCCATACCTCTTACCTTTCTAAAATGACCTAACCGAAGCCCTGAGGTCTTACCGTTCCATAGAAAAAACATAAGTTACCTGCCATCTGGCTGAGCAAATTGAGGGTATGTGAATTCTGTATCTCGGCGATTTGACTTTTTTCTACTTTTTTTTATTGGTTCTGAAAGGCCTCTTAAAGATCTTTCCAACAAGCCCAAGAACAAAAAATCCGACCACTGGCTCACAAGTATTTTTTACCCTACTTTACCCTACTACCCTCCGACCACCAGTCCGAAAATTTTTAACCCGCTGCCATTTCGCAACCTTGCATTTCCGGACATGGTCCTAGAGGACTTTTCTTCATGAAATGAGCCAAGGAATACGCTGGAGAAATTTGTCCGGAACTTCCTGAATCACCCTGTATATTCAGCCGTATTACGAATGTCGTTGTCTTATTTCGACTACGACAGTTTTGTAAAAGATTAAAGATATCAGGCCAACAGTGTCTTTAATCTTTTCCAAAACTGTCGTAGTCGAAATACGAGAACGACATTCGTAATAAGGCTGATTATTACAGTTGTATTCCCCTTGTCCGCAGTAGTTAGGCTGTGTGTTCATTGAAAATATTTCGGTCGTCGTAAATTGATTTTAAATTGTTGAAATTAAAATAATTTTTAAAAAATGTTTCGCTATTTTATTCAAATAATAAACAAAATGAAAAAATTTCGATTACGCCAAAAGATATATGTGATGTATCAATTGGAGGGAAGAAGGCGTGAAGTATACTCTTACTGTTTTATTTTATGTATGACTATATTGCCAATAAAAATTAAATTTTACAGCCTTTATTCATGTAGCTCACACTTTCATGTCAGTATAACAAATCAAAACTTCGCTGAGAACCAATGTGGCACACAGCTTAAAGGCGGCCACAAAAGGCGCCTAATAGAATTTTTCGATAACTCACTTAGTTATCGGATGTTGAAATTTTGCAAAACATATTCGATAATTTTTCAAAATTTCAACATCCCATAACTCGTAACTAAACGAGTTATCGAGAAAAGCTACCTAATATATTTTGACTTCTTTAAACAAAAAAAGTGATAATATCATTAGCTTTACACAGTACCTTAACCCCATTACCCTCTCACACATCCGAAATTTCGGGGACCATAACAGCGAATCAATGCATTTGCCCGGATTTTGTTATTTAATTATTTCCGCAAAAAATATCGTGTTCTGCCCCCCTCAAAAAATATTTGTTTTTGGAGTGTTAGCTGTAAAATAAACCTGTTCCGACAAACTCATGTATTTTGTTTTTGAACTCTTTTGCATTCTTGTGTTGTTGGTCTGCATTTGTGTAGAGTTTTACACTTGAAGCGAATGATGGTTGGTTGGTTGGTTGAAAAGGCTGCAACACAGCACGCTGTCTAGCACACTTAGGCTAAAGAAGTCCATTGTGATACCTGCAGTTTCCTCCATAGCAACTATTGACTTGTCATCCAGCCAATTTGGCCCTTCAATAAATTTGTCTATAAAACCTATAGGAATATCCTGTAGGGCTACGGTACTAACTAAATGTGTTCCGAATATCCTACTTCTCAGTCCTACCAGAGCAGGGCAATCCAAGAGAAGGTGTTTCGTCGTTTTCTTGTCCTCTTCCATGCAGCATCTACAGAGAGTGGAGTTTCAATGTCCCAATCTTAGGGCGTGTTTTCCTACAAGACAATGTCCCGTAAGTGTTCCTATCATTGTGGATAACCTGCCTCTCGGCAAGTTAAGTAGTTGCCTAGTCCTCTTACTGTCCACCTGTGGCAAGAGGATCCTGGCTTGTTTACAAGTTGTAGTAAGTCTCCACTTGTCCTTCAACATATTATCGGCCCACTGCCTGATCTGCAAACGGCAGGTAGAGATTGGCATACTAACACCTTATTTTGCCGCAAGAACCTGTGCCATCTCTAGCTTACGCATCCGCTACGCAATTGCCTGGAGTGTCGCTGTACCCCGGTTCCCTGATGAGCCAGATGTCAAAATACTTTGCCACCAGCCTAAGTGATGAGTGGCATTCTTTCACCGCCAGGGACGTAGCAAACATGGCTTCCAGTGATTTTATGGCAACCTGGTTGTTTGTGTAGATACATATTCTCCGGAGGGTTGTGACACTGCTTTTCAGTAGTTCAGCACACTCCAGTATGGCGGTAATTTCCACCTGAAATACACTACAGTGATCAGGCAGCTTGCAGGAGATATTTACATTTAGGTCCGCTGAATGGACCCCATAGCCTAGTTGCTCGTTTGAACAAGCCGTTCAAAATCTGATACTACTGGTATCTCCTTCCAGTGACTTTTCCCAGGTATTCCCGTTCGGAATAGAAGTCCTTAGGTAGGGGTCCGTTGTTACTGGAATAGAGTTGATCCGGTGTAGAAGTTCAGTGTGTCCGGAATGCCCCGATATCAAAACGGCACAATCTCTGATTCTCACCAGGAATGTAGCGGCTGGCGATTCGGCCATGATATCAGGAGTACAGATTGCCCCACTAACGCTAATCAGTGCTTATCTTTGAATTTTCATCAATGAATTCAGAATATATTTCATTTGTAGGGACCTCCACCAAACTACGATGCCATAGGGAATTATTGGTCGACTATTGCCTTAGAAACCTACATGGTGATCTTAGGAGACAGTCCCCAGCGCTTTTCTGTCGCCCCTTTACAGCAGTAAAGAGCAACAGACGCCTTTTTCACCCTGTCCTCCACTTTCGGTTTACAAGACAGTTTTCTGTCGTGAATTATTCCCAGATACTTGACCTTTTCCGAAATTGCACCCCATTAACTGACGGCAATACAAATTAAGGTAAAATAATATTTTAAATATAGGACGAATCGCTAATATTACCTGCGTCTTGACCTTGGTTAACATCGCCAGAATTTAGGTCCTCTTCGTCAACAGTGATATTTACAAATATGCGGTTATAATAACCTTGATCATGTAAGGGTACATAATTGTGTTCAGGGCTGACTTTAGCTTCAACAGGAGTTGATTGTCTTATATTCGGTTAGGTCGCAAATGTCTCCCAAAACGCCCCATATCAAGGGTAGAATAAGCGAAACTTGAACTGGGATTTTGTACATTATAATCGACAAAGATATACATTCAAATTGGACCAAAGGAACATGATATGTTTAAAGCGGGAAAACTGAAGTTCACTATTCCTACGTTACAATACTGCAGTTCACTATTTTAGTTTAAACAATTTAATTTTCCATCAATTTTCAAAACTGATTTTCACTGTCATATACATGTCAAGTTAATGCTCTCTATCTTAAAGTCATTGCAAAATTTTCAATACTTCAAAACTTGCAATCATCAGCTAAAAAACAAGTTTGAAATTTGTGAAGTTGTAGATGCTGCTCTACGTTGTAGTTGCAATTGCAGTTTACAGGATTGTAAGAACTCAAATGAAATGAATTGAAATGAAAGGATTTACAATTTGTCGATGTTGCTAGTGCTAAACGCTGTCGTAGCTGTTGCTCGGTATAGCAATAAAAACGTCCTTGTACACAAATGTACCATAAAATATTCCAGGAATAGCAACTCATGCTGTGTCCGTCTTCTCTAAATAAAAGTACAATGAACTGAACAAAATTTGCTGCTTCACCTCCTAAAATCTCAGTAAAGAATGGAAAATCTGTTGATGATGTTTTGTTGCATCCACACACAAGCGCACCTACAACCGACACACACGAAGTAATGCAACAATTGGTGGCAGTAAACATATAAACGTTCAGGTATTATAGAAGTTCCGGGATCAGGGTTTTCCTTCTGCCACGGAGTTTGGAGTAAAAATTCATGGACATTTTAAATGCTTTGCAAAGTGACAGCTGCTGGACTGTTAAGTTGGGGAAAAAAGGTGTTGACTGTTTAAGTTAAAAAAAAAAATTTTTAGTTGGGGGAATCGCACTCTTAGTTATTTGCCAAAAACGAAGACGAAAACGAAATAACAAAGAAAATCTTGATAAACTATAAAATAAGTGCAACAATTTATAAGGAGATTTCGCTTAGAAGTAAGTATATAGATGACATTTGAGCAGTAAATGGAGTAGAAGTAAGGACACACTAAAAAGGGAATGATTTGTTTTTATCCTTAAATATATAGAAAAAGGTACATAAAAAACGATTTAAAGATTTAAGGATATTACGGGGGACTTGGACAATTTTAAACAGGGCGACGTAGAGCGTTGTAACAAATACAAGTCTGAGGAATTACCATGACCGTGTGTATCCAAATTAAACAGATATAGTTATATTTATTTACACAAATTAAATATTGTAAAGTAGTACGCTGAGAAATAAAACAAAATGTTGGAGTTTTACGAATAAATTTCCAAATGAAAACGTCTCAATTGTAATCCTTCAAATTTATAGATTATGCTAGATAAAGTATTTTAAAATACAAAAGAAGTTTACACCCCATCTTCCAAAATTATTCAAATTATTTATATACTGATTTTGTCGCTCAAAAGTATTTACACATTCTTGAAATTTAGATAAAAACGCTGTAATTTTTGAAAAAACCGCATTTGTTCTCGTAGTTAGCAAATTTATGTTGCTTAAAAATAAATCCGTTTTATTTTACTATTCAAGTTCAAGACCATCTATATCTCTATAAATAGAGATATAGTTTTTAAAAAAGAAGATGTTTAGCAAAGTCATCGTCATGATTCCTGCACTCACAGAAGAATTCGGTTGAGACAGCCGAATTAGCCGTAACCGAATTAAGAGGTTGTCACAGCAGAATTAGAGGTTGGCACAACCTCATCAGAGGTCGACACAACCTCATCAGAGGTTGACACAACTTCATTAGAGGTTGACACAACAGCATTAGAGGTTGACCCAACCTAATTGGAGGTTGAAACAAAATTCTTTGGAGGTTGACACAACCTCATTAGAGGTTGACACAACCTCATTAGAGGTTGACACAACCTCATTAGAGGTTGACACAACCTCATTAGAGGTTGTCACAGCCGAATTAGAGGTTGGCACAGCCGAATTAGAAATTGTTACAACCGAATTTAGATACTGTCATAAATGAATTATTAAAGTTTTTTTATTATTAAGTGATGATTTATTTTCTTGTATTTTTATAAATCAATTAAAAAGCGAGAAAATATAGTCATATATATCGGGTAATCTATATAAGTAGAATAATACATTTGATTTACGTGCCTCTTCCAATCTTTATTGAAGTCCCGGCCATCACTATTCTGCACTAATTCTGACGTGTTGTATCGGTTGCTCTAAGTCCAAAGCCGTTATGTATCCAGACTACCGCATATATATCTGCTGTTGATATCTGCTTAAATAAGATCTGCAAAATAAGACGGTTTAATAAAAAATATATTTTACTTACCTTTTTGAAAATAATATTTGATTATAAAATTTTAAACGTCAGATTTTAAATACATAGAATTATGTTGTGGTAACCGAATTGAAAATGAATTCGGTTGTACCTACAGAATTCATGAGAAATCCGGTTACAGCAACCGAATTGCAGCCGAATTAAGGCTAGACTCGGTTATTGCGACCGAATTGAACCAAACTCGATAGTTACAACCGAATTGATGTCAAATTCTGCTACTACAACCGAATTGAGGTTGGTTAAGACCACATTCGGTTACCCCAACCGAATTAGGTACCAATTTCGGTTGCTGCATCCGAATTAATTTGAAATTCGGTTGTTTTGACCGAAATTTTAAAAAAATTAGTTGACTGAACGAATATAATTGAAGATTCAGTTGTCACAACCGAATTAATTATGAAACGAGGTTGCTTCAACCGAATTTCGGTTGTGGAAACTAAATTCGGTCTTAAGAACCTCAATCCGGTTGTGGCAACCTCAATTCGGTTGTGGCAACATAAATTCGGTGGTAACAGCCGAACTTACGGTTGCTACGAGCTCTTTTCAAACAATTAGTTCTCTGAGTGTGGCAAACCGTATTTGTAGCTATTTCAGATTTAGCCACAGATCTTCATCATGCTGCTTTTGAAAAATTCATCAAACTAAATGCAAACAAAAACTCATCTGAGTTGAGAATTTTCCACTAAGCAAATTTTCGAAAAATATCGCAAGCAAAACACACAAAGAAATATTTGCAAACAACTTATTTACGTCTCCAGAGAACCATCGGTCCTCAGTGGAAATGATTTTTGTTGTTGTCTAGAAGACAACACAATATTCAGAGGCAATTGATATTGCCTGTTGTTTCGTCGTGCTCTACGTTCATCAGAGTCTACAATTTCGTAAAGACGAATGAAACATACGGAAATCTACAAAATAGGGCCAGAACTGGTCGGAAATATGTGATCAACAAAATAGAGCATCGTTTCATTCTTGAAATGTTCCCAGAAAATCCAGTCGCAAGTCAGCTTAAAGTTGCTGCAGAGGCAGAAAACATCATTGGAAAACATGTAAGTGAATCCACAATTCGCAAAAGATTAAACACGTATGATATAAAGACCCATGTCGTGAGAAAAGTAATAGACATATCTGAAAAAACAAAACAAAATCCCATGAGGTGTCCGGGGATACCCGGTTCCAACACACCTAAGGCGCCCGTTGAAAAATACGATAATTTAAATAGATCTTTAAATAATGCTTTTTAAATAATGATAGTTTTTGTTAAATGATATACTTTGTTTAACAAAATCTTTTTTTATAGAATGTATTTTTTTTTTAAAGTATATTTCTAGGTCCTTTTTGTAAGAATATGTATTATATTTTCCCGAAAATTTAATTTTTTAAAGAGAGGTACTTCTTTTATTAAAAGCTAATATTTTTTTAAAGAAAAGGTACTATTTTTAAGAAGAAGTACTTTCTGTGAGAAAAAGCCATAAGAGTATGAATTTTTTTTACCAACTACTTCTTTTAAGAACTTGCACTTTATAAAGAAGTGGTACTCTTTTTAGGAAAAGGTTATTTTTTTCAAGAAAATTTACTTAGTTTTAGAAAGGCTACTTATTTCAAGAAAAGGAAACGTATTATTTTATTTTTAAGAAAATGCACGTTTAATAAAAGGAATTTTTGTAAGAAAATACATTTTTTTAAGAGAAGGTATTTTTTTGAAGAAAAGGTTTTTTTAAAGAAATCGGTTTTTTTTAGAACGGCTCCTTTTTCAAGAATATATATATTTTTAAGAGGAGGTACTTATCTCAAGAAAAATTTGCTCTTTAACGAAAAGGTAGTTTTTTAACCCTCAAACATCTGACTGTTCCCTATTCCCTATTCCGGCGGACTGCTTTACATTTGTAAACCTGTGTATGTATAATGTACGTATAAGCGTGGATAGTTGCGATAATGAGCCTATAAGTTCAGAATAGCGTGGGTTAGGAGAGGTTTAGAGTTCAGAGAGCAAATCGTATAATTTGTTAAAGTGAAAAATAATAAGAATGTCAAAACGTGCGCAAAATCTTGTGGCGTCACCAGCTATTGAAGTCCAGTCGCTGTGCCAGTAAATTTATCAGAACCTGAGGCTGGGCCCAGTAATGTTGAACAACGTAGGCATGAATTATTGTGGTGTGGCCTTAGCTTTATTCGGTGTAACCGGTATGGCAAAATCGATGCAACATGGTGTGTATCGTGAAGTGTTCTCTATTTTCCTCTATTCTCCTCTGTTATTTGTTTCTCATTGTGTCTTCATTGCTGTATTCGGTAGGTGGCCCAACCAATAGAAATAAGCAAACTCGTCGCGACACAATGTGTCTTATTTTTACTGATGTCAAGCGATTTGGAGCGCAAAGAATCCAAATAAACTAGCTCGGAAGTGGGCAGAAATAGATGTTGTTGAATTTGATGCCTTCCTACCCTCAGAGAACTAATTGTTTGAAAAGAGGTTGCAGCAACCGTAAATTCGACTGTTACTACCGAATTGAGGTTGTCACAACCGAATTGAGGTTCTTACGACCGAATTTAGTCCCCACAACCGAAATTCGGTTGTAGCATCCTCGTTTCATAATAGATTCGGTTGTGACAACTGAATCTTCAATTATATTCGTTCAGTCAACTAAATTTTCTAAAATTTCGGCTAGAACAACCGAATTTGAAACTAATTCGGATGCAACAACAGAAACTGGTACCAAATTCGGTTGGAGTAAACGAATTTGGCCTCAATTCGGTTGTAACTGTCGAATTTGTAGCAATTCGGTCACAATAATCGAATCTAGACTTAAGTCGGTTGCAACGACCGAATTTGGCGTCAATTCGGTTACTGTAACCGAATTTCTCATGAATTCTGTAGGTATAACCGAATTCATTTTCAATTCGGTTGCCACAACATAATGCTATGTAGTTAAAATCTGACGTTTAAAATTCTATAATCAAATATTATTTTAAAAAGGATTAAAGAATGTCAACATTTTGATTGTGGTTATTAAGAAAGGTAAGTAAAATGTGTTTTGTATTAAAACATCTTAATTTGCAGATATTTTTAAGCAGATATCAACAGTTTTGAAGGTTTTCAAAATGTGCTGCAATCGTCTGTATACAAAACGCCTTAGGACGTAGATCAAGCGATGCAACATGTCAGAATTAGTGCGGTATCACATGATGGCCGCGACTTCAATAAAGGTCGGGAGAGGCATGTAAAAAAAATTTATTACTCTTTAGTTTACCCCATATATATGACTTTATTTTGTCGCTATTTAAGTCGTTTATAAAAGTACAGGAAAATATATCATCACTTAATAACAAAAAACCTTTGATACGTAATTCATTTGCGACACTATTCGGTTGTAACAAACTCTAATTCGGTTTTAACAACCTCTAATTCGGCAGTGACTACCTCTAATGAGGTTGTGACAACCTCTAATGAGGTTGTGTCAACTTTAAATGAGGTTGTCTCAACCTCCATTGAGGTCGTGTCAACCTCTAATGAGGTTGTGTCAACCTTTAATGAGGTTGTGCCAACCACCAATGAGGTTGTGTCAACCTCGAATGAGATTGTCTCAACCTCCAATGAGGTCGTGTCAACCTCTAATGAGGTTGTGTCAACCTCTAATGAGGTTGTGTCAGCCTCTAATTCGCCTGTGACAACCTCTAATGAGGTTGCGTCAACCTCTCATGAGGTTGTGTCAACCTCTCATGAGGTTGTGTCAACCTCTAATTCGGCTGAGACAACCTCTAATGAGGTTGCGTCAACCTCCAATGAGGTTGCGTCAACCTCGAATGAGGTTGTCTCAACCTCCAATGAGGTCGTGTCAACCTCCAATGAGGTTGTGACAACCTCTAAATTCGGTTACGGCTAATTCGGCTGTCTCAACCGAATTTTTCTGTGAGTGTATCCTTGATGATTACGGCTGGCGGCTATAAATCGCACGACCAAATAATAGAAGAGCTTTGGTCACCACGAGTAGCCCCGATTTATCGAGCATCGAGGAGCCGGGATCGCTTCAAAGCAATTTTGCGGACCATTCGGTTCGATGATGCGAATACACGACCTGATCGACTAGCGACAGATAAAGGTGCTCCCATTTCCGAGTTCAATGCTCAATGCCAACTACAAGCCGCATGATTGCATGACGCATGTTATTTCCATTGCATGTTATTTCCGTTTAGAGGCCGGTGTTCTTTCAAGCAGTATATTCCATCAAAGCCTGTCAAATATGGACGCTGCTACTCATTATCCACTAAGAGGTGATATATACTATCGTCGTCAGCCTGGTTAAATGACGGCAATTAATATTGGCACTAATGTAGTGCAAGAACTAGTCAAACCATATTGGGGCTCCGGACGAAACATCACAATGGATAACTTTTGTACCGGATTAGATTTGGCACATCAACTGGTCGACAAAAAATTGAGTGTAGTTGGCACGATGCGCAAGAATATGCGATGTATTCCCCAGAAAATGCATTTGACACGTAACAGAAAAATGGGCATCAAAGTATTTGACACGTAACAGAAAAATGGGCATCACCCGAAAGTATTGCTCTCTATGCGGCAAGAAGGTGACATGCACTGTGTCACGATTACAAAGTGTCCGAAATGCCAAAAAATTTACTAATTTATTTCTAATTATGTCTGAAGACAATTTATTTCTAACTAAAATTTTAATAAAACTTTATTTTTGTTGAAACCGCCAATGAATTGTTGCTATTCTGCTACACTCAAAGTCTAAAAGCCCTTACCCTCCTGATATGGGTATCCGGGTACACATAAATTTCGTCATACATTTTGTGGTTTATTGAATATCAAGAACTATAATGTTATAAATATATATTATAAAATAAAATATATTATGACGGCTCTTGTACAAGAGAACGCGGCTCTTGTACAAGAGAACGTGGGTTCGATCGACGACGGTCACCTCGGTTAGTGGTGGCGACACTATCGAGTACTTCGCCATGAAAATGCTTCTAAAAATACCGTTCGGAACCGGTGTTAAACTCTAGGTCCCAATCAGTGAGTGTAAAACTAGAAAGCGCACATTTCACTGATTGTAAGAAGCTCTCCACAATCCCTTCATGGGATGTTATGGGAAACCTTTTTGTTTTTTTGATCAATAGTCACGCAAAGCTGCAGCGACTTTTTGATGGCAAGTGACCAGTTTTATCTTGCTCATTAATGTCTAATGGGACTGCAGAATCTTGGCAAACGCCTTTAGGTATGTTGGTATTTTGTTCGTAAACTCGAGAACTGCCTGAACGTTGGGGTATCGGGTTATTTGATTATGAGTTTCCCTATATTTAATGTTTTTAGTTGCACACTCCACGTCAAGGGTTGTCAAAAAGCCTCAACGAAAGCTTCGTCTTTTTTTGGGCGCCTGGATGGAGGCTGGAGTGGACATATAATCCACCCAATGCAGCCACGTCGATCATATGAAAAAAATTGCGAAGGGCCACTGGTTTTCCGCCTAGTGCTATATTTAGACACCATCTGGATCATTGTAAAAGTCACCAACTCCCTATTTTTGCAGAGTCTTCACCATCATATTCCAAATATTATAAATAGGAACAGCTTTGGCATTCCTCATCAGTGATACATCCAAATTCGATAGGATACGTTGTTCGTCGTACTCTACTTCCGTTTCATAGAAGATGTCAATAACTTTGTCAGTCATTCTAACCCAAATACACAAAATAAACAAATGAAGTTAAAATCAATAAAATATTCAATATATTCAAAAAAAACTTGCGCACAGATATTTAGATAACTATTTAGATAACTAACTATTTCACCATGGTAATTTATCAAAAGACTTCGATCATGATACGATTGTTCCAATTTTAGGGGCTTGCATAGGGTCAACTGGCCCTACAGCACTTTCTGCAGCTGTAGATGATTGCTCCGCACAAGGAGAGCAGCTGTACGGATCAACATCAAACAAGAACTGAGAATGCAAAAAGATAATCGAGACGACATTCACGCACAATAAATTTGTGTACTACATGAAATTGGAAATCAGGAGGTTCCCCTGGTTAAACGCAATTGAAATGCTTTATTTTGGTGTGATGTAAATTTAAACAATAACATAAAGATAAATAGTCTACGTATACAGATGTTATCAGGACAGTAAGGGTCAAACTTCTTTCACTTTGGCTTTTCTAAATTTAGATTTTACTGGTTTCAAAACTACAATGTATACTAAATATTGGTTACAGGCTCCACCTAGGAAACTTCCCATTAAACAAGAAATTTCCTAATATATGTGAGACATCTAGTTAGTCTAGACCAGTGACGGCCAACAAGAGAAATGAGAATGTTTAGTTGTGTTTATCAAAAGTGAGAGTGTATTGGTAAATATACACCAGTGTACCTATTTCATAAAATTTAATCATAATTTATCAAACAAAGCGACGACAACCTGCCTTTGTTGATGCTGGTATGCAACTGAGTGAATTTTTTTGTTTTTCCTCTATATTTATTTTTTGTTTCGTAAACGTTCGTGCTGTGTGTGTGTGAAACCCGACCAAACTTCGTCGTTTCAACAAGAGTTGGCCGTCACTGGTCTAGACACACACCAAAACAAAATTAAACAATATAGTTGATAATAGTGGGATGTAGCATAATAGTGTTAAAACAAAAGTTGTTTAATTTTTTTTTCATTTAGCTCTCATCCCGCAACGTGCGATAAAGAACTTCGTGCCATGGAGTACATCCATAAGCCAGTGGAGTTCTGACACAATGTATGTCCTCTTTTCAATTTGAAGGGTCATTTGGAAAAACTTTGGATCGAAGCATAAAGCAGTACAACCTCTTAATCGATTCGGCGGGGTTTTGGTAAAGTTTTGACTATGTATCTCATACAACGGATTTAGAGATCTGGTACCAATACAAGACACTCTAAGCCAGTCAGGCTGCCTTGGTATTTTGAATGACCATAATGTTGGACAAGATGTTCTTGCAGATATAAACATAATTTATAAAAGGGTAGAGATCTGCCAAAATTGACCGAAAATGACAAAAGACTGTTGATGAAACAATGAATATCTGGAACTAGTCTACAAACTATAATAGAATCTGAGAGAAATAAATCTGACTACTGATTATTTTGGTCTCTTTTTTTTTTTGGTGTTCTGTTGGTGTTTTCTGTTGTATAAATACTTTTGAATGCAAATAAATTTATGCAACTAATTTTGAAAGATGAGGTGCAGACCACATTTGTGTTTTTAATCAACAACTATCAAGTTTATTGCTGAAAATGTGAAACTAGCATAAACCATACATTTTGAGGATTACAAAAAGGAAGTTTCCTCGTTGAAAATTTATCCATAAAACAGCAAAATGTTGTTTTATTTCTAAGCATAATAACATTTTCAATTTGTGTAAATATAATCTTTTTTTATTTAATACTGCTAAACTATTTTTAATTCATACTCAAGGCCAGCCTGAAGTCATAACTGTTTAAGTTTTTGTTATCTCCCGTCAAAGTTTAATCTTGATTGATCATTACAACTCACGGTTTAGTTCGGAAGAGCTCTTACAACCAGGAAATTGTGCTTTCTTATGGAATCTATTATCACTAATTTTTAATACTCTATCTTTAGATTTTTGGCTGTGTTAATAATAATTCTTTTTGGGTGTTTTGAAAAATAATTTATAATTCTACCTAATTTTTCATCATATTGAAAATATCTATTATCAACAATGCAGGATTTTATAATTTGCATGAATAAATTTTTATTCATATTTGTTAACTCTGAAATCTTGTTCCAATTGTCTTCTATAATGATAATGGTCAAATCAACTGGAATACTAGGAAATAACGACACAACAGCAAGTGATATTAATTTTTAATAATTTTCAATCCAAAGACCTTTAATTTATTTATAAATTGTACCGAATTGCTAACATTATATTTAGAATTGTCTGATGACCAAATTTATTGATGACCAAATTGGTCGTAATTGAAAATTTTCTTTATGTATTTTAGGTAAACCATATAATCTTGGTACAACCACTACTGAAGTTTTCAGTCTACGAAATCCGTTAGTAAAATCTGAAGAGACCTTAAGCTGGAATATATGGTCGAGAATAATTATTTCTCTATAGCTAATACAATATATTATATGAGGACCTAAAGTTTTCGAATCAACTTCGATTGCAGTTAACCAATTTATAATGTCTGTGTTTTCTAGAATTGACTCTCCAAGGACTGATAATCTTACATCTCTAAAAAGGGAACATCGGCGTAGAAAATCCTTGAAATTTTGATATTTCTTGCGTATTGCACAGTGCGCTCAAGCGTAGGATATTATTGTTAAATCTGGTACCATTCAATTCCATGAGATCTGTCCTTATTTTAAAAATCCAAATACTCTCTCCTTGGCTGTCTTCATCGTTTATGTAAGAGGACCCTGTGTTTCTATATGGGAGTAGATATTTATTAGGGCGGGTCGATTTGTAGGGAGTGAAAAAATTCACCAATTTCCCTATGATTTCCGTATTCTATGGGTTATTCCATGAAAATTTGCCGAAGGAACCATACCCCTATCGTTAAAATCGAGTCCCCTACTTTTTGTTGGTAAAAAGTTCAAAAGTTACGGGCATTTTTGTCCAAATTTTGGACCATTTTTCCATTTTTTTCATGATTTTGTCCAAGAATATTACTTTCATGGCCATTTTTTTGGCCCAATCCATTATTTAGTTCAATTTACAATTCAAAACGACGAGTTTAAGCCCAAATTTATCGAATTCGGTTGATTAATTCATGCGATATTGCTAAAACAAAATAACACATAAAACCAACTTTTTGATTTTTTTTCCTTTTTTTTATTTTTTTTCTACAAAAATTCAAATTAAGAGATAATAACGTATCTATCAACCTATTATCAAAAAAAAATATTCAATTTGAGTGTATGTAAAGACAAAATGTAAAAAAAAACATTATTTTTTCTGAAAGTCTTGTTTGCTTTCAAGTCTGGGTGTTTTCGTACGGCTCTCTAATGTCGTCGACATAGCGCCTTTTACATTCTTTCCTGCAACTCGTTTAGCAGTGGCAGCCAGCAATTGGAATGTGTAAAGGAATTTGTGGATCATCGAACGGTGGCACTTCGTAATTTAAATATCCCTCCAAATGTTCATACGAATAACTTTGCGTAAACGGTGGTTCGAATAAAATGGTATCGTCATTTAAATCAATCATATTTGTATATTCCGTACAATTAAAGTTTATAAGAGATTTTTTATAAACTTTATAGCAATGTTTCGTTTTTCCATTCTATCATCAAACAACATAGATAGCAAGATATTTTCTGAGTGTGCAAAATATGGATTATCTTGAATTACTGTATTTACAACTCCAAGTAAATTCGGTGGTAAAAATCGTGTCCAAGTAATAAATTTAAAAAGTAAGTAGTAAAAAAAAATGGAAAAATGCTCCAAAATTTGGACAAAAATGCCCGTAACTTTTGAACCGTTGGACCAATGTTGGAGATTTCTTTTTGTAAATTGATCAAACTGAGCTCACCTTTCCAACGCGCCTACTACTAAACCCGATCGATAGTTTTTGAGTTATGGATGTGAACGTGTAGGTAATATTTCATACGAACGTCAATTTGGGAAAAAATCTACCAACAAAAAGTAGGGGACTCGATTTTAACGATAGAGGTATGGTTCCTTTGGCAAATTTTCATGGAATAACCCATAGAATGGGGAAATTATAGGGAAATTGTCGAAAAATAAATCGACCCGCCCTAATATTTATATATATTTTGATCCGAAAAATAAGTCCTTTTTAAATGTATCTGATCTAACCAGTCGTGATCACTTCTGATACAATTGTATTTGAATTTTGTCAGTATCTAAAAATTGGATCCCTTTTTATGGGAACTTAAGTTATAATACACACCATTTTTTGGATCATTTTAAATATAAGTAGAAACATTGGTTTTAGATAAAAATGGGTATTGTACGTACAAATTTTACAGCTACATTAAAAATTCATTTCGTTTTCTTTTTTCCTTTGGTTTTTTTTTTTATTGATAACACAACATAATGCTAAATTATGAACGTTAACAATAACTCAAGTAATTTAACATTTTCTGTGATAAAGGAAAATTTCAATTTAAAAGTGCTACATCAAAAATAATTTTTTACAAAAGATTTCGTTTCCGATAGGAACCATGTGAAATTGTAATAACGTCACTACATGCGTAGTCGTCGGTGGTGAGAGATGAGAGATAGTGGGTCCGATCCCTGTGACGGCGTCACAATCTAGTAAACGGTGTAAAAACTGTAGGTCCCAAAAACTGAAAACCGCACAGCTTACTGGCTGTAAGAAGCTATCCCCAATTCCTTCATGGAATGTAATGGGAAACCATTTTTTTTGCAGACGTGAAGAACTGAATTTTCTTTTCAGTATGTTTCTCTTGAGTGTTCAAACTTAAGCGCTCTCTTGAATTCTTTTTTGCCAACGGATACGGAAACTATTAGCAGCATTAAATTTTATTTGGTTTAAAGAAAAATGGTAGCTGGAGCCATTTTTTCTTTATATTCGCTGTAGTAATCTCAATCATTGCAATACTTCGGACAAATTTTGTTCATGGCATTTACGCCAGAATTGTCGAATTATTATATACACCTTTTATGTATTTTGTATTTAGTTTTATGTTGTACAGAGTTTGACAATGCGGTTCGTGCAAAACATTAATAAAATACTGTTAATTTTTGGCCCACAAAAACTACAACTTGGTTATTACTTTAAACAAACAACAAAAACTAATACAATCAAATTGATTCATCGAAATTCAAACGGCTATACTCGAACTTTCTAACTTCAAAAGGCTATACTCGTATAAGGCCTTGAAAAACAATTCATAAGTTAATAACACTGTCCGACAATCGTCAATGATGGGCGGGGAGGGTTTGAGTTTGCTGCAACAAATTTAGAAAAATTAACAATTACAATTTCCTAAACCTAACAACAGTTTTGCAGTTATAAATTAATTTATGAAGAAGAAAAATTATTGTTTGACAAAAAAATTAAAAAATTTTATTTTTTAAAATCATGAAAAACCCAAAACGGGAAAGTGTCAGGTCTTATTACTTTCAATTTTAGTCACATAACCTATGAACATACGTTTGTTTTCGTTTGTTTGCTCCCTTTACTTTATTGCGTGGTGGTTTGCCTTCTTGTTCGGAGGCTGTATCGGATGAGGATCTGTCTTCATCTCGAAAATAAATCAATTGTTTTTAATCAGCCATGTGACCTATTCTCGGAGGAAACTCCCATTGTATATTCTTCTTCTTCATCTTCATTGTCTTCAGCGAGTCCAGCCTTTTGCCTTTATATCGCGTTTGCATGGGTATGGCCACTTGATGGAAGCTTTCGCCATGTTCATCCGACTCTGAGACTAGCTGCTTGCTGAAGTGTTCGAGATGGTGATGAAAGAAGTGAATTTTCAGAGGGTGTTCACTCAAATTTTGTGGAAGTATTGCAACATCTTGGCCATAAAAGCGGGGTAATTATGTGCTCGCTTACTTCCCGAAAAATATCGTATGACTTTCTTCACTGCCCTCCACGCAAAGCAATCATTCCCGACAAAAGTGTCTTTAAATTCTATCACCTTCAGAATTCTTTCACCATTCAGAACACCTTATTTTAATTGTGCTTCGCTGATTCGTCGGAAAATATTTTCCAAACAATCGATAATTTAAGGTTGATTCACAATTGCCTTGGTGACATTTTTGACGGTTCCCATTTTGACATGGAGAGAGGGCATGAGGACGTTCTCCGTTGGCACGAGTGGATCATTTACGCAATTGTGTCGTTTTTTCGTTGAATCTCGAGCAAGCCAATAATGCGTTTGGAATTGGTTTCTTTAAATCGGAAATCCCACAGACACAAAAAACACATGTGTTACGTGGAGACCTTGGAGACCTCTTAGCATCGCCACGACTTTTAGATCACAACTGCTCCGCCACATGTGATCAGTGTAGTAAACTTTATCCAAAATTATTTTCATGGAGTCGTATATTTCACTCATATCTGTGCTGTTCCCAATGGGAATGCTTGGTATTTTATTATGATTTCGAAGAATCGATGAACATTCGCCAATCACCGGCGACGTAATTAATGCCCATTGCCTTTTGGTCCCATCATGGCAATTTGGTCCCTTCGTTATGTGTGAAGTATCATTTGAATAGCAATTTTCGTCTTCGATTTCTGGTGACATTAGGCTCCAAATTGTTGTCGTCATTCAATAGCTGGTCAAGGTTTTCTGATTCACTTTGAAACAAGTTTAATTCTCCAATAATCTTTCCATTCTTACATGTGAAGTTGGAATTATTTTGTTCGTTGGGCCGGCTTCTGGGTTTGATTCGTACGTGGAATCCGATTGATTCATAGTTACAAGAGAAATATAATTTTCGCTGTCAGGGCTTGGAAGTGCTGAAATTTGTATTCGATCCGAATTAATTAATTTTTAGAGGTTTCTGATAATCGCTCTAGGAAACTAGATCAAGTAACAAAGTTTATTTAACTCCAATCACAAAAATAATAAATTTTTTACCTGCACCGAAGGCACTAGTAAATTAATTTCTTTAATACGGCATCACTTTTTAAACAAAAGTAGCTAAAACTAAAATTTTTCGAACAAAAATCGCTAAGACGCCCTTAAATCTATATCTCAGAAATGGAGGGTCCAATCGAAAAATAACTAACTTTTGGGGATTTCTAAGAGTTTTTCTTAAATTGGTGTAACGTGATTTTGTCGAGTCCTGAGGTAAGCTCAGTCTGGTCCAGAATCTTTGGTTAGTATCCACCAAACCTTTCGAAATTTATTTATTTTTTTATTTTTTTATATATTTATTTGTAACAACCTGCACAACAAGACTTAAAATCTTATAATTATAGTACAGAATTTAGTATGTGTTACTTATAATCAATTGTTAACAATTTAATGATTGTATTTAACGTGTTTTAAAAGTAAAATCAAAATTAAAATTAGAACATAATAGTTTCCCTTTTCGGGCGTTCGAATTCAGATTCTTTATTGATCTTTAATTTAGAAAGTAATTTGATGTATAGGAATAACACCAACTGATTCACTCGTTGTAGCATCAGTTGCTAGCTTGTGAAGTTGACCACATTTTCCGAACCCATTTGGCTTGTACCCAACTGACGCTACTTTTGAGATTAGATTACCTCAGGATGTTCCAATAAAGTTGGTCTAGTGAATAGTTAGTTTTATAGTCGTAAACAAGTTTTTAGGAATACAACATTTTAAAACATCCTAAATATTTACAATAGTTTTATCTCCAATTAAGAAAAACACCTTTAGACAAGTACCGGGTAAACCTCCAAGTTGGCATCACTTGTTTCAGACCCATTTACTTACATTGAGACAATTTTAATATGCTTTCGTTCTATTTCTTTAAGGTTTAACCTTTGGATGTTTCGCCTTTTAATAATGGCTTGAACCATTTGTAAACAAATGGATCAGACTCCCACATTTTTATGTATAAGTACTTTGCACATAACGTTCCTCCTAAAATTGGGTAAAAATGTTGTACTAATGTTGTATTAACATAACGTTCCGCCCAAAATTGGGTAAAATGTTTTATTAAAAATGTATTAATTAAAAAATAATTCATATTTTCGATCAAAAATTAGGATTTTTTACCCTTGGTAACCCATTACACATCTCCGTGGGTAATGGGGAAAGGCCGCTTACCCATTCCCCATGTGTAATGGGTAATAATGATGGGTAATTCCCCATTGCCTTCGATAACTACTCATTATTTTTTCCCATTACCCTATGGGTAACTACCAACAATCGCTGAAATTGGAAGTCAATATTAACCGCATTAGTTGTTAAATTACCACTCGATATTTTTAAACTCGTCATTGATAATTGGAACCCCAGAGTGGACCGTGTTAGGCGCAGTTAGGGGCAAAATTTGAAGGAAGTAATATTTAAAAATAATTATAACGATTAGTATCGTACTAAAGATATCTCGTTAAACTTGTTATTTGTCCCTTTTTGGAAAAATATTTCTGTAAATGAATCACGCATTCTAAAATCAGTATAAACAAATTTTTCGCTTTATGCTGTTCTGAATTAGTTATAGGAGAGTATTGTACCTATAGTCTTATCTACGTCGAAGCTCAGGATACAGTGGGAGTCAGCAGGTGGCGGGTAGCTGGACTTGCTACTGATATGTAGTTTAGCTGCAAAGAATATCCAGGCTCCGACTAAGATCGGCAGATTCCGAGGACGTACAATGAAAGGGTTTTAATTTCCGAAAAAGATTGTGCGACATGACGAAAGGAAGCCTTCATTTATAAAGTAACTCCAACAACGGACATCTACAGGGGAGCTGAAATATGAAAGTGACGACTCCGTGGTTCCCCCATAAAATTCCATCCAGAAGCTTCTGCCCAAAATTAGCCCACTGAATCCGGGGTGTCACGGAGTTCGAAGTCGGAGATTTCTGACTGTATTTTAACGGCGGCTCACTGATATCTGGGAGCGTCGAGACCTCAAAACCTCTACAGCCGTGGGAATGACATGCAAATTAAATTTATAGAAAACGATAATAAAACAATAATGCAAACAGACGAAGACTGCTAGACCTAAAGTTGCTGGAAACGCTTCCGATGCCAATATGGCAGAGCCCAGAAATATGGACATAATTGCAGCACCACCTGATGTCAGGTCTAGCATTGCCAGGTCTTTAGAGATGACAGGGTACACGTCTGCTAAACATATGGGTGCACCAGACGCAGATATGAAGCCTCTTCTGCACTCTCCCAAGAAGAAATCGAATTTTTTAGTTGCCACAACCTCACTAAATGTATTATTCGGTTGATGCTACCTATTTAGTGGTTAATTGAAGCAAATCCTGTCGACTGTAACGACTTCTGGAGTCAGTTAGTGATTAACTGAAGTGTTCGAGATTGCCAGAAGCTCTCCCGTGTCCCTTCTACTTACTTACTTAGGTGGCCCCAAACCACCAATCCTCAAATTGAGGATAACATCGAGCCCTGAGCGCTTCTTTATCGTAAGTCGATTGTTTTCAAAAAATTTTTTAATTGTTTAATATTGATCAGTAGTCTCGTACTTGCAAAATGCCAAAATTGTTGATATAAGGGTAAAAAAGTGGGGTGTGCATTTTATCGTAAGTGAAGGTTTAATTTGTAACTTTATCATAAGTCATGTTTGAAACTGCTACAGCGACCGCTATTGTGATGTGATTTTGATGAAATTTGGAACATGTTCTTACTTTTGCCCAAGTATGACGTTAAACACATTTCAGAAAAATAAAAAGTAATAAGCTGTAATTTCGAGGGTTTCTGCTGTTTACAAATAGAATTCTTTCAAATATCAAAATGATCTAAATAATCTACATAAACTTTGTATTTTGCTTTGTTGTCTGCTATACTACTATTAATTATGTTTTCGAATTAGACCTGCTTTCGAGTTCTTTGGTTTAGCTTGGTGCTGGCAATACCTTTTTATGAGTTCTAATGATGCTACCAGATTATGGACGTAAAATATTATGTAGCGACTGCAAGCTCCCACTATAATTTGCATAAGACAGAAGAGGATGGATATATTTTGGTATCATTGAGTTTATCGCTACACAGAAAAAAGCAAATGCTGAAATCAATTACGATATTTGTCAATTCAATTATTTTTATACTTGGATTTCCGCCAATGACGATTTTTGTAAATTCAATTACTCGAATTGTAAGATCGTAATTGAAAAGTTTTCAATTAAAGCAAATATTTATTTGAGCACAGATTTAATCAAAATTTCTTAATATTGTTGATTAAATTAGTAATTGAGTTAAGCATGACTTTAATCAATTTTTTATGGAAAATTTCAATTACGCGTGTAATCAAGTTGAGTGAGTGCTTAATCAAAATTACATAATGTTTTGATTACGCGCGTAATCAAGTTGAGTGAGCGTTTAATCGAAATTATATAATGTTTTGATTACTAGCGTACTCAACTTGAGTATTCTATTCAATATTCAAAAATAAAAATTATGGTATGTCTTTTTTTCGTTTGAACATTTATTTGTAAATTCTCAAAGATGTATTTTGATTTCGCAATAATTTTGTAGCACATGTGTTGTTGCTGTCGTTGTGTTGACGAGTGCCGATTGCAATAACAAAACACCGTTTGTAACGGATTTTTGGTGATGCGCATCTTCCACTTGTTCTCCCTGACAACAACAAAAATTCGCCTTAAAAATCGAACAAAAAAACGTCAAATAACATATAAAGAATGTTGTAATTTCAAGTACACAAGTACTTGATTCCAGTGAAATTTTAATTGACCTTCTTCGCTTTATAAAATGTAAAATTGTTGAACCAAGTATTCAAATGATTGAGTCAAATAATGAAATAATTGAATTTTATCTCTGTTTTCAAGCAAATCAGTAATTGAAATTAATTCGGGAATATTTTTTTCTGTGTACGCAAAGATTGAGGGTAAGGTCAGACTAAACTTAATATTGCAAGCAACTTCATTGGCATTTTCCAAAAATAACTGTACTCTATTGTCTTCGTTATTGGTGCCACATTTTACTGTGAAATTACATAGTTTTGAAACCTTAAATTTCAAAATGGATGTGCAGCTTAGAAAACGTAATCTTGTACTTATATTTGTATATCAATCGATGTCACGTAGAATTTAATGCAGGAAAATCAGGTTCCAGTGAGTAGCAGTATTTGTAAGATCGTTGACTACAGTGATTCCGAAAGTGAAGAATTTGTGGAAGAAATATGCGTTGGAAGACGAGGTAGAAAGCCTTCTAAGCAGTCAGACAAAGTAAACAAAAGAAAAAGAGGTATCGTATCAAAACCGTTAAAATCAAATCCATGTTTGGGTAAGAAGTGTCAAAACAAATGTTCAAATAAATTTACTATATTGGAAAGACAACAGATAAACGAATTTCACTGGGGTCTAGCCAGTGATGATCGGCAAAAAGATTACCTCTTCTCATGTATCGAGAAAAACATTATCGCTGGAAAGACCACACCAGCAGATATCAAAAGAGCTTCTTCTAAATATTTCATAAATTGTCGTGGAGAACGGATCAAAGTTTGCCAACAGTTTTTAATAAATACTTTGGGAATTTCACAAATGAGTTTCCGCCGCTCTATATTGAAAAAAATCAAATTTCTAGAGCAACTGGAGCAACTGTTTCGAATAAAAGAAATGCGCACAACAAAACTAATGAGTCCAGTCTGGATCTACTTCGCACATTCATTGAGAAGTTACCAGCGGTTCCCTCCCACTATTGTCGCAACAAAATCACAAAACTCTACTTACCAACCGAATTCCGTAATATTACAACTTTATACAAACTTTGTTTGGAACATATGAAGTCAGAAAAAGAAGAATCACCAATCGTTGCTTTATACGTATTTCGCAAAGTTTTTAATAATGATTACCATTTGGGGTTTCATTTGCCCAAAGCAGATAATTGTGACTTTTGTGAAAAGTGTTTTGAGGAGTCCCAGAACTATAAACTCCATACAAGCAATAAAAATAAAGCAATGGATCTTTTCCTAACTGACCAAGCTAAAAGTAAAGATGAAAATTCTACAACTCTGTGTGCCAGCTTCGACTTGCAAAAGGTTCTAAATACTCCATACGGAAATAGTATAAATCTATTTTATTGGCGAAAGTACTCTTTCTACAACGGAAGTATTTATGAAAGTGGTACTAAAGAAGGATATTGCCATTTATGGGGTGAGAGTGATGGAAAAAGAGGATGTTGAGGAACGCATCTAATATTTGACATACATAATTTGAATTTATTTATTCGTTACATTTGCACTTCATGCCTCATACATTTGCACTTGCAACATTCTCCTTTCTCTGAGGGCAATGCCCTACTACTTTATTTGCAACACTGAACTTTGAACATTCTTGTATCATTATCATTCGTAGTTTTAGTTGTAATTTGGCTCTTCAGCAGCACACAATAAATCAATAAGAAATCTAAGCATCATAATCGTTCTATCGTTTTATTTACTGAGTGTCTTAGAGGGAAACGAATCAAACCTTCGTTAAAAAACATTTTGGTCATTCAAACCGGATCGTCGTGAACATAATTGTAATACAGTCCATATTTTCGTCGTGTAAAAACATATCGTTTCGCATAATTAAACATTATCGTTTATTTAAAATAACTTACCTTTCGTTGGACAATAACAATACAAATAAAAAATTAAAGTGAAGCTAGCGAAAAGTGTATTATCGACATATGTACATACGTACATAAACACATATTCGATAAAGAATTTGTTTTCGGGAGTGTAAATACGTAGAATCGGTATTTCACAATTGCATATTGAATACATACAGCTCTTTGATCTACATATGTACGTGTAAATACAAAACAAGAAATAAAAAAGCCGTTATTTCGTGAGTGATTGTGTGGGCACATACAAACATATATACGTACACAAATTGAAATACGTTACAAATTGGTTGCAACATAGTAACATAGAAATTGCCAATATATCCCTGTTGTCAACAGACGAGTGTTTGTGTGTTAAGGGCTGTGGTTTAACGTACACATGTTGTTGTTGTATGGTGTGCCATTCGGGAAAATAGGATAAGTTCCATTGCAACTATAAAAATCTTTATACACTTGTTGTATCGTGTTCGAGGTTGACGTAAACTGAGAATAATTATAATCGTCGGGTTACATGGAGACATAATTAACTTTCGTGTGTGGTTCGAACTGAACAATTGATCGTAACGTGCGTGGAATACATGAGCCTGTGGGTAAACAAGACCACTAATACTAATGCAAATCACTTTGTGCATATAACGAACAAACGTTTGACTGTCTTCGAACATTGTGTTAAGTTTCTATTATCAAACGGCTACACCCAAAGAGAAACATCTATTCAAAGGTAACAACTGGTGGTACGGATAAGAATAACAGTTACTGTGAGTAAATTTTATTTGTCTATAATTATGGCTGGGATGAAATCTGCGATAAAAGTGTGGCGTGCGCAAAAGGTTTCAATTACTCGTGCTCAAACGTTTGCTGAAAACGTTTCCAATGACATATCTGCAATTGAATTGGCTACACGTATCGCGAGATTGAATGATGTTTGGGGAAAGTTTGAGGAGTATTCTTCGAACTTGTACTCGTATGCTGATGAAGAGGGTTTTGTGGATCCAGGCGATGATTTAGCGGAATATGAGGAGAAATATATCTCTACTATGGTCATCTTGGAAACGATCAGGGAATTCCAAACTGCTTCCCAACAAACTAACAATGTAAAATCTGATGTGGTACCTCATGTTATTCAGCCCAATTCTCCGTGTGATTTGCCTAAGGTCAAAATTGAACCTTTCTCTGGGGATTATGGAAAATGGTCAGCATTCAAAGATTTGTTTATTGGCGCAATTCACTCTAGAACCGATCTGACAAATACTCAGAAATTCTACTACCTTAACTCGTTGCTAAAAGATGACGCTGCTAACCTCGTTAGACACATTCAGGTGTCCGATACTTCGTACCAATCTGCGTGGGAGAGAATCAATGAACGTTACGATAGGCCGCGTCAAATTGTGAATTCGTATATTGAAACTTTTATGTCGATAAAGCCTGTAAAGGAGGAAGATTCGAATGGTCTACGCAAAATCTCGGATCTTGCAAATGAAGTGGTCAAGGGCTTAGAGGCAATCAATCAAAATGAGCGTGATCCTTGGTTAATAGTCCTACTGAACAATAAATTGGACGCTGAATCTCGTAGAAGGTGGGTAGAAGACAGCTGGGAAGACCCAAAGCCAACAATTGGTACTTTTTTAAAATTTTTGGATCGACGTTGCGGTGAACTCGAACTTGGTAGAAAGCCGATTAGACAACCAGTTTCTAGACCTCATACTTCGACAGCGATGATATCTGTCAACAATTCTAGAACTTGTCTTAAATGTGATTCCACTGAACACGTTCTTCATAAGTGTCCTCAATTCGTACAACTTTCCACTCTTCAACGTCGCTCTTTCGTAAAGGATAAGCGCATGTGTTTCAATTGTCTTGCCAAGGGACATACTGCTAATAACTGCAAATCACAGCATCGTTGCAAGACCTGTGGTCACAAACATCATTCGTTAGTCCATTTATCATCATCTCAATCGACCGCTACTGGGGTGTCGGCAACTTCAATAAATTCTCCAACGTATTCTTCACATTCTGCGTCTTTTGGCACCACTTCACATCCAGTTTCGTTGAACACTATTGCTGAATCTTATTCTTCGAATGCAAAGAACGTCTCTAGGATTCAGAATGTAAGCCATATTCTGCCAACAGCCATTGTTAATGTTGAAAATCATCAGGGTGAACTTGTCACCTGCCGTGTTCTTCTGGACACAGCTTCGGAACTGTCGTATATAACTGAGAATTGTCTAAAACGTCTTGGTCTTCAACGTGAACATTCACGTATTGCTCTATCGGGAATCTCTTCAGTGAAGGCCGACACTACTAATGGAAAATGTCATATTCATATACAGTCTAAGGTTACGAAAGGATCAATCGATGCTCGTGTTCATGTTTTGGGGAAAATCACTTCCGAGATTTCCACTAGATGTTAATGTGTTTAGTAAATTTGAAAAATTAACCCTTGCAGACCCCGCATTTAACATCCCATCGGATATCGATATTCTTCTTGGCGCGGGTTACGTATGGGAGATTTTTACTATGAACAAAATACGCGATGACCATGGATGCGTCATAGCAGTTTCCTCGATATTTGGTTGGGTTGTAACTTCTGCGCTATCACCGGAATTACAGACATCTACCTCGTCCATGCTAACTTTAATTGATATCGATCAGTCTCTGAAAGCTTTCTGGGAAATAGAAGATTCAACATTTGAAGCGAAAGCGGATGAATCAGCAGCACTGGTTGAGAAACACTTTGAAAATACACATCAGCGGCATACTGATGGAAGGTATATCGTGGAGCTTCCATTCATTGAGGAAAATATTACATTTGAAAACACCTATAATGGAGCCCTAACCCGTTTTCATTCTACCGAAAGACGCCTTGCACGAGATTCTATTCTGAAACAACGTTACTCTGAGTTTATGAAGGAGTATGAGACTCTCGGTCATATGCGCGTGCTTGCACCAACAGAGGTCAACGTGCACAATGATAAACTTTTTTACCTTCCACACCACCCTATTATTGGTACCAAGATTAGAGTTGTTTTTGATGGGTCCTTTGGCGATGCGAAGGGCAAATCTCTCAACAGTCAGCTACATATTGGATCGCCTATTCAGCGAAATCTTTTTGCCGTTTGTCTGCGTTTTCGTTTTAATAAATATATTTTCTCGGCGGACATAGTAAAGATGTTCCGACAAATTTGGGTTGCGGATAATCATCGAAACTATCAGCGCATATTGTGGCGTGAGAACGTCAACGAACCGATAAAACATTACCAACTATGTACTGTGACGTATGGTACAGCATCGGCGCCATTTCTGGCCATAAGGGTTCTACAACAACTTGCTGAGGATTATAGGGAATCTCATCCAACTGCTTCCAGAATATTGCTGGAAGATTTTTACGTCGACGACGTTATAACAGGCGCATCATCAGAAGCCGAATTGATTGATAATCGTAATGAGCTTCAACATTTGCTTTCATTGGCTGGCCTAGAATTAAGCAAGTGGGTTTCTAATTCAAGTGCCATAACTATCACTCAACACGAAAATCATCCTGAACCAAACATTTTAACACAAGATGGTAACAACTCGTCAAAGGTTCTTGGCATACACTGGCATTCTGCTGACGACGTAATAGGATACAAGGTAAACTTGGACAGCTCTGAAAATGCTACCAAGAGGAAAATTCTGTCGGACGTGTCACGTATTTTTGATCCCCTGGGTCTAGTTTCGCCAGTTATAGTCAAGTTCAAGATACTTTTTCAGCAGTTGTGGTTGCTGAACGTGGGCTGGGATGATCCCCTGCCGCAAAGCCTTGCGGAAACATGGCTAAGGTACAGAAATGATCTACACAACATTGAAAGGCTGCAGATACCTCGATTTGTATTGAACTCTGGAGAAATACACCTCCACGGGTTTTCCGACGCTTCAACAAAGGCATATTCTGCTGTTGTTTATTGTCGAGCCAGAGACGGTGAAGGTAACATAAGGGTCACTATTGTGGCATCAAAGACACGCGTCGCGCCTTTGAAGCAAATCTCGCTGCCGCGATTAGAACTGTGCGGGGCACTGCTTTTGACTCGTCTCATGAAGAACATTATTGATTCCTTGGCACATAGCGATCTTAAATTACATGCGTGGTGTGACTCCACAGTTGTCCTATCATGGCTATCGCTACCACCCATTAAACTCAAAACTTTTGTGGCCAATCGTACCTCGGAAATACTACATACCCTACCTCGAAATATATGGAGACATGTGGGCTCTAAAGATAACCCAGCCGACTGCGCGTCCCGCGGTATCATGGCGCTGCAATTAATGGAACTCGAGCTTTGGTGGAATGGTCCTCGCTGGCTTAAAGATCATCATGTCATATTTGAACCAACATTGAAATCTGCGCTGACTCCGGAAGATGACAAGCAGTTTCAAACAGAAGTCAAGTCTAATTCTATCGCTTTAACAGCGAACGCTGTTTCTATTGAACTGCCATTGGACAAGCTTATTGAAAAAACATCTTCATGGACAAAATTGATTCGCATTACTGCTTATGTTCTTAGATTCCTGACATTCATCAAAACTAAGAAAAAACCCAGATCTACATACCTGACTTTCAACGAATTGATCCTAGCTGAAACTTGTTGCCTTAATATTGCTCAAAATTGTTTTGCAACGGAGAGAACATGTCTACAACAAAATACTTCAATTAGACAGAACTCCAGACTATCAAAATTATCACCGTTTATTGATAAATGCGGCCTTCTTCGAGTAGGCGGGCGCATAACTCACTCTAATCTAGCGACAGATGTTCAGCATCCGATAATTCTTCCCAGGGATGGGAAAATAACCAAGTTAATACTGCTATTTGAACACGTTACTCATCTACATCCCGGCGTGTCATCACTGTTTGTAATCGTGAGACAGAAATATTGGATACTTGGAGCAAGGAACTTAATTCGAAAAATCACTCATCAATGTTTGAAATGCTTCCGGTATTCTCGTCAGATCACACAACAGAAGATGGCGGATTTACCTTCAGTCCGAGTCCAACAGGCATATCCATTTCAAAACACCGGATGTGATTATGCAGGTCCTTTCACCCTCAAACTGTACAAGGGTCGAAATGCTAAGACCTCTAAAGGATACATATGCCTCTTTGTTTGTATGGTGACATCTGCAATCCATCTAGAGTTAGTCACGGACTTAACCACTGACTGTTTCTTGGCTGCTCTTCGCACTTTCATGGCACGGCGTGGCAAATGCACAACCATATTCAGCGACAATGGTAAAAACTTCGTGGGTGCCAAACGAAAATTGGACGAAATGCATAAGCATCTTTTAGCCGAAGATCACAACGTTACTGTTATGCATTCCCTCGCATTAGAAGGCATCAAGTGGATATTCATACCCCCATATTCGCCCCATTGGGGAGGCATTTGGGAATCTGGCGTACGTTCCGTAAAGCTTCACTTGAAGCGGGTCATTGGAAACACCATCTTGACATTTGAACAGATGAGGACGTTGCTTGCTCAGATCGAAGCCATTGTTAACTCGAGGCCACTGGGATTTGCCCCAGACACCGAAACTAACTATCTATCTCCTTCCCATTTTCTACTAGGTAGACCGACCACCATGACTCCTGAGGGGAATCTGACACATCTTAACGTAAATCGTCTTGACTACTGGCAACATGTTCAGTCTATGTATCAGGGCTTTTGGAAGCGCTGGAGTCAAGAATATTTAACATCACTTCAACAACGTCCTAAGTGGAAAACCATCCAACCAAATCTTAATATCGACGATCTCGTTTTGGTGAAAGAGGATAACGCTCCACCAGCCACTTGGGTCACTGGTATAATCACAGCAACATTCCCTGGAAAAGATGGTCTCATTCGCGTCGTCAACCTCCGCACGGCCAATGGTGAGATGACCAGATCCATCAGCAAGATCGTTAAACTACCTATATGCTGAAACGACGTTTCAGGGCTGCCCGGGATGTTGAGGAACGCATCTAATATTTGACATACATAATTTGAATTTATTTATTCGTTACATTTGCACTTCATGCCTCATACATTTGCACTTGCAACATTCTCCTTTCTCTGAGGGCAATGCCCTACTACTTTATTTGCAACACTGAACTTTGAACATTCTTGTATCATTCTTGTATCATTATCATTCGTAGTTTTAGTTGTAATTTGGCTCTTCAGCAGCACACAATAAATCAATAAGAAATCTAAGCATCATAATCGTTCTATCGTTTTATTTACTGAGTGTCTTAGAGGGAAACGAATCAAACCTTCGTTAACAAACAGAGGATGCAGTGAGATTTGCAGAATTGTTTTCCGATATTTAACAATGGTAGATGCAAGAAAGCAACATACCTCAGTAAGTTTATATTGCCACAGTTGTGCAGGCCAAAATAGAAATCGAGCCATGGTTTCTATGATTTTTCAATTTTTGAAATCGTCAGTATATATTGAAGAAGTTAAAATAACATGGCCACACTATGATGCCAGTAGATTCAATTCATGCGACTATTGAATCATTTATTAAAAGGAGAACAATATGGGCTTCTTCAGAGTGGACAACAATCATTTCGAAGTCCAGGACGAAGCCCAAAACATATGAAACGATTTTACTTAATCATGCCGACTTTATGGACTGGCAGTCATTTTCCAAATCATTAATACCCGCAAAAGTCAAGATAAAAAACAATAGTTTAAGATTAGTTTATTTTAAAAAACTGAGCTCCACAATAAAATTTCAATATGGTTACTTTGAAAATAGTGAATATGAAGAATTAATTATGAACTTAATAACTCGTTCGCAAAAGGATGCAATCGTACTTAAAAGAGGACCAATTCAACTTTACACCCAACGGCGTAACATCTCCATACCTAAGTATACAGACCTAAAGAATTTGTGCGAACGACAAATAGTTCCCCAGAGATATCATAGAGAAAACTTTGATATGAAAAGTAATGTTACGGTTGCAGATACTTTGGCTGAGAGCGATAAAGAAGATGACACAACTTAATAACTAAAATTATTTAAACCTAAGTGCTTCATTAAATTGTTAGAGTCTTATTAAATATTCCAAATATAATGAAGTTTTAATTTAGCAGCACTGTTTCTAATGAATATTCAAAAAATATATTGGTAAATATGATTTAAACAGAAATAAGTAGTGTTTTTTGTTATCATTTCGACGTTGAAATTATACGCAATATTATCGTAAGTAACGCAATTTTACCTGAACACATTTAACGTAAGTGCCAAAAATAGCCATAAATGAGCAAAACTGCAGGAATTGTTGTGATTTTTCACAACCGTTATTTGAGTGGGTAGTAATCTTAACTTTTTGCATTAAAACATTTGCATATTGAAGCTGTAGTTCGAAATACATAAAAAACCATCTCCTGTAAACTTTGCATTTTTCGACTTACGATAAAGAAGCGCTCAGGGCTAGACATGTTTTTTCAATCGGCTCGAACTTCAGTATTTTTCCTCCAGTTGGTAACACCAAGATATCGCAGGCAATATTCCGTCTAGAGCTTCTAGCGAAGTCCTGGTCGCCGTATTTCTCGATGTCCTGCGAGTACTTCTTCGAATACCTTTCGCTCTCGTTCATTCTGATCCATACTACCAACATGGCCTAACAAGCGCTAACGCGCTATTTTGATACGAATGAGTAAGTCAATGCCGAGATACAGATTATATAGGTCGTGGTTCAACTGTCTGCGATAGTCGCTGATTTCAAATACAGAACCATATATGTTTCGGAGCAGGATCTTGCGCAATAAAGCACGACATTGTATGAGACTCTCATATAGTTGTGTCATCGGTTCGCGGGAGAAGGTATTGTATCTGAAGTACTTGCTTAACTCGAAATAGCACCAGTTTGCAAGCGCAAATTTCCGTTCGATTTATGTTGACGTTACTGGTTCTGATTACGGCAAATCCGATTTAAATTAATTCATGGGAGAATTTATGTTTTACTAAACAAAACATGGTTTCCCATTACATCCCATAAAGGGATTGGAGAGAGCTTCTCACAAGCAATACTCAATGAATGGGACCTACAGTTCTGACACCGGTTCGGAACGGTATTTTGAGAAGCTATTTCATGGGTAAGTACTCGATAGTGACGCCATCATTAAACCAGGTGACCGCCGTCGAAAGAAATGTAATGAAGTCAGAGCAGGGATCGAACCCACGATCACATATACCAGAGCAGGGCACCGCACCACCGACGGCCACGAAAATATAGCGATTAGAAATGTGCACCCTTTTCTATTTGTCGAAACAATTTATTTTGATTTGTCCTAGATTACTGCTAAACTCACTTTTGCTGATGGCTTCTCAATTCTCGAAAATCCTGCAGTGATTTCTACCAGATTTCCCCCAATGATTTATAAATCGTCAGAATACGCGAGCAGTATGTGACTTTTGCTGCTGCTAGTTTTATTCGCGTTGACTGCATTTTTTCCTCATAATGAACCCAATTAATGTGTTGAAGGGATCAGCCTCGCCTCGTACTTTACCAATATTTACTGAAGATTTCGTGTCGGTCAGTATCATTCTTCAAGAGTGTCAGCTTAGCTGGAATATAGTAGAGTCTCCCATGAATCGGATTACCGAAGGCAGACTTATAAACTACAAAGAGGTGGTTGGTATCGATTTGTTTTTTTGTGGGATTTGTCCACGATTTGTCGTAATATGAATATCTGGTCGATAGAGGACTATCCAGGCATAACGCCACACTGATAAGGTCCGATCAGATCTTCAACAAACTGCTTTACTCTTTCGCAATACTACGCTCGAGAGGACATTGTATGCGATGGATAAAAAGCATATTTCACGATAGCTCGCACATGTATACGGGTAGCCTTTTTTTGAAAACAGGCCACATTATTCCAAGTCTCCATTCGTCGGGCATGTAATCGTCTATCCAGATTTTGCATATGAATGGATACATACAACTTATATCCGCCTGCCTTCACTTCGGCTAGGAGGCGGGCAGTCGACGCCATCGTTCTGTATGTGCTCAACACCCTTATCTACGAGGGTTGCATTTTATGATTCGGGATATGGCAACCCTAGTGTTGTAATCTGGCAACTGACAGCTCTATCATAAAGTTGGACATTTTTTAGGTTATGCGTACTCAGAACGTTTTGACATACGAGCGCTATTTGTGTTGTTTGCTGTAACTTAAAAGATTCATCTCGGCCCAAAAATGGAATTAAATCATGAAGATTTTCGTGCGATTATTTTTTGCGATTATTTTTTACAATGAACTTATTCAATTTTTGGCGATGAAGCTCCATCAAGCACCCGTTTTTATCGATGGCATAATGTATTCAATTGTGGTCGTAGTTCTCTCCAAAACGAATGCCGTGAAGGTCGTCCAAAATCAGCTGTTGTTCCGAAAACCATTGATGCTGTGCTCGAACTGATTTTGCAAGAGGTCATGTGAACTATCGTGAGATTGAAACAACCTTAGGCATTAGTGGGACCAGCATACATTCAATATTGCATAAACATTTGACTGTCGCTTTAAAACAGGCTCGTATCGATTGGTCGAAAGAAATGCTCCAAAAGTACGATCGCGGTGCTTCGAAACACGTCTATGACATCGTGACAGGTGATGAATCCTGGATTTACACGTATGAGCCCGAAAGTAAACAGCAGTCAACTGTATGGGTGTTTCAAGATGAGCCAAATCCAACAAAAGTTGTTCGCGGCCGAAGCACTTCCAATCAAATGGTCGCCTGTTTTTTTGGAAAAACCGGACATGTCGCGATCGTACCACTAGGACAACGCAGAACTGTGAATTCTGAGTGGTACACAACCATTTGTTTGCCAGTTGTCATCCAAGAAATCAGGAAAACCAACCGCCGAAGACGGATCACTCTTCACCACGACAATGCGAGCTCAAACACATCGGCTGAAACAATTGCATTTTTGAGCACCCAAACCATCGATTTGATGGGTCATCTGCCGTATAGTCCTTACGTGGTACCGAATGACTTCTTTTTATTCCCGTACGTAAAAAATAAACTGAGAGGTCAACGTTTTTTGACACCTGAAGAAGCGGTTGCTGCATTCAGAATGCATGTTTTGGAGATACCTCAATCAGAGTGGCAAAAGTGTTTCGACAATTGGTTCAATCGCATGCAAAAGCATATAAATCTTCATGGGGAATATTTTGAAAAATAATAAAGTGATTTTCGATGATTAGTATTTGTTTTTGTTCTCTAATCCCGAAACATAAAATGCAACCCTCGTATATTGAAGTCTCCTCGGGTAAGTAAAGCAGAAGAGAAGTTATCACTTTATATTCCAAGCCTACCCTGCAAAACTGTGACAAGATTCCCGTCCTTATCTGCACAAACGGGCTCCTGACCTCTTTTCATTGGTTTGGCTTTGTACATTTAGGTAGAAATTAGGGGCCTCATTCTTTCATCAATAAAATTAAATTTGCTCACTCTCCATTAATTACCAATTATCAAATGCCAATAATCAATTACAGGAGAATCTTGTTCTTTATCTGCTGATCAGGGGATATCCAAGAAGCCTTATGGATGTCTTTATGTTGAAATCTCGTACTAATGACTACTCACCGATTGTGGGTTCAAAGACATTTTTACCTCTGGCTTTGGCAATAAAATCACCTAGAACAATCTTAATGTCATGGACAGGACAGCGGTCGTATGTTGTCTCCAGGCGCTCATAGAATATATCATGTCCCCGGGATGGAAGGAAAACCCAGCCTATGTTTCAGTCGCCTATTAAGGATGAGACGCTGACCCGAATGCAGTATGTGTAAACTGGATTTTTATTTCTTTACTTTTGATCCGCCGTTGGCCCGTCTTCCATCATAGGATGTCATTTGAAAATACTTAATTGATTGTCTGAATTCCGAATTCTTCCAGAAAAGGATAAGAAAGGCTGCAATGACCTTGAGTAGAATCTTAAATGAAGTTAATTTTCCATCAAATCCCTCAATCCGAACAACTGATAAGAGCCGACAACTTTATATTAATTTTAAACGGTTATAACCTGAACAGCTTTTAGTTGTTCATTACCCTATAGTGGCGCCATGGATTGCCATTTTAACAATCTAATCTAGCACTAATTGAGCCTTTAACTGCGCCACTTTTGTATCATTTATTATAACCACAGATTTTACTGAATAGCTAATCACACGAAAATTATTATTTTTATTTAGCTCATATATCAACTTTACAGTCATTAATCCAAACATCTCCTTAATAAGGCGTTTGGAGACCAACGTCACCAAAAACTGTCCTTCTCGCTTCAATATGTCGTCAGTCAGCACAAAACTATACTTATCATCATATATTATGCATTATCGTCATTGCCCATTATAATGACACTTTCCACTTTAAATGTTAATATTTATGTAGTTCCAAATGTGTGAGAGTCCTGCATTTGCACAAGTGTTAGTAACACAGGAAATACTCATATGTTCTCTTTTACACTTGCAGTAAATGTCGTGGTTGTGTGTGTTAATCTGCCCTCGTCTGTGTTTTGTCAGTGTGGTTTTTCCTAATTTTCATCTAATTTGACTAAAAAAAATTTAATTAATTGTTGTCTTCTTGCCAAGAGACGTTACAGAGATTTTCCCCAAAACTCCAGCATGACTACGATGATGGCGATTGTTGTGGCGCTGAGCATGACAACCAACGCTGGTGTGGACGAACAGGATGACGCTGATAAAGATGATGATGATAAACAATCATCATGATTTATAGCAAATTCTTCCATTACTGTTGTGTTGCGGATGTTGAGCATTTTGTCGTTAAGCGTTCATCTGGTGGTCCAGGTGGTGACTATAAAATCGAGATAATTTGTCATTGAGTTTTTAAAGTGACAGATGTTTTCACAGCAGAGATTTGAGATTTTCTTTGAGTGACAGAGAATAAAAAAGGAAATAGTAAAATTAAAAATAAAACGCAATTGGAAATTGATAGAATAAGAAAATGATTTAAATTATATAAAGTGAAATTGGGGATAAATAAATAGTGGATGAACCGTTTCATAGAGTATCAATTAACTTAATGAATTAGATATAACACACAAGGATGATAAAGTCTATACCTTTCTTTCTCAAAGTGAGAGTAAATCATTAAACATATTTAAGACATCAAAACTCCATATATTTAATTCAAAACAAGTTCAAGTGGTAAACATTCCGATAAGTTGGTGGTGAATTATTTTACCTGAGTATTAGTAAATTAACTGGTTAGAGCCCTTCAATCTCTCTGCAAGTTCAATTCTTTCACAGAATAATTACAGAAAATTTGGCTGAAAATATTACCACGTCCTTGATGTTTTAGAATAACCTTTTCAATGTATAAATCTTTCTAAAACTGTAGCATGAAAAATGCAATGTTCTACGTGAATATTGAACATAAAATGTATCAGCAACAGATTGTCAACGAATCGCCACTTACCGCCTGGTTGTGGCGTATTAATCTGCAATTTGCCGAGTAGTCACAAACTTCTATACTTAAAGATTTACTAAGTTCTATATGAGTTGATATAAATAGTTTTTGTAAGAAAATTTAGGTTTTTTTTGAAGAAAATTTAAGGTTAGTGGTTGGTTTTTATTGGAAATAATAGTCAATTCAGTTCAACACACTCATCACTGGCATGACTAGTTTCGAACTCCATGACAAGTTCATCATCTGATGCCTAACTACTGTACCGGAATTAATGTCATCGGTTGATCATCAATCGTATATATAAATATAAACTCAATGCTGCAATTCACATGTGCGAATTAGTATCGATCGAAGATCCTTAAGTATCAACATCACTGAAAGGCCTGTAATTCCAACAACAAGAACAGACAGAATCTTCCACCATGTTCTTCTTTTCCTCATGCGTTCACGCATTGTTCCAGTGCTTTGAGCTGAGTTTTAATTTATAGCACAGAGTTACATATTTCCGTGGTAACGCATTTTTGAAGACCGTGCTACTGTCAGTTACGTTTATTTGAATTTGAATTTTTATGACCGATTTTTTGTTAGTTTTTGGTTAATGTATGAGAAATTCATACTATTTACAAGCTTACATGTCATGAACATTTTTGTAATTGAAAAATGGTTAGTTTTTGTTGGAAATAATAGACAATTCAGTTCAACACACACACACAAAAACTAACAAAAAATCGGTTATAAAAATTCAAATTCAAATAAACGTAATTAAATTCTTTTAATTTATATTTGAATAAGTAAACTAGGTGAACAAATTTATTTGCCGCAAAGGAACATATGTGTTTATACACAGAGAAGGGGATAGTTGTCACAACTATATTTACAGCCAACTAAAATTTGGCGGTTCCTGGACTATCACAATATTCAGTTGCTATAACCACTAATTGTATTCCGTATCACCAAATGTTGTGAATATCAATTGATTTGTAAATCAGTTTTGTTTTGTTCCAACAAAAAACGAAGAGAATGCAAAGTTATGTTCGTACATTCGCTACACAAAGTCGCACAATTTTCGTTGCGCTCTTGCTATCTCATTTTTATATACGTATAATCACGACATTATTCTCTTTGCTGTGAGAGTGCTCTGCATCCACACAAGCCAACTATTCGCTGCCGCTACATCAGTGTGTGTTTTTTTCGCAGTCGCACACAAAATTTCATACAAATCTGTCCACCCATTTCGGAGGAGTTTAACACCAAACAATCTGTGATCGCAGTCGGACAATCTGTATGATCGCAGTCGGACAATCTGTGTGATCACAGTCGGGCAAACTGTGTTTGAATGTATTCACTTTGTGAATTTAGTCCCTACCCGCGCCTGTAGATGTTAACACATCAAAAAGATTATTCGAAATGGCCACCACATGCTTTCCAGCACGACCGAAAAATGAGGGGTAAGTCGTGTATTGCAATACGCACCACCTTCATAGGGAAATTGTCGACTGAGGGGATAAGTGCACGCAATTCCAAATGTAGGTACGAGCAGTGCAGACGTTGTACGTTAAAACATACCACATCTTATAGTTTCAAAGATACAGGTTCGGACTACTCGATTGACAATTATCCGTTGAAATAAAGTTTAATAAATTGTTTATTTAACCGCTCCTAAGTATTTCTTGTCTTTGGGGTTGAGGCAAAGTCCTGTTGAAAGGTCCACGGCTCGTTTTTGGACAATGTGGACAGATTGGTACACCTATGCTGAAGTTTTAATACATGTTTTGCCGAAATGGAGCTTGGTTATCCCGCAATAGGCGACACCCAACTATGTCATTACAGAAACGTGATGGTTTCATCTTTGAACTCTAGGAACCAGTTATAACAACATAGAGTGTATAATTTTGTTTATTGAATGACTCCTCCACAGTAAAAATTTTCCCATCGGTAAACAGAATTCTTCAGTGACCCTAATGCGAGGGGTGGCGAAGTACTGTTTTTGAATTTTAATTTTTGTTTCTACTTCTACACCACCGTAAGTAGATGGTCCCTGTCTGTGTCTTTTGAGAGCTGCAAGTTCCAAGTCATATTTAAAGAGTGGATTTTAACGAATTCGATTCTCTCCGGCACTGGGAGTTCGCACACTGAACGGACTGCCAGCTCGCGGTAAGTCTAATATTCCACCAGTATTTCCAAAGAGTTTCACAGCACGATAAACAAAATTACTTGTCTAGTGGTTGCAACTTTCGATAAATGACGCCAGTTTCCGTTCCATATTTTGTAGGCCCACTACGACAGTAAGGTTTCCAAGATCTCCTCATTTCATAATTATATGTAATGGACGCCAAAAACTTTTTACACGAGAGAAATAGATACAATCGTAAGTTGCAAAGAAGTAATGACTTATTAGAGCGGAATGTTTTGATATGTTGTATTAATCAGCTGATTTGGTTGATAGATCACCATGTGACAAGTGATAGAAATAACAGCTGGAATAAATTTCTTCAAGGGCTGCCACCTGGTAAGAAAAAAATATGGTTGTTGTCATCGGCTATGAAGGGGAAAAAAGCTTCGATTGGAACTTTGTCAAAAGATGGCGCTGATATACACTGTAGTGAAGAAAAGGCCAATGTTGTAGCGGAGATATTTAAAGAGGCTCATGAAATTACTCATAATATGATATCACCAACAGAAGGAAGAATTTCAAAATACATTGAAAAACTGGATAATCAACAAATAGATACGAATTCAGAATTAGTTCTAACATCTATTGAAGAAATACAATTTTTTACACACTCATTAGGTAACAAGAAAGCGCCAGGAATTGATGGTATCAAACCTATAGTCCTGGAGAATATGCCTGATTCGATATTCCACATACTTACTAATGTTTTCAACTGCTGCTTAAAACATGGATACTTCCCAAAAATATTTAAACATGCGAAAGTTATACCGATTCTAAAGCAAGGAAAAGATCCAAAAAGTCCAAATAGCTACAGACCCATCAGTATGCTAAATTGCATTGATAAAGTCTTTGAAAAAATAATTCTAAATAGAATGATTGAATTTACCGAAGATAATTTGATTCTAAAGGATGAACAATTTGGATTTCGCAAAGAGCACTCTACGGTTAATCAAAAGAATTGAAAAGCTAGTCCTTCATAATAAACAGCGACGATGGAGTGCTGGTATTTTATTTATTGATATAGAGAAAGCGTTCGATTCTATTTGGCACAATGGTCTAGTTTTCAAGCTCAACAACTTTGGATATCCCGTTTATCTTCAAAAAATAATAAAAAGTTTCCTATCGGACAGAACATTTGTCGTTGATGTTGATAGCAAAAAGTCCGCAAGCAAGGAAATCATTGCGGGTGTACCGCAGGGATCTGTACTATCGCCTTTATTATATTCAATTTACACTTCGGATTTTAAACTGCATAAGGATACCACAGCCGCCCTATATGCAGACGATACTGCAATCATTTCAAGTGGGAAAAATTCTAATGCGATTGTCAAAAGAATGAAAAAATTTTTAACACATATCGGAAAATATTTTACAAAGTGGAAAGTAAAGATTAATGAAGACAAAACCCAAGCCATTATCTTCCCTTTTAATAAGTCTCCTAAAAGAACACCGAGTATCCCATTACGTATTCAAAACGCCGATATCCCATTCAAATCTTCAATAAAATATCTTGGAGTAATATTGGACAAACACCTTACATATGAAGAGCATGTTGTGAATGCTTGTGAGAAAGCTACACGCTGCGGAAGAGCCCTCTTTCCTCTACTAAATAGAAAGTCAAAACTTAATAGAAAAAATAAGATACTAATATACAAATCCTGCATTAGGCCCATTATGACTTACGGATGTCAGGTCTGGTCTGGCAGATGTGCCAAAACAAACGTCAAAAAACTGCAAGTATTACAGAACAAAAACCTTAAAATCATTCTAAACCTAAGCAGACGTTATTCGACCACCCTCCTTCACAGTCGATTCAAAATGGATATGTTCAACACATTTATTTCTAAACTTACACAAAGATTCGAAGACCGCAACAGATCTTCAAATTATGCAGTATTAAGAAATTTGCAGAACTAATTTTTCTACAGCTTCAGCGATGAATTTGATAGAAGACATAATTCCAGAATTTCTGTAAAAATTTAATCGGGTTTTTTATCCTATCTTTTTGCCCTACACTGTATCATATTCCTAAAAATATTCTTATATAAAGATATACAAAAATATGTACTATTTGCTGCAATACTTCTAGTAAATTCTCAAATTCTGTAATTATTAAAATATTTTATACTTTTTTACTTTGTATTAATGATAGACGAAATAAATATAAAAAAAAAAAAAAAAATGCTGTCAAGACAGTGAGAGTATGTTCCTTGGGATTCTTTCAGTGAGGACGATAATACCGTATTTTAGTAAATTGTATCGGTTAGAGGCAAGTCCACTGTGTTGACCGTGTTTGCATACAGGTACATATGAATGGATGCATGTGTTAAGAGTGGAAATGGTTTCCCATTACATCCAAAGAAGGAATTGACTTTCGGATAAAATAATGCAACTTTACACTTTCCGACATTTCTAATGTTTGATGATTTTTAAATATAAAAAATTTGCAGTTTTCGAGCAATAAAATATTTTTTTTACGCCATCCTGTGTTATCACTGCGAAACTGTTGTCTACATTGAGATATAGAATAGGAATATATTAAAGGTTTTGCAAATCTAAATTTTTCTATATTTATTCGGACAAAATGGGACTCGTCATTCTCGAGTAATGATTACATGTCCATACAAATGGCCATTTTTAAGATACAAATTGGTGTTCAAATTCTATTTAGGGTGACTAGTCACGTTCAGATCGTATGAATATCCTCACAAAACTTATTAAGCTATACCATGGCTATAATTTTTCCAAATATTGTGAGTGAAAAATTTGGAATCTCTTGAAGATATGATGAAAAAAGTAAAAATGTTGTTTTTATTTTTAGAAAAAGAATTGGTAAAAATCGATTTTTTCAAAAATTTCACTTCATAACAAATATTTCAGGGTCACCGATCAACTCAGTAGACTTGCCTCTAACCAATACAATTTACTAGAACGTAGATACAAAATTCCATGCAAAAACTGCAACAGTGTAATTATTGTACCAGTATTTATGAAAGTACTAAGTAAAGGGATTTTCAATAGAGACGCTACAAAAGTAAATCGATAGGGACAGCAAACGACGCCATATTTTTTCCCGCTGTTTTGACATTTCTCTTCAGTAAGGTCTGTCATTTCATCATGGAAAGATATATATACAACTTTAAGAGGCCAACTTTAGGAGGCCTCAACATTCAGCGATGAGGCACATTTCTGGCTGAATGGCTTCGTCAATAAGCAAAATATGCGTTATTGGTCAGACAGCAATCCACACGTAATCCATGAGTCATAATTGCATCCCGAAAAAATTACGGTTTGATGCGGTTTATGGGCCGGCGGCGGCATTGGGCCGTACTTCCTCCGTGATGATCAAGACCGGCACATTACTGTGAATGCGAATCGCTACCGTTCAATGATAACCGAATATTTTTGACCCCAATTGGATAATATGGACTTGGAGGACATGTGGTTCCAACAGGACGGCGCCACAAGTCACACAGCGAATGCCATAATCAATTTATTGGAAACCAAGTTTGGTGAACGTGTTATCTCACGAAATGGCCCAGTCGATTGACCGCCTCGGTCGTGCGATTTAACGCCGTTAGTTTATTTCCTGTGGGGCTACGTCAAGTCTGTGGTCTATACCAACAAGCCAGCGACGAGTGATGAACTTCGTACGAATATCGAACGTGAAATTGCAGCAATATCGGCCGATTTGTGCTTGAAAAACGTCGAAAATTGGGTTCAGCGTCTGGACTTCTGCAAGCGTGCCCGTGTTGGCCATGCAAAAGAAATCGAGTTCCATACATAATGGCATCGAACGTACTTTCACAGGAATAAAAAATTTCATTGGTATCTAAAACCGGTTTTGTTTTATTTAAAAAAACTTTTGTAGCGCTCTTATTGAAAAACCCTATATTTCCCGTCTTGGAAACGATAGAGTTAAACAAATACTCTTTATCGTTTTCAGAACTGCAAATTCTAGGTCGTGTGCAATGATCTGTCGTATCAGATGTTGCGAAGCATTTGACGACGAGAGTAGTCAAAGTAATCATTAAGTACTTTGGCTTCATTGACGTGAATGAGAATTACAGTGAATTTATTTGGTCGTCATTGAAGTTAGTTTCGTGTTTGTGTGTTCTCTAGTGAGTGTGATTGGTCGCGACTGATGTTGAGTGGTTGAAATGTACGGCATGAATGATTTCTGGTGTAAATATTTAGTAAACGGACGGACCAAATTGTTATGAGGGTGTGAATAAGTGTGAGTGTGTGTATACAACATAAGTTTACTTAAATAATTTACGGACGGACTATAACGTCAACTATGACTCCAATTGTCACAACCTCTATTCCAACAATTAGTTCTGTGACTGTTTGTAAAATTCGGTTATTGGTGGTTGTGACGCGCTCTGTCTTATCATTTCACGAGAAAACTCTCACTATTGTTTTACCTTTTTCGCGTTGCTGCAGAAAATGGGGAAATTTTAAAGAATGAAGACGGTGAAATTGTTATCAATTACGTAATTTCATTGAATATATCATTTGCTGATTATAAACTTGTCAGTGATAAATTTATATCCAGAATAATTAAGCCTTTCAAAGCAGTTGGTATTTGTAATTAGATTTGCATTACGATGAACCGTAATGAATCTGCTCTAAATCGATATTTCTTGCCACAAATTCTCCGTGCAAATATATATTCAAGTGTCGAATCCCTATTCAGCATTAAAGCAGTCACATCATTTGCACAATTCCAATTTAACATTATCAAATGTATCGCATCTTATACTATTAATTTGTTGCGTATCATGTGCATATCTTAATGATTTAATCAATTCCCATAAAGACATGTTCCATATATCTATGTTGCTACAAATGTGTCCTTTCAAATGTATAAACACATAAGTCTACAACTCCACACCCATTCAGGGTCATGTCTTGTCTCACCCAGAGATACGAATGTGAACTTAAATAATCTTGCAAAATGTCTTAATGTGTAACGCAGTCGAAACTTCAGACTCTGCGACTCCTCTCTTTACCAATTCCAAGGTATATGTAGTTGAATTTATATTTTTGTATTTGTATGTTAAACTTCATGTCTTTGTGTCTTACGGTGGTTCATTTTCTAACTTTATACATTTGTCTGATTATATCGAAGTCCACGAAATGGGGAGATTTTCACCGTAGTTGTTTATAGAAAAACATTGGTAGATGGCCGTCGGTGGTGCAATGGTTAGTGTGCGCGCCTCTTGTACATGAGATCCTGGTTTCGAACCCTGCTCTGACCACCTTAAAATTTCTTTCGGCGGTGGTCACCTCGCATAGTGACGGTGACACTATCGAGTATATAGCCATGAAAAAGCTTCTCAAAATACTTTTCGGAATCGGTGTAAAACTGTAGGTCCCAATCAGTGAGTGAAAACTGGAAAGCGCACAGCTCAGTGATTGTGAGAAGCTCTCCCCTATCCCTTCATGGGATGTAATGGGAAACCATTTATTTATTTATTTAGATGGAAACAACTTAGAAGCAACAATTGGTTTCAGGGTAGGACAATTCTGCATGTCTCCCCAGCGATTATGCAAAGTATTCACGAAAACTTAAATTTGGCCTTGATCGATATTAAAATACTAAAACCGAGCCGTTCTAGATAGTCTGTCTCTCCTTGTATTTCAAACACAATTTTCAACACATTAAATTCTCGAGCAAAAAGAGGCCGTCCTTCTATTTATCGATTCAATTGGGATTTTAAATTCCTCTAAGCATCATGTTGTTGGTTGGTTGTCGTCTGTATCTCTTTCTGTCGATATTTTAGTTGGATTTATTTGACATTTATTTACACAAAGGTTAAGACCAGAGTTCATTTCGATAGCATTTTCAAATACAACAGTACACAAAATGTTGGAAATTATATTAGTTTTAAGGCAGATTGATCTTTTCCAGTTAAAAGGTCATAAATGTTGTGGAAACGATTTATTAATGAAATGTTAACATGATTGCGATAAAGATGTCCTGAAGCCTGCAGGAATGATGTACACAAATATCTGAGTGAGTCAATTTGAAAGTGTAACTTAACTCAGGAAGTACTTTAGTGTCTAAAATAGATAGATTTAACTAAATAAGTAGAATAACCAAATTTATTAAACTAACTGCGCACAAAAGTAGGCAACGTATAGTAACAAATAAAAGTATGCTATACAAATTGTAAAATTAACAATGAAAAGGTTCCGAAAGTTTGGAATACAAATTATAGAATTATTAAAATGATAAAAGTTGTTATAAATACAAATACAAAGAAAAATAAAAATGTGGAGAGGCGAAGATATGCGAATGTGAAATTGGACGAAAAATTTTTATAACCGCCATTATGGAGCAATTGAATAAAAAGTAATATACTAACGCAAACGGAGGCATTGTTTGGACCTAGTCTACAAGTTGACCAGATATTTTAGAAGTTTCAACAAAGATTAAAATTGATTGCGAGGTGCACGGTATTTGGATCAAAATAATGAAGCAATCTAAAAATTCTATCTACTATAACGTGGATTTGCCAAACGCTTAGGTAAACTCAGTCATGTCCGGGGTCTTTTGTTAGGACCCAAAAAACTTCCTAAATAGGAACTAACTTGTTTAGCTTTCTCTGTGATCTGAATTCAGACTCATTATTGGTTTCCTTATGATACGAAATAATTAGTTGACAGAAACAACATCAATTGATCCACTCGCTGAGAACACTCTTCTGGGAGAACACTTTTCAGGCAACGTTTGAAGACACCCTTCTGCGCACAGTTGAGAACACCCCTCTGGGAATCGTTTGAGGACGCTAATGTACGGTTGATTGACATGGTCCCGTCTGGTCCGGGTTTGCTGAGAACGGCTTAAGGTCAATTCGTTTCGTACTTCAATACGAATATCTTATATTGGAAGGAGTAGAACTGACAGTCTTGCCAGAAACCGACAGGAAAATTATGTCAAATGTCATCAAAATTATGTTGTTTGCCAAACCGTTATGGTAAAATTGCCTTTTTTGTAATTCTAAATCCAAGGCACGTACAGTCACTCTAAGAAATGGGTGCTCTCGCCTTTAAACAGCTGTTACACCGTATCCCTTTAAGTTAAAAAGAAGCATTATTATTGCTTTAATATTTTATCCTAATGTCCTACAAAAAAAACTATTTATTTCAAGTATTTCTACAATAACAACAAAATTTAAAAGCTACGTGATATTAAGCTCCAATAAGAATCACATTTATTTATATAAAACTATAAGAAAAATATTTTATTAGTTTGGTTGAGATCCATTTGTTTTTTGAATCTTCTACAATTGCCCAAGTTGTGAAATACGATCCACTTTCCCCAGCTCTCTACTTCGATATTCTCCTTGTCGGACTTTTCTCTCTTAATGGACCTGGAGATTTTGCCTGGGATTTTATCTTGAACTTCGGGAAAAACTTCCATCGGATTTCGGCCATTTTACAGAAGTCACATCTTGATATTGATACTGTCCCAAACGACTAATTTTGTATTTGTTTACAATCATCCATACTTGTATTTCTGTTTAAAAAAAGTACGTTTTAACACGGAGTTGTCACTCTAGCGTACACAAAAGCATTTCGGCGTCCATAATAATCAACACATACAAGCGATATGTAAGAGCGAAATTTTCGGATCATAAAATTTTGGTTATTTTTTATACACTAGGGTTCTTATTAAGAGGAGGGCTTGGTTTTCATTGACGTATTGAAATTCTGCAGAAGCAAAGTACACGCAAAGATACTCACTCAAATGCATATTTGACGTCGACAATATATTTCGACATACTTTTGGAACGTAGTTCCTCATCGCACGTTGCGGGATGGGAGCTAGATGAAAAAAAACCTAACTAACCGGAGAATACATGATCTCTTATAGCCTTAAAGGAAATTACAACTTTAAACATAACGAGGATCTAAGACAACTAAATTTTAAACAACTTTTGTTTTCACACTATTATGATACAACCCACTATTATCAATTATATTGTTTAATTTGACTTTGGTTTGTGTCTATACTACCTACATGTCGTCTCATACATGTTTGAAAATTTCTTGTTTAATGGGAAGTTTTCTAGGGGGAGCCGGCAACCAATCTTTAGTATATGTAAGTATTTTAGTTTTGAACCCAATAAAAAATAAATTTAGAAAAGCCAAAGTGAGAGAAGTTTATAAAATAAAATTTTCTTAAATGAGAGCCTTTTCTTAAAACAAAGTAAATTTTCTCAAAAACATATCTATTCATATTCTTAAACAAAGTACCTCTTCGTAAAAAAAATAACCTATCTTAAAGAAGTACCTTTGCTTAAAAAAAGTTATTTTCTTATAAAAGTACTTTTCCTTAAAAAGTATTTTTTTCTTAAAAAAGTTCATTCTCTTACAACAAATTGCCTTTTTTTAAAGAACTACCTTTTATTTAAAATACCTTTTGAAAGTACCTTTTTTGTAAAACAAAATAACTTTTCTTGAGATAAGTACCTACTCTTAAAATTGTACTTGATCTTGAAAAAGACCAATTATAAAAAACTTCCCTTTCTTGAAAATAAATCTTTTGTTCAAAAAAAGAACTACTCTTAAAAATATACTTTTTCTTACAAAAATTCCTTATCTTAAAAGTACCTTGTCTTAAAACTAAAATAATACCTTTTCTTTTCTTTTCTTGAGATAAGTAGCTTTTCTGAAGTTTGGTAAATTTTCTTAAAAAAACTTTTCCTAAAAAGAGTACCACTTCTTTAAAAAGAACCTGTTATAAAAAAAGTACTTCTTTGTAAAAAAAATGCATACTCTTATTGCTTTTTCTTACTGAAAGTAGTTCTTCTTAAAAATACTACCTTTTCTTAAAAAAAACATTAGCTTTTAATATAAGAAGTACCTCTCTTTAAAAAAGGAACTTTTCGGGAAAATATAATCACCCGTATCGGGAATAATAATTCCCATGAAAAGTGTTCACCGTTCGCCTAATTACAATCGTCAATTTTGTTCGGGCGAAATGTGGCAAATTCGAAAACAATGGTCCCTTATCTTAATAAAGAGTTACGCTCATCGCTGACTCAGTGATTAACTGACTCTGTCACACTTTTGTGTCACACTTTTTGAACACACAAAAAAGAACGAAAAAATAAAAAACGAAAAAAACGAAAAAAAAAACGAAAATAAACGAAAAAAATGGGAAAAAGACTAAAATAAACGAAAAAAACGAAAAAAAACGAACAACACGAAAAAAAAATCGAAAAAAAACGAAAAAAAACGAAAACAACGAAAAAAAACTAAAAATTTCATAGATTGTTGTGCCACTCTTAGTTGGAAGATCCATTTTCCATTTGTTATAGATTTGCTATGCTATACATACATATATTCGCTATACATACATGCAAGTCAAGTGAAGGTGTATATTGAATCGAACCCACAGCAGGGAAGATTATTGAATGGATAAAGGTAATATTAAAGTATATATTCGCTTGTATGTGTATACACATAATTTAAATATTCTCCTTCACGTAGGTATGGACGGATCAGAAGCGGTGTGTTCGCAAAAGGCTGCACAGAACTTCAACTTTCAAAATGAAACTGGAGGAGGGCCACACAAAATTAAAAAAAATGCCACAGAACAGGAAATTTACGAATTGGTGAAAATAAAGGAGTCCGTGGAGGGAGTGGAAAATACATAACGTTCGGGATGCCTAAATCTCCATCCCAAAACAAAGAAAACGAAACACCAATAAATTTAGAGACTCTAGTGGGCGAAATATTTCAGGAAAAAAATCTTCACAGAAACGAAGAAGGTTAGAAGACTCCCAACCAACAATAACCACAGCGGAGTTAATTGAAAAGGAGATAAAAACTCAAGAACATTTGTGTTCAAAAGTGTCGGAACTTATAGACGACGTCAGGGAAGACAGCACCGAAACGGAGACACTCATGAAGAGGATGTGCCGTTCTCTAGAAAAGATGAACGACCAAAACTGCAAAAAGTTGAAGGAGATCGAGAGGCACAACGCTGTGATGGAAAAATATAGAAAATTGTATATAGAAAGTAAATTAAAAAAAAAAAAGTGAATGGACATTGAAGAGATGAAATTAGATATTTATAATAAAAGAAACAATTGTATTTTGGAAATATGTTCAAGTTTTAATTTAATTCATTTATTTCTACTGCTAAAAGTTAATATTTAAATAAATACTGCCATTTACTTACACATTATTTTATAAATTAATGAGATTTCAGAGTCGGGTTAAAAAACTTATATTACACGAAATAAAAAAATTACAGCAGACAGTTGTCCGAGGCCTTCGGCCACGGACTGTCCCTGCAGGCTGTGTCAGAGACACGGCCATTAAGTTTAACGTAGAATACGCCATCCGATAAGACAGAAAACATATATAACAATAAATGATAAATAATATAAGCAAATGAATTTATTGTTATATATGTTTTCTGTCTTATCGGATGGCGTATTCTACGTTAAACTTTTCACACTCTTCTTGATTTGGTCAGTGTGGGACAGTCCGTGGCCGAAGGTCTCGGACAACTGTCTGCTGTAATTTTTTTACTAGATACATGTGCCTAAGCAATGTTGAGCAACCAAACACCACAAATATGTTTGAGTGTATGTGTTTAAGCAATTTTCATTTGAGAAATTAAAATACTAGAAATATATCAACCAATATGAAATGTATATCAAACGAAAGATAACATCTTCATTTACCTACAAAAAAAATTTAAAAAAAATTCATCTAGCCGTTTCCTCAAATTCAATGAAATAAAGATTACAACAATAAAAACCTGACATGACTCCTCATACCGTAAGGTAAGACGTATTCTACGTCAAAAATAATCAAATATTGACTATAGAGGGTTTCATTGTCGAATTCGTCGTCACTATCTTCTTCAGTATAAATAGTTTCTCCCACAGCCCCACATTTATAATCGATGCAAATATTACGCATACCAGCACAAAAATTATTGGAACGAAGTTCCTTATCTCACGTTGCGGGATGGGGGCTAAATGAAAAATTTTTAAACAACTTTTTTTTTAACTACTTTATTACAACCCATTATTATCAACTACAGGGTGGACCAAAAGTCGCGCCTGCGTGTAAAAATTGAATAACTTTTTTGTTTATTTTTATTTTTTATTGATTTTTTTTAAAACATAATATTATCTTTGTATGACCTAAATTTTAATTATGAAAAATAATGTCAGAGAGATGACCACCATTTTCATCGATGCACAATTGGGCTCTTAAACAGGCGTTTTGCGTAACTGCACGCAAGGTTTCAGGCTCAATTGCCCTGATCTCGGCTTCAATGTTGTTCTTTAGCTGCTCTATAGTTTGAGGCTCGTTCTTTGAGATAACCCCATAGAAAATAATCAGGGGCAGTTAAATCCGGTGAACGTGCTGGCCATTTAAATTCTGAATTTTTTGAGATAATTCGGTCGTCAAAAATTGGAAAAGTAAAATTCTACCACTTTCGTTCGTTGCTCAGTCGTTAAATTTTGCATGGTCGTGTAACACGAATCGATGAATAAAATCTGAAAAAAAAAATAAAAAATATTAATAAACAAAAAAGTTATTCAATTTTTACACGCAGGCGTGACTTTTGGTCCACCCTGTATATTGCATACTTTTGGTTTGGTTTCGTTTAAAGGGCAGTTTTCTAGTTAGTGCCTGTGTATTACATATTGTAGTTTTGAACCCAATAAAAAGTAAACTTAGAAAAGCCAAAGTGCAAGACTGTCAAATCCATGAAACACATGGAATTGTATTTGGCAGCACTTTAACACTCGTACTTTTGGTTTGTGTCCAGACTAACATATTCCTTGTTTAATGGGAAATTTTCTAGGTGGAGCCTATTTATTACATATTGTAGTTTGAACCGAATAAATAAAGAATAATACAAAAAATAACATCTTAAAGAAATACCTTTTCTTAAAAAAGTAAATTTTCTTACAGAAAGTACCTTTTCTTAAAAAAGTACTTTTTTAAATAATTACCCTTTTCTTAAAAATGTACATTATCTTACAACAAATTGCCTTTTCTTTAAAAACTACATTTTCTTTAAATAATACTTTTTTTTGTAAAACAAAATAACTTTTCTTGAGATAAGTACCTACTCTTAAAATTGTATCTGTTCTTTCGTACAAAAAAAGGTTTTCGTCAAAAAAAAAAATACCTTCTCTTGCAAAAAATACCTTTTCTTACAAAAATTCCTTTTCTTAAAAGTACCATTTCTTAAAAATAAAGTACCTTTTCTATTGTTTTCTTGAGATAAGGAGCCTTCCTGAAAATAAGTAAATTTTCTTAAAAAAGAATCTTATATTAAAAAGAGTACCACTTCTTTAAAACGAACCTGTTCTTAAAAAAGTATTTTTTGTAAAAAAAATGCATACTCTCAGGCTTTTTCTTAGCTTAGTGACGGCGACACTATCGAGTATTCAGCCATGAAAAAGCTTCTCAAACTACCGTTCGGAACCGGTGTAAAACTTTAGGACCCAATCAGTGAGTGTAAAACTGGAACGCCCATAGCTTACTGGTTTGTGAGAAGCTCTCCCTAATCCTTTCACGTGATGTAACGGGAAACCATATTTTTTTATTTTAATAAAAGAAGTACCTCTGATCAAAGAAATTACATTTTCGGGAAAATATAATACATATTCCTACAAACGGGACCTAAAAATATGCTTTTTTTAAAAAAAAATACATTCAATATATAAAAAATTTCTTAACAAAAGTTTATCAGTTTACAAGATCCATTTAAATTACAGCATTTTTTAACAGGCGTGTTGGAACTAACTAGTACATAATATATAGCGAAAGGAACTACGTTCGAACCGGGTGTCCTCCGACACCTCATGTATTTTTTTTATTTTAATTACTTTCTGTGGCGAATAATGAAGTTCTCTCGCGGCGAGTAAACATCTCCATCTATTTTTAAAAACTCCATTTGTTCTTTCAATTATGTTTTGACATTTAACGTGGACATTATTAAATGTTTCCTCTACAGATCCACTACTAGGGCTCCTATAAGGAGTTAAAAGCCGTGGTTCCAATGGATATCGAGCATCCCCTAAGAAAAAGTGTTTTGTTAAAACTAAAAATCATATAATTTAACAAAATGTAGCGGTCACTTACCTACACAGAAAAAAAAATATCAATTTCAATTAAAAAATTTGTTTATTTGATTAATTTTGGTGTAATCACGAAAATGATAATATTAATTAAAAGCATTTGTAAATTTGTCAAAAAAAACTTCAATTAAAAAATTTGTAAATTTGATTAAAACATTAATTGAATTTTTTCGCAAATATTGATTAAGTATGTAATCAAGTTAATTAAAAAAATTATAGATTTTTTTTTCGCGATTTTTTATTAAATTTTGAATTGAATCAATTAAAATCGTTATTGCTTTTTTCGGCATAAAACCCCCACTCCCTGCGACGACTCTAGAAAAAACTAGAATGTTCTATTTTTAAAGCGATTTTATTCAATGTTTCGTAGATACACATGTACATACTTATATCTATAAAAAATTAAATATTTTAGAATTTGGATTTTAATGTCCGGTTCTCTTACACAATAAATATATATTAAACATTTAATGTTTAAACGGCTTGTATTGAATAGAAAATAAATACATCACAAAAAATAGTTCGAATAAATTCTGATTGAGGGAATGTAATTCAACAATAAATTCCATTGCGTTGTCACAAATTATATCCATTTTGTTTTTGTAACTGAAAGAGTGGAATTGCTCTGGTGGTTCTGGAAAAACATTCAATGTATCTGCTCCTTCCGCAGCAACAGTCACTCCATTGTCGCGTTCCATCTCGTCTGCATATTCACAGCTTTATTGGAGAAATGTATTGCTTCTATCCATTTTAGGGCACTCTTGTTTTGCACACTCAAAATGTGTAAGGTGTTTCTTTTTATGTGAAATTTCTGAAACAAATTTTCGTGTAAACAATTGTATGTGGCATAAGGCGGCAAATTGTGTCGTTTCAAGTGCATAAAAAATGTTTGGGGACAGCCAGATTTTTTATTACAAACAAAACACTCATTTCAAATAAAATTTATTCAAAAAAACTTGCCAATTAAACACAATTACAAAACACTCAGTTTTAATCACGAAACAAGACAATTTAACAGTATTATTCTTTAAGTTCACAAAATAAAATTACAAATAACAACAGTGTTGTATATGAAAGACTAGAGCCGTACGAAAAGTGACGACGACGGCTGGTGACTCAGCCACCACATATAGCTATTGCCTCCCAACGGGGCTGTAAAATGCAACTTTCTGTAAAATACTTCATCACAACAATTTTTGTTTACCAAAAAATAAAAATAAAATAAAATAAAATAAAATCTCAAAAAATAAATTTTAAATATGATTAAAAATTTAATTGATTCAATTAATTTTTAATTCAATTTTTTGAAACAAATCAATTATATTTTTAATTGAAATTTACAGGCCAATATTTTTTTCTGTGTAGCAACCAGAAACTACTACCTCTCTCTGTGTGTTCTTTTTCCACTGTGCTTTTAACTTTGCTCACATTCCATATAAAAGCGTCGTGGCAAGATCCGGGATGTGTTGCATCAATATACCGAATCCCCAATTCGTGGTCGCATATTTTTAACACAAAATATAGTTAGCTAATACTGAAGCATCCTTTGGGGCTGTTGTTATGGCGTGTGTTCCATCAATACATCTCAAAACACCGGGTATTCCAAATTTTTGGCGTAGAATACGTCTTACCTTACGGTATAGGGAGTCATGTCAGATTGTTATTGTTGTAATCTTTATTTCATTGATTATGAGGAAATGGCGAGATAACTTTTTTTAAAACTTTTTTTTGTAGGTAAATGAAGATGTTAACTTTCATTTGATATACATTTCATATTGGTTGATATCTTCCTAATATTTAAATTTCTCAAATGAAAATTGTTTAAACACATACACTCAAACATATGTGTGGTGTTTGGTTGAGTGTTTGAGTTTGTAGCGTGAACACAAACTATGCTACTGTTTCAGTGTGGACACAAACCTTCGGCTGCTGTTTTGATTGATGATATATTGAAATTTCGTATATTTACTTATGTATTTAAGTGAAACAAAATGTTAAATGTGAATTTGAATTTAACATGGATATATAATTATAAAAAATATAAATCAAATTGATTTGCGTCTGTTATTTATCATTTATCCTTACCCTTTTAATTTAAAAACATATTTATCCTATTTTTCCTACCATAAGCTTATGTATACATATTATCAAAAGTAACTATCAAATAAATAAATTCATTTGCTTATGTTATTTACCATTTATTGTTATATATGTTTTCTGTCTTATCGGATGACGTATTCTACGTTAAACTTAATGGCCGTGTCTCTGACACAGCCTGCAGGGACAGTCGGACAGTCTGCTGTATTGGTTTTATAAAACTCTTTGCAATTGTCCTAATTTGCTCTCGCGTTGGAAATACTGCATAGTGGACCTTTCAGTTCTTCCAAAAATTGCGATAAACCCTCGCTGAAAGTCGCCTGTGTCATAGCCACCTCATAGTCTCGGTATCCACCTTCAGCGAAAAAACGTAAGCAGCCTCTCAGTTTTACAATTGCTGGAATAGCAGTTTTTTTCTTCCCTAATGCCAGGGAATTGTGGCCATCGGTGGTGCAATGGTTAGTGCGGGCGGCTCTTGTACATAAGATCCTGGGTTCGAACCCTGCTCTGACCACCTACAATTTCTTTCGGCGGCGGTCACCTCGCATAGTGACGGCGACAATATCGAGTATAAAGCCATGACAGAGCTTCTCAAATTACCGATCGGAATCGGTGTAAAACTGTAGGTCCCAATCAGTGAGTGAAAACTGGAAAGCGCACAGCTCAGTGATTGTGAGAAGTTCACCCCGGTCCCTTCATGGGTTGTAATGGGAAACCATTTTTTTCTAAATCTAAAAAGAAATCAATTTCCATAAAAGTATTTTCAAATTATGTTATACAAGGTGGCGCAAAAGTAATCCTCCTATCAGAAAATGCTATAAATTTTGAGCCCCTAATGTCAGTTCTGTTTTGACATTTGTGTAGTAAACACATGCGAAATACACGTTAAGAAACAATGTTACGCTACACTGCTCCAGAACGCGGAATATTGCTGACTATTTACTTGACCAATAATCGGTCGGTGACTTTGGCACAACGTGAATTTCGTCGCAGATTTCCTGGCCGTCCAACGCCTACTGGTGAAACGCTGCGACGTTTAGCCGCTCGCCTCGAAGAGACTGGCACTACACGAGATGCTGCCAGGCGTGGCAGACCCCGGAGTAGCCGTTCTGCAGAGAATATTGCTGCTGTAGCCGAGGATGTCACGGAAGCGCCGTCGACATCGACCAGACGACGTGCCACGCTACAGAGCAATGATCAACGAGTTCTTTTTGCCGCAACTTGATGAATTGGGATTGGAAAACATGTGGTTCCAACAGGACGGTGCAACGGCACACACTGCACATGCCACAACCGATATGCTGAAGGATGCATTTCCCGGGCGCCTAATCTCCCGTTTTGGCGATTTGCACTGGCCAGCAAGATCGCCTGATTTGACCGTTCCAGACTTCTTTTTGTGGGGCTTTTTGAAGTCGCGGGTTTATGTCAACAAGCCTCAGACTCTTGCAGCTCTTAAAGACAATATCCGTCAAGAATGTGAGGACGTATCGCCGGAAGTTTTGGCCAAAGTGATGGAAAATGCCATAAAAAGGGCTCAAATGACAATCAACTGTGGCGGCGGCCATTTACATGACATCATATTCTCGACTTGATGTAAAAAAAATTAAAAGACCAAATAAAAATAATCCACAAGAAGAATCAAAGTTTTTAATATTTTTTTTTAAATTACAGCCAAAAAACATCGGAAGTTTACTTTTGCGCCACCTGTACATACTGGTCATCTGGCAATACCAAAGCGTTTGATGCATCCCGTAAATTTCTTCTTATACACTTTTGTTTGTTTTTCCTTTCGTTTTCTTCACTTTCTTGTAATAAGAAAATTAATCCAATCCGAAACATTTTTATTTTATTACTTGTTATTTCTCTTTAAATTGTTTTTGCTGTTACTCTGTGCACTTGATATAATATAGTTATTTGTACAGCTGTTCATTGTCGAAAAAGAACAGCTGTTTCGAAAAAGAACAATCGTTCGGAGGAAATACATGATAGCAAATTTTTGTTCGGGTGAAAACAATACTTCGGGTGAACAAAATGTTCGCCTATTATTCGCCATGAGGGTTAGTACATATTCTCACAAAAAGGACATAAAAATACACTTAAAAAAAAGTACATTCTATAAAAAAAAATTCTTAAAAACAAATTTATCATTTTACAAAAAGTACCTTTATTTTTCTATTATCGTATTTTTCTATTTTCGTATTTGTTGGTACTAAGTACATAATATATAGGCGAAAAAAACTTCGTTCCAATCGGGTGACCCCTGACACCTCGTATAATTTTTACAATCTATTTTTCAATAATAACCAAATTTTACAAAATTTAAAATTTAGGAACAAAAAAAATAAATATATGTGACCTGGTCTACGAAAAGGGAGCTTACTTGCGAAAACTAGTTTTCTGTGAAAAATCTGTTAAAAGTAAGCAACTCTTTTCGTCAGTTTCTCATTATCTCGTTAATTGTTCTCCGCGCCGGACGTCCAGTAAGTGTTGTTGTTGGTCCAGTAAGTGTTGTTGTTGGTCGGAATATTATTATAGTTCATCGCGTAGTGTGGAACATTTAAAAAAGTAACACTGAAGAAGTGACGTTTACTGTTTCTGTTGATTATCGTGTTCGCATTTCGCATGAAATGAAACATGAGTGTTGATGAGTTCAGTGCCGTAGACGGACAATATTTCCATGAAAAGGATGATGAAAACGATGATGAAAACTATGAAGAGAGCGATGATGATGAAGACGAAGTATGTGTATCTCAGGCAGAAGATGATACCGAACAAATTTTTGTTAACATGGACCTGTATGTTGTTGATGTAATATGTTATTTTGTCGTATTTTTACTCTTCTTTCTCTACATTTTTAGTACACTTCTAAGCAAGTTAGGATTTTCTGCTTTTCACCACGTGAAAAAGCATCTCATCTTCCATCCGAATCAACCAGAAAGTGAAAATTGATTTTTTGACACCTAAGCCCCCTTTCCGTAGACCAGGTCACATATATACATACAACTACGAATAATTAAGTTATACATTACTAATAATTATAATTCAAAAGTAAATTGAAGAAATAATTGACAAAAACTAAATTGAGGGAGAAACTAAAAGAAAAGGATGAGAGGATACAAGTAGTCTGAAGCTCAAATATTCTGTACATAATGTTAGCTAAACTTGTGTTTATCATTTAAAAATTTTGTTTTTTTTCATTTATTTCATACTACGTTGTAAAGCTCCTAAGGTTTAAGCTTTTCTTTGATTACTAATTATTTTGAACTAATAAATATTTTTTATGTGCTAACGAGCATCCCGCCTTAAGGCGGGTATCCTCTCTTTGATCTAAAAGAATACCAAGTCATTCCTTTTTAAATCTAATATCAAATGCTTGTTTCTTACATAAAAATAGTAAATGGTAATTTTTTTCATAAATAAAAATTGGCCGGTTAGAGGGTTAAACTAAAAATTTGCAGAAAATAATTTTAATTGTAATAAGCATAAGTTTTTTGGGTTCCGTTTTAAGGAAATTTGTAAAGGAGCACCATTAAGCAGAGCTGTAAATGAATCATTCTTTTTTGAATGAACTCGCGAATCATTCATGCACTGAATTAGCAAAATTGTGAATTAGTTTTTTCACCACAAATAAAAAAAATAATTGAATTGATCAAAAGAATTTCAAAAATGGAATGCAATTCAACTAATTGCAGTTAATTTCCAATTCAAATGCATTTGGCGAAATGAATTACAATTCATTTCCAAAACTTAGCTAATTTGTAATGAATGGAAATTAACAAAAATTATTCATTCACAGCTCTGCCATTAAGGACTTTCGCACAATCAGAGCGCTGTGCGCTTTCCAGTTGTACACTAAGTGATTGGTACATATTATTGTACATTGATATCGAACTGTTTTTATAAGCCTTTACATTGGTAATTACTCGATAGTGATTAATGTAAAAAATTAATTAAATTAATTATAATTATCCAATATCTTATTACTCAATAGTAAAACCCATTTGTCAGTATTCCGCCAATTGTCGAGACGATTGACCACATTAACCAATCGAAGCAGTTAATATTAATTATACGCTCGTAAATATGATTGAATTCTAACGGTCTGGGTGTAGAATTTCAATTGTGGCCTACTTTTAGGATTGCAACATTCATATCAATCATAATATCAATACATAAATTTTAATTAGCAGAAGTCATGAACATAACCCAGGCAAACACACACACACACATAAACATAATGTGATAGACAGATTAATAATTATATTATTATGCAAGTTTTATATCTAAACATTTTATTGGTTTCCACTTTCATTTTGCTGCACAGTTTCGTCCTTTATTGTGATCCTTGCTTTGGGATTTTTATGGCTTTCTGTTCATATTTCATGAATGGCAACTATACCATGATTTAGCCTAATTGTCAATGACACGCGTAAAATTATGCGGTCGTTAATATTTCAAACCAATCAAACTGACAAAAGCCAGATTAATTGTGCCACTCATTGCCCTTGGGTCGGGACACAGACCTCTAATTCTATCGTGATAGACAAATAATTGATTTTATATTTCAAACGATAATACTGTAAAGGATAATTGAGTTGATAAAGTAGACCCTTTTTGAGGCAACTTTTGATTGGCGAGTAAGAAAGAAATAACATTTTGAATGGTTTATAGATACATATATACAAGAAACCAAAGATTTAATATTCAAAAATATCAACATTTTAATATTTAAGCGGTTTATTTTTCGCCTGTCTTTTTTGCTATAACCTTGGTCGAAGAAATTTATTGAACTATGGACATTTTATAATAATAAAACATTATCTAGAACAAGAATTACTCATAGGAAAATACATTTAACCGGGTTGCTACCAGTATCGTCATAGGGGTTTGAAAGTATGAGCTAGACAAGGGTTTGGGTTAGGTAAGGTAAGGTAGAACTGACCATCAACATGCGCACTCCATTGTGATGACACGGTTGGTCCAGAATATTGACCACTAGAAGCAGGGTTCGTATTTATTTGATCGTTAGCTGAAGCCAAAACAATAACTTCCAAGACTAATGGCCAGTTTCACAGTTGAAAATTCTCCATTTAAATGTACATTAAATGCCTGAGGTTTGACATTTAAATGACATTTAATATGAACATTTACTGTAAGCTTTAACATTGAGCTTTTAAATGACGAGTGTGAAACTCGCCCTAAATCTTACTCGCGCGAATCTAGCTGACATCCAAAATTAAACTTGTCGACCCGCGGTTGCAAGTTTGAAATTTACGAGCTGATAGGTTTAATTGTGGGAGTCAGCTAGCGTCTCGTATTTCAACATTAGACAAAATTATTAATTGCAATTTTCTTTTTGGAATTTTAATCTTTGATTTGTGATTAATCTTTGAACTTCCATCATAGTTAGGTAAGAATTACAACTGCACCTGTCAACTGTTATATACGTAGTAATAGAACGTCAACTGTTATATGCGTAGCAATTTTACGCAAACAAGCTGCTAATGAAAATGAAACATGTGATTTTCGCGTGCTAAAGAATTGTGTTTCCTGTACAAAATTCATCATTGAAATCCAGGAAAGACTTGATAAATACTGTAGTCTGCACCATAAATTTCAATTCTTAAAAGCTGATTTCCTGAATTCCGTTGTGGTAATCCCAGCACAAGTGATGCCGAACTTTCAGGTTAGTCACGAAGAAGACGTCACGCCAGAAATCGGCGAAAAAATCCATGGCAAAGTATTCAACGATCTGACCTTGTCAGTGTTGCTTTATGAATGGAAAGTCAACTATTGAACAGATATTCGCATTACGAGAAGTTCTTGAGAAACCCCAAGCCAACCAAACCGACACCTACCACCTCTATGTAAATTATAAGGCTGCCTTCGATAGCGGCGTACAGGGGAAACTGCACCAAGCTATGCCAGATCGTGGGATTCTTGCTAAGCTGACACGCCCTTTTAGAATGACACTGACCGACGCGAAATCCTCAGTAAAGATTGCTAAAGATCTCACCCTGCCATTTAGTACGAGGCGGGACCACAGGCAGTGTGACAACCTATCATGCGATCTATTCAACATATTACGTGAGTATATGAGATATATATATCTCTTCAACATAAACTTACGGCATTTATTGGAATTTTAATTGTAACTGGATGTCAAATATCAAACCAAGTACCGATCACAGACTTGTGGAGAAAAAATTCGTTCTGTAAGTGGGAGAAAATAGGATGAATGATATTTTTAGGTTTGTTCGTTTCAAGTTCAGTGGAATTAGAGCTATTCACTTGCAAAGAATGCACCTATAAAAGACACATTTGATATGTCTAACTCAAATTTAAAGGTTCATTATCGGCCACATGAGTCCATTACAGTGGTTGTAATTAAGATCTGGTGGGGTTGTGACTCAAACAAGAGGATCGCGTTGTCAAAGACTTGGTTGCTTCTTATAAGGGAACTGGCGGAAATGTGAACTGGTTTTTTGGAACGAAGTTCCTTATCGCACGTTGCGGGATGGGGGCCAAATGAAAAAATTGTAAACAACTCTTTTTAATGTTATTATGCTATAACCCAGTATACAACCCAGTATTATTCTGCATACTTTTAGGATATCGTGGTTTAGTGTTTGAAAGTTGTACCAATTCGTTCTGTTGTTTTATTTTATTGCATACCTTTAGACATAATTGGTAATTATTAAAAGTGTTGGGCTGACGGAGGAAATACTTACGGGGCTTCAAGTCTCACTAAATTCCCTTCAACGGTGTTCCGTCTGCTTCGCCTGGTTCGCTTTCAATTGTTTACGTTGGTGACGGCTCTGTTGCTGCTGTTGGTTTACACACGACGATTAGCGGCTTTAGTACGTGTAGGTGTATGTTCGGTGTTATTGTAAAGGTTCACCGCGACCTGTGGCTCCAATAGTTCTGTTGTTGTAATTTTGTACTATAGTGGCACTAAAACACTTTATTTCGTTCCGAAACGATATTTATTTAGATTGTCTCTCTTTCACAGTGTCTCTTATTGTTACTGAGTATTATCTGCTGCACTGGTGAGGTCCAAAACATAAGTGACCGAACGGTTTTCACAAGGAGTGATCTATGCTGTGATATGCACAGAAGTTAGCGACTCCATTCACCGCAAAGGGCATACAAAATGGTGTTGCCAGATTTGTGATTAGAATTCGGGATTTGACTGGGCGTTTTACGCGACTCAGCCGCAATGAATATTATATTATTTACATATACGGTTGTGTGGCGTAATCAAAAAGGTTTATACAGTCAGGGACGTATATGAGGGATGTTTTCTTACATGTTGGCTTTATGATAATCATGCCCATGTGAAGTATGCTGGCTTCAATGGAAGTCATTATGACATAATTGCGGCTAAGGAATGCTGGCTTCGGCGAACATGTTGGAAGTGTAGGGAATTCGATGGTGACTTTTATAAGCTATTTAAAGAGGCCACGAAAGGATTTCAAAATTTAAATTCTTATTTTGTTTCTACTAGTTCGAAACTGAAACTGTAGGAGGATCCCCAAGATGGAATAAAAGCTTTTAGTGGTCTTAATTTATTGTACCAGCAATTCCTATCTTGGATAATTTGGTCAGTCTTTTCTTATCTCCGAAACAGTCGTCGTCTGTTGTTTCTTCATCCACGGAAGTCAGGGACCGATATCATTATGAGATTTTTTCTAAAAATATTACACTTACGATTATAAATATTATTAGTTTTAAGAATTTTTTTCAATGGTAATGATTAAATTTTTTGTAATATTAAAAAAATCAGCCCACAATAATTTGTTAGCAAAAAACATCATAAATAATTATTTTTGTTTCAGAACATTTATTGAGTTCAAGTAATTATAAACAATGTAGAACCATAACAATAGCATTTTAATAATTTATATTTTTTTATACAGAGTGATTCAGGAAGTTCCGGACAAATATCTCCAGCGTATTCCTTGGCTCATTTCATGAAGAAAAGTCCACTAGGACCATGTCCGAAAATGCAAGGGTGCGAAATGGCAGCGGGTTCAAAATTTTCGGATTGGCGGTCGGAGGGTAGTAGGGTAAACTACTTCTGAGCCAGTGGTCGGATTTTTTATTTTTGGGGTTGTTAGGGCTTTCACAATCAATAAAAAAATAGTAGAAAAAAGTCAAATCGCCGAGATACAGGGCTTTCGGAAATGGGAAAACAAATTCACATAACCTCAATTTGCTCAGCCAGATGACAGTTAATTGATGTTTTTTTCTGTTGAAAGATAGCCATACGTCTTACCTTTCGAAAATTACCTAAACGAAGCCCAGAGGTCTTACCATTCCAAATACCATTCACTGAAATGCATAAATATTTGTTTTTGTTTTTGGAAGCGAAATAACAGCACACATTTATTTGTTTTTGTAAATAAACACGTTTAAGATTTTAAGTAGTATTGATAGGTATTCATTGATCATTCATTCACACCACTGGCTCAGAAGTTATCAACTTTACCCTACTACCGTCCGACCGCCAATCCGAACATTTTGGATCCGCTGCCATTTCGCACCCTTGAATTTTCGGACATGGGCCTAGTGGACTTTTCTTCATGAAATGAGCCAAGAAATACGCTGGAGAAATTTGTCCGGAACTTATTGAATCACGCTGTATACATTGTCCCCAGATCGGGCTCTGGAGTATATTTAATAGACATCTAAGTTTTATTTGTACAGTTTAATAAATTCAATTTGTTGAAATCAATTTAACACTCTTATAAGATAACAATGTACTGAAAATTAAATCTAATTTATTTTATAAAACAATAATTTTAAGATAGCCACCAACATTTTTCGGTTGTTGACGTTAGTGCAATATCTTTATGCGATATGTTAGTATTGTGTCTAAAATAACCGACATTGTACGTTGTGCCTTTTACTGCTTTAATATTTGCCCGTCTGTTTATAAGTTATATGACGGGAATCCCATTTATATACTCGATATATTTTTGTTTGTCCAGGTATATAAACGCTTCGGGTGGGACAAACCCTTTTCATAATGCATCACTTAAATAACTTGCATTTGTATAGTTCGGATTTACAACGTAGTATATGGTTTCTTATTATGTTATTCTTAATTCGAATTTCGTTTGTCTTATTGTATTTATATAACTTCTTATTTGATATATACTTTGTGTACTGACTTTGTGTTGTTCTGTAAAGAGAAGTAGAGTCTCTTAAACATTTCCTTTCGAATATCCTTAATTTTTCCATATACGCCGGCGATACGTTGAACCAGACGGGATAGCCATATGATACGACAGGATGAATTAACGTTTGATACATAATAGTTTTGACACGGGAATTTATATATTTAGAATGAAAAAGACGCGTGTATACTTTATAAAAAAAGCTTTCCTTGTCTTTGAGACTATCTCCTTTATATGTCTCTTCTATAAGTATTTGTCCAGGTGCACCTCTAGATATTTAATTTTGTGTTTGTTCTCAATGCTCGAATTCGAAAGTTTTGATTTGATTCCAAATTGTTTCCAATTCCGTTGTATGTCGTTATTACATTTTCCTACTGGTGGCCGAAATACAATAGTCTCACACTTGTTAGTGTTAATTTTTAAATGCCAACCAAGAACCTACTCCTCGACCATGTTGAATGAGTTTTGAAGTCCTTCATTAATATTATATATTGTCTAATCAATATGATAAATAACAATATCATCAGCGAATGCCGACTAGTTTGATTATTATTGTTTTCATAGAAATCCTTATATGAATGTATTGAGTCCACAAAAGCTCCTATTGCATTATGCATTTCCTCTTTGTCATGTATTACTAGGTTGTCTGTATTATCCTTTTCTAGATCTTGCATGTTTATTCCCGCCTTTTTTAGCATACTACTTTAGTTAAATTGAGTGGTTTAATTGTTTAAATATTTTCGTGATTTGGAACATTATTACCGGATCTTTATGATCTAATATCTCCAGGTTTTTCTGAATTTCTTTATTACCTATTAATATCAAATGGTCATTCACTAGTTTTTTAATCAGTTTGAGTTTTGGTTTTAAGGTGTTTAATGATAATTGAGTAAGTCTTGTTTCTAATCTATTATGTCTTTTTATCATCGTTAATACGAGTGTTTTACTTTAGTAGTACATAATATATAGCAAAAGGAACTTCGTTCCAACCGGGTGTCCCATGACACCTCATGTGATTGTTTACGACTCTGTCGTATGCTGTGGAAATGACCTAATGGAGTTGACTATAGTGAACACTTAAAAAAAATATATTTGCCACAAGATTTTAAGCCCTCCAAAACCGGAGATGTTCCCTCAACTCTCTTTGGGTTTTGCCAAACTATGACCACGGTCCCCGCCAAAAATAAAGCTGTGGTTTTATTGTCAACAATGAATAGGGATACATCTATAACCGGGCCAAAGGAAAAGCCAGAGATAATAACGAAGTACAGTAAGACCAAAGGCGGTGTAGACATTCTGTCTCAATACACCTTCAAAAGAGGTACTCGCCGTTGGCCTCTTGTCATTTTCTATAATCTTATTGATACAGCTGCTCTCGCAGCCTACATAATATTTGTGGAAAATAGTCCAGAAGGTAGCATCAAAAAGTCGCATTGAAGGCAGTTTTTGCAACAGTTGGATGAAGACATGTGCATGCCACAAATAAAAGCCTGTTCGAAAATCGCTCAAGTTGTTTGCAGATTTCTTTATTATTCAATTGTTTTCATTACCTTTAAGACTGAAATTCAATATTCTGTAGAATAAAAAGAATGTGGGTTTCGCGCCACAACGTACAAAAACAGACAGAATTAAAAAAAAATAACAAGCCTGTGTTAGATAACACGGGCGCATAGGTCAGACGTAGAATACGTTAGTGTCTACATCGCCAATCCTTTGTATTAATGTACATACACACACATTTACACGCTGCTCGCAGAAGTAAACAAACGACAGCAAAGATCTGTAAACTTTCAAGCACACACAAGTGTCCACGCTCCCCTCCCTTCATTTTATGTTCCCCTCCAAACGAACTAATAACCGACCGATCCAACAAAACGAAATGTACACACACACACATTTACACGCTTCTCGATAAATAAACAAAGCACAGCAAAGCCAAAATCATTTGATTTCACAACAACAACAAAAACAACAGCGGCATGTAGAAAAAAAGTCTAAAATATCATGCTCTTAAATATTTATTTCCTTAACTACATAAAACTTTTATATATAGACATATAATTTTTTTAATGTAATTCGAAACAAAACATAACACCAAAACTGAGTAACATATACAAATTGCTAAAATATGTTTTAATATTTAAGTAAAAGTGGGTGAAAGTTGACAAACATTTTCTCAAAATTTTGTGCTCCAGATCAACACCCCTACCTTACCGTATAACGTATTCTACGTTAAAAAAACCGACGAGATATTAATATTAGGGGTTCGATTTTATTATCTGGAATAAATAAGAAATTCAGTCACTGAGTCCAAAGGGATTTTTGACTTGATTTTGAAGTTCTGTGAATTGTCAATGTTTTGAAAAACACAAATCCCACCCAGGTGCGAAGGTTAAGTGAGATCATTGTCATAAAAGCTGCTATCGTCAAGAATAAAAATATCAGCAGCAAAAGTCACATGCTGCTGGGTTATGCTGATGATTTAGACAAAATTGGACGAAATCTTCGACAATTGAAAAGAAATCAGCAAAAGTAGATTTTACAGAAAACGAGGCCAAGAAAAAATTGATAGTTTCAACAATCAGAACATCCACCCGATTGGATGAAAATGTGATCGTTGATAGCCGTTATAATTTCGAGGTATTGGACGAACTCGTTTATCTCGGATATACACTAACGTCAACTCAGAAATCAATGGGTGAATTGTGCTTGCAAACAGGTGTTAGTTCGGGCTAAGCAAGCATTTCAGAGATAAGTCACTGTCCCGAGAAACAAAGCTGTAACTCAATCACACTCTCATACAATGTCTTGCTTTATGGTTCATAGTCCTGGGTCATACCGCGTGAGTTATGTGTTCATACTCCACACCTGAGGTATGTGTTCATACTCCACACCTGTCAAGAATATAATTAAGAAGATCAAATAACAAACACATTCTGTCTCACGATTCTGAAGCAGACGATAACAATTGAAACTGTTTACGTTGCTTTTGTGTTGTGAGCAATAAATGGATTATAGTTGAGTGACGAGTTATGTTTAATAATCATAATTGGCCACTCAGTAATAATGAACAACTAGTTAAGTCAGTCTTAAGATTCAAAGCAAACAATAAAGACCGAAAATTAAATCTTTTAAGTCTTTTTGTTTTTCTCCTAATGTTACTGGCGCAGTCGGTCTAACGAACCAGAAAACCAATATTAAACCAAAGTTTTATTAAATTAAAGTGAAAAAAAACTTAAGTTTTTCTAAGTACATTTGTGATAAGTGAAAAGTTAATAATCACAAAAATATTAACTTCTAAAAATTCAATCAAAAACGGTAAAGGCAAAGAAGACCCAAACATTTAAAATGAATATTGAACCGAAAAAGAAGCAAAAGTGAAAAAGGAAAAAGAAAAGAAGTCAAAAATAATCAAATGCAAAGACAAGAATGCTTTGATGCCAATCGCCAAATAGGGGATGAAACGATTTGGAAACTTTAAACAGAATAATGCAGCAATTGGAGGCTGTGATACTTCGGCAAGAGCAACAAATAATGCAACAACAACAGATGCAACAGCAACAACAAAAGATACAACAGCAACAACAGCCTCTTCAATTTGGATTATTGGTAAAACCAAAAGATGTCATCGAGCAGTTCCCTCGATTGACGCTTCTAGACCAAAAGCACAATACTAGATCTTTCATACGATCTGTGGAATCAACTATGGCACTATGTGGGAATAATGAACAACTCTTGAAGTATGGCCTACAAATAATTATAAACGAAAAAATTCTTGGGGCTGCTGGACGCAGTGTTCGAGAGTTGGATTACGAAGCATTCTGGTTACAAATGAAGGCGAAGTTAATGATCGGAAACCAGCCACAGAAGACTTATGCGGAAATTTTTAATTATTGTAGACAAGTAAATGTTAGTAATTTAAATGAATTGCTTAGTTACTTTATGAAAGCTAAATATGAAATAAATGAGATTTATCAGGTTGATATAAGAAAGCCTGGTATTTATGAGCCATCCAATGTCAATAGAGACTTTGTACATGTTAGAGCCTACATTTCGGAAGACGAAACTCTTCAAGATATAATTATCTTGAAGATATAATTATCTACGAAACTTTGAATATTGGACGATAAACGAGCTATAGACTACAGGCACCGAAAACATGTAGATAAAAAAGGTCAGGGAAATTTTGAAAAAATAGTTCCCATCCAAATTTTTAAAAAACGTTTAAAATTCGAAACAAATAATTCCAACCCTCAAAAATATTCCAAGCAAAATGAATATTAGGGGAATGAAGGATCATGGCAGAATAAAAGCCGACAAGATTATTATCGAGCGAATCAACAAGGACGGTACTCCCAACAGAACAATAAGAAATATTAATATGATACTGAAAAGTCGCGACAGAGTAAAATGTCGACAGAGACTATCCCAAACTCAATATGCTATGAAAACATACAATATTCAACAGGATGAAAATTTTATAGTAGAGGACCAAATTCACAATTGCCGATAGTTTCTCTAAATATTATAAATCAGAGAATAAATTGTCTAATTGATACTGGCTCCACAACGAGCATAATATCCCCAAATTCACTTAGGAATTTTCAGGTTAAGGAAATGGAAAATGAATTATACTTTACTGTTGACTCCATACCCACCCGGATGAATTCATTACAAATGGCTACATTAAATGGATGGTAAATGATTTAGTTGGCAGGAAATATGATGCAATAATTGGCCAGGATATTTTACATCCAATGAAAGTGAAAATAGATTTTGAAGGCAATTTTATGTTGATCAATGATGGGAAGATACATTTTAATACGTATCCCTTCGATATTTGCAATATATGTACACTAGAATCATCACCAAGTCCATTTTTAGATCTAGTTAAACACTCTAATTTGAATAAAGATTATTACACCGATATAGCAAACTTTTTTACAAAGAAGGTGATAACTTAACCTTCACCCATGAAGTCCAACATGAAATAGCGACAAAAACCGATAGACCAATATACCCTAAAATTTATAGGTACCCTAAAGTTCATGAACAGGAAATTGAACGCCAGGTTAACGAGATGTTGATACAGGGAATAATAACTGAAAGTTCCTCTCCTTATATCAGCCCACTTTGGATTGTTCCGAAAAAGGAAGATAATTCCGGAAATAAAAAGTGGCGCATCGTTATTGATTATAGGAATTTAAATGATAACACCATCGCTGATAAGTATCCGATTCCTAATATAGACTCTATATTGGACAAATTAGGGAAAGCTCAGTATTTCTCTACGATCGACTTAGCCAAAGGTTTTCATCAAATCCTGGTAAAACCTGAACATAGACAAAAAACTGCCTTTTCCACACCTTTCGGTCACTACGAATTTGTCAGAATGCCATTTGGACTAAAACATGCTCCTGCCACTTTTCAACGTCTAATGAATTCAGTTTTAAGGGAATACATTAACAGAATATGTGTAGTATATTTGGATGATATACTAGTATTTACCACATCACTCCAGGAACATATAGACAGTTTGAATAAAATTTTCTCCACCCTTGAAAAGGCGGATCTTAAGATCCAGGTGGACAAATGTAATTTTTTTGCGAAAAAAAACTCCGTATTTAGGACATATATTAACTCCTGATGGACTTATGCCAAACCAGAGCAAAATCGATGTCATAGACAATTTAAAACTACCTACTGACCGCAAACAAATTAAATCATTTTTGGGACTAACGGGGTACTATAGAACATTTATAAGGAGCTATGCAAAAATAGCATACCCAATGATTTCTTATCTGAAAAAGGATAAAGTGGTTAATGGCAATGATCCTAATTATATAATGTCGTTTGAAAAGTTAAAACAATTAATTACGGAACATCCTATTCTAAGGTTTCCTGATTTTGAAAAAAGGTTCAAGCTAACTACTGATGCTAGCAATTACGCTTTGGGAGCAGTTCTCTCTCGAGAGGGACACCCCATTAGCTTTGCTTCAAGGACAGTAAACGAACACGAGAAAAATTATTCAGCCATTGAAAAAGAACTTCTTGCTGTAGTCTGGCGTGTGAAATACTTTAGACCATATTTATATGGCAGAGAATTTGACTTACACACTGATCACCAGCCACTAAAGTGGTTGCATATCAAAAATTCTGCAAGGGACACTAATCCAAGACTTCAAAGATGGCTTATTCAATTGGGCGAATATGATGGGAAAATCGATTACACTAAGGGCAAGGAGAATAGAATAGCCGATTTCTTGAGTCGTATTGATGTGGATTTTAATGAGATTAGGAACATTGAAGATTGCAATAACTGTAATGATTCAACAGCGGCAACAATACATTCCCAATGCGAAGACCTTAATGATCATATACCAATACTGGATACTGTAATAAACCGGTTTAAAATTCAGATAGTCCTAGTGGAAAATAAGGACAAAGAGACCGAAACAGTTTTTGGAAACACCAGAATTTTTATAGAAATATCATTTAAAAGGGAAAATAGGAATTTACTCCCACTTAAGCGATTCTATGTACAACCAACTTCAGGTAAAGTTAATAGAATTGTATTAACACTACAACAATATATCCTTCGTAAGATGCACTTGTTTCGCAAAAGATATTACTTCGGACGAAGAAGCCATAAAACAGATATCTTTATTTCATGTAAAAGAGTCCGGTCATGATGTTATTATCGCCAATTATGAGGCAATGAAGCATACAATTTTTTTTCCAAATTTAAGGCTTTTAATACAAAAAGTTGTCAATAACTGCGGAGTTTGTTCAGCCGGAAAGTACGACAGAAATCCTATAAAGAAAACGTTTGAATATACAGAAACCCCATCAGACATCAACGAGATCGTTCATGTAGATACATATGTATGTCAATTCGAAACATAATTTCATTACGTTCATTGACAAGTTTTCCAAACATGCTGTTTGTTTCTATTTAGAGGACAAAAATAGCTTAACACTAGTAGAAAAGTTAAGATTATACATTTCAATTATTGGGAAAATGAAGAAACTAGTCTGTGACAACGAGTTCAATACTGTAAACGTAAAACAATTTTGCAGAAATGAAGAAATAAATATTCACTTTTCAAAACAAAATAGCCACACTGGGAATTATGACGTGAAAAGACTAAACAACACAATTACAGAAAAAATTAGAACCCTTAACATTGAGGAATGCTACTAATAAGGGAACAAATTACAAAAGCTATAGAACTTTAGAATAATACATACCACTCAACTTTAAAAGATACACCACTTAGGGCTCATAATGGTAGTGTGGACAAAATATTAATAAAGGGCCGTTTAATGGAGCATAAACGAGTACAAATAACAAAACTAAATGAGAAGAGAGACTGATATATAGAAACTAGACAAGAGGGATTTATAAAAAATTATAGAAATGTTAGGCATAAAGAAGTGCCTAAACATCGTAAACAGATTAGTGGCTGTACATGAATGTACATGAAACCAACATTAAACGACCTTTCAAATTTGCAGGCTACACTAATGATAATAATTATTGCCGTTATAATACCGGAGAGTTATTTCAGAACGGATTTGAAAATGATAGTTCCAATTCCCAATAGCAATAATTTTGAAATAGTCTCTGATGATGAATACATTGTTAACATTAATAGTATGGCCCTTAAATATCAAGAAAATTTATCTCTTAGAAAACGAAAGAAAAGTAAACACTGTACTTTTTATAATAGTTGTAAGTTTATTTATAATAATATTACAGCTGTACTAAGTATTGACGACGAATCGTTAATTATAAAAAATGCTTTGAAAGAAACAATAACACAAAATTGTGATGACAGAAAATTTAACTTAACTGGTAATTTTCTAGTAGTATTCAATGATTGTTATTTAACTTTTGATAATGAATCTTTTTCACATAGAAAATTTGTATTTAAGGAAAAATTCTTTTACCCAGACAGCAGAAAATTTAACACACCAAACGTAAATCCAAAATTTAATAATATTGTAACAGAACAATAAAAAAATATTAAAGAAATAAAAGAGCTTAAGTTCCACAAACGAGTATCATATGGTATAAACGTAACATTAGCAATTTTTGTTGTTATAATGTCAATTTTACTCCTCTGGATAATAAAAAGAAATAATATAAAAATAAATATTAAGGAAAAGACGATTCAAAATCATGTCCAAAAGAGAGATAAAAATGTTGTGTCTCCATCTCAGAATAATGTAGAAGAAATAATTAGAAAATACGATGTATAAACTATGTATTTTATAAAAACTATATTAAAATATATAACTATTTTTAAACATAGCGTTGTAAACTTTATTTGTATGTATATCTAGCATAAGCATTTTTCTTATAAATATACATACATATATTTCTAAAAAAACGAGAAGAAAAAAACTTCCAAAAAACTACATTCAGGAGTATTTAGAACAAGGGGTGGAGGAGTTATGTGTTCATACTCCACACCCGAGTTATGTGTTCATACTCCACACCTGTCAACAATATAATTAAGAGAATCAAATAACAAACACATTCTGTCTCACGATTCTGAAGCAGACGATAACAACTGAAACTGTTTACGTTGCTTTTGTGTTGTGAGCAATAAATGGTTTATAGTTGAGTGACGAATTATGTTTAATAAGCATAATTGGCCACTCAGTAATAATGAACAACTAGTTAAGTCAGTCTTAAGATTCAAAGCAAACAATAAAGACCGAAAATTAAATCTTTTAAGTCTTTTTGTTTTTCTCCTAATGTTACTCGTGCTGATAAATCATCTCTGGGAGTCTTCGGGAGTAAAATGCTCCGAAAAATATTTGGTCCTACAATAAAACACGGCGAGTATCGGCGATGGCTGAAATTCGAGCTGTATAAAATCGTATCCCGACAGCAAAGTAGTTATGCGTTTCAAAATAGATCATTTACGCTGGCTAGTCCATGTTAGTAGAATGGATCAGATGACTCGAGCACATCAAAAATAAGGCGACCAAGACTTCACTGAAAACACCAGGTGACGAGTGCTTGCCAGATCTTGGTGTTAGTAACTGGAGGAGAAAAGCTCAAGATGGAGTCGGTTTGAGAGACAAGCTACCCTCATTTTCTAAGGCCCTTGAGCCGTCTGGTTGGTTTGTGGCCTCCTAAGTAAGTAAGTAAGAACAATCAAGGATTGGAGAATGAAAGTGCATAGAATGACTAAGGATGTAGGAATCTCAACTCAGCGGGTATATAACATTTTATACGTACATTTGGACATGAAAAAGATATCCGGGATATGGAGCCCCGGTCACTCACACTCTACTATAAGCACAACCGTGTGAATAAATCCTAAATCTCGTTCAAATGCGTTTAATCGCAATCCAAAAGAGTTTATGCGCTGCTTTTTAATCGTGTGCCAATCACGGATCCATCACAACACAACAAAGACCCATGAATATTCAAAGCAGTGATCTTCTTCGGGTGAACGTGTACCTAAGAATGTCAACGTGGGTCATTCGACCAACAAAATTATGGTGACAGATTTTTGGGAAGCATTTCAGGTTCATTGTCATTCCCACCAATTACCTTGAAGAGGATAAAACGATCACCGGCGAATATTATTAACATCAAGTCGATATTGATTTGAACAAAAGCGACCGCATTTGGTGTTGAACAACTTGGTTTTCCACCATGACAACACCCCGGCGTAGGGATGTGTATTCACCATCGCAAAAATCCATAAACTTGGCTACGAATTGCTACTGAGGCCGCCACATTCTCGGAGTTTAGACCCTAACGTCTAATTCATATTTCCATACCTGAAAGAATGGGTCAGCGGTAAGAGATTGTTTTGTATCAAGAGGTCATTGCTGAAACAAACACCTATTTCCAGGACCTTGAGAAAATTTCTTATTTTAAGGGAAACAAAAATTTGGATAATGATGGACTCAATCTAGCGGGAAGACGTACTCGAAGGACAACGAAAAATATGACGACCGCGACTTCGCTGGAAATACCAGGTGAAAGATTGCCTGCGTGAGCTTGGTGTTACCAACTATAGCAAAAAGACTGAAGGCCGAGCCGGTTGGAGATATATGTTGTCCTCATTTTGTAAGGCCCTTGACCCCTCTGGGTTCTTTGAGGCTAGCTAGCGAGCTAAACGATACTTGCAAAATAAAATGTGTTTTGCCGAAAACAATGTTTTTTATTCAAAAAGTCACGGAATTGTCAAACTACCCATGCCTGTTTTAACAAATGTTTGGAAATTTTTGGGATATGAACACGATTAATAAAATACGAGTAACTCGGAAATAGTGCATTCGATTGCGAAAATAACTTTGTTTCAAAGATGTACTACATGACTGGATAACATGGCACTAATCCAATTTGTGCAATACCAAGAAGATCCTGAGACCATTCTGCTGAATCCTCTATATATCTGTTAGATCCAAAAAAAATCTTAATAATTGACCCCAGGAAAAGACTCATATGTTGAAAGATTAATTTGAAACTCTCGTCCTCTTCTTCTTCCCCTCATCTCCGGCAATACTCACGTGCCCAAATGCCAGTCTAAACTCGAGTTGCTTATCGAACAGTGCTCAGTAATTGCAGGTACTGTCACATTAATGTGTACCAAATAACATATTGATACCCAGGTCTGAATATCCAACTAGCATTTACATACCGTTGGATTCCATAAATCCATATTGACAAATATACAGGAATATTGTATTTACAAGCTGAACTTCGAATGTGAGTTTAGTAGCCAGTGAAGGTCAGTTGGCCTCAGCTTTAGCTGAGTTTTCTTGATTTCGATATGCTCTTGCCACGCTGGACGACGACCAAGATGAATTCCAAGATAAACGACTGCATTCGACTCAGGAATAATGACATGACTGTAATGTACTTAGAGTGTAATTCAAAGTAACGTGTTTATGCTTCTGCTCTTAGACATCGATTCTCCAATTTGACAGCCATATGGATGTGTCAGCTGCCAAAACGATTAAATCTATCAAATAAAACTTGTTAGTACAGAACTTTCCGATGGGTTTTAAAACTCCACATTTATTATAAATTCAAACTAACATTATATACTATTTCATTACTTATACACATATCAATTATATATTTAAATTAAAACTGCACTAGGAACATTAGTTTAACCCACAGCCACTAACATACCAAAGTATTTGAAAAGTGGAGTTAATCCGTTTAGCTTCTGAACGCCGCACATAGTAATTAAGCATACATGTTTATTTAAAATGCCTTTAAGCGATATTTATTAGGGCTTAGGACGGCTATATCATCAGCGTTGTTACCACTCATATATCCGTTGGTATATCAGAAGTATAAATAAGATCCATGATAGGGCCAAATACACTTCCTTGGGAACTACAGCTCCAATTCGATAATCTCCGGTAATATATCCTTCTTTTTTATCCTGAACGTTCTCCCGGATAAGTAAGATAAATGGATACCATTGGCATTTTTTGGGAGAGTCCTTTTTATTTTAAGTATAAAACCCGCGTGTCAAACTTTGACAAATGCTAGGGCAATGTCCAAGAAGGCTGCACAGCAATAATTCTTATCTTCAAATGTCCTTCGAATTTCATCTGTTATTCTGTTCACCTATTCTATAGTACCGTGCTTCGCTCGAAATCCAAACTGGCGTAAAAGCACAGGAACATGGGGTATAATTTTAACGAGGGCCGGTTTTTCAAATACCTTTTAAAAGGCACGGAATTAAACTAATAGGTGTGTATGAAGTATCTATAATTTTGTCATTACAAGGTTTCGGTATCGTGCATACCTGTTATGTCTTCCACATATATAGAAAGTAGTCAATGCGGAGCATAAAATTAAATAAAAGGGTTGGCAAAATTAATGCCAGTGGAGGTAACATTTTTATCATTTTATCTGTAATTCGGTCACTTTCCGGCGACTTTTTAATAACAAGATTATTATCTGTCACACTTTTCACTTCAACATTAGTCAGCGTTATTGTCATTACTACCTCTTGATTATAATCTTTTGTCGGAGGGTTTGAGGAGGCTACATGCCCAGTGGCATCGAACCTTCTCTGACCACCTTACATTTCTTTCGACGGCGGTCACCTCGCATAGTGACGGCGACACTATCGAGTATTTAGCCATGAAAAGGCTTTCCAAAATACCGTTCGGAGTCGGTGTAAAACTGTAGGTCCCAATCAGTGTGTGAAAACTGGACACCGCTCTGCTCAGTGACAGTGAGAAGCTCTCCCCTGTCCCTTCATGGGATGTAATGGGAAACCATTTATTTATTTATTTACATGTCCAGTAACCCTTTCGGCAACTAATATTGTTGTAGTTTTTGGCTTGCAATTTTTGTATCAACGTTCTAATAAATTGAATGCGTTACAGGCAAATCTACTGAGTTGATCTGTATCCATGAAATGTCTGCATCAATCAAATTTTTTAAAATATCAATTTTTACCAATTCTCTGGTTTTCCTGTACCTTTTTTTAACTTTTTTCAGCATAAACTCTCAGTTATAATAAAAATAATGGTGACAGAAAAATATGTTTCAGCTTAAAAAATCTTTAAATTGTTATTAAAAAAAACATTAAAACCTTTCAAGAATGACATTGACTATCACGTAACCCTCAGTAATGATTGTTAAAGATCTCAGCGAACCACTGAGTACTAGAGACCTAAGGCAGGGGTAGACCCTATCATGCAATGTCTTCAATATATTATTTGAGATCATCGTGAGAAAAGCAGCACAAGTCCCATGCTACCCGCGTATGCTGATGATTTGGATATCTGCGAGAAGTTACCGCAGTATTTTCGAGAATTTAGAAGGAATCGGCAAAAGTGGGTTTGCTAGTAAACGAGGACAATAACAAAATCAATGAGTGTTCGAACTCACGGGCGATGTGTAACACATTTTTCTTGCTCGGTACCTATTAGATTTCTATGAACACATTAGTAAATATTACATTGGAAAAAAAAGAACAGTTTTTGTGCTTAAGGCTCTTTTGCTATTGCACTCTCTTTTTTCTTACATCTGCTTTAACATTCGATGTAATATTGTTGAAATAAATAAAGCAATATTTAGCTCACTGAAATAATTGTTGTTGTTTTTTAATAAACAGAGCGACGACAAAAAGTATTGATAGTATAAAGAACTTATTGCACTCTTCTTCTGTACAGAGGTTGAGTAAAAGAGCATAAACGAGTCTTATTCTCTTTATAGAATATTGCAATATAAATGCAAAATTTCGACAATGTTATTACATAAAACAATATAAAAAGAATAAATGTTTCAAAAGGCATCCATGTTTCACTTCAAAAGTCTGAATGGAGCAAGTTATGAAAAAAAGAGGGTAATACGTTTTGAATAATTCGCCATATGTTGCCAGTACTTTCGAGTCCTACAATTCGTTCCACGATTTCTCTATACTAGCCAATACTCTCTCTATACTAGCCAATTCAGGCAGAGACTATTGTTGTACAACAACCACGTATTTGATGCTAACGCTGTGTGTATTTTTTGCATGTGTTCACTTTGTTAGTTTGTCCTACCCGTGGCTATACATGTTAACCCATCAGAAATTAATAATTTCGACAGACAGAACATCCACATTATTGGATGAAATGGTGAACGTTGATAACCGTTATAATTTCGAAGTAGTGGACGATTTTATTTACCTCGGATCTACCAGTTTTTTCGGGGTATGCAAGCTCTTCAGAGATAATACACTCTCTCGGGAAGCAAAGATCCAACTATATTAGACTTTCATACAACCCGTCTTGCTGTGTGGCACAGAATTCTGGGACGTATCGCATCAGAATGCTGAGGGCCTTCGAGAGAAAACGGCTCCGCAGAATATTCGGAATATATAAATATGTTTAATAAAAAATGGTGTGTATCGACGGCGGATTAACCGCGAGCTGTTTAATCTGTATACTGAAATTGATGTAGTTATGCGTTCCAAACTGGAGATTTTACGCCACCACAGCCGTGCTAGTAGAATGGATCAGAATGAACCAGTGCGGAAGGTATTCAAATTGTCATATTTCACCTTTTATCTAGCACTTGGGCTAAGATTTGTGTTTTGGAGTGTTAGGACACATATAGTTACATTTTATGGCGATAACTTTTGTAGAATATTTTTACCACGCCCCCCGTCATTTTGGAGCAGTTTAAAAAAAGAAAAGTAAAAATTATGGTTCTACGTGACAGTTAGAGGGTTAATTTGTTCCACAAAAATGTTTATCTGAATCTTTTCTATAAAACTTCTGAACATAATATGTACCTCAGAAGTAAGGAACACACAACTTTTCATGCCGATATGTTGCAGAAAAGTTTCGAGGGGCGGAAACTCTGACCCGCCCTAAAAAAAATTCTGATCAGATTTGGCAAAACGCCGACACAGGTATATTTTTTTTAGATAATTCTACCAGAATCCGTTGACAGAACCCCATTACTTTGTTTGGTGTCACACAGAGTAGTTAGTGCTCTGCCTCGGAATTCTGTAACTTTTTGAGGAAAATAATCTATCTTCTTTGTTGGTTGGATGCAAATATAACATGTTTGAAACTTGTCGAAAATATACTATACTTGTCCGCAAACACATTGAGTTTGCTATTCAATATATCATGTTTGAGACACAATGATTAATAGGCTATAATATATGTTTTTGAAACCCAAATGTGGCTTTTTTGTTGAAAACCGCTAAAAACATAAACAAGACAGACAACAAATAAACAAAAAAGCAGCACATCTTCAATTCATGAAAACAGTGCTTGCAAACATGTTCATGTTTCCTGCAATATGTTGCTGGGGCCGATATTTTTCAACGCGTTGTTAAATTGCCAAAATTGCCAAAATTCGGAAATTATACATTGAAATTTTATAGGTTTTGACAATATAACTACCGATTTTTGTCGTTAAACAGTTACGAAATTCCGGTACTGTTTCCCATCACCGACCGTCTTCGTGGTTGTTAAAACCAGCCGAATACCAAAGTCAAGGTAGACCCAGACGATTCAATGCCAGAAGCCTATATCTCATATACATATAACTACCTTCTAAATCCCTTTGGCACCAGGCCAGCCGAGTACCGATGGTCGAACAGACAAAGATGCAAATTTCATATGCGTTGAAAGGACCATGAGTTGCGGGCGACAAAAATTTAATATACGAACTTTGTGAATTGAACTATATAAAGAATATCTTATTATTGTCCCATTCAGGGAGAAATTCAATTCATTTAGTAGGGTTTTGTGAATTAGACTACCTCAGCTGAAGATAAAACTACGTTATAAGATTTCCTCACACAAACTACGTTATAAATTTTCCTCACACATTACAATGACACCATCTCGATTCGAAAAATAATGTTAATTTTTTCCCATTCGAATCTAAAAAAAATGGTTTCCCATTACATTCCATGAAGGAATCGGGGACATCTTCTCACAACCAGTGAGCTGTGCGCTTTATAGTTTAATACTCACTGATTGCGACCTACAGTTTAACACCGGTTCCGAACGGTATTTGTGAGAAGCTTTTTCATGGCTAAATACTCGATAGTGTCGCCGTCACTATGCGAGGTGACCGGCGCCGAAAGAAATTGTTAGGTGGTCAGAGCAGGGATCGAACCCAGGATCTCAAGTACAAGAGACGCGTACACTACCCATTGCACCACCGACGAATCCATTCGAATCTATTCAGACTAAAAATTTTCATTGGGTTCTCAAAGAATAAACTTTCGGATAATATTTCAAAATTTGCCAGGATGAAACAGGCAATTTGCATGTGTATGTATTTGAGATTTATATAAAAGTTGAAAAGGATATTTGCATAAAGAAAAAATTTCTGAAATAACTTCAAAATCGTAAGAGTTTGAAAACATAATACAGTGACAAAATATCGACCCGCGATATTCAAAGTGCTTTAGCACGTTCTTGTTTCTTAAATTTAAGCTTTTTTCTTTAATATTGGCTCCATTATCTCTTTAACTACTTCAGACACCTAACGCACTTTATTTGTGTCCCCTTTTTGTCTCCATCGTCATACCTATCCCATTAAATCCAATATTCCCCAGTGACCACCGATGCAAGACGTGTAAAAGAGAAAAATTGAAAAAAAAGTGACTTTCTAGAAAGTTTTTTCTTTTCCTTTGGAGTCCTTGGTATTGTTGTATTTGTGCACTCCATAAGGACATTACACTCTCCTGTCACCTTGAATGGTTATCAAAGTTTTTTATTTCTTTCGAAAACATTTCGTTGTTTTTGTTGTTATTGTTGTTTTTTGTCTTCTCCTCCTTCTGATTGTCGGCAAGAAGTCATTGTGGTGGTACCAACACAATCATCATCACCAACAACAGCATCAGCAGCAACAAGAACAACTTACCAACATCTTAACTGCCACACGGTTTATACGATTTGCTGTTGTTTCTGTTGCTGCTGTTTGCTCTTGGTGAGTTGGTTGTTTATTTTGCCGCTTTGGTGTTTTGTTTTTCCGTTATTCGATAGCTCTTGGCCATGTGGCAAGAGGGGAAAATGCAAGACTTTTAGTTTAAGCCACAAGTTGTTTTATTTTTATTTTGGCATTTTTGTGTGACGATTATTTTGTTGTTTTTCTTTCAAAATTTGCATGTTATTTTTTTGGTTGTCCTTTTGGGAGATGAAACACTGGAAAAGTTTTGTTTTCTTACGATCTTTGTTATTAGCAATCATTGGGATTATAAGATTATCTAAGACGATAATATCTTTTGTGGCAAACTTGATTTGCCTGTCGTGTTTTGGCTAGTAAATTCCACTAGAAAACAGTTGTTTCGCTGTGTATTTGATCTGAAAGTATAATCTTAATATTTCGCATTTGATCCAAGTGAATCATTGTGAGATCCACGGAAGGTTGTGGACGACTTAAATAAAATAGGATGTTAAGGGTTTTAATAGCTTCAACTTGAAGGCTTTCAAGGAATTTGTTTTCTACTAACCGATTTTTACGCATGTTTCATACCCTCCACAATTATTAATTTCGTTAATGGGGTCTACTACATGCTGAAACATATTGAAGGCAACATATTGGAGGAACAAACAAACTATTGCAGGAACCGTGTATGTATCGGGTGTTTTTTTTAGAGGTTTGTTTTTCGAATAGAGATAAAACTGGCATTTTGTGGTCAAATCTGGCAACTCTAATGTCATTTATGTTCAGTTTGGTTTGCCATTTCATCATGAACAGGTTGACAAAAGAACAACGCTTGCAAATCGTGCAAATTTATTTCGAAAATAATGGTTCAGTTCGCGAAGTTTACCGCAAGCTCCGTCCATTTTCATCGCAAAATTTTGTTCAGTGATGAGGCTCATTTTTGGTTGAATGGCTACGTCAACAAGCAAAATTGCCGCATTTGGAGTGAAGAGAATCCACATGAGACCCTTGAGACGCCATTACATTCACAAAAACTGACTGTTTGGTGTGCTCTATGGGCTGGTGGAGTCATTGGGCCATACTTCTTCCGAAATAATGCTGGAGAGGCAGTTACCGTTAATGGAGACCGGTATAGAGCCATGATAACCGACTATTTTGTTCCCGAATTGGATGGTATGAATGTGGATGAGTTGTGGTTCCAACAAGACGGCGCTACATGCCACACAGCGCACGTCACAATCGATTTATTGAAGGAAACATTCGATGAGCGCATAATTTCGCGGAATGGACCTGTCAATTGGCCACCAAGATCGTGTGATTTGACACCATTGGATTATTTTCTTTGGGGATATGTGAAGTCGCTCGTCTACGCCAACAAACCAGAAACGTTAGGGGAATTGGAAGCCAACATTCGTGGCGTTATTGCCGACATACGGCCCCATATGCTCGAAAAAGTTGTTGAAAATTGGACCTGTAGAATTGGCTTTATTCGAGCCAGCCGCGGCGGCCACATGACCGAAATCATATTTAAACATTAATGGCATAACATTATCCTTCCAATAAAACCAAATTGATGGACATTAAAACGATTTTCTTGTGTTTTATTTCAATTCGAAGTTCTATACCCCTAAAAAAAACACGCGATATATTAGACAGGGTCACGAAAAATTTTTTCCAAAGTCAAGGACAAATTTTAAAGATTTAATAAAATTTTTCCTCTACCAGCCCTTGTGAAACAGCCAAAAATCTTTCTTTTTCGCAGTTTTTTTCTGTTTGTGGCTCGATCGTAACATACAAGACATCTTTGTATATGCCTCGATGAGTACTACATTTGTCATATAAAGGGTGTTTCAACAGATACGCTACAAATGAAAATCGATAGGGACAGCAAACGACGCCAAATTTTTGTTCCCGCTCTTTTGACATTTATCTTCAGTAAGGTTTGCCATTTCATCATGGAAAGATATACGAGCCAAGAACGAGTCGAAATTATTAAAATTTTCTACCGAAATTTGGAGTCAGTGGCCTCAACTTTAAGAGCGCTACGTCCAATATATGGTCGTCATAATCGTCCTACCCGATCAACAATTGAGCGTCTAGTAGAAAAATTTGAATCCACAGGCACAGTATAAAATGTTCCCGGCCAGTGAGACAAAGAAGTGCCCGTAGTGTCGAGAATATTGCTGCCGCTGAGGCTTCAGTTCAAGAAAGCCCAAATGTGTCTCTCAAACGTCGTTCTCAAGCGTTGGGCATCTCTGTGACGTCGTTGTGGCGAATTTTGGGAAAAGATCTTGGCCTACATCCTTACAAGATCAAATTGACGCAAGAACTGAAGCCGCTTGACCACCATAGGCGTCGTATGTTCGTGAATTGGGCTGAGCAACAACTTGAAAATGATTCGGATTTTCATCGGAAAATCATCTTCAGCGATGAGGCTCGTTTCTGGCTGAATGGCTTCGTCAATAAGCAAAATATGCGTTATTGGTCAGACAGCAAACCACACGTAATCCATGAGTCATCATTGTATCCCGAAAAAATTACGGTTTGGTGCGGTTTATGGGCCGGCGGCGTCATTGGGCCGCACTTCTTCCGTGATGATCAAGTCCGGCACATTACTGTGAATGCGAATCGCTAACGTTCAATGATAACCGAATATTTTTGGCCACAATTGGATAATATGGACTTGGAGGACATGTGGTTAAAAGAGGACGGCGCCACAAGCCACACCGCGAATGCCACAACCAATTTATTGGAAACCAAATTAGGTGAACGTGTTATCTCACGAAATGGACCAGTTGATTGGCCACCTCGGTCGTGCGATTTGACGCCGTTAGATTATTTCCTGTGGGGCTACGTCAAGTCTATGCCAACAATCCAGCGACGATTGATGAACTTCGTACGAATATCGAACGTGAAATTGCAGCAGTATCGAAAATTTGGATTCAGCGTCTGGACTTCTTCAAGCATGCCCGTGGTGGCCATGCAAAAGAAATCGAGTTCCATACATAATGGCATCGAACGTACTTTCACAGGAAGAAAGAATTTCATTGGTATCTAAAACCGGTTTTGTTTTATTTAAAAAAACTTTTGTAGCGGTCTTATTGAAAAACCCTTTAGATGTCGCTAACGTAGAACATAATTTTTTAATGAAGGCGTCACTTAATGCAGTTTCTATCCCAAAAATTGTGTCCGTCGGTGGTGCAATGGTTAGTGTACGGGGCTGTTGCACAAGAGAACGTGGGTTCGATCCCTGCTCAGGCCAGCTTACATTTCTTTCGACGACGGTCACCTCGTTAGTGAAGGCGACACTATCGAGTACTTAGCCATGAAAAAGCTTTTCAAAATACCGTTCGGAACCGGTGTGAAGCTGTCGGTCACCATCAGTGAGTGTACAACTAGACTGCTCACAGCTCAATGATTGTGAGAAGCTCTCCCAAATCCCTTTGTGGGATGTAATGGGAAACCATTTTTTTATCCCTAAAATTTAGAGATATTTTTTTCTAAAATTAAAGCCCTTTAAAACCCATAAACAGTTTGCTTTGACAGTATACAGGTTTATCCAAAAACAAAAATGTTGCTTATGAAAAGATATATGTATTTACAGCATTAATACAAATATTTTTTCATGTTGTTTACATTATTACCGCAAATTAATGCATACTTTTTAGCGGTATCGAAGAAATGTTAAATAAAACTTTTTGTATACTTTAATTAATTTTTAATTACGATTTTAAGAAATGCCAATCGGATGAGATCGCCATATACAATTATGTAGAAGGTGACTCAGTAGCATTGAACTTTTTAAATTGAGAGTTTTATTTTTTGTCTGCAAGTGGCGACTCTGAAATTTGGAATCCGATTTTTATAAATGTAGCGCTTTACGAAAGGACATTATAATTGTGAAAAATTATAATTGTGAAAACTTTATTAATTAATAATTATTATTGAAAATGTGATGATTTTTCCGACCTTTCGTATTATATTTATTATGCTATCCAAAGGGTAGCGAAATATCGAACAATAAAATTAATTTAAAAAAACGACCAAACGCTCGAACAATTTAATTTTTAAAAATAATTATTATTTTTCAAACAAAGTCATACTCTCCGATGAAGCGAATTTCCATCTGAACGACTTCGTTGATTCACAAAATTGTCGAATTTGGGGCTCAGAAAATCGGCATTCAATCCATGAGAAACAAATGCACCGACAACGAGCAACTGTCTGGTGTTGATTTTGGTCAGGCGGCGTGACTGGGCCTTACTTTTTTGAAGATGAGGCCAAAATTGCAGTGACTGTGAACGGTATTCGTTACAGGAACATGATAATGAAGTTCTTGTGGCCTCAGCTGCACGGCAAGGATCTGGACAATATGTAGTTTCAGCAAGACGACATAACTTTGTAACAGATGTTTTTGTAACACAAACTAGATTATGATTACAGTGACTAATATTTGAACACGAAGTCTAATATTCTACTGTTTATGAGTGGTACCTTCCATTTCATAAGAATGGGGTTTTAGAAATACTCAAAGTGGATAATACAACTTAATTTCGGTAGTACTTCTGTTATGTAAGACCTATGTATAATTTATCAATAACATTTACAAATAATTGTGATGTATAATAATTATTAATTCTAATCAAGATATAGACTTTTTTATGGAACTTCCAATGCCTGAATTGATTTCCAACAAATCTTTTGCCTGTGTGTAATATATATCTCGTGAAAAAGTATTACGACAATTCAAAACATCCACACAAATACAATGAAGGCGAATGGAATACGGTATACGCGATTGCAAAATGCAAATGTGGCGTAGAAACAAATTTAAAATACACCTGCTCTTCAATTAATAAAATTCCCCTTCATGTAAATTCAAGAATTAATTGAAACAATCGGGACAGAAAGTTCCGCTGAGAAATTGCAGTCAGATATGTTATCGGGCACACACCAACCTTCTGAATATATCATATATATTTCCTTGTTCAAACGATGAAGAAGAGGCATCTCATATAGAGGCATTACCACAGACCGAAAAGGTGTTGGTTGAAATTACCCGACATTCCTCTTAAAAATTACTGTTTGGGTTTAGACAGTTCAGATACTTCAGACCACAACCCTGATAAATGTCTTGCGAATTTCAAATGTCGCAAATGCAAATAAAGACCTACCCGATGCTACCGAACGGTTAATGCAATTCTTGATGGTCTTATTATTGACAAAAATAAAATTCAGAGCGAATGTACGAAGTGTAGAGCGGAATTGAAAAAGGCAAATAGTAGTAATTCAGTAATGAATTGCATTTCGTATGATGGAAAGAAGACGAAACTAAAAAAAAAAACACACAATTTTGAACGTTCTACGACTCTGTGCAATGGCAGAAGAGCATATAACATTGGTTAAAGCACAAGGTTCGAAATTCATTGGATTTATAACAACAATCGATGGGACTGGCGAAAAAATTCAGAGGGCCATTACACATTTTATAAATGAGGTAAACCACTTAGTTACCATCAAATGCAAGGAATGACGTCTACAATGGCCATTGCAGTCGAATGTTTGCCCTTTCCATTTCAACGAATTGCCCCTCAGAGCTCTCTTGTTTCACTTTTCTCTGGATCTTGGCCGTGTGAAATTGGAAACGGTATTCGACATTGTGAAAAAAGGCCTCTATGTTCAGTTTATTGTTATGATTTCTCGTTGGTTAAAAAAAAAAATAAATAAATAGTTTCCCATTACATCACATAAAGGGACTGGGGAGAACTTCTCACAATCACTGAGCTGTGCGCTTTCCAGTTTTCACTCACTGATTGGGACCTACAGTTTTACACCGATTCCGAACAGTATTTTGAGAAGCTTTTTCATGGCTAGATACTCGATAGTGTCGCCGTCACTATGCGAGGTGACCGCCGCCGAAAGAAAATTTGAAGGTGGTCAGAGCCGGGTTCGAACCCAGGATATCATGTACAAGAGCCGCGCACACTAACCATTGCACCACCGACGGCCACATTTCTCGTTGGTTATTCTGATAAAATTCTTCGAATTATCGACAAAATATAATGTAAAATTTTCAGGTCTCACAAGTTTTTGAGTCAATTGCTATGGATTCAGTGCCTAGTAATATTTACGGCTGGAATATGCGAAGCTACAAATGTTATCTTTACCGTCTCAGTTTGTAACCGTTAATAATGCCAAGATGGTTGACCACCGCATCTGGAATCCTGCGATATATAATTCAAGTAGTCAGCCAAATGTTACCGTAAGAATTCTGGTATATTTTATAGTCAATGTGTATGCTCAATTCTGGTTCCTTGTCAAGGTTAAGCCACAGGCCGTACACTGTAGTCGTTACGTATTCAAATACCTCTGCTGGATCCGTCAGTTACCGATAGACGTTCAAGAAGTGATACGCCTTACGATCGAATATAATGCCTACCATTTCCACCCTGAAAACATAATATAGGCTATGATAATAGACCCATTAACAAACATTTCGAGGTGAAGGTTGTGTCAAAATACGATAAGCGAGGGATAGCGGAGGATTCTTACGGCCTTATTCATAAAAAATCATTAAATTACCTCTAAAGCATTCATCAGTTATTGAAAGCTTTAAGATTTGGCGAAGGTTTTATTAGAACCGTATTCATAATGAGTATTTTAACTAGGGAACACATAATTGACTGCCAACCCTGTCACAGTGCTTGTGATGTAAAAATAAGACGAACCATAACCGATAGATCGATTTAATTTTTTTTTTATTTAAATGCGTCAATGCATTTTTGCAAAATTTTAAACATTAATGAAAAAAATATTCAATAAACAGATCAATTAATATTTGCTATATTCATAAATTTCCAAGAAGTGTCAAAAAATCATATTGAATTGGATTTCAGTTTTGGGTAGTCGAATATAAAACCGGATAATAGGTTGTAGTTTCATTGTTTTGATTTTATATACATCACTATGTAAACAAAACTTAATTTTGGTTAAAAATTATAAAAATTGGAACGAAACTATTTGGTTGCTTAGCAAGATAATGTGACACTATAAACGCTGCAAATATACACAGAATAAGTCCACTTGTTTATATCGCATAAATATTTTTGAGTACGGCACGCGTGATTCTGATAAAATGGCCTTAAAGAAGGGTTAAACGTTCAACAAAAATGGCGACGTTAGAGAATTCTTAACGGAGGCATTTTTCGATTATGAATACAATTTTTGGGCTTTACCTTCTTAAGCCTTTAACAAACCTATGACAAATTTTTATGAATAAGGCCGTTAGACTTTGTGAATTTCACGAAATAACCAAAACACCTTTTGTATGCCCTTATATTGGAATCGTATGCTACTATCTACCATGTTCTTTGCAGCGGCGTAGTCCATCAGTCTTATTCTAATATCGGAAGTGGTATCATGTAGACTGTGATTGCCGATGGTTGGTCGAAAGACAATTTCCTTTCCAAATTTTTCATTAAAATCGTCTGGTATAATTTTAATTTCGTGGCAGGGCAGCATTCATATACTTCCTCCACACAACCATAAAATGATTCTTTGACCTCATCGCCTTTACCCTCTGTCTGTGCTTGTACACAAATTAAAGAGATGTTGAAATATTTCGCTCTTATGCAAATTGTGGCTATGCGTTCACTCACTAGGTTAATCCTTGAAACTAGATGTCGCAGTCTCTTAAATAAATAAATGGTTTCCCTTTAGATCCCATGTAGGGATTAGGGAGACCTTCTAACAACTAGTGACCTGTAAGCGTTCTAGTTTTACATTCACTAACTGGGACCTACATTTTTACACCATCTCTTGCCAACTATAAATCGCAGTTTATCCGTCTGGTGCAATCATTTCCTGTCCATCATATTTGTTGGATAGCTGTGCTGTAAGCTTTATATTTTTCGAGGACACCCGCCAGTTAGAAAGAGGCACACATCCTGTAAAGTATTCGCACACTCCAGGTACAAATCCTTAAATTTTGGTCCTTTTATCATTTGCGAGGGTCGTCAACGGTCAGGGGGGTTTGTTTGTTTATCATAATTCTTGTGTATTTTCATTGCATATATAACTGTGGCGGGAGGCAAACCCAGCCCACCGGGGTTTGCATTTTACCTATTGCCACGATGACCATGTATGGATCAGACGCTGACCAGAACGCAGTGAGTCGAAACTGGATTGTGATTTCTTCAGTTTGAGTCGCCGTTGGTCAGGGGTATTGGCTCATCCGCCTTCAACGGACAGAAGATTATGTCCACTAATTCGAAGAGTTTTAGTGACAGGGTCATCTAAAAAGCCTGAGACGTATCAGTGTTAGCATAATCAGTGACGCTGCTCACTTGGTCCACCTTCTCACTCTAGCTAGCTAACGGAGGTTTCCGATAATGCCATTGCCCAGGACATTCTGCCTGAAAGTAGTGAGCGGCTTGGACTGCCCAATTAAGGAGTAAGTTCTGGCCACTCCCAAGTGAAAGGCTATCAGGAACTTTCCACTTCCACGGACTGTCCCATGTCCAGCAGCTTCAATTAATCCATTCATTTCCGAATCTGTCATTTCTGGAAACTGATGTCTAAAAATTAAAATTTTGAGGCAATAAATAACTGGAGTTCCACCCAGGAATATTACAATCAGCTCCAAGGACTTCTTATAGTCGCATATTGGGAAGGATTCATCAAGCTTTTTATTTACAATGCTCAAAATGTATGTTGCTTTGTCGCCAATTATTTCAAAAATTCTTGAATGACTTACACCTGTTATTAAATTGTTTTGCTGGATGTGATTTTTACATTTTTTAAAATTGTGATATCAGGGTTTGTTGACGATTCGAGATTTGCCTCTGTAAATAATGCAGCCGAAACAATTTCCAAAATATGGTACGTGTCGCCAAAAAACAAAGTGTCCCGTCAAATACCTACTGAGTGAAACCGCCCTTAATTGGCCAGTATTGGACGATGTTGTGTCAAATACAAAAGTTTCTGTTTTAGACAAAATACCGTTTGCTCTAAAGCATCATCGAATACTGACGAGGTTTCCATTCCAGTCCCAGAAAGAATGTCAGGCATATTTATAATTTGCTCTAATTCTGGTGCTGTAGCTAGTATTGCAAGGCAATAGCCATTTTTCGTGTAACTGAAAGTATTTGTTTCGTATCCCAATGTACTGTTAAGGGCTGGTCATTTTCTGAAAACGTTTTCATTATTTTTTGGCTTGTTACTTCTCTTATGGCGGATCGTTGATTGTGTATTGAAAAGCGACTTAATGTGTAATCGGAAGACTTAAGCCCTACTGCATCTAATGCTACTGTTAATATATAACCAGCTTCTCTTTGGTCATTTTCATTTTGTCGAAAAGTTTTCAGAACACGAGAACAACAAACGCTTACTTCAATATTTTGTGGATATTCCTCAGTTTTAGAGAAATCAATAGCATCAACATTTCAAGCTGGTAATTTTTTTTGTTACTTTTAAAAGTGTTTAATATATTTAAACATAACTAAAATTGATGACGACTCCTCGCATTTTCTCTTTCGATTTTCTTGTTGTTTACTTCTCTATGGTGTTTATATTTATGTCTGCTCCCACCTACCTGCCCTCACGTCATTTAGATTTATGTGCAAGTAAACACGTGGCATAGCGCCCATATGTGAATTGTCAACCAAGTCTCCCAAACCACCCATCCACTCTTTTCTTTTTTGTTTTAATTTATCAATTTCTCTAGATTTACATTTAACAAAATATTTCCATTCTTCATATAATCCCATAAATTTTTTTTCAGCTTTAAGTATATCTTGCAAAGGAATGCTGTCTTGAGCATTCTCTAATCACCAAACGCACACTTTGCTCCAAATTTAAATTTACTGCTCTCATATTATGACGCAAAACATTAAGCCAATCACCCTTTGCAGGTAACTGGCTTCGTGTTAACTGAGGTTTAGGTTTCTATATTTCTTTTCTTAATGAAGGCATTTCAATATATAATGAAACCATACTGAAAATCGCTTAAAAAATTCACTAAAATTGCCTACGCTCTTCAAGTATCGACTGAAATATTCAATTATTTCGGAATAGCAAAATGAAGTGTACGAACACAATCGGAGCGATAACGTAGGCGTTGACTATTTTTATATGTATACCTATGGAAGAAGAACAAGAGTTGGTGCTTGACATCGCTTCTAAGTAAACGATAAAAATTAGAATTCTTTTTATTTCACTGGCAAGAAGAAGGCAGATTGTTGCCAGTTTAATGCAAAAATTGTTATGTGTTGAAAAACGTTTTTGTATTTTTCTGACAATGAAACCCAGTACATAAGTTTCAGTCGGGTAAACCGAGTTAATCATACCCTCACACTAAGCTGGTGCTTGACATCGCTTCTGGCGTAAACGACAATAATTAGAATTCTTTTTATTTCACTGGCAAGAAGAAGGCAGATTGTTGCCAGCTTAATGCAAAAATTGTTATGTGTTGAAAAACGTTTCTGTATTTTTCTGACAATAAAACCCAGTACATAAGTTTCAGTCGGGTAAGCCGACTTAATCATACCCTCACACTAAGTCATCTAGTGCATGGGAGTTCTGTTAAAAAACGCCCATACTCAAAAGTGACCATATTCAACAGCAGATAGCCATTGCGCTAAATATTATTGAATACCTAAATTAGTTACGTTCCTAAGTGATTTTGGGCAATTGTTTCGACCACCAACCAATTGCCGTCACAATACTTATATCCGAGGTACAAAAATCGGCATGGCAAGGTGTTGCCAAAATTTTAATCAGTACCAAATTTTATTAAGATTTGTTATGATTTATTGGAGATAACGAGTCGGCAAACCGGAAATACGCCCAATTTTTGTATGGGAGGTACAAACCGGGGCGTGGCGTAATAGTCAGTTATTAATTACACAGTAGCTTTTACAAATAATTGCGATTTTTATTAAGATCGGTTGTAGTTTACGAGAGTTATCGTGTCGATCAACCGGTCATACGCCCAATTTTTATATGGGAGGTACCAGAGTGGGTGTGGCAAACAGCTCATTATCTATCGGAGAGGTTTATTTGACTAAATATTGACTAGTACAAACTTTCATAAAGATTGGTTCAGTTTTGCAAAATCACTCTTGTTTTAATAGGTGATTGGCCTTTGATAACGTGAAGCCTTACACCTAATTTCATTACGGTCGGAAGTGTTTCGCAAGATTTATCGGAACACCCTGTTTTGTATGGGAGGTACCAGAGTGGGTGTGGCAAACAGCTCATTATCTATCGGAGAGGTTTATTTGACTAAATATTGACTAGTACAAACTTTCATAAAGATTGGTTCAGTTTTGGCAAAATCACTCTTGTTTTAATAGGTGATTGGCCTTTGATAACGTGAAGCCTTACACCTAATTTCATTACGGTCGGAAGTGTTTCACAAGATTTATCGGAACACCCTGTTTTGTATGGGAGGTACCAGCATGGGAGTGACAATCTCGCCCATTTCCTTCAGTTAAGTAGGCATTTACAGAATATTAACCGGAATGGGAGTTGAAGCTAATCACATCTACCAGAACAAAGGTTTGACAGAAATATGAATTTGTGCTAAATGTGTCGATTTGTATGGGAGGTACCAGAAGGGACGTAGTCACAACGACCATTTTCAATCCTAAACTCAACATTGGCAAATAATAGTCACTGACAAAATTTCATTGTGATCTGTAAAGGTTTACGGCAGTTATCGTGTCGACCAGCCTGCCAGCCAGCCAGACAGAGAGACAGACAGACATGGCTCCATTGCTTTAAAATGTCGTAACATTTTTAACAATTTCTTATGAGTTTAACGAGTTATGAGTCTAATAACTGACCTTTGGTTACTTTTTTTTCGAATTGTTTTTTCGAATTGTTAAAAAAATTTAAAAATCAATACAAAAACTCTTTAATGTGATAGAAAACTATGTATTTTACCACTTTTTACTAACACTATATTTTGAGTGTAAAACCTACAATTTTATATTTTAGTTAAAAAAAAATCACCTCTGATTTTCAACTTTAATTTTTTTTTTCAATATAACAAATTTATAAACTTAGTTTAAATTATAAGAAGTTTTCATATGAAATGTGATAACTGCTGGGGTTGACTTTTGATCTCGTTGTGCTTCATGGTAATATTGTCCGATTTCGCTCAAATGTTCGCCATATCTTTGGAAATCGACAAAGTAAAGAATGTTGTCACCCTAATGTATACATATGTAAAGGGTGGTCCAACCAAAACGCACGATGTGAATTGTAAATAAAACAAAAAGCTTTCAGAGAATTATCGTAATATTTTTTGTTATGATAGAAGGATCTATGACAATTAAAGCTCCTGTAGGAAGAAGGTGCTAACTCACTGTTTTCAAAAACAATATTTTCCTTCTTTCAATGTTTCCATGGTATCTTATTTTAAAAAAAAAATTAAAAAAAAAAAATTTTATCTTAAATTTTAATAATTTAAATAACAGATGTTGACATTTTCCTTATCGTTAAACAAAATCAGATACCAGGAAACATTAGCAGAAGGAAAATATTGTTTTTGAAAAAAAAAAGTGAGTTAAGGTCTTCAATTATGTGTGAAACAAAATATCGGCCAAATGCTCGCCACGGCTTCAGTGGCGTACATCCATCCGATTGGCCATATTTTCAACGACTCTGAGGCATAATTAGGTTCAATGTCGTTAATGTGCCGAATTATCTCCTCCTTTAGGTCTTGAATTGTTCTTGGCTTAGTGACGTGCAGTTTTTCTTTTAAATATCGCCAAAGAAAGAAGTCCTGTGGTGTCAAATTGCATGATGGTGGGGGTCAATTAACATCGCCACGACGTAAGATAACACGGCCATTGAATTTCTCTCGCAAATGAGGCATTGTTTCGTTGGCTATGTGACAAGTGGCACCATCCTATTGGAACCACATATCGTCCAGGTCTATATCCTCAATTTCTGGCCTCAAGAATTCTGTTATCATGCTGCTCAATTGTGTACCTCTCCATGGATGATTTTGTCAAACACTGAAACAAAGAAATGTAAAATTAAGTTAGGCAGAAAACTTGACGTTAAGGTGTGAGTTACAATTAACATCGTGCATTAGGTTGTACCGCCCTTTATTTATAATACATAAATTTTAATATCAATCCGTACCTAATTGTTAAATGAATTCAAGACGTGGTATTCATGAATTATTGGAGTTTTTGTAAAATCTGAGACTCATTTTCCATCATTTGATTATTCTATACTTTTTAGCTAAGTTGTAAGACTTTACCTGTTCAAATATTTAACAGTTCAATTTCTAAACAAACACTAATGACTCTTAACAGAAAATGATGTTAATACAAGTAACAGGATTGACAATTTAACATTATGTCATTGAACATGTTTAAGTTAAAGTCTTTACATCCCATTAGCATACGACTTGTATTTTACTAACATATCGTTCACAGCATTATAATGTTAAATACTATTAAATAACAGAAAAACTCTCTTAAAACATAGCAACATATTAAGGGAATCGTTTAAGAACATATCTCTTTTTTAACTTGCAACTGTTAAATATGTTTTGATACCATTACAGTAAAATGTACACAAGCAGATATAGATTCTGTTCTACTTATGTTATGTTAACTGTCGCTATTTGTAACTGTTCAAAATGTTTATGACAACATTTCCGAAAAAATGTATAGAAACAGTTACAGATTCTGTTCTACTTATTTTATGATAACTACAGTAATTTTTTACTTAACTTATAAAATGATTTTTTATGTTAATAGTGGTGTAAGGAATAACATAACATTTATGTACCATTACTGTTAAGCACTAATAACAAGCCCATACAGCAAAAATGACGCCAAAATATATTGGAATTTACTTTAATAAAATTGAGATTTATTGCAATATCATTTTATTCATGTTTTATGATTTGAAACGAGAGTTTTATAAATATTAAAAAATTACTGATGAATGTTATGCTTGTCCTTGCACATAACTTAAGTAAATTTTGCAAGCTTAATACTTTTGCTATGCCCCCCCCCCCCCATTTATAATTACTCTTGAGAACATAGGACTTCTTCACGAATGTCACAATTTATTCTATCCTGACACAATATTTTAAATTCTGCAAATAATGTTCCAGCTTTCCTTAGTTCGCTCATAATTTACAACCTTTCTTGTAATGCTATTGCTTGATTTACGTAGGATGTGGTCTATCCAATTCCATTTCCTCCTTACGATTTTTCGAGCAATGGATTCTTTAATCGTCAATCTGTGTAGCTCCTCGGTTGATAGTTTGTTTGTCAAAAAATTTATACATAGTATTCGCAAACATTTGGTTACGTAGGGTGGTATTCTACGTTATATCTCCGTTCAACAACAGCAACAGACACATGTACATACATACATTATTATGTTAATACATACGCTATAGACACAATTTCGTTTGCCTCACCCCTGCCACACCACTCTTTCATTACTTTTTTGCTCGCTCATTTTTGTTTAACACGGCATTATTCTCTTTCGCAGTCGCAGAAAATCTGGTTTTAGCAGCAGCATAAAATCTGGGTTTAGCAGCAGCATAAAATCTGACTTTGATAGACTTAGTCCCTATACGCCGCTATAGATGTTAACACATCAAAAATATAGGCATCAGTTGATATTGACAATAACAAATAAAAGAACCAATACATTACAATCAATACATACCGCCAAATGGCACGTTTTTTTATAAAGACAACTAATTTAATATAGATGGGTGAATTTATTTTACATTGAACCCCAAAATAACATACGTTTTTTACACATTTTATGTGAATATTGTTTTTATTTGCAGTATTATAAATAATAGCAATCTTAAAATCGGTTGATCTACTGAAATATAGGTAAATTTTTTAATCTTTTCATTCTGAGCATTTCACTCAAGTAACTTTTTCTGATCTATAATTGTTTATTTTAGATTGGCAACTCTATAAAGCGCATATCTCAGTGACAGCTTTCGTAAACAAACGAAACCGCGAAGCGATATATAAACTACAATTTTTTTTGACTTTGTCGTTCGCGTTGGCTTCTGCGTTTACGATCACTTTCGGGACTTTTAGAATACTACCCGAAGACTTGCAGGTTTTACGTAATGCTGTTCGTCATTAGACATGTCTCGCACCTATTCGGAAGTGTGGACTTTACACAACAATTGGATATTATAACTTTCGTGTTCCTTGAAATTTGTGTTGACTGCCAAGTTTTATTTAATAGTCCGAACACTGACCTAGGGTTTTTGAGTCTATTTATATTTGTGTATTTGTATTTATTATGTCTATCCAGCACAAGAGTAAATCGTATAATTACAGTACAGTAATTGTAAATGTAAACATAGTTTATTTACCAAAATAAAATAAATGAATATATAACTTAATATATACTATAATATAAGCCAAAATATTGTAGCACAATTATATATTATACATGACTTGTAAGCTTGTGGTATGAATTTCTTATACGTTAACCAAAAACTAACAAAAATCGGTCATAAAAATTCAAATTCAAACAAACGTAAAAAAATCATCAAAAATGCTATACCACGGAAAAATACAACTCTGTGATATAACGGGTTTTTTAAAAAGTTTTTTTAAATAAAACAAAACCAGTTTTAGATACCAATCAAATTCTTTATTCCTGTGAAAGTACGTTCGATACCATTATGTATGGAACTCGATTTCTTTTCCATGGCCACCACGGGCAAGCTTGCAAAAGTCCAGACGCTGTACCCAATTTTCGACGGTTTTCAAGCATAAATCGGCCGATACTGCTGCAGTTTCACGTTCGATATTCGTACGAAGTTCATCAATCGTCGCTGGCTTGTTGGCATAGACCATAGACTTGACGTAGCCCCACAGGAAATAGTCTAACGGCCTCAAATCGCACGACCGAGGCGGCCAATCGACTGGGCCATTTCGTGAGATAACACGTTCACCAAACTTGGTTTCCAATAAATAGATTGTAGCATGCGCTGTGTGTTAATATTCTGTAAATGCGCCGTCCTGTTGGAACCACATGTCCTCAAAGTCCATATTATCCAATTGTGGTCAAAAATATTCGGGTGTCACAGTAATGTGCCGGTCTTGATCATTACGGAAGAAGTACGGCCCAATGACGCCGCCGGCCCATAAACCGCACCAAACCATACTTTTTTCGGGATGCAATGATGGCTCATGGATTACGTGTGGATTGCTGTCTGACCAATAACGCATATTTTGCTTATTGACGAAAGTTGAGGCCACTGACTCCAAATTTTGGTAGTAAATTTTAATAATATCGCATATCTCGCATATCTTTCCATGATGAAATGGCAAACCTTACTGAAGAGAAATGTCAAAAGAGCGGGAAAAAAATATGGCGTCGGTTGCTGTCTTACAAAACACTTACACATCAAAGCACTGCAACAATGCGAGAACGCATGAGGAGAAGAAGAATATGGTGGAAAAATTCTGTCTGTTCTTGTTGTTGGAATTATAGGCGTTTCAGTGATGTTGATACTTAAGGATCTTCGATCGATACTAATTCGCACATGTGAATTGAGTTTGATGATTAAACCGATGGTATCAATTCAGGCACAGTTGTTAGGCATCTGATGATGAACTTGTCACGGAGTTCGAAACTATTCATGCCAGTGAGTGTTCTGAACTGAATTGTCTATTATTCTTAACTGAATTGTCTATTATTCTTAACTGAATTGTCTATTATTTACAACAAAACCCAACCATTTTTCAATTAGGAAAATGTTCATGACTTGTAAGCTTGTAGTATGAATTTATCATACATTAACCAAAAACTATTATACATATATATATTTATGTCTATTAAGTGAGAAACATTGCCATATTCCTTAAGATACCTCAATATAGGCTCAGAAGAAGGATAATTATTTCTATGAACAGATATATTAAAAAATTCATTATTTCTAAAACAACGTAAGGGAGTATTAATATTTATGCAGCTACAATCTACAAAACCACAAATTAGCTGGTATCAAAACAATACAGAACACTTGGATCTGCGATTAAATAGCATTTCCAAGTGAATTTATCTACATCTGCACCTAAGATGGAATTGGACTATGGAAATTTACTTCAAACAACGCAAATTTAATAAATTTCCTTTGCAATGACTCAATACGATTATTATATCGCCATTATTTTAAGCGTACAAATTTACCTTGTTAGGATATATTTAAAACATTTTAAATCGGCGAAACCTCAAGAAAAACATTTTTTTTGAAAAAATCTGCCATCGCTATCGTTTTTAGCGTACAATTTCACGTTGTAAAAGTAATATTTAAAAAAATCAATGAGTTTTCGAACTCACGGGAGATGTGTTAACACCTTTTTGTTACACGGTACATGTTCGATTTCCATGAACACTAGAGTGTCCATATAGCAAAAAAATTTTATTTTTGAGGCTCCCCGCGCATTTTGCAATAGATTGTGCATAACAAATAATATCCATGCAAAAATTTGTTCCATCGCATGCAAACCTTTAGGCGACCGGTCATAACGCCCTCCCCTAGCGCGGTCATAATGCCCAAATTTTATTATGCACTTATGGGCAAATTTGAATGTTTTTGGAAAAAAGTGTTGTTACTGTGCGAAAAGAAACGGTACAATAGTTTCTTAAGACTGAGAAGTAGAATTGTTTGATGATAGATGTAATTGTAACATTCATTCAGTTGTTTATGAACCAGTGAGAATAATGGGTGACAATGTGGAATTTCAATTTGTTGGAGGTGCTCGTGGAAATTGTGAATTGGTGTATAATGCAAACAACAAACAACTTCATAAAGTGAAATCTAAATATATAAATAAAGAAAAAGTTTGTATACAGAGATACATTTGTTACCAAGAAAATTGTAAGGCATCTATACAAATTATTAACAAACTGCAGATCATTAGAGTGTGTGTGAAATTCTAAGAAGAATCACACGCTCTATTTTGCGATTCCCTTCATCAGTTCACTTATTGTTGTACTAATTAATACTAACATTTAAAAAGTCAATGGGAAATGCAATTTGGAAATGGAAGAAATTATAATTTCTTCCATTTCCAAATTGCATTTCCCATTCACTTTGGAATAGTAATGACAATGTTTGTGTATTTAGGGTTTCCCTTTCCCATTTGTAATCATGTCCAATAAATCTCAAAAGGCATATGAACACCTTTTATAGTTTATTAATGTCAAAATTTTTCAACTTAAGCCTACGACTTTACTAGCGACTTCGAAAAAGCGCTTCGAAATGCTATTTTAAAAGTTTTTCCAAAAGTGCACCTGAAGGGATACTGGTTTTATTACTGCCAAGCACTGAGACGTAAGGCGAATATTCAAAATGATATTAGATTTACTAATCCTTAAGGCGGACAAAATAATTAACGGGTTTGACATATGTCAGCAGGATGCTTATAGGTCTTGTACCATATTTACAAAATTTCAATAATAAATATTGAATTACTAACCATTGTTAATATTGAATTACTACTCCTTATAATTTAAAAAGAAACAAAAAAAGGGTCATAACGCACCGCTCTGAGGGCGGTCATAAGGCCTAAAACCAAATTGGGCGTTATGAGCGCCCTCAGAGCGGTCATAAGGTCCAACAAAAATTTGGGCGTTGTGACCGTTGGGCGTTATGACCGGTCGCCCGACCTTTAGCCCTAAAAATGGAGTAAAATTACTTCAAAGCTTATATGAGCTATAACTCGTCAACCTGAAGACTGTCACAAGAATGTAAGATAAATATTTTTAATAGAAATACACAGAGAAACATTTTTCTCCCTGAAATTTTTGCCCTTTCTGATATTTTCAGAGGCCGAAATTCAAATAAATGGCGAAAAATTTTTTCAAAAGGCTCTCGTAAATTTATCGGTGAATGTATTTAAGTTTAATTATTGCCAAAATGTAAAGTATATTGAAAAAAAAAATAAGCTTCAAAAACATGTCGTTTATTCCATGACAGAATTATCGAAATATAAATTTAGAAAATCAGCTTTATTAAATATTCTGCATAAGTGTACATTGTAAAATATTATATTCGAATTACCTCTATTAACTTCATTAGGTAATCCATTGGGCTGTTTTCGGGATTAAAGAATCTCTTATTTTAGGCTTTTTTACATTTTAAAACGAACACGAAAAAATATACCTTACATATTAAAAAAAAAATATAATAACATAGTATAATAACAATGTTCTTATAATAATAACAAAATATTGTGAAAAAGCTTTTAGTTTTGATGTAGAATACGTCTTACCTTACGGTATGAGGAGTCATGTCAGGTTTTTATTGTTGTAATCTTTATTTCATTGAATTTGAGGAAACGGCTAGATGAATTTTTTTAAAATTTTTTTTGTAGGTAAATGAAGATGTTATCTTTCGTTTGATATACATTTCATATTGGTTGATATATTTCTAGTATTTTAATTTCTCAAATGAAAATTGTTTAAACACATACAGTCAAACATATGTGTGGTGTTTGGTTGAGTGTTTTTGGTTGCTCAACATTGCTTAGGAACATGTATCTAGTAAAAAGTGAAACGAACACTAAGCTAACGTAATAAAGCTTTTTTGCGAAAACTTCAATAAAGCTGTTGTAACATAAATTTTGAATTGTAAAGCGTAAAGCTTTCACACAACGCTCGAATGCTAATGCGAAGACTCGATAAGGTAAACTTTTTTAATATTATGGCGGCCCTCTCAACATTCGCAGAACTTATTTCAATAAAAATATTAATTAAAATACATAAATTAAATTAAGTTTAAAAAAATTGAACATAATATTTTTTTTTTAAACGGACTTGAATCAAATGCCGTTGGTAAATATAAAAATTACAGCAGACAGTTGTCCTTCGGCCACGGACTGTCCCTGCAGGCTGTGTCAGAGACACGGCCATTAAGTTTAACGTAGAATACGCCATCCGATAAGACAGAAAACATATATAACAATAAATGATAAATAATATAAGCAAATGAATTTATTGTTATATATGTTTTCTGTCTTATCGGATGGCGTATTCTACGTTAAACTTAATGGCCGTGTATCTGACACAGCCTGCAGGGACAGTCCGTGGCCGAAGGCCTCGGACAAATGTCTGCAGTAATTTTTTTTAATAATGTTACTGAACGTGGAGTTGCATTAACAACGCGATTCAAAGCTGTTTTAACCCACGAATGAAAGCAGAAACAATTTGTATTACATACAATAGAATAATAATGTAAAAATCTTCCCTCAAAATATTTTTACAAAAAAAAACTTGTTGCATACTTTGATAATAACTTTCCAAACGAAGATATTAATATTTTTTTTAAATTTAAAAATGTATTAAAATTACATTATTAATGACTATTATAATTTAGAATATAAAATGTCCATACACTTAATTAGAAAATTTAATATTTATATACATACTCTAAATATTCTAGTGTCGGTTTAAATGAGATATGATAATTATTAATTTAATTGTATTCGACTAACTTATGTAGCGAAAAATACGAATAAGCATTTAATCGATTAAAATAATAACAAAAAATAAATACTTTTCTACACACAGCAGATGTGTGGCAAGTGAAATAGCTTGGAATTTAAATATGGATTGCGGTAATTCTATCATGGAATAAACTATATGGTTTCCAAATGCTTTTTTTTAAACTACATACCGCACCCTAAATACAAAAGTGTCACAACTCAAAATTGACAAATTTGCAGAAGAGGCAAAACACTGAGTTGGAAAGTTAAAAAATATATGAAATGTCCCAAACATCGACATATTAATACTGGATTTGTTTGACGAAAGTGAATAGAAACTGACGCCAAATTTTCATAGCAGATAGAAATGGTCCTCGGTGATTGTTTTTAAGAAAAAAATTAAAATTTCGAAATTTTGAGTTGTGACGCTTTTGTATTTAGGGTGCGATATAACACTTTACATTATGGCGATAATCAAAATTAAATAGATTTATAGATTGTAACGAAAACTGCTGTCAGAATGTCTTTCCGGCCTTGCTCAGGGAAATTGGGAGGGTAAATTAAAGACAGCCTGTTACACAATTACAAAGAGGGATAGAGAAGTAAAAAAGAATAAAGAGAAGAGAACAGATAGACGGATCTAAGAGAATTCAAATTGCTGCTGTGATGCTAAACTTGCCTAATCAATCCATGTTTCGTCAACAAATACACCTACATAGTTAATGATACATTTTAAATTCTATACCATTTATTTTCGTATGTAAGAAATTATTAAACATGTTATTTATTATTTGTGGCCGTCGGTGGTGCAATGGCTAGTGTGCGCGGCTCTTGTACATGAGAACGTGGGTTCGATCCCTGCTCAGACCACCTTACATTTCTTTCGGCGGCGGTCACCTCGCATAGTGACGGCGACACTAACGAGTATATAGCCATGAAAATGCTTCTCAAAATACCGTTCGGAACCGGTGTTAAACTGTAGGTCCCAATCAGTGAGTATAAAACTAGAAAGCGCACATCTCACTGATTGTGAGAAGCTCTCCCCAATCCCTTCATGGGATGTTAAGGGACACCATTTTTTTTTTTTTTTTTATTTAGAACTATTAAAGTGTAGTGCAATTAATATAAAATCTTTTACGATAAAATCTTAGGTTTTAACTAAGTCGGTATATCGGTATTTAAATAGTTTAAACAAATAATTTACTTACGTAATTCCTTGTTGCCATAAAGCGATCGCTGCATCGTAGACAGGAACATTATAAGTAGTACATCGTAGTGGTAATAATGTAGGAAGATAATAAAGGATAGTAAATGATATAAATTATGACCAAAACAAAATATGTATGTACATATAAACAACTTAAGTAGTGTTACAGACATAGTTAAAAAAAAAATGAGGACACCCACTTAACAGACTTTGAGCACCCCAAGTTGGTTTAAGATAATAGTTACTCCTTATTTAATAACTCCTTTTTCTTGTTTTAAAGTTGTGATCTTTTGTCAGCGTTTGCTTCAAGTAGAATTGGTGAATGTTCCAGATGAAAATTACGGTTTAACAACTTGGAAGAAATTTGATTCGTAGCGCATTGGTCAAAAGAACGGTGATGAGAACTTATTGGCTTCCCTCAAGTTAGGTCCAGTTTTTCCAAAATAATGAGTATTTTGGCACCTTGATACCCAATTCACTTAAACAGTAAAATCCAGGTTTTATTGTGACAACGGAGTTTCGATTTCTTGATTTTTCTCTATCCAAAGTAAGTCCAGTTTGGTTTTCCACAATGGTAGCAGAATTTGTCTTCAGAATTTGGTACGAATTTAATTTTTGTATTTCAGATTAACTTTTTCCTCTCTCGGTATTGTTATCTATCCAAATTCTATTATTCAATTCCCCATGGCAAGGGTTCCAATTTTATTTTTCGAATCCATTAAATTTATATATTTTCAAAAATTTTCTACTCAAATTTCATGTGAGTCTCTTCTGCTCCCAAAAAAAAAACAAGTTTTCGATTTCCCCAAGGTAGAATTGAGCAAAGTGCTCCACAAGATAAATTTGAAAAAAATCGTTTAAAAAAATGTTCGCCACAAATTTGAACTTTGACCTCTGAAAACAAAATGAAAGGTTATAAGAATGGTCACCATTTTTTAAGAGTAAAATTTCAACCTATATATTTGTAATAAAAATGTGACAGTCTTCTGGTTTACGAGGACGGATGGTACACATTTTTGGACGGATATTATTTTTTGGGCCCCATCTATTAGAAAATGCGCGGGGAGCTGAAAAATAATACTTTTCCATTTTTCTATGTATTTCATGGGCACTCTAATGAACACATTAGTAAATGTTACATTGGAAAATAAAAAAGGAATAATTTCTGTTCTTTTGCTATTGGACTTTCTTTTTTCTTACATCTGCTCCAACATTAGATGTTATATTGTTAAAATAAATAAAGCAATATTTAGCTCACTGAAATAATTGTCTTTGTTTTGTCATAACTATTGCATACTATCATGGTAGAAGCACTAGCCCAGCAGATTTTAACTTTTTTCTGGAGTGAGTTTTTCTCTTATGTGAAAGTTTGTATACAACCACCGTTGGCCTACAATTGCTGTTTTTGAAATACTTTCGTCGTAAAAATCATATAGAAACGTTTTAATTTTCATACTTTTAAATTATACTTTTAAATTATCAAATAAACCCATAGACTAATTCGTATATGTATATAAGTATAGACTTAACATTTCTGTCAGCAAATTTGTGATATTCGGTCTGGTGTGATATGAATGTTGTATGTTGAAAAGAATAGCTTCAATAATACCAGGTAGAGGCAATAGTTCAAAACAACCAAAAAAAAAAACAACAACCGTATTGCGCTTTGTGTGTTAAAATTATTATGTTATATACAACACAAATGTGTGATATCAATAACAGCCAATAAAAAACTGTAAAACACATTTAAATTTCATAGTTTTTCACCAAAATTAAAGTCAGAAGTTCTTGTAATTCCACCTAGTGTAAGTCACTTTTCGTCAAACATCTCTCTATCACACCGACCGCACCACGAAGAGTGTGAAAGGAAACGTCAGATAAGTCAAATTTGCTCTCTTTAATGAATTATCCTATGAATAAAACACACGCATTTTGTAAATGACACTTTTCCAATTTTGTATACATTTTCATCATTTTTCAATCAGCTGAGTTGACACAATACTGGCACTGAGCAAAAACAAAATGCCTGTTGTTTTTGGCTTATTGTATTTGTTGTCGTGATGCATCTCCCATTATATTTCAACCTTGAATAGTATAGAGAACTTATGGCACTCTTTTTCCGCTCTCATATAGAGAGTTTGAGTCAAGGAGCATAAACGAGTAGTATTCTCTTTATAGAATATTTCAATATAAATGCACCATTTCAACAATGTTATTATATAAAACATCACAAAAAGCAGAAATGTTTCAAAAGCCATCAATGTTTCTCTTCTGTACTATACTATTGAATAGTCTTTAGCGACGACGTCCTGCTTGTTTGTTCACTGCCGCTACATCAGTACCATCATACTTATTTTCAGGCAGAGACTATTGTTGTACAACAACCACGTATGTGATGCTACCGCTGAGTATTGTTTGTATGTGTTTACTTTGTTAGATTGCCCTACCCGTGCTTATAAATGTTACCACATCAAAGATTAAATCAGCTGATTTTTTGTTTAATACCTACTAAACAAATCTTAAAACTAAAAGTTGAGAAAAAGTCAAAAAATTTAAATTTGCGCCTCGATATGTCTTAGTGGAATTTTTGTCCTCATGCTAACAGCTATCGACAAATCGATAGCGCAATATCGACAAGTTACAAATCCGTTCAAATCGGTCCACTCTAGTGTACACAGCCTGATTAAGTTTTATTAGATTTGATGGTCCCACCTCGTATCGTAAGGCGACCCATATTACCGTAGGTTTAATCGTGCCAAAGGCTTTTATGAAATCAACAAATACTACACGCTGAAAAGTCTGTATTTTTTGTTGTTGTTTGGATGCAAATATAACATGTGTTTGGAGCTTGAAGCAAGTATAGTATTCTTGTGTCCAAACACAACGTTTTTACTAAAAGACACTGAAGGATTATTAGTTTGTAATTTATGTGTTTTGGTCAAGTATAGCTGTATTTGGGGTACAAATATAACTGTGTTTGTTACACTATTTACTGTGTATTGAGAGCAAGAGAATATAAGAGGTAAATACATTAGGTAGAGGTAGACTTATTACTATTAAATTGAGGTAGATTATTCACAGTCAAAGTTGTTTTTTTTTGGCATTACTTTTCATTCAGTAATTCATAAAAATTTGTCGATTAAGTAAGAATTCTGTGGAAAAAAATTATATTACACCCTAAATAATGTATCCAATTTGATGTTTAGTATTTGTGTTTTGGTGTTTGCTAATCAATATTGTATGTTGCAGGCACACTGATTAAAATTATATAATTTTTATCATTGTGCACAATGATTAAAATTATATATAATTATAAAAATATATATCCTTGTGATCTAAATATATCTGTGTTTATAATACAAACACAGCTGTGTTTGTTACACTGTTTTAAAACTGTGAAGTTAAACGTTCTTATATGAGAAAGTCCGTTTATCACAATTGTGTGAATATGTTGCTAGAAATTGGCAGCAGACCAAATACAGATCCCATTAGATTTATAGCGGCCTCGGAATTAATAGACGCTGCCTAATAGACGAAAAATCAATACTACATCCAACCCGTCCGTCCCCTCAGGACTGACCAAACGTACACCCAGAGAACTAATTGATTGAAAAGAGGTTGTAACAACCGGGAATGCGGCAATTACCACCGATTTGGGGTTGTTGCAACCGAATTGAGGTTCTCACGACCGAATTTAGTCCTCACAACTGAAATTCAGTTGCAGCAACCTCGTTTCTTAATTGATTCCGTTGTGATAACCGAATCTTGAATCATATTCTCTCTGTCAACCAATTTTTCCAAAATATCGGTTGGTACAACCGAATTTGGAAATAACTCGGATACAACAACAGAAATTGCTACCAAATTCGGTTGGAGTAACCGAAGGTGGCATCAATTCAGGGGCAACAACCGAATTTGTAATTAATTCGGTTGTCACAATCGAATTTGGCATCAATTCGGATATCACAACCGAATTTGGTATCAATTCCGTCGCAATAACCGACTTAACGTTCAAGTCGGTTGCAACGACCGAAATCGGCGTCAATTCGGTTGCTGTAACCGAATTTCTCATGAATTCTATAGGTACGGAATTTTATTTTCAACTTGAGGTTTAAATTTATAACAACAAATATTAGATTAAAAGTGATTTTGTGGGTATTAACAGAGGTAAGTTAACATAATGTAATTATGGTTTTTTGTATTAAAGTCTTATTTTGCAGAAAATGTCCAAGAAGATGTCAACAGTTTTGGAACTTTTCAAGGTTGGTCGTTAGATATATGCTGCAATCATCTATGAGTGAAACGGTTTAGGACCTACATCAAAGATACAACACGCCACAATTGGGGCGGGTACCCATGATGGCCGGGACATCCAAAAAGGTCGGAAGGGACACATGTGTTACCCTAAAGATTATTCCATTTTTTAATTCTCATTTCACAAAATTCATTTGCGACACTATCGACCTCTAATGAGGTTCTGGCAACCTCCAATGAGGTTGTGTCAACCTCCAATGAGGTTGTGTCAAGCTCCAATGAGGTTATGACAACCTCGAATGAGGCTGTGTCATCCTCTAATGAGGTTCTGGCAACCTCCAATGAGGTTGTGACAACCTCTAAATTCGGTTACGGCTAATTCGGCTGTCTCAACCGAATTTTTCTGTGAGTGTATTGTGTTGGAAAGGAAGTAACTTTTGTTGTCTCATATTCTTATTTCTGAAATGTGTTTGATCAGCTGACTAGGCTGTTTCTGATACCGTCACATAGCTGAGATTTTAGGCTTAAATCTCTGATATGTCACATTATTTTCAGTGGTCAGTTTTCATTTAAATTGTGTTTTGAATATGAATGACCAAAATGGGCAATTTCAGCATATTTTGATCTTAAATTTCCGAAACGGAAAAAATCCCGCGGAAGCATTCCGCGATACTTGTGACGTGTATTGTTTTGATACTTTGACAGAAGCACATGGCAAATGTGCTTCAAAAATTTCGTTCTGGAAATTTCACGATCAAAATGAGTGAATATAATGGCAGTGAATATACAACAACGAAAAAGAAAACAAAACAACCCCTATTTGTTGACGCCCCCCGCAAACATTGTAAGTGCAAGTATCTAATTGGCACATGTCCTCGAAAGTTATAAGGCTGACATTACCGCTGTCCAAGAAATGCGATGGACAGGACATGGCTGCACAAGAAAACGAAACTGCGAAACTGTTGCCATAAGAAAAAACAAGAATTTGGTTGCGGATTTTGGTTGAGAAAAGAGTGCAACGTCTAGTATCAAGGTTCAATCCTGTGAGTGAACGTATAACCACAATCTGCATAAAAACGAAATATTTTTATATTTCCCTAATTTGTGTGCATGCCCCGACGGAAGGGTAAGATGATGATGCCAAAGACATATTCTATAAGCGCCTAGAGGAAACGTATTTATTACTGCTGCACTGTCCATGACATTAAGTTTGTACTAGGAGATTTTAATGCTAAAGTAGGTAGGGAGAATGTGTTTCATCCTACTATTGGAAATCTAATTCTACATGCTGACAGTTCGACAACGGTATGAGACTGACTGACTTTACTGCGGCACAAAACATGGTCATTAGTGGTACAAGATTCCTCTGATCAAAGAACGAAGAACCAAATTGACCACGTGGTAATTGATGAAAGGCACTCATCCAGTGTAGTGGACGTACGATTGACCAGAGGAGCTAACATCAATTCTGATCACTATCTGGTAGCAGCAGAGGTTCGCACAAGATTAAGTAGAGCGAAAATCGTACGAAACCAGACGCAAAGGAAGCTGGACATCGGAAAGCTGCAATCACCAGAGGTAGCCTCAGCCTACTCAAGAAAGCTCCCGCAACTTTTGGCACAGAACCCACACCCTTCCGCTGACGATCCTGAAGCGCAGTGAAAACCCATTTCTAAAAAATTGCCGCAACAACCGTACTTATTTTTGAAAAACCACGCCGCAACAAACCAATGTACCATGAAGAGTGTCGCACTGAAAACGATGAAAAGAACGCTGCACGTATGGCAATGCTTCAGTCAATATCAACATACAGACGGAAGAACGAAGCTGGAAAATTCTACCAAAAAGTCACGATGCCGATTGCCCACCTCCTAACCAAGAAGAGGTCAGCACAGCTATTGCCCGGCTTAGGAACAACAAAGCCGCAGGAACCGATGGATTTCTGGTGGAGCTGTGCTTGCATCAGCTCATTGGCACAATTTGGTTAGATAAATGCATGCCCGGCGATTGGAGTCAAAGTGTACTATGTGTCATATTTAAGAAGGTGACCCAAGTCTCTGTGCCAACAACCGTGGAATATGCCTTTTATCCATTGCATATAAGGTTCTATCAAGCATAATATGCGAAAGACTAAAACCGATTATCGCTGACCTGATAGAACCTTACCAGTGTGGCTTTAGGCCTCGACAATCGGCAACCGACCAGATTTTCACGCTACTCCAAATCCGGGAGAAGAGCCACGAAAAACAAATCGACACCTATCAACTATTTATCGATTATAAGGCGGCCTTCGATAGCCCGATACGGGGGAAACTCTACGAAGCAATGTCTGAGATTGGTATTCCTGCAAAACTCATACGCCTTTGCAGGATGACCTTGGCAAACATTAAATCCGCAGGAAAGTTGGTAAGGATCTTACCGAACCTTTTGAAACCAAGGGACGCCTCAGGCAAGGCGACAACCTATCGTGCGATATTTTTAACATCTTAATGGAGATCATTATAAGAAAAGCTGCAGTCAACAAGAATAAAACCATCAGCAGCAAAAGTCACATGCTGCTCGCGTATGCTGATGATACAGATATAACTGGGCGCACAATTATAGCAGTTACTGCGGTGTTTTTGAGAATTGGGATGGCGTCAGGAAAACTGGGTCTGAAAGTAAATGAGGACAAGACGAAATTAATGGTTTCAACGAGCAGGACCTCCCCAAGATTAGGCCAAGCATGAACGTTGATAACTGTTATAATTTCGAGGTAGTGGACGAATTTATATACCCCGGATCCGCCTTAAACAAAAACAACAACGTCAGCCTTGAGATCAAGCGGAGAATTGTGCTTGCGAATAGATGTTGTTTTGGGATAAGCAAGCCCTTTAGACATAAACCCCTCTCTCGAATGACGAAACTTCAGTTATACCAGACTCTCATACAACCTGTCTTGATTTATGGCGCAGAATCCTGGGTCTCATCGCAAGCAGATGCAACATCTGTGGGAGTCTTCGAAAGCAAAATTCCCCAGAAGATTTATGGCCTATAGTGCACAACGACGAGTATTGGCGACGCATGAACCATGAGCTGTGTGAGCCTCTTCCCGACTTTGATATAGTTAAGCGGATCAAAATAACGCGATTGCGCTGGCTAGGCCATGTCAGTAGAATGGATTAAAGACGAACGAACGAATTTTCGAAACTAAAGTCGAAGGAAGACGAGAAACAGGAAGACCAAGACTCCGCTGGAGGGATCAGGTTGACGTATCCCTTCGTACACTTCGTATTACCAACTGAAGAGATAAAGCGAAAGATCGAATTGGTTGGCGAAATATGTTATTTTCGTTTTGTAGGGTTTCTAACCGCACGGAGTTATTCGACATCGTATAAGTAAGTAAGATTAGGGCCTACAACTTTGCATCGGTTCCGAACGGTATTTTGAGAAGCTTATTCATGGCTTAGTACTCGACAGTGTCACCCTCACCAAGCAAGGTGACCTTGGTCGAAAGAAATTTAAGGTGGTTTGAGCGGGTATCGGACCCACCTTCTCATGTACAAGAGCCGCGGACACAAGCCATTGCACCACCGACGTCTATTGCCAGCAATTGACGAACCTTGATGGAGCACTGGAAGAAACACGACCTGAATAGGTAAATCGCAAAGGCGTGGTTTTCCGCCACGGCAACGCTAAGCCTCACACATTTTGCAAACTCCTTATAAGTATTGGATGGAAAGTGATGTCACATGTACCTAATAGTCCTGATCTGCCACCTTTGGATTTTTATTTAGACCTGCAAAATTTTTGAAAGGGAAATCCTTCAAAACAGAAGAAGACCTACAAACCGAGTTGTTCCAGTATAGTTGTGGGTTGGGCCAGAGATTTTAGGAAGCTTGGATCATAAAGTTGCGTGATCGAAGCCAGAACGTATTTGAATAAAATGACACCTACGTTATACATAGATCAAAATTAATTATTTGAATAAAATAATAGAAAATAACTTTGACCAAAAAAAAACCTAAATACTTTCTTGCCTATCTACAGTGGCGCCGATTGGAAAAAAATACGGTTATAATATTCTAGGTTTTGAAGTTTTTTAGAACTAAAAAAAGTAAATTAAAAGAACCAATGAAAAAATGTACAATTCTCAATTTTGATGGAGAATATATTAATAACTGTAACAAATATTCCGGAGTACTTTGTATACCTTTTGTTTATCTTCCACAGTAGATTGTAATGGCTAGCGCGAGATCAATTGATTGAGTTGTGATCTGTGTGACATTAATACAATGTCATGTCATGCATGTTGTTACTACTTGGTATACATAGGAATTCGACGGCAATGTTACGTTCGACTCAAGTAAATCAATCCAACGTGTTCGAGCATGAATCGTTTTACTGGAGTGTTGCAGGGTACATACGACCACTCATCCAAGACTGTATGGATGACGTTTTGTCGCCCACACTGAATTTATGTTATTCTAACGTTTGATTTGTGTGCGCACGATTGTAATTAAAAAAAGGGAAAATGGAGAATATTGATGTTTAAATTATCGCAATTAATTATTTTTCACTTGTTTTCCTTAAAAAAGTATTTTTACTTAACAAAAGTACCTTTTCTTAAAAAGAAGTACTTTTCTTAAAAATTAACTTTTCTTAAAAAACATTCCTATTCCTAAATAATCAGCTTTTTCTTAAAAAAGTAAATTTTCTTAAAAAATTACATTTTCTTATAGAAAATAATATTTTTTATTCTTACTTAATTTTTTATTTTTGTAATGAATTCCTTTTTTATGGTACTAAAGTAAATCAATAAAATAAAAGCAAAACAGTCACATAGATTCATAGATTGCTGGTAGTACCACACGTATCACAACACAGTTCAACCCAATCATTGGGTAGAATAGCATCGTATGACTCGGACGGTTGCGTCGCAATGACTACTATGAGTGGGTTTACGTGTTGACATGGCATGGCTCGAACCGCTGCTGGCGTCGGCCTTACACATACAGCAAAACATTTTGCACGATGAAGTAAATGAACCGAAACATGCACTTGTGCTAGCCTTTAGTAGATTGACAAAAGTGAAAAATCTTTATAATCGGCCTATAAGTGCAGAAGTACCAAGCTTTGAAAATTTCGGCAGCACCAAAGTGGTCAAATTTGACAGCCTGTAGCACCAAATGTGTGGGTACAGGATATCTGGAGATGAAATATTCTGAAAGCTTTACTCATTTTCCACAAATGTCTGGCACATTCCAAAATAATCAGAGCAATACTTTAAAAGTTGTAATATTATTACCGCGTTTAAAAAACCGATATTCTGGGGAATGTCGTGTTGCATGTTGCGCGATACAAAATGTTGTCCCAGAACCTGAAAAAACTGTTGTTGGTAATTTTAATTCTTTTATTTCTATAACATAATCAAGAATTACATTTCATGATACGTATGCCTAAAGCAGAATACCAAAATTCCATATGGTTAAGAAGATACTAGTACAAGGAATGTCTAAGAAGAAATATTCGCAAAAATTTTTAGTTTTTTGCATCTCCCGAAAATTTCTTAAAAATCGCATAGAACTAAAAGCCCAGGCTACAATATATAACAAGTTAGAACCTTTCTATGTCACGATATGTTCAAATTGGTTCACTTATCTAATGATACTTTCATAAATGCACAGCCCAATAAACTCTCTAGCCATAAACTTCAACAAACAATTCATCCGCATAATCATCCCTAATTGCTTAACAATACCACCACAACTGTAACACTCTACACAGTAGCATCTTTCAACAAGCGCAACAATTCAACTTTAAACATTTCACAAAAGTTTTTGCTCAAAATTTCCCAAAAAGGACAATGAAAAAAACAAAACGCTTGCGACAATGCGCTTTTCACTTGCAGCCAGCACCAACTTCAAGATGTATGATTTTGTCTCTGGATAAAAGAAATATAATTTTCTTCAACTAAAAACTAAATACAATTGCATTGTTTTGGATCCCAGAGCTATTTGCAAATGAACGGAACGCAAAAGGATAACAACACATCACACAACAATGGAAGTAAAATATAATGATCCTCTAGAGATGAAGGATATTTAAAGAAAGATAACTGAATATATATATATATATATATATAAAGATGGAAAATGAGCATTACCAGAGAGTTTAGTTGAGTAACTTAGGAACTGGAAACAATACGATTTTAATGGGACTTGCAATGAAAATGAGGTTTAAAGGAATCAAAAGGATACGAAACGGATAACTAAGGAGTTTGTTTTGTCCATGCAGTTTTGAGAAGCTGCAACAATATGAAACTCAGATAATAATTTTTTTTAAATTCCTTACGCTTTTTGACGATTTGTTTCTAATAGCGCTTGTTAAACGGTTAGCATGCGTGTTACTTGCGCCTGAGAACGCGATGCCAATTTCTGGCCTGAACAAGTTTCAGTCTTTTCGACGATTGTAGCCATGCAATTTCAGTTGGTCTAACAACATAGAGGACACAGTTGTATTTTGGAGAAGCTCTCTCCTATCCATCCAGGCGATATAATGGGAACTGAGGTATTTCTCAAAATCTCATATCGCTACAACTTGTAATTAAATATTACTTATACGTTGAGATGTTCCATTTTACCCCAATTATTAGTAACGCTCATACGTGCGGGACTATCATAAGTTCTTTTACTATACCCTACACCAGCTAATAGCACTGTGTAAAAAAATATTTCACCAAATGTATCTGTCACCAACTCCCTATAGAGAATTGCCCGCTGATTACGAATGTGGCATCAGAATGGTCAAAAGTAGAACCGTTTTCCAAATACGGTCATTGTATTTTTAAAATAGATAATGTCACTTTAAAGCAAATGTCTACCAAAATATTCCTCGCATTTTGTTCCTCTTTATTTAATGAAATTAAATGAAAGACCATAAATCTACTGAAACAACGGTGTACCGTTTGTAAAGATTGGTAGAGAAATGACTGAGTTACAGTGGACCAAATTTAAAATTTTCCAAAAATGTTTATGATTTTTCTCAATTTGCTCTTTTTATGATATTTTTTTCAAACCCAACAATTAAAAACAATTTCGAACAATATGCTGTTTAATGATTTCACAACTTTTTGCCAAAACGTCAGATTGCACTGTATGTAATTTTTGAAGTCACTGAAATATAACCATATACGGACACTACAACGTGATAAAAGACCAAAAAACGACCCATGTCTCCCAGTTTTCACCAAGTTAATGCACTTTTTTTATTGGCCATTAAAAATTTGGGGCCTCGTTATCATTTTTGCAAAAAAAAACTGATAATTTTGTCAGGCTCATATCTTGCAAACTGTTCGGAATTTTGATTTACCCACCGACGAAAGTTGAAGCTCTTGTCATAAAGAAGAAAAATTATCAATATATAAAATCAATAAAACTTCATCTTCAAGGTCAAAATCGCAAAAAACTTTACAAAATCGATTTTTTTTACCTTTTTCCACCTGTTCAGGTCCATAGGTAACAAACCGTTCAAAATTCAAGGAAACAATTAACAATAAGAATGTAGCTAAGACCTCAATAAACAACTTTCTAGAACATATGAACTTCCTGGGAATGATTCTTAACACCGTTTAGGTAGCGTTTATGTAGCGCTTACTCCCTCAGAGAGTAAGTCAAAATTCCGAACGGTTTCCAACATATGAGTCTGACAAAATGATCTCTTTTTTGCAAAAATGACACCGAGGCCCCAAAATCTTTGGGGGCCCATAAAAAACAGTGCATGACTTTGGGCAAAAATTGGTGACCCGGGTCTTTTTTTTGTCTTTTATCACGTAGGGATGTCCGTATATGGTTATATTTTTTCGTGTTGCACTGTGTTAGTAAACCTTTACCGAAGTTTTGACATCATTTTCACAAAAATGGAACTTGGTTACCCTGTTATAGGCGACACCCCACCATAGCATCACAGAAGCAGTATGGAGACCTCTTTGAACTCTAGGAACAAGTTCTGATGGTGACCGCGGTGAAAAATATGCTCATTACTATTGGCGTACTGACGCAGCAATGCTTTTGATATATGGTTGCGTTTCTGCCGTAAGTAGAAGTGTCTTTTGTAAGTTGCAAGTCCCAAGTCAAATTTAATGATGATTGAAAGGGATACCTTCGACATATTCTTAATGTGCGTAATTTTTTTTTGCTTTCGGGGTGGATTTCGACGAATTCGATTCTCTAAGACTTTGGCGACTCTGGGAGTTCGCACTCTGCGCGAACGGCCGGATTTCCGATAGTCGGCTATTCCTCCAGTTCCACAGCATGAGAAGCAAAATTACGAGTGACCCCGAATGGTTGCAACGTTCGATAAAGGTCACCAGTTTCCTTTCTGCAATTAAAGCCATACGGTTTTTAAAATATCCCCTCCCCAAAAATTATAAGTAACTGACGCCAAAAACTCTTTACGCCAAAACGGAGTATAAATGTCAGTTGTCAACAAGCTGTCACGATTGAGAGAGTATGCTAGATGGATTGTTTACAGTGGGGGCGATAAATAATAAATGCGAAGCTCAATTTGTTTTTTCAAATTTTGTATTTCTTTCAACAATCTGGCGCCTTTGGCACGCAAAAGTTTCGATTTCGATCTAACACTTTAAGTCAAAAAACATTAAGATTTTTATTTTTATAGTTTGAAAAAAAGGATACAAAATTCAAATTTGGGAAAAAATCATTAAATTTTTTGTGATATTTTAAATTTGGTCTATTGGAACTCAGTCAATTCTGAACCAATTCTTTACAAACGACCCACTGTTCTTTTAATAATTTGATTCCCTTTCACTTAAAGAAGAGCGTCAACGACCGACAAAAATTGTCAACGATATTTGCATGGAAGTGAATTATCGTTTTTAACAGTACAAATAATTTCCGTAGTTTTTCAATATCTCGAAAGCAGTTCCACTTCAGCCACTTCTACCCAACGTATCCTAATCCAGGGAAATCTTGAAAAAGAAGCGATTACATTGTAAAGGAAATGGCTGAATGTGACGGTCAAGGTAGTATGGCTAAAGGGGCAAATGCGACTCACAAGGACTCCCACGCTGTACAGAAATTGCCATATTTTCATAAACGAGATTCAGTAAGACTGCACTTTTTAAATTTAGTGCCGTTTTTTTTGTGCAAGTGGAAAATCTGAAATTTGGCAGCTGTCACATATGTTTATTGCGATTATTAAAATCGGAGCGCTTTGAAAATTTGGAAAGTTATGCTGAGACCGCTCGCAAACTTCGAAGGTATTTCAGTCGAGAAAGTGCAACTAATGTGTCAACCATTCGATGAGTGGTCAACAAATTTTAAGAAACTGGGTCAGCTACGGACAGTAATACTCCTGGGCGTCAACGTACCGGTCGTTTTCTTGAAAACATTGGTGCTGTAACCGACGGTGTCGCCGGATGCCCGAAATCATCAGTTCGGCATCGTTCTCAACAACTTCAAATTTCACGAAGAACTACGCAGCTTACTCAGGAGCTCAAACCAGTAGAGCTTGCAAAGTGCCTGCAATTCGTTCAATGGGTAATGGAGCAAAGTGAAGGCAATGCTCATTTTTCAAAAACTTGGTGGCTGCGAAAGTTCGCACAAGACTGAGCAGGGCGAAAAACGTACGAAGCCGAACACAGGAAAAGTTGGATATTGACAAGCTACAAAAACCGGAGATATCAATGTCTTATCGACAGAAACTCTCTCTCCTGCTAGAGCAGAATACCCCCCTCCCGAAGACCCAGATGCGCAGTCCCATTCTTCGGAAAACGCTGCAAGGATTGAACTTGGCTATCAAAAACCGCCGAAGGATACGCCATGGTACGACGAAGAATGTCGCATTGCAACTGATGAAAAAGACGCTGCACGAATGGCAACGAAACAGTCAGTTACAACGCGTGCTACGAGTGTGCAGTACAAGAAGCTAAGAGGGGAGGAAAACCAATTGTTTAGGCGACGAAAATAGCAGTGGGAGCAGAAAGAGAGGAAAAAACCGAAATTTGCAGGAGGAATGGTGAATATCGAAAGTTTTTCCAGAGGGTAAGAAGATAGAATAAAATGAAAAATAATTAAATGGTTTCCCATTACATCCCATGAAGGGACCGAGGAGAACTTCTCACAATCACTGAGCTGTGCGCTTTCCAGTTTTCACTCACTGATTGGGACCTTCAGTTTTACACCGATTCCGAACGGTATTTTGAGAAGCTTTTTTCATGGCTATATACTCGATAGTATCGCCGTCACTATGCGAGGTGACCGCCGCCGAAAGAAAATTTTGAAGGTGGTCAGAACAGGGCTCGAACCCAGGATCTCATGTACAAGAGCCGCGCACATTAGCCATTGCACCACCGACGGCCACAAGATTGAATAACGGGCCTAAAAATAGGCTGCCCTCCGTCAAGGACGAAAATGGGAATCTGGTGACTGAGAAGCAGTGTGTGCTCAAAATCTGGAGAGACCACTTGTCGGCACTAGTCCACTCAGATTTTTCCACTGAATATCAGGAGGTAACGACAATGGCTGACAGTGTAGATTGTCGCGCATATTATGTTAAAGACCAATTATTGAAAACCTGATTGAACCTTATCAGTGTGGTTTTAGATCAGGCAAGTCCACGACTGACCAAATATTCACGCTACGCCAAATCATGGAAACGACCCACAAAAAGCAAATCGATACATACCACATTTTTGTCGATTACAAAGCTGCTTTCGATAGCCCCATCTTGTAAACCTGTACGAAGCTATGTCTGAACTTGGTATTCCAGCAAAACTGATCCGCGTCTGTAGAATGACGCTGACCAACACCAAATCAGCAGTGACAGTGGGGAAAGACCCCACTGAACCATTCTGTACCAAGCGAGGACTGAGACAAGGTAACACACTTTCGTGCAATCTCTTCAACATCTTTATGGAGATAATAATGAGAAAGGCTGCAGTAAATACGAACAAGACCATTAACACGAAAAGCCATATGTTGCTGGCGTATGCTGACGACATAGACATCATTGGGCGAAATTTGCGAGAGGTTACTGCAGTATTTTCAAGAATCGAAAAGGAATCAGCGAAGGTGGGTTTTGCTGTGATGTGAATTTATGATGTCAACGACTAGAGAAACCTCTCGACTTGGTCCGTACCTGGGGGTTTTCGAGAGATAAAATATATGCTCCGTAAAATATATGCTCCTGTTAGGGAAACCTACGTCGCTGGAACGCAGAGCTATACAATCTATATGCTGACGTGGACATAGCCAGACGAATCAAATTGAGCCAATTGCGTTAGCTAGGCCATGTTATCAGAATGGGTGAAGATGAGCCAGCGCGAAAGGTTTTTGATAACGTACCCGATAGAAGCAGGAAAAGAGGACCACCAAGACTCCGCTGGAAAGACCAGGCAGAAGAATCCCTCCGTATCCTTGGTGTTACCAACTGGCGGGAAAAGGCGACGGATAGGGCCAATGGAAGAATATGTTGAAATTAGTTCAATTTGTTTGTTTAATATATATGTGTAAGACGTCTGACCTCATGAGGTTGTAAAATAGTCAATAAAAGTAAATGTAAGATTTCCAGAACACATTATCTCAAGGAATTCTGAAGCCAACTGGCCGCCAATATCATACGATTTAGTTGGGGTACTGTGAAATCTCGGGTCTATGCGTATAAACCAGATACATATCCTGAGCTCAACTCCGAGATCCAACGCGCCATACAGCCAAATGTCTGTGAAAAAGTCATTTAAAATTTCGTGAAAACAATAATGGCTTGTCATCGGAGCCGTGGGTGCCATTTGACGGACATTTTATTCCATAGTTAATCCGAATATGTCTTTTTTACAATCCGATACAAAAATCACAACTATCTCAAAAAATATATTCTAAAATGAAAAGCTGCATTCTTACTGAGACACTCTTTATTAATTAAAATTACATATTTATATTTTGTATTCAAATAGAATAGCCTACTTATAGTTACACATGGATTAGTTTGTCGACAACCTAAGCAACAGCAATTGCAGGACATTATACTTCTATTACCCTGTTCGTTTTAAGATTGGTTCAATAGTTAGTTATGACTCATATGCTCATAATGCGCATTTTACGATTAATAATACTCATACGGACAGGTGTGTGCAAAGACAAATGATAGCGCTCACTTGGATAGTTTACGAAATTGCAGGTTTTTGCAGCACCCAAATATCAATGACAAAAATCCTCTTTGTTATTTACGAACGAAGGATTTCTTCTTCCATATGGTTTGTGCATTGGCCTGTATGGCTTAGTAAAGGTTCTCTTTTTTAATCTGTGCCTTTTTGATTTCCCATTCCCATTTTCATTCACCCTCATTTTTATTTTTATAATACAATCATTGTGAAATTACCTGCTGTTTTTGTGATGGTTTTATTAAATCTTTATTGCCCCATGTCTTTATATCTACATGAAATTAAATGATGAAAATGAAATTTTCCTCTACACACGACAAATTTCTGAGATAATAATTTTCTGCTCAATTTCGAATTATTTAATTTAATAACCCACAAAGATCAAATATGAGGACGAAGGGCAAAGCACCCAAACAAAACCCGCAATCATAATAAAAACCAGAGGAGGCAAAGGAAATCAGTTTTATGATGACAAACATTTACAAACAAACACCGTTTATGTGTCATAATGGTAGTAACTACCTACACATATATGCATGTGTGTGTAGATAAAACAAAGGGAAATGAAGCATAATACACGCACGGTTAATACAGGAGATTATGGGGGGTTGGGTGGGTGGGGCAATGAAACCAAAAGTGTTGGGTGGGAAAAGAGGGACGTATTTCACAATATTTCCAGTAAACCATATTAAGACGTTAGGATACAGCAGCAAGTCTTGGTATGGGAACATGTCCTTAACTAGATTTTGATGACAGATTAAAAACTCAAAATCAATTAACTGTAAAATTAGCGCTAGTAAGACAAAAAGGTCGCCTGTTGTTCATAGGATGTGGATATAATTGTAGGATTATTGTCATCTTATCATTGCGTTGAAAAATGACAATAAATTGCATGAGGATAAAATTTATGAAATTAGTAAGAGAGGTGAATATTTAAATAATAAATTCGGTTATTAGAAAGAAAAACAACCTATGTTTTTCTACACTCTCCTTGGAGTTGGAAATATTCTGATATCCATTCACTTGGGAGTGGCCAGAAATGATTCCTTCATTGGGCAGTCCAAGCAGCTTACTACTCCACGCAGTATGTCCCGGGCAATAGCTTTATCGGAAACCTCCGTTAGCTAGCTAAATTGAGAAGGCGAAACGAATGAGCAGCCTGGTTGGTTATGCGATCATTGATGCGTCTCAAGATTATTTGGTGACCCTGTCACTGAAGCTTTTCGAACTGGTGGACATATTCTTCTATCCTTTGAAGGCGGATGGGCCTACAACCATACGGCGGATCAAAATTGGGGGAACCAATATCCCGTTTCGAATCACTGCATTCTGGTCAGCCTCTGGTCCATTATGGGCGGCTGAAATATGATCATCCTCGCAGTGGATAAAATGCGGACCACGGTGGACTGGGTTTGCCTACCGCCACCGTTGCATAGGCAACTATTATTACTATTGACGACCCTCGCAATCATTATAAGGACCACGATTTAAGGATATGTACCTGGAGTGTGGGGACACTATACAGGACGGGTGCCACTTTTCAACTGGCGGAAGTCCCCGATAAATGTAAAACTGACATCACAGCTATCCAGGAAATGCGATGGGCAGGACATGGTTGCACCAGAAGGAAAAACTGTAATATTTGCTACAGCTGCCATGAGCGAAAGCACGAATTCGGGAGCAGATTTATAGTTGGCAAGAAACTGCAACACCTAGATCTCCTGCCTGACGAATAATAAAGACGGATGGCTTACCCGCTGAACTTTTAAAGGCAGGTGCGAAGGACTGATAGCCCACATGCATCAACTGATATGCGGTATATGGCTGGGGGAATGGAATCTATGCCCGACGATTGGAGTCTAAGTGTATTATGTCTTTTATTTAAAAAGGGTGATCCGTGTGTATATTCCAACTATTGCGGTATCAGTCTTTTATCCATCGCGTATAAGACCTTGTCGAGCGTATTATGTGAAGGACTAAATCCAGTTGTTGAAAACCTGATTGGACCTTATCAGTGTGATTTTAGACCAGGGAAGTCCACGACTGACCAAATATGCACGGTACACAAAATCCTGGAAAAGACCCACGACAAACATACCCTATTTTCGTCGATTACAAAGCTGCTTTCGATAGCGCCATACGGGAAAGAAGCTATGTGTGAACTTGGGATTCCGGCAATGTTGGGAAAGACTACACCGAACCATTCTGTACCCAGCGAGCACTGAGATAGGGTGACACTCTTTCGTGCAATCTTGTCAACATCTTAATGGCGATAAAATTGAGAGAAGCAGCAGGAAATATGAACATAACCATCAAAATTAAAACCCATATTTTTCTCGCGTATGCTGATGACATAGAGCTTTACCAAAATTCGCGAGAGTTTATTGCAGGATTTTCAAGAATGGAAAAGGAATCAGCGACGGCAGGTCTTGATGTACATGATGGCCAGACAAAATAGGTGGTGTCAATGACTGGACAAACCTCTCGACTTGGTCTGCACTTGAACGTCGACAACTGATTTAATTTTGAAAAGGTATATGAATTTGTGTACTTGAACGTCGACAACTGATTTAATTTTGAAGTGGTAGATGAATTTGTCTACCTTGGATCCGCCTTGAACAAAGACAATAACTGCAGACTGGAGATAAATAGAAGAACTGTGCTTGTAAATGGATGATATTTTGGGCTCAGCAAGCAGTTTAAGAACAACGCCCTCTCTCGACAGACAAAAGTCCAGCTATACCAGACTCTCATTCTACTTGTCGTGGCATATTTCTCCGAAACTTGGATCATATCGCCAGCGGACGAAAAACATCTTGGAGTCGTTGAAACTAAGAGCTATACAATTTATATTCTTGCGTGGACATAGACAGCGAATCAAATTATGCCAATTGTCATGTTATCAGAATGGACGAAGAAAACCCAACACGAAAGGATATTCTTTCAGAGCAGAAAATATTTCGCCAGGGGTTAATGTTCGGGTCTTTTTCAGCGCCACCATAAAACCACGCGATAGGATAACCTATGGTTTGAACTCCCCGTAACCAAACCAAGATTCCACGAAATCAATTTCAAAGATGATGACGAAATATGACGTTGGGTTTTATCACAATGGTCCTGATTATACTAAGTGCGTCACTACTGACAGCCATTTCTCTCTACTCTACCTAACTCATCCTACTATTGAAATTACAATTATTAAATCTTAGCGTATATATCGGTGGTGCAATGGTTAGTGTGCGCGGCTCTTGTACATGAGATCCTGGGTTCGAACCCGGCTCTGACCACCTTCAAATTTTCTTTCGGCGGCGGTCACCTCGCATAGTGACGGCGACACTATCGAGTATCTAGCCATGAAAAAGCTTCTCAAAATACCGTTCGGAATCGGTGTAAAACTGTAGGTCCCAATCAGTGAGTGAAAACTGGAAAGCGCACAGCTCAGTGATTGTGAGAAGTTCTCCCCAGTCCCTTCATGGGATGTAATGGGAAACCATTTATTTTTTTTTTTGTATATATTCTTCGGACATATAACGTTATCCTTCAAAGTACCTTGTTATAAAATCGATTACTCGAACTTAACCCATTCCTTAACCTTATTATACAGAAGTACAACTCAAATGACTTTGACGTCAATAACTGATAAACTAATTAACATGAACTCCCAAGGATAACGTACTTATACTGACTTACATATTCGCTAACATTTTCTAGTATAAATACATACATGCATGTGTAAATAGAACGACACCAGTGATCCTGTATTTTGTACTATTATGTATTTAATATAAATACCTTGTGGTAAACACAAACACTATTGCATTCTTTTAGGAGAAACAGCGACCAGACCGGACAAATTGTCATGCGTGCGGAAACAGGACGTCAAATATCAACCAAATAAGCAAAATTAAAAAGCCAAACACAAATTCCATATGAACAGCGAATCATCCTCACACACTTCAACTCAAATATCATAACCAAATATCAAATTACAACTAGAAGAGAAACTAAACAACGCAAAAAATATCAAATTCCTGTTGAACGCCTAGTGGTATGCTACAAATAACTACAATGATACAGCGACGAGAGACTCTAGGCACCCAGCACAATATTCGATCGGCAAGAGTCAGTTGGGGATATCATATAGTGTAAAACATATTGTATATTTTTATTTCTTCAAGTTTGTCCCACAACCATAATTTTTACTTTACGTAAAAGTAGAACATAAACCATTTGGTACGATGGTACACTGAAGGAAACCCTTTACATCAAATCGATGATAAATGTCCATCAATTGCTCTTCATTGAATTGATGACAAATTTCATCAATTCATAGAAAATGTCTTCCAATTTTAAGAATGTGCGTTTTTTCTTATTTTTCGGCTTCGTTGATTGATGATGATTTTTACGTCAATTTTCATCATTGGAATTTGGAAATAATTAGAAGAGCCGATTCAAAATATGGACGTAGCATTGAAAAATAAAGAGAAAAGCAAAAAGGTAGTAGAAAATTTAAAGTAAATACATAATAGAAAATAATGCAATCGACAGAAAATATTATCCACGCCATGAGCAGTTTTCTTGTGGTGTTTTTCCTGTTCTTGTGGATTTTGACAATGAAAATAGCTCAAAGAGTTTGGCTACTTATTAACAAACAGCTTACTTCAAAGTAAATTTACATCAAATATGACGAACTTCCATTAAATTTTACATCTAAAAAATTACATCTAATTGACGAAAAATGTACAGAAAATTGATCAACAAATTTGCATCAAAATAACGACAAACGATGACCAAAATGATGACCAATTTCCACGAAATTAATGACAAACTTCCATCAAACTGATGATAGCCTTACATGAAATTAACGAAAAATGTACAGCAAATTGATGAACAACTTACGTAAAAATTATGAAAAATGTACTTCAAATTTATGAGAAACTAACATCAGCTTGATGTCTTTGTCGATATCTGTTAATCAACGTAAATTCTTGATGAAATATGGATGAAAGATTGATTAAATATTCTTCACCAATTCAATCAAATGTAGCGTAGGTTGGAAAATGAAAAAATGTTTCATAAAATTTATGAAGCTTTTTGATTCAGTGTAGCATGTCCAGCAGCAAAACTTGTTTTAAATTTTGATCTATTGGTGTTTTGCCTTTCGTCCTTAATAATTGGAACGAACGAAGTTCCTTATCGCACGTTGCGGATGGGGGCTAAATGAAAAAATTTTAATCAACTTTTTTGTAACTACTTTCTTACAACCCATTATTATCAACTATATTGGGTACTTTTGCTTTGGTTTGGTTTAACGGGAAGTTTTCTAGGTGGAGCCTCTTTATTTCATATTGTAGTTTTGAACCCAAGAAAAAGTAAATTGAGAAAAGCTAAAGTACAAGACAAGCAAAGCCATGAAGTAAAACCCTGAGCATGGAATTACATTTGGCAGCACACTTACTTACTCTTACATTCGTATTTTTGGCTTGGTTTGTGTCTGGACTAACATATATCATATGGGGGGATATTTCGTGTTTCATGGGAATAATAACATTATCCTGAAAAGAGTACCAATTCTTTAAAAAGTACCTGTTCTTAAAAAAAGTATTTCTTTGTAAAAAAAATGAGAACCTCTCATTAAAGAAAGGACCTTATCGGGAAAATATAATGAATATTCTTACAAAGGGGACCTAAAAATAAACTTTTTGTTACAAAAATACATTCAATAAATAAAAAATTTCTTAAAAAAAGTTTATCATTTTACAAAAAGTATATTTTCTTAAAGATCCGTTTAAATTACAGTATTTTTCAACAGGCCGTTTGGAGCTAACTAGCACACAATATATAGCGAAAGGAACTTCATTCCAACCGGGTGTCAGGGGACACCTCATGTATTTTTTTTATAAATGGCAACTGTTCGCATTATTTTACAAATATAAAAAAAATTAAAAAAGTTGTTGCATGCACTGGAAAGCGATTACATTGAACGACACCTACATTTAAATGTGAAGAAGATTTACGAATTTAAATTCATTTGCCATTATATCAATGTGTTCATATACGCAAATCAAGAGATTCGAAACCGCGTCGCTACGCTGGTTGGGTGTCATCATGTTATGAACCCATGTTACCCAACTCAGCATGCTGGCATAAAAAAATAAATAAATAAATGGTTTCCCATTACATCCCATGAAGGGACCGGGGAGAACTTCTCACAATCACTGAGCTGTGCGCTTTCCAGTTTTCACTCACTGATTGGGACCTACAGTTTTACACCGATTCCGAACGGTATTTTGAGAAGCTTTTTCATGGCTATATACTCGATAGTGTCGCCGTCACTAAGCGAGGTGACCGTCGTCGAAAGAAATTTTAAGGTGGTTGGAGCAGGGATCGAACCCAGGATCTCCTGTACAAGAGGCGCGCACACTACCCATTGCACCACCGACGGTAATGCTGGCATATTGCGCGTCTAAAGCTGGCGGGACAAGTTGGTCCTTTTGATCCCCTCTGGTTGCAATGACATACACATTATTACATCATACACTCATAGAAAAATTCGGTTGAGACAGCCGAATTAGCCGTGACCGAATTTAGAGGTTGTCTCAACCGAATTAGAGATTGACATCAACTCATTAGAGGTTGACGCAACCTCATTAGAGGTTGACGCAACCTCATTAAAGATTGACATAACCTCATTAGAGGTTGACACAACCTCTAACGAGGTTGTGTCGTTAGAGGTTGATGCTACCTCATTAGAGGTTGACGCAACCTCATTAGAGTTTGATACAACCTCGTTAGAGGTTGGTACAACCGAATTTACATAGTGTCACAAATTAATTTTGAATGTTTTTTTATTATTAAGTGATGATTTATTTTCCTGTACTCAATATATTACAATGCGAGGAAATAAAGTCATTTAAATCATTCTGCCCTAGAAGTCCCGGCCATAATTTTGATGTAGGTCCTAAAGCGTTGTACATATGTATGTACAGACGATTGTCTTCTTGTATGCTTGGATATTAAATGCAAAATAAGAAAGGAATTTTAATACAAATCCCGTAATTACAATATTTTTTCTTACCTTTCTTAATAACCACAAAGAAACCTTGATCTCGCCGGGACAGCAATAATTATACATTCTTTATTTTTCTTTAACATAATATTTGCTTTTAGAATTTTAAACGTCAGGTTTGAAATACATAGAATACATAGAATTCGGTTGTACCTACAGAACTAATGAGAAATGCGGTTACATCAACCGAATTGACGCCAAATTCGGTCGTTGCAACCGACATAAGTCTAAATTCGGTTATTGCAACCGAATTGATACCAAATTCGATAGCTACAGCCGAATTGATGCCAACTTCTGTTACTCAAACCGAATTGATACCACATTCAGTCACTTCAACCGAATTTGGTGCCAATTTCGGTTGTCGTATCCGAATTGATTCCAAATTCGGTTGTTCCAACCGAAATTTTAGAAAATTTGGTTGACAGAACGAATATAATTGAAGATTTGGTTTTCACAACTGAATCAATTTTGCAACGAGGTTGCTTCAATCGAATTTCAGTTGTGGGAACTTAATTTGGTCCTGACAACCTCAATTCCGTTGTAGCAAACTCAATTCGGTGGTAACAGCCGAATTTACGGTTGCTACAACCTCTTCTCAAACAATTAGTTCCCTGAGTGTACACACATTATTAATTTCTCCATTACCAAATTTCTTCGGTTTGGAGTGGAATACAGGCACATAGGTCTTTCGCCGCGCGTATATGGATTGAGTTATGGAAGACACAGTGTTTCAACGAAAACTAACAGCATTAGTGGCACCTTTCGTCTACCAGCACTGTAAATTTAAATTTTTTTTTATATTTATATTTTGTAATTTATCATATTTTTCTGATAAATTTATTTTGTTCTTCCGCGGAACCATTGCCAGAATGGCCCCTTATTATTGGAACATATGAGGAGTAGCAAAACAAAACGTGACTTTGTGTATTTTTTGGAAAAATGTTGTTTATGTCTTTGCATGAATTTAGTTAAGCTCAATTGAACAAAATCATATTTGCCTAATATCTCTTCTCTTCTCGTAGACTAGAGATTATAACTAGAGATGGGAAAATGTCGTAATTTTATCGTATAATCGGATTAAAAAAATAATTTTGGACTTCCCAACATTTTGAAATAATCAAAAAGGTACGTTTTGTTTTGCGACTCTTCATATGATGAAGGCAACAGATTCTTAAAATTGTTGCTGGGCAATACAATGCAAATATGTACAGTGGATTGAGTTGCAAAATGTGAATGTGTTCGGAAAGGTTTCTGTGCTTGGGTGATTATAGATAATATGTATCTTATTATCTTACAAGTAACCACATTACTTCAATTTATCTTTGCACTTCTGGACAGATTGTATCTTCAATTTGGTGGACCAATTTGTAGGTGTCATTTTATAGTCACCGATCACTTAGTAATTAAGTATTATTAATAGCAAGATAATATCTACCATTTTTTGATCTATATAATTAAAACTAGTTTTTAAGCCCCGTAAGACCTTCCATTCAAAAGCCGGTATTACCTTTGCTGACCATTTTACTCCTCACAAGCGTTTGACATAATAACGCCTCCCAATTTCCAAAAGCAAATTCTTGGTTCTGCAGTCGATTTAATTCTTCTTATATGACCATCGTACGCGCGCTTCTTATACATGAGCACATGAGAAAGCGCACAGAAAGCTCTCTAATTATGAAAACTTTTTTTTTGAAATATAATTCGAAAGCTATTTATTTATACCTCACGACCTGTGACATATCATTGCTGAAATCGTACATAGTATTTGAACTCAAGCAGATTTCTTCTTCACTATTCATTTTAAATTCAATTAGTTCGCTCGTTTTACTTTTCTCTCTACTGCATCACAGAAAGCATTTGAAAAATATCCACTCACTGACAAACAAACCTCTGACTGTTGTATTGTAGATAGTGTTGTGTTGTAGTTAGTGATAGTGGCAGCGAAATAGTCTCAGTGGGCACACAAGAATGAGTGGGGTTATGGAATTCTCATTCGCGTCAATGCAGCTAAAGTACTTAATCACACACAACTAGTGAATTCAAGAAACCGGTTTTCCAAAAATGTCGGTTTTCGGTTTATTCGAATATTCCGATTTTGGCGAAACCGGTTTTTGGTTAAACCGAGGCATGGAAGCCGGTTATTAACCGGTTTCGGTTTTTATGACAAAATGGCCTTTTATTAAACATCGTTTATTTTTAATTCAGTCTTTTTGAATTTTGAGATCGACCACCAAGTACATAACCATGAAAAAGCCTGTCAAAATAGTGCCCGGAACCGGTGTAAAATCAAGGTGTAACCCTATACCTTCAAGGTATGTGATGGGAAACTAGAGTGTGGGCCATGTAAAATTTTAAATTTAATTTCAACCCAAATTTTCGGTACATTGTCGATGATTTGAGACAAAATTCTGCGCAAAGAAGTGCGAGAAATGTTCAATTGCTGCGAACGGTGGCGATTTGATGTTGTTGGCTACTCCCGCACACTTTCAGCTACACACAGAGAAAAGATTCGTTGCCAGAACTATATTTACAGCCAACTAAAATTTGGCGGTTCCTTGGACTATCAAATTATTCAGTTGTGATTACCAATTATTGTGTTCTTTATCACCAAATGTTGTGCATATCAATTGATTTGTAATTCAGTTTTGGTTGAAAGAACTGAAATATTTAGTTGAAGCCACAGCAACAAGAAATAAATGTGATCTGTCAATCAAGATTTAGTCCTAGGAATCAAATTATCAAATTAGTGGTGAATATTCTATTAGTTGACTGAACGAAAAATGTAAAAACTAATTTGGCTGTACCAAATAATAATATATTGGTATGCTCAACTAATTATGTTCTTGCATTTAATGGCTGTCAAAACTATTTGGTGATGCTCAACCCATTATGAATTTTATAGAAAAAAGTAAAAAAAAATATTTTTTATTGAAATTATTTATTTTATGTTTAAATATAACAAAATTATTATTATTTATAACCAGAGTTCGAATTTTGGCGATTTTCTGAAAAAAAAATTATTTCATGCGAATTGGAACGCTTTGTGAGAAACAAAATTAGTATTTTTTCGATTGGACGCTTCGTTTTCCAGATACAGACAGTTTTTCTAAATTTTTCATATTTTCAATCAAAAATGGGGATGGGTTACCCTGGGTATCATATGTATGTTTAAATTAATTTGTGTCATCCAGAATAATAGTTCCTCCAGCCAAGTGTCCACAATTGTTTGCATGTGTTTGTGAAGGCGTCAATAGTGGCGTCATATTCAACGCTTATGTTTAAAATCCTACTTCACCGCAATTTATGATAATATGTATTCTTCGCTGGCTGATATCTATAAGTATACACTTTATTGTTTTTTCACAACTTTGTTTATCACTTTCTGTTTAAAATATTGGTTTTTCTGTAAAATCCTTGTGTAACATTCCAATACATGTACGTAGTTTCTCTTTAAAGCCTATTGTGCAAAATTATGATTACAGTAACTAATATTTGAACACGAATTCTAATATTGCAATTTTTATTAGTTGTATCTTCCATTTTTTACATACTAAAATTGGTTAATACATCTAAAATTCGGTAGTAGCAACTTGTATTTAGTAAACCCGATTTTTAATCTATCAATAACATCGACAAATTATTCTGATGTTTGACAATAACGAATTCTGATCACAATATAGACTTTATCATGGAATTTCCAATGCCTGAATTAATTTCCAACTAATCATTTCCCTGTGTGTACAGTGGCAATTATATCCACTGGCCGAGCACGTAGACGAGTTCCTTTGTTTAATAAGGACCGGGATTGACAAACTTGCTTCACAAATTCATCCAAAATTGGCGATGATGGAACTCTATTTATATCAAATTTATTTCGTAGATTTCTTGCTGGAGTTGACGGCTCAGAAATTTGGATGAAAGTTTTTAATATTTTACAATTTTCTTCAAGAGTAAATCGACCGCTTTTATAAATTTCTAACCTTTAACTAATAATCTGTCTCTTCGTAAATGTCAAATTGACTATCTGTTTCGATATAACGGGGGGTTCAAAATCCATATTTTATATGGCCCACCCTCTATTTATTTATTTATTTTATTCAACCTAATTGTTCTTATATTTGACTTCTCCAGTTAGGAAAAATCATCGTTGAGTAAATATTCCTTTGGACGTTTTGTACTTCTTTCTGGATCGTGAATCCTGTTTATTGTGTTATGAATTTCTGCTAACATACTACCTGTGTTGTCATTAGTTCAGGAATTTACGTCTAAATCGGAGTTGGCATATGACTAACATTGCCTTGGACAACTTATTTCAGAAAACTATCGGCGAAGTAAATCATTGGCAAAGTCTTTTGTGTCTGTGTGATGGGGTCAGTAACCATAGTGAGGTATGTTTAATAATTTAGATTTGTAATTCTGTGTTGTTATATCAGTTGTGTAAAAATCGAAAAACCCGGTTATTTGACTTGAAATAACCGGTGAAACCGGTTCTTCGAAAATAACACTTTTTAAAAAACCGACGTACGGTTAACCGGCCGGAATTCGGTTAACCGGTTAACCGATTTCGGTTTTGAATACACTACACACAACCTCTGTCGACTTTGTATTGTACATAGTGGCAGCGTATAAGTCTCAGTGGCCCCACAAAAATGAGTGGGGTTATGCAATTCTCATTCGCATCAAAGCAGCTAATGCACTTAATGATAAGTTTGACTAGCCTCACGAGTCAGTCGATTCCGAACGCACAACTCGTAAAAGTCATTGCATTGGATCTGTAGCTCTAGTTCTGCATAGAATAAGAGAAACTTTTTGAAAACTATAATTTCAAATGGACCATATCGGCTTCGGCTGACTATTTAACCAAACAGGCTTGACTATTCGACCAAAGAGGTTGACCGTTCGACTATAGAGGCTCTGGCTGATTATACGATTAAAGCGGCTTCTGCTGACTATTCTGGTTTGGCTTTGGCCGCCCTTTGTAGGTGACTGCGTATTCTACGCAGATAACTCTCCAGGTATCCGCTAACTGATGACCACCATGGCCTCCTAAGCCTAGCCGTAGATACCACCTATTGGTATCTATTACAAAGTGGTACCTACTATATGCAATTAGTGTGTGGCAACTACCGTAGGCTCAAATCGCGGGAGTTCAAAATCGCAGATAGTTTGTAATGGTAGCGTTCGAACATTATTGCAGCATCTCCAAGAATCACCACTTCTGTCAAAAACAAATGCGGTTGTGACGTTGTAGCCGATGTGATTTATCTCGAAACATAAATATCGGGTTTTTCAGTGGCTCTCAGAAATCTTCTTCAGGCTACCCGATTTAGCATTTCATCGGAGTAGGTGGATTAATTTCGAGTGTCATAAAAAGAGTGAGTGAAAGAGTGATCAAAACTTGTCGAAATGGTTTATTTTGTTATGTCATTACTTTTTTTAGACTATGGCATTTATGCATGAATCACAATATTCGTAAATGCCTATCACGAGTGCTCTACACGCAGAAAAATCGGTCTTTTTTTTGGATGCAAATATAAAGTGTGTTTGGAGCTTGTCGCAAACATAATATACTTGTGTCCAAACACATTGTGTTTGCTATTCAATATTACACGTTTGAGACACAATGATTAATATATTATTATATATGTGTTTGCGACCCACATATATTTATGTTTGTGATACAAATAAAGCTGTGTTTGTTGCACTGTCTATGTTCTCTCGAGAACAAAAGAATAAACGAGGGACAACGAGAGAGTCTATCTTGAAAGTGTGTACCTGTATTTTTGCATTATTCTCTCAGTCAGTGAGTCATAAATATTCCTGAATGTGCGTGTAAATTGTAAATGAAGTGATTCTTATTTTGGCTGATGTATTGCGTTATAATTTCATGTATTCAGTTGTCAATGGTTCATTGGACAGAGGATATCCAAAGCGCTTGATCAGTGAATAAAACAAAAAACGAAGGCACGGACGGTTAAATGGTTTGTGGTGTTGCTTTCGTTTTTGTGTATGTGCTTCGTAGATATGTATGTGTGCTACCAAGGTGAGAAACGATTTTGTGGAAAGAAACTGGAAAGGGCAACTACGTGAAGCCCTTTGTCTGTCGGAGCCTCTACTACAGGTCCCAATAAGTGGGAATAAAACTAGAAACCGCACACCTCATGAGTTGTGAGAAGCTCCCCCCAATTCCTTCATGAGATGTAATTGGAAACTAATTTCTTTTTTTGTGTCTGACGATAACTGCGACAACAGTTGCCATCGTAGTATCTTCCATAATGTTTCTCCTAAGTGATCTTTAATTGTTTCTCCACTTTGGTACAGCCTTGCTATATAATGTAGTGCTTATATTTGAGCGTTTTATACCACTGTGAAGCCCAATGGGATTGTACAAATGTATTCCTATTGGCGAATTTAGAACTCACATATCGTATAGACAGAGTATTTATGTGTTTGTAGCTACATATATTTTTATTGCAGTCTCTGTATTAACTATTTTCGAAAAAATGTCGCCCCTCTCCATAACTAAGTTAACCACTAATGTAAAACAAAACCAATTGTAAAACCCATTCGATTGTTGTGATCGCTAAGGGCACAATGACAATTGTTATACTGTTGTCGAAATGTTATAGAAGTTGAATGGAAGTACTAAGAATGTTGGCTTGTGGATGGGCAAATCACATATTTACCAAAATTGGACAAAACAGCGAATTTTCAAAACATCAAATTTTCAGGAGAACAAATAGTTAATATGACCGATATATCTGCGAAATGAATGACAAATTTGAAATAGGCTCTTTAGAGAAATGAAATTGTTTAAAAGCTAACTTTAAATGGGAAAATGTTTAGACTTCGGTTATATATTAGCTTCATCCTTATCTATATACTTGGCTGAAACTTAATGTGTTTTAAATGATGTTCGGTGTTTGTAATATAGTTATTTTCCAATTTTATTAAGATATAACAAGTCAAAGATATCAATAATGCTTAAAATCAGCTCCAAGAACAAAGACATGGCAAATGCTCTGGACCTGAAATAATGATTATATTACGTTGGTCGAGTGTTAAAGATGGCTGGGACTAGCTTTGGTAATATTCTGACTACATGTCAACACGTTTAAATATCTATAAATCAATCTCGAGGAAGTAAGGATATTGGAACATAAAACACCAACCGCGGGCTCTTGTCAAGTAGCAGCATTTGGCGTGATTACATGTGTAATAAAAGTGATGATAACTTAAGAATGTCTGCAGTAAACGCGACAAGACTCGTTAGTGGGATATTTTGAGCTGCTTGAATATGCGGATAAAAAAATAGTTGGTAAAATGATGTCCAATTTTATCACATAAATGAATTTGGGAGAGCTTCTCACATCCACTGAGCTGCGAGTTTTCTAGTTTTGCACTCACTGATCGCGACCTACAATTGTACTTCGGCTCCCGACGGTATTTTGAGAGGGTTTCCCATGGCTAAGTTCTCGATAGTGTCGCCATTACTAAACGAAGTGACCGTCGTCGACACAAATGTAAGACGGACAGAGCAAGGATCGAACCCACGTTCTCAAGAGCCGCGCACACTAACCATTACACCACAATTCTCTGTAACATTTAATGAATGCAATGAAATCACAAATTGGTGGCTTTAGTTGCTTTCAATTATTGACTTATTCCTAAGAAATAATTGTAAAGGACTTAATTTTCAGACACTATTTGGTATATCAGCAATTCCATTTCAAACCGACTTATATTCGGGAACCACTTATGCTAGAGATCAGTTTTTTTTATAATTTACACAGAAGGAACCATGTGTATTAGACTGAGTCGCAGTTAAAAGTTCCCTTTGCCCACCACTGTTTTATAATGATTCCCAAAGTGTTTCGTGTTTATCATAAAGATCTCGTCAGCTGGACCATTTTTAAAAAATGAATTTTTTAGTTTTTCAAAGAATTTTGAACTTAAACTAAATACAACATAGACAAGATTAGGATCACATGAAATATTCTTTAAGGCTCGTCCATCGGTATATTAAACATGTCCTAACACATCCTTTTTTCGGAGATATTCTGCAAAATCAATTGCATTTTTAAAATTTTGGTACGGAGATTTTTCTGATTTAAATGAGAGATTGACATATTTTAATCGTTAGTCGATATAAGTAAATACTTGTCTCAGCATTTTTTGAAATTCGAGTTTTTTCAAAAATTCTAAAAATTCCCATGGCGGTGGGAACATTACGTTCTAAACAGGACAAAATGGGTATCGTATCCATTCATTGGACAAGAAGATCATTGTTGTATAGATATAATATATGTAATTATTAATACAGTTTGCGAGGAGCTCTGGCCTATATTTTGAATATTTAGAATTTCTTCAATCTGACATTTAAATCAGAAAAATCTCCACACAAAAAACTAAAAAATGCGCTTATTTCCAGGATACCCCAGAAAAATGGATGTGTCCGGGCATGTTTTCATAACCAAAAAAAATTTCTTTTTTAAAAACGGTCCAGCTTACGGGATCATAATGCTAGACGTCAAATATTTTGGGTCTCATCTCATCAGAAAACAAATCAAAGTACATTTTGAGTTGTGGACAAAATACACTTTTTCTCCATCAAACAATGTGAATGGGTCTACTGTACTTACGTGGAAGCATAGTTTTCAAGATTTGAATCCTTCTCGCAAATAAAGTTGAAAGCGACATTTTTCGTAAACGTGTTTTTCATCGATTCCTGTTTCTGACAGCCATTCACTTAGGAGTGGCCAGAAATGATAGCTTAATTTGGCTCACTACTTCCACCATGTACGCCGTGGGCAACGGCTTTATCAGAACCCTCCGTTAACTAGCTAGAGTTAGAAGGCGAAACGAATGAGCATCCTGCTTCCCAAGCGACGTCCCAAGCTTATTACGTGACCCTGTCACTGAAGCTCATCAGGATATCGGGCATATTGTTTTCACCTTAGAAGGTGGATGAGTCAACATATGAGCCAACGGCGAATAGAAACCGAAAACAAGAGAATCTAGGTTTACTATATTGCATCCTGGCCGTATTGTGCGGCTGTAATCAAATATCCCGACAGTACGTAAAATAAAAAACCTAGTGGACTAGCGCATGCCTCCTGCCACCGTTCATAATGACAGTGAATATTCAAAACGAAAAAGTAAACATAAACAAACCGTATTTGTTGACAACCTACGCAATCATTATAAATATATGTAAGAACACTATATAGATCCGGTGCAAGTATCCAATTGGCAGATGTCCTCGAAATTTATAAGGCTGACATTACCACTATAAAAGAAATGTGATGGACAGAACATGGCTGCACAAGAAACCGAAACTACAGTTTCCATGAGAATAAACATGAATTTTGTTTCGGATTTATAGTTGGCAAAAGACTCCGACATCTAATCTCTAGGTTCAAGACGGTGAGGAAACGTATAACCACATTGTGGATAAAAGCGAAATATGTTTATATATCCGTAATTTGTATGCATGTCCCGACATAAGAGAAATTCGATGATGCCAAACACATATTCTATGAGCGGCTAGAGGATACGTATGACCGCTGCCCTGGCCATGACATTAAGATTGTACTAGGAGATTTTAGTGCCAATGTGGGCAATAAAGACGGTTTGTTTCATCCAAATATTGGCAATTTAATGGCGATTTCGATGTTGGGAAAAAATTCAAAATTTTTTCTGCCCTTTGCCCTAAAAGTGCCATTTTGTGTTCGTTTGTGAAAAAAGTGCAACCCCACTTGAAGGTTTTGTGTTCGTTTCTGAGAATATTGCACTCAAAAAGTGCAAAAATGTAGCATTTTCTGCCCTCTCTGCGAGTTATGAAGGAGAATGTTGTCAGATAAAATTGCAATTTTTCTGATATTTTGTTTGTGTTATCTGTCCTCACTAAGCTAAATTTTCTACATTTTGTAGGGTCGCAAGGGTGATTTAAACTTTTTAAATTTTTTGTTAAGCTGGAATAACGACAAAAACCATTTCTATTCCTACCCTATCGACCAGTTTGTATATAGAGTCACTTAAAATTGCTGAATATCGCTTAGATTTCCATATACATATAACATAGTTAAGCGAGGTAATAAAGACATGCTAAAAAAGAACACAGTTGTGAGAAAATGCAAAATTTCTATGTTCGTTTCTCACCATAAAAAAGGCGCAACTTTGAAGTTGCGATGGCAAATATGCTTTCAAATTTGTTTTAAAAACTGATATTCTTGTTATATTTTTCAGAGTTTGAGGAAGACGGTTAAATTCGGAACAACCAATGTGCTCAACTCGCTGTTTAGTTGTTTCTAATCTACACCTTTTAACATGTAAAAAATCACGGTTCCTTGTTCTAACAGTATTTTGATTTCTTGCAAAATTCATAGGGTTATGTCCAATATTTTGGAGCGATTTAAACATGAATGTCAATAGTTGCATTTTGTACAGACCATGTATTGGCAGTATACTTTTCGCTATATCCTCACATAAAGATATGGTAGTATGCATCAATGGTAAGTTATAAACAACTTTAAGCGCTATATTTTGGGATCTTTGCAAAGACTTAAAAACTGTGATTTTTTTATGAGCGTACACCATCGTCAAATAATTGTAATGACTATGTAATATAAGTCCGTTGTAAATAAGGAGCTTTGTTTTCTCATCAAACTTGTTCTTAAACTTGTAAAGCATACCAATTGAAGGAGAAACTTTTGTCCTTACGTGTTGCATATGCAATTCAAATGACAAATTGTTCTCCATATATATATACCTAAATACTTTAATGGGTTGTATTCATAAATATTTTGCCCACTAATAGTAACCCATAAATTCTGATTATTCCTTGCACAATACGGTTTGAATTTTACTAATTTTATGCTTTCAGCATTTAAAACTAGTTTGTTTATTCTAGCAAATTCTTAAAGGGTAGTCGCATCTTGTTCTATTAGATTTTTTATTATAATTTCATGATGGTATGGATAAAATAGACTTATATCGTCGGCGTACATTATAAGCTTGCCGTGAAGTAAATATAGTAAACAGCAGTGGACCTAACATGCTTCGTTGAGGAACACCATGTTCTACAATTGTCATAATGCTCTTGCAATTTTCAATTTGAACGTATTGCCTTCTATTTTGTAGATAGCTTTTCAAAAGATCAAATGACCTTCCCCTTACACCATAAAATGACAGTTTCCGCAACAATATATCGTGGTCTACTAGATCAAAGGCCTTTGAAAAATCATAAAATATACCAACGACTCCAGCAAAACCGCTATCCAAACCATCACATATCAGGTTGACCACGTTAACTACTGCGTCCTGAGTACCACTGCCCATTCTAAATCCAAATTGCAGATTGTAGTACATTAGATTATTTTCATTCATAAAACTCATAAGCTGTTTATGTAAAATTTTCTCAAAAATTTTATCAATCAGTGGTAAAACTGCAATTGGTCGAAATTTATTAACGGCATATGAAGATTTTTCCTTTGGGATCGGAGTAATCTTCGCAATTTTCAGAATTTCAGGGTAAGTTGAGCTAGTAATAATGCTATTAAATATATATACTAGCTTTGAAAACATAAGTTCCTTGCATATCAACATAGTTTTAACCGATATCCCGTCATGACCAGGGCTTTTACTCATTTCAAGATTTGAAATTAGTTCTAAAGTCTCATTCGTGTTGGTCTTGCTATATAGAAAATTACAATGAAATTGACTAAGGGTATTAAACTTATTGCAATAGTCTTCAGTCAGTATTCCCATGTTTTTTCTTAGTAATTTTGGAACATTTGCAAAATATTCACTAAAGACATCGCATTTTGTTTTGTTGTCTTTTATTATTCGTCCATGCTCATCTTTTAATTGAATTTGCGGATGTGTTGATCTTCCTAATTGCTCATTTAAAAATTGCCAACATTTTGTAGGATCTTGCTGCAAACTTTCAAGCCGACTTTGATAAAAGCAGTTCATTGATACTCTAATCGCACTTCTTATTATTTTGCATAAGCGTTTTATTCTTTTTTCAATGCTGTAGCTTTTGCCAATTTACCTTCTTTTCCTAAGTATCTTATTTTTAAGTGGAATTAGAGCATGAAGATTTGAATTGATCGAGGGTGTAATTAAATTTCTTATCAAAACTTTCCTTTCCTTTTCAATAGTTGCATCTTTAATGCAGTTAGAAACCATGTTAAGTAACTCAGCTGTATCGGCTGATGCATTTCCGGTTAATTGCATTGAGGTCAACTGAGTTTGAAGACTTTCCTTTAACTTTAAAATTTTACAATGTATAACGCTGTGATCTGTAAATTCGCACTCAATTGAAATATTACTATAAACATTATCAATTGAAGTACGACTTCTTGGTCGCGTGATCATAGTCTGGCAATTATTAAAATCAAACTGATATAAAATTTCAGAAAGGTCAGATGAAACAGTATGGTTCAGAAAATCTATGTTTGAATCTCCAAAAAAGATAGTTGGGAAACGTGAACTATTATATATAGCATTTTCAATATATTTGACGAAGGTGTTTGAATCACACTTTTGTGAACGATAAAAAGATATTAATTTTAGTGATTTTCCATTAATTTTGAACTTAGGCAAGGAAATTAGTATGCTGTCAAAAAATTGTTTACTCTCACAAGATTCCAGGACATATGTCTCATTCTCTTTCACAAAAATAGACGTACCACCATATCCATCATGCCTGCAACAGTGTGTGGAATATTATAAATTTGTTTTACATCTGATGAAAACCATGTTTCCTGAACTGCGATAATATTTGGTAGAATTTCAAACTCTGCAATTAGTTGCCTAAACTTATTAAATTTATCTAAGGAAGAGATGCTTCTTATGTTAACAGAAATAATGTTAAACAAATTATTCCCTGAACTTTTTAGATGATGATTAAAGCATTCAATGTTTGAAAAATAATTGTTGTTCAAAACCATTAAATAATAGAAAATTTTATTTTAAAACATATTAAATTTAACTTATTTATAAAGGTGACGCATTGGGTGTTTGTGTGCCGTCCTCAGAGTCTCCCTCAATATCAACTGGAATCACTTGTGTACGTATAGATCTTCGATTGGTAAATTTACTTGTTGTTACCTCCATAATAATTCTTCTTCATTTCTTATTAATCTTGGTCTATTTGTAGCATTCTTCTTAGCATAAATCTTCCCTCCGTACGAGTAAACAGCATAATAGTCGACAGTTTTCAGGGTTCTGGCTTAATGTAATAGTTCCATTGATTCTTTACTCAAAAAGTCGTCTATGTAAACCAATTTTAGACTTTCACATTCATTAAGTTTACGTTTTGCAGCCATGAGAGTTTGTTTTGCTGTTTTAGTGTTAAATTTTACTACTAAACTTTGTTTTAGGTTAGGCATATCTTTTGGTTTTACGAAATAAGCTTCATCGATATTGTTTTTTCCAATTTCAGCCCCAACTTTCTTAGAAATTTCAATAACAGTGTCAGCCGCACTAACTTCGGTGTTAGCATTTACACCACTAATAACGCAATAATTTTTCACACGCTGATCGTTCAGTATTTTCACGGATTGCTTTAATAATACAATTTCATTTTTTAGATTACGGTTTTCTTTTTCAATATGTTGAATTTTTTTCTTATTTTCCGAAGTTCCTTTGCAAACTTCGTTAAACTTTGCCGACATAAAATTCATCGAATCTTGCAACTGTGACAATGGATCCAGTTTATTAAGCTTTGTTTTTATCTGTTGCAGTTCTTCTTTTACTGTGCCATCATTGTCAACACACAAATGACAAACATATTCTTCTCTGTTGTTCTTTAACAAGCGTTCGTACTGACGTTTGTCTAGTCTTGTACACACAACATGAAAGAATTTCGCGCACTTATCGCACTCTATGTTGTCTTCTTTTTCTTCGTCTATCTCCATTCTACATTGACCGCATACAGATTTTGAGATTTTAACACTTTCGCGACTCTTGCTAGGCATTCTTGATTTTGTTGTGTGCACTTGTGTATTGTTATTTGTTTTTCTGCTGTTTGTTTGTACTATTGTTTTAATTACACTGTGTTTTTTATATTTTTGTTTAGCTACTTGATGGATCTCACTATTTTGACCTTTTGTCGCGAGGTTTGCCAACTCAAGTTGTTGTTGCAGAACAGCTTTTGTGCGGCTTAAGAACACCACAGCCGGAATTGACGATGGATTACTGGCGGAGCTGTTTAAAGCTGGCGGCGATGAGAGTCTCAGTGTATTATGCCTCATATTTCAAAAACTTGACCGGAGTCTCTGAGTCTTTTATCCATAGCATATAAGGTTCTATCAAGTATAATGTGCGAAAGACTCAATGTGTCATATCAGTGTGTCTTTAGGCCTTGAAAATCGACAACTGACCAGATTTTCACTCTACCTGATTTTCACGCTAATCCTGGTGAAGACCCACGAAAACCAAATCGACACCCATCACCTATTTGTCGATTATAAGCTTGCCTTCGATAGTCCAATACGGGAGAAACTCTACGAAGCAACGCATGAGCTAGGACGAACACCAAATCCGCTGTGAAGTTTGGTACGGATTTTACCGAACCTAGCTAAACTAATCGTGGCCTCAGGCAATCCGATACCCTATCGTGGGATCTCTTGAACATCTTAATGGAGATCATTATGAGAAAAGCTGCAGTCAACATGACGAAAACTATCAGCAGTAAAAGTCATGCTGTTCGCGTATCCTGATGATTTAGATATCACTGGGTGCACAATGAGAGAAGTTACTGTGGCGTTTTCGAGAATTGAGAACGTGTCAGCGAAAGTGGGTCTGAAAGTAAATGACGATAAGAAACAATTTATGGTTTCCACGCGACTAGACAAAAGCATGGACGTTGATAACCATTATAAGTTCGAGGTGGTGGACGAATTTATGTATGTGGCTATGCCTTATACAAAAACAATAATGTCCGCAAAAACAATAATGTCCGCCTTATGATCAAGCGGATAATTGTGCTTGCGAATAGATATTAATTTGGGCTAAGCAAGCACTATCTTGCTTTATGGCTCAGAATCCTGTGTCTTGTCGCAAACAGACGAAACATCTCTAGGAGTCTTCGAGAACAAATTTCTGTATGGGCCTATAGTGCATAACGGGAGTATCGGCATCGGATTAACCATGAGGTATATCCCCACATTGACATAGTTAAGCGAATCAGAGTAACGCGATTGCGATGTCAGTAAAATCGAACTCGAAGGAAGACGAAAAATAGGAAGACCAAGAAAACCAGGAAGACCAGGTTGACGAATGTGTTTTGTCTCTAGTGAGCAATTTATATATTGTCAATTATAACGTTTTCGCGAGAAGCCTTCAATTGGAGATCTGCTGCTTTTATGTTCCTTTGCGGTCTGTCACGTCTGTGTTTTCAGCCGTCTTCAACACACAAAACCATATTTGGATCAGAAAAGCATTGATTATGACATAATAGTCATTGTATCTCCAACATGTAATATTGTATCAAAACATGCGTATTGAAGAGCTGATTACGGGAACGTTATATATTCGTTTTTTAAAGGGTACTTATACTGCCCTACCGCAAGCGCATTTTCGTAATAAAAAAAATATTCCATATTATATTTAAATATGGACGTAGTATTGGAAAATATAGAGAAAAGGAAAAACTAGTAGAAAAATTAAAATAAATATATAATAGCAAATAGTGCAATCGACAGAAAACAATATCCTTGCTATGAGCATTTTTTATGTGATCCGTATACCGTGTTTCTATGATTTTTTGCAATGAAAAATAGTCCAAAGAATTTGGCTCAGCATTAAAAACCAATATACATAAAAATTATATCCACTTTCAAATTGATGACAATCTCATGAAATTTATGTTGAAAAATTTACATCAAATTGATGTTACGTTGTCGTTGAATCAAAATAAACTATTGATGAAACATGGATGAAAGATTGACGAAATGTTCTTCAACAATTTAATGAAATGTGTCGTAGGTGGGAAAATCAGGAAATGTTTCATCAAATTGAAAATTGATAAAGGAATTCACAAATTTGCTGAAGCGATTTCTTTCAGTGAAGACATGGTTCCTGCATAATGGTACAGGGGCCATAACTTTTCAGTGTGTATACGCCTACGCTTTTCTATAACCCTATACAAGTTATACTCTATGTGTTTGGTTGTAGAGGCTCGAGACTTTCAAATTTTACCATATTTCAACTGAATTTTTTGGTACATAAAATTTAGACGAGGATAAATAAATAAATAAATGGTTTCCCATTACATCCCAAGTTATACTCAATGTGTTTGGTTGTAGAGGCTCGAGACTTTCAAATTTTACCATATTTCAACTGAATTTTTTGGTACATGAAATTTAGACGAGGATAAATAAATAAATAAATGGTTTCCCATTACATCCCACGAAAGGATTAGGGAGAGTAGCTTACAAACCAGTAAGCTGTGCGCGTTCTAGTTTTGCACTCACTGATTGGGACCTACATTTTTATACCGCTTCCGAACGGTATTTTTGAGAAGCTTTTTCGTGGCTAAGCACTCTATAGTGTCGCCGACACTAAGCGAGTTCACCGCCGTCGAATGAAATTTAAGGTGGTTAGAGCATGGAGCGAACCCACATTCTCATGCACAAGTGCCGCGCACACTATCATTGCACCACCGACGGCCACAAGATCTTTTAATAATGGGGTGCCTATATGAAAATGGGTTATACTTAACCTGACCAACCGTGTCATTTTTGTACATTTCAGTACCTTTTATTTCATACAATTATTCTTGTTTTAACTAAATTCATGAATTTTTGTTTAATACTCTATTTAAAACCAACAAATTTCGATTATTTACCCACTGTGTTCCAGTTTTGGACGCAACCAGTTGGTCAGGTTAGGTAAAATATCGACTTTTATTATTAGCAGGTCATGGACACACGGTTGTGTTGGATATTTTTATAGTCGACTTTGCCCGCAACTAATATTGCCTGCATCCAACTTAGCGTCTTCGGTCCATGCCACTGTTTTTTTTTTTTCAAATTTACCGATGTATTAAAGTCTTCCTATGGTTTACTTATATAATATTTTTCTAGTGAAAAAGACATTGCAGTCGTAGTACATGAGGGGTTTAAGACACTAAAGAAGTTCCTTTCCTTATGTTAACGAATAGCATATGTTAAAGAAAATCCCCACCATCATCTATCTTTACCCCTTGGACAGCTACGATATTGTTTCTTTTCGACGAACTTTTCAACAGATTTCTCCATACGATACAATTATTTACATTAAATTGTTCATACATTATGTAATTATATTTCTCTGTCATTTAATTTTCTTAACAGAAATCTGTACAACTCAGCACTCATTAACATTGGGAGACCTTCGATTACGTTGCTTAAAGCTTTTGTAACATTGTAGAATGGAGATTCCGTGATATATTTTGTATTAGACATCAGTGAAAAGCTTGCGAATTATAATACTGTAAAAGCTATATAACAAAATATATGTGTTACCCCCGTCTGAAGTTATCCTACAGTTAAAGCTAACTGAAAGCTTTAACTGTCAGTTTGTATGAAATTTAAATATAATAAATGTTAATTGGCTTCAACCAGACAGTGGGTTTATGCCCTTGACTTATGGAACATTATAGTTCAATGTCTGTCCTAAGTCATATTAAGCTACAATTTGTATTGCAAGCTTGACGTTGGTTGGTATCTACACTAAGACGAAATTCAAGGTTTTTTTGATTGTTTTACAATAACGGCGAACACTCTTTACTAAACTTAATTAATTATTGCAGAATTCGAACTATAAATATCTATAATTTCTTCAATTTAATATACTTATACAGTACTGTGACTGGAAAGTTTTAAAGAGTTTGTAAAGAAACAGTTCCCAGTTGAATTTGAAAGATGTAGAAATGATGTGTGTGTGTTTGAGTGCAAACTTCAAACGTTTACAAGTCGAAATTATACTAAACGTTGTAAATGTAAAATCTGTATTGAAATCTTAACATTCTATGTTCTGTGTATCAAGTAATGAGTTACCTTGGGTATATATGTACTCCATGAGAAACAAATTCACCCACAACGAGCAACTGTCTGAAGCGGATTTTGGTCGGCCGTCGTAATTAGGCCTTACTTTTTTGAAGATGAGGCCGAAATTGCAGTGACTGTGAACGGCATTCGTTACAAGAAAATAATAACGAAATTCTTGTGGCCTAAACGGGACGACATGGATCTGTACAACATGTGGTTTCAGCAGGATGGCGCCACCTGCAACATTGCGTATGAAACAATCGATTTATTGCAAGGACGATTTCCAGAACAAATTATCTCAAGAAATTCTGATGTCAACTGGCCATCATGATCATGCGATTTCATTCTTTGAGGTTTTGTGAAATCTCGGGTTTCTGCGAATAAACCAGAAACATTTCCTGCGCTCAAATCCGAGATCCAACGCGTCATCGGTGAGATACAGCCACATCTCTGTGAAAAGTCATGTAAAATTTCATGATGGCCTGTCATCAGAGCCGTGGAGCCATTTGACGGATATTTTATACCATTTTTAGGCAGAACATGTCTTCTTTACAATCCAATAAAAAATCACAACTACCTCAAAAAATACGTGTTTTTATTTTAAAATTAAAAAGTGCATTCTACTTTCCAATTCATCAACCTATATATTTAAAACGTTTTGAAATCCAAAAGTGTCAGATATGAAGGAAACGTTTTGAAAATAAATACAATTCCATTTTTCTTTTATTATTCGATCTTTAAGATGTTATTTTCCTCAACAATTTTTCCGGTTCAAGATCAATTTCTATGGAAAAGTACTTTTATAAAAAAAATTTAATTTTCATAGAATGTATTATTATTAAAAAATTATGTGAAATTGATTATTATGGTGGATGGTTGGGAATATAATAAAATATTAATATATAATAAAACAAAAAATGGACGAATACGCAGACGGCACCCTGTACGGCAATCTCATGATAATCGTTGTTTCTTTTTGAAACAATAACGTCCTGATCTCTATTCTGTAACGGAAAAATTATTAAGGAAAATAATAAGTACAATTGCCAATGGTATTTACATTTTTTTGAATTTGAAGTGGTAGGGGTAATTCAGACTACACTACCAATTATAATTGTCATATAATTAATTTGCTCCATGTATGCTTGATACAAATTGAAAGTAAAAATTTGATTTTTATAGTTCGATATCGCCCACAATTGTGAGTAGTGTACAAAAAAACATTTTAATGGCGCACGAGCAATCCTTGACTATAACACCCACCAGTTTTTGCTAAAATCTGGGAAACTTCGGAAAATATCCATGATCATATACTTAGATTGATTTTCTTCCCATTATGATAATAAAATAATTTTTGGAACGAAATTCCTTGTCGCAAGTTGCGGGATGGGGCTTAATGAAACAAATTTAAACCACTTTTGTTTTAACACCATAATGCTCCTACTATTATCAACTATATTGTTTGGTATTGCTTTGGTTTGTGTCTAGACGAACGGCTTGGATCATAGAGAAAGGAATTAAGCGGATGTCTCACATATGTACGGAAATTCATTGTTTAATTGGAATTTTTTGATATGTTAACATCTATAGGCCCGGGTAGGGCAATCTACCAAAGTGCAAATAAAACACACCGTTAGCATCAGATAAGTGGTTGTTATACATCATTACTGTCGCCTGAAAATAAATAACGGGTTTATCAACACAGACGCTAAAAAAGTAAATCGATAGGGACAGCAAACGACGCCATATTTTTTCCCGCTCTTTTGACATTTCTCTTCAGTAAGGTTTGCCATTTCATCATGGAAAGATATACGAGCCAACAACCAGTCGAAATTATAAAAATTTACTACCGGAATTTGGAGTCAGTGGCCTCAACTTTAAGAGCGCTACGTCCAATTTATGGTCGTGATAATCGTCCTACCAGATCAACAATTGAGCGTCTAGTTTAAAAAATTTGTATCCACAAGCACAGTACAAAATGTTCCCGTGCCAGTGAGATAAAGAAGTGCCCGTAATGTCGAGAATATTGCTGCCGCTGAAGCTTCAGTTCAAGAAAGCCCAAATGTGTCTCTCACACGTCGTGCCCAAGCGTTGGGCATGTCTGTGACGTCGCTGTGGCGAATTTTGCGAAAAGATCTTGGCCCACATCCTTACAAGATTAAATTGACGCAAGAACTGAAGCCGCTTGACCACCATAAGCGTCATATGTTCATGAATTGGGCTGAGCAACAACTTGAAAATGATTCGGATTTTCATCGGAAAATCTTCTTCAGCGATCAGGCTCATTTCTGGCTGAATGGCTTCGTCAATAAGCAAAATATGCGTTATTGGTCAGACAGCACACCACACGTAATCCATGAGTCATCATTGCATCCCGAAAAAATTACGGTTTGGTGCGGTTTATGGGCCGGCGGCAGCATTGGGCCGTACTTCCTCCACGATGATCAAGACCGGCACATTACTGTGAATGCGAATCGCTACCGTTCAATTATAACCCAATATTTTTGGCCCCAATTGGATAATATGGACTTGGAGGACATGTGGTTCCACAGGACTGCGCCACAAGCCACACCGCGAATGCCACAACCAATTTATTGGAAACCAATTTTGGTGAACGTGTTATCTCACGAAATGGCCCAGTCGATTGGCCGCATCGGTCGTGCGACTTGACGCCGTTAGATTATTTCCTGTGGGGCTATGCCAAGTCTATGGTCTATGCCAATAAGCCAGCGAACGATTGATGAACTTCGTAAGAATATCGAACGTGAAATTGCAGCAGTATCGGCCGATTTATGCTTGAAAACCGTCGAAAATTGGGTTCAGCGTCTGCACTTCTGCAAGCGTGCCCGTGGTGGCCATGCAAAATAAATCGAGTTCCATACATAATGGCATCGAACGTACTTTCAGAGAAATAAAGAATTTCATTGGTATCTAAAACCGGTTTTGTTTTATTTAAAAAAAACTTTTGTAGCGCTCTTATTGAAAAACCCTTTATGATGGTATTGATTCAGCGGCAGCGAACAAACAAGCAGGTCGTCCGCGCTAAATAGTATTGAGTAGTATAGAGCACATTAGGAACGAATTGTATGACTAAGAAAGCACGGGCGACATCTAGCGAATGATTCAAAACGTATTACTCTATTTTTGTCATAACTGGGTCCATTCATAGTTTTGATGTGAAACATTGATGCCTTTTGAAACACTTATGCTTTTTGTATTGTTTTATGTAATAACATTGTCGAAATAGTGCATTTATATTGAAATATTCTAAAAAGAGAATAAAACTCGTTTATGCTCTCTTACTAAGACTCTCTAAATGCGAGCGGAAAAAGAGTGCAATAAGTTCAATTATTACAGTGCGCTAAATATTACTATATGAGCTATATTGTGGTAGCAAAAGGGCATTCAGCAATTTGGTACCAAATTTTATGTATAATGGAAGTAAGTTCATTTCGCATAATGCCTTTTGGAGTTGACTGCATTCTGGGCATCATATAAACCTTAATCAATACTTATTAAATGAAATTATTAATACTTTTTAATTTTATTCGTTAAGCTCGAGGCCATTCTATATCTCTATTAATCGAAATTTGGTTTCAAAAAGGAGTTTTACAAATGCATTCATTTGCATTTAGTTTGAGGAATAGCATCATTCCAAACAACCGCTGATGAAGATCTGTGGTTAGACCTGAAATTGCTATACGGTTTGCCAGGAATCATAGGAATGCATTTGAGAACTCCTTTTTGAAAACTATATTTATATTAATAGAAAACTAATAAAATTAAAAAGTACCAATGAAAAGGCCGAATAAATAAAAGTCATCCCTGATGAATTTGAATAACGGGGTGCATAACGAAACTGCATGCAATTGTTGTTGCATGTATAAAATTTTGTTGTCTTTTAGGCAACAACAAAAAAAGTCTAATTGGTGCCGATGGTTCTCTGGAGATGGAAAGAAGTTTTTGCAAATGTTTTCTTGTGTGTTGTGCTTGCAATATTTTTCGATCACTTGCATACTAGTTGGAATTTCGGAATTGAAGTGAATTTTCATTTGCATTTAGTTTGATGAAGTTTCAAAAGCATCATTCAAAACAACCGCAGATGAAGATCTGTGGCTAGATCTGAAACCGTATACCAGGAATCATAGGAATGCATTTGCAAAACTCCTTTACTATAGAATGGTCTCGGGCTTAACTAATAAAATTAAAAATGTTTAAAAGAGCTTGAAATTTTTCAAACACAATAAAATATATTATTGTTTTCATTAAAATATTATATTTTAGCAATATTTTAGTATACAATTATATCAATATACTTCGACGTGCATCAATATATTTGAAGTTTTGAAAATAAATTCTTTTTTTTTACCATGGTACATTTATACGAAACATTATATATATTTTTTTATTTTGAAATGTAACTTTTACTAATGTGTTCATAGAAATCGAACAAGTACCTTGTAACAAAAAGGTGTCAACACATCGCCCGTGAGATCGAACACTCATTGACTTTTTAGATGGAGCCTGTAACCAATATTTAGTATAGTATATTGTTGTTTTGAACCCAATAAAAAATTAATTTAGAAAAGCCAGAGTGCAAGACTGGTGTTGGGTGAGATCGCCCTACATCGATCAGAAAATTATATGTATTTTTGATTTTGTAAAATATCGAAATTGCGGGCCACCCTAATACTAATTTCTAATAATTTTTTCGCAACAACACATACACACTGGTTTTGGTCATTATGTTTTGTACCATATGTATGTATGTTGTTGCTTGTTGTTTACATTATCGATGCAAAAGAATATAACAACAACAACAACAGCGCTGACGAAGTCATTTGCTCTGTTTGGTCATTCAGCCGTTGTACTGTTGTTGTTATATCTTTTGGATTCTCTATTCAGATTAACTGTCGTTCTATGTTGATAGATTTTGTGGCCACGACAATAAGAAAATCTTGTAAAGTCAGTAGTTGAAAAGAAATGAAACATTAAACATCAAACTTAAAATAAAATAACTCGCGTTTTATTTAAATTAATAAAATAAATAGTTTTTGCGCGAGCATTTTGGCGGCCGTGACAGGACGGTCTGTTATAATAGCGAATTACATTTTAAAACGATTTAAAAAAGTGTCCCAACGAACTAGTGTTTCGCGGAGTAGATAATTATTTGGAGCCTTAGTTGGAGCCACGGATTTTACTTGCATCGTTTCGTCGTTGGAATCTCATCATTTTTCGAAAATTCGTTGCTGCAACTGGGGTCTACATCGCTGTTGCTGCTACGGACATTCTTTGGACGTCGCATTATATACGGTAGTACGTATTTTATTAGTGGGAGAAATCATATTTCGGTGATTTCTTTAGCAGAAGCTTTTATTTTTTCTCGTCGCATATCGTCGTTCGGTTGATTTGGATGAACCCCAATTGAAGTGGCAGATTTTTTCGCTTTCGTCGTTGCATCATCTACTGTACAATTTGTTGCTGCAATCGGGCTACATGTCATCGATAAATTTAATTGGATACAACTTTAGTTGTTGTTGTTGTTGTTGCTGTTGTTTCACCTGGTGTCTCTGGAATATTGGATTGGACGTTTCACATACATTTGCAGTGAAATCTATCGAAAATCGGGTAAATGATTTTAACGGGTTCAAGAACTTTGTTGCTGCTGCGTGCAACATTCCTACATATTGAGTGCCTTAACGGGGATGTACTGGGAATTTACTGGAATTTGTAGACTATATTAATTCTTGATGCTTGTTGGTGTAAGTAAGTGGGCGATTTTTTCTTCTTCTGTGTCTCAAACAGATTGTGTTTTGTGGAGCATGTAAATCTTCGAACCTCAGTTGGAGCCACAGGGTTTTTATATCGTTTTGTCGTTGGAATTACATCATCATCGGGAAGTCGGTGCTGCCATTGAGGTATACATCGCAGCTTCGGACGATCTTTGGACGTCACTTTATTTTCGGCTAAATTATCGGTTTTTGGATATCAGCGAATAAATTTGGCGTAACGGAAATAGTTCCGGTATTTGTAGCGTCATCTAATTTTTTGCGCTTTTCAAAGTCTGGTTCTTGTTGTTCTTTTGGTAAGTGTTTCTCTTGAGTGAAATGATTACATTCACCTTGGATGCAGTGACTGAGAATTCTGCCGCTAGTGAGTAAGAATTGGCGTCGCTCAAGATACAAAGAAACAATGTGAAGAGAAACATGTCTAATATTCGTAAAAAAGTGGAAAAAGATGGCGACAATTTTTGATCCAATAATTTTGGAATGCCGTCCACAAATCTTGGAGTCATATTTTGAGGATTTGTCTCACATCCAAGCACAAATTTAAAAACTTTGCCCCACGGACAATGCAAGAAGCGATTTGGAGGAACTTTTTATTGCAGCAAGAGATTTTGCTGATGAAAAATCATGACTCTTTTTCGATGGACTAGAGTTTTCTCAAGGCTTCGATAGTTAGTCATTCAAATTCGACTCGTCTAGCTTACTCAAAGTCAAATTTTTGTTGCCGTTTTGATACAGTTGCAACCACAATCTCACGTTGTTCACATTGTAGCTCATCGGAGCACAATATATCAGCTTGTTCGTCGTTTTCGTGGCTTGTTCTTGTTGAACGCTTTAACTGCCTTCGCAATGGTCATCACGTTTCGGAATGCACATCGCAATAATGCTGTACAGTTTGCCAGTCTCCTCACCATACAGTCTTGCACATTTTTAGTGGCCCTAAGCAACTTGGGCCTTCGACATCACATCACTCTCAATCATCATCGGAGAATCATTGCAATCACCTTTCGTTAATTGCTCGCTCGGCCAATAGAGCGATAATTCCAACAGCCGTAGTTCTCATCAACGATTATTGTGACGCTTATCAGCCAGAAGTTGTTGGCATCGGTGAAACCCGAACTAGCAACAAGTTTTTTGTCGACGCCTCAATAAAATCTCACATTAGTTCGTTCCAGTGGCCCTCCTCTTTCGCTGTGGCGAAGATGACTAAAGAAGATGACACTAAAACATCATACTGGATAATACCTTGAATTAGAAAATTGGCTGATCCGTGGTATAGCAAACCACAACTTCTTGGCATACTTCAAAGTACTGAAGTATTTTTCGGTTTGTTGTTCGATGGTAGTATCTCACTGGGAGATGGCACGCCTTGCCTGACCAATACAATATTAGATTGGATTGTCAGTGGGACATCCAAATTAACACACAACTCAATTGTTTTAACTTTGAACAATTCCCTCAAAATTGAAGAAACTTCTAACGCCCACGAAACTTCGCCCACTGGTCAAGAATTCGAACTACTCATCATCAGAAAAAGATGTTTTGATATTGGCGATAGGATCCCATTCAAATTGCCTTTAAAAATATCGTATGCAACGAAGCACCAAGAATGGAACACTTCACTACAACTTATGTTACACTCGAAGCAGTCTCTTCGTGGTTCAAACTACATATCACATCATCGCTATCTCAAATCCCTATCTGAATGTTCAAAAATTTATCGACAATTTCGTGTCGATGAAAACATCACCAAATATCAACTCGTTTGGTGGAGGACCAGGAAAAAGGAATTTGAGGTACAGTACTTGCATATGATAACATATGACTTGGGTGCTGCTTGTCTTTTGCCGTTTCGTATTTTGTGTCTCATTGCAGAAAAGTGTTGCTCGATGTTTGCCCGTGGTTGTGATCTACTGCGAAAGAACCATCACTTTATCGAGTTTTGAACACAAGTCCTCAATATCAAAATATTTTGGATACACATCGCTGAATATCGTTCATATATTCCACATACAAGTGTACATCGGCACGCTCTCGCTTTTTCTGTAATTATTGGTCAACTTTGTCATATCGTTTACGCTTTTCAAATAGTACCATCCGAAAAATATACGTACAAATCAACATTATTTTTCGTCACTTCGACAATATACCCACTTATTGCACAGACAATAACTCGCTGTGAAATTTGCGCCACCGTTTTGCTCTGGAGAAGGTGACTCAATTTGAATTTCATCTCATCGCTCAATTTCTGGAAATACAGCATTTTTCTGCAATGGCCAAAACAACATTCTTCAACTTTAAAAGAACTCATCGAAAGTCGTATCCCTCACCTGGTAGAAAAATGCAGAAGTATTTGTTGGAGACACATTCCCCCAAAAATTCATCCATCCGATATATGGTTTCCTGTTTGCAGTACCAATGAATTGCCGTACACCTTGACAACACTCGTTCGTAAAAATCCAGCAATCAGTAAATGCTCCATTCACTCTGAAGTTGTTTGCCATGATGACGTCACCACACCACACGATAGCTTTTGGCTTGAACTGCGAATATGTCTTCGATCCTGGTGGACTAGTTCGTTTTGCATAGCTGAAAGCAAAACGTATCACATTCGCCGTCCAACACCAATATCAGCTCCCTCACCCTCCTGAATTGGTGCTTGAAAGTGAGGCCTTTCAACGGGGGGAGCATGTTGGGTGAGATCGCCCTACATCGATCATAAAATTATTTGTATTTATGATTTTGTAAAATATCGAAATTGCGGGCCACCCTAATACTAATTTCTAATAATTTTGTCGCAACAACAACATACATACTGGTTTTGGTCAGTATGTTTTGTACCATATGTATGTATGGTGTTGCTTGTTGTTTACATTATCGATGCAAAAGAATATAACAACAACAACAACAGCGCTGACGAAGTCATTTGCTCTGTTTGGTCATTCAGCCGTTGTACTGTTGTTGTTATATCTTTTGGATTCTCTATTCAGATTAACTGTCGTTCTATGTTGATAGATTTTGTGGCCGCGACAATAAGAAAATCTTGTAAAGTCAGTATTTGGAAAGAAATGAAACATTAAACATCAAACTTAAAATAAAATAACTCGCGTTTTATTTAAATTAATAAAATAAATAGTTTTTGCGCGAACAACTAGCAAAACAAGATTGAATTTTAGTACAATTCCATTTATTACCTTTTATTTGAAAAAAATTCATTTTCTTAAAAACAAGGACCGGAAATCAAGAACCGAAAACCTAAAATTTTAAGTTTTTGAACAAAAAATAAAAATCACTTGCGTTCAAAATAAAATATTTTTCTTATCAGTTCGAAAACAAAAAAATAAAGTTTGTAAAAGATAATTATCTTTAAAGTACAAAATAATTTTGAACTTGAAAAAACGTTGAAATTTAAAATATATTTAATAATCCTTTATTCAATGTCAGTAATTTAACAAGATGTATAAAAAAAAATAATAAAAGGAAAAAAGAAGAAGTTGGTAGAGTATTTTAACAATCAGTTTTAAATAGAATTCAGATACAACATTTTTAGGAGTATAATTTGATCAATATTTAAGTACGGGTAAGCAATTATGTAAGCAAAATAACAAGAAAAAAATAATAGTATACATATTATGAATAAATATATGTATATAATGTACGATTTAGACTGATTATACAGAAATTTTTTCAATAAGGGTGGAATTAAGCTTGAGTAATAATATGTTCTCCAAATGTTCTGCACTTAAGTTTCGGCGGTTCTTAGTCATGACAATGGGTATTGCACTAAAGGATCTTTCAACAGATACTTGTGTAGCGGGCACTGCTAATGCCACTGCTGCAATTTTGGACAATACGAGGTTTTTATAACTTTTTGCTTTCCAAACTCCTAAAATATTTGTACTGAATGGTAACTTATCATCATATTGTAGTTTATTTAAACATTCCTGAATGGAGCAAGAATCACTACGCCTTGAAACATTAACCGCAGCTTTGTTCTCTAACTTTTGGTATCGTTCTTCAACAATTTCCTTAAGAGACGCATTTGTGTCTTTTATACATTCGTCTAAAAAGTCATTTATTTCTCCCGTTAACTTCAATTTATTATAAATCGTCATGAGATGAACCTAAAATAAATATAAGTAAGCACAAGCTCAGTTTTTATAAGATATTTTGAAAACATTTTAATCCATACTTACAATAGCGATCTTTTTTTGATTATCATTAAGATACCTTGAACTCTTAAAACAAAACCTTTGGTCTATATACAAAGCTGCTATGAAAGCATTATTATTCACAAGAATTTCTTTACGCCTTTTCAGAGCTTCCAACAACAATTTTGCAGTTGGGTTTGAACTTGACATATCTTCAAGTTCACTTTCCGCTACAAGCCATTCTCGATAAAAATCTCCCATGACAAGTTGTTTGTATTGCAACATAGTTGTAGCATCGGATACTGGCTTAAAACTTTCCATGAACTTTGTAGCGAATTCCCAATCAACGTCTACACTAAATGTATTATTGGATTCAATCCCAACTTTTGCCTCTATAAGAGATTGCACCATTTCAAAAGTTGAACTCCATATTGTGGTGTTATCCAACAACGGTACTGGACTAGCTTTCAGTTCTCTCATTTTTTTTCTTATGAATTTTACGGCATCTCTGCATCTATTGACTTCATCTTTTAATTGTTTTAACACATCCCATGCAGCTAACTGTAGAGTGTGTGCTGCAACATGTACAACGGACAAACTGTCCGAAATTCCTTCAGAATCATTATCAAAAAGTTAATCATCAAAATTGTCATCATTATCTATTTCATTTGCTGAATATTCTTGTAGAAGTTTAGATGTTTTAATTACATTTGCTCCATTATCTGTGGTAACAGAATACACTTGATTTATGTTTATATCAAATCTTTCAAGAATATTCAGTACTTGTTGTTTTAAATAAAGCGCAAAGTGACGTTCTAACAGCTCGATCATCCCAATTGTATAAACTACAATTTCAAAGTTTTGGTTAATGTACTGTATATTAACACCCATGGTGCTCCGGTCCATTCTACTTGCGATGTCTAATTTTAAACAAATATATTTTTTATTCACGGATAAAGTTATTTCTGACCGCAGAGAATTTGCCATTTCATTGACAAGGACGCCAATGGATTTCGAGTTATATTTTATTCCATAAACGTCTGTCCATTAGGGTGGACCTTGTGTCGATATTTTGGTAGATGAGGGCTCTATTCCGTGCCTTTTTGAAAAAAAATGACAATGCCGAAAAAAAAAATTAAAAAAAAAAAACATTAGGGGTTGCGCACGAGCCGAGAAAAAGGTCCACTTTGCCAAAATTAGGGGGAAATTGCCATAGGTCATCAGGGGTCACCCGTAGGGGGGAAGAATGTATGGCCGACCCCCATTAACTTTTTACTGCCAACATTTTCCCCCAAGACACCCACCCCCTATCTCCTCCCCTTAGGGGGGTCACCATACAAAAATGGAGGTTGCTCAGTATTTTCGAAAAACACCATAGGTCATCAGGGGTCACCCCTAGGGGGGGCAAAATATATGACCGACCCCCATTACCTTTTCATCCCCAACATCTTTTCCGAACAAACTGACCCTCTATCTCCACTCCTTGAGGGACTCCCCATACAAAAATACTGAAAATCTATGTATTTATAGTTGCACAATATCGAGATTTTTTTGATTTTTTTACAGAAATTCCACCAATATTCAAGAGTGGTCATTGTTTGGAAAGTCTTGAAAAATTTGAAACGCACACGTGCTGAATCAGGTACATAGGCACCCTTAGCAGATGCCCCCATTCATCAGTACCTGGCAGTAAAATATTGCAAAATACGTAGTAGTTATAAATAGCAGTTCATTCATCGATTGTTGCCATTCAACAAGTGCCGACGACCGCGAAAATTAAATTGATTTTTCTCCCGTTTTTTAAAAGTTAAGATGACAACACGACTTAGATCGCGCGACCATATTTTTTTGATTGGTTATCCAAGCATGAATATTACGGGGAACAAATTACCGTCGAAGAAGCAAGTGCTAAGCATGCATTTCTTCAACATTCGCAAACGAAACATGTCGAAGAAAAATAGTGCGGTTATAGTCGCGGACGCAGTGATGATTTTTTGGCGCCAAGCAGCTATTCCGACGAAAGCCAGAGGAGATGTTACAAGAAAAATAGCTGCGCTGCACGATGAGTGGGATGCTTTAAGAAAGTCATCTCACAGAAAGACTGAGTCCACTAGAGAAAAAGAGAATACGTTTTCTGATAGCTTGGATAATCTTTTCGACATCGCACACGCCAACGCCCTTGAGAAAATGACAAATACCGAAGACATTGAGTTTCTGCTAAAGCAAAGAGAAGATGGCCGGCCAGGAACTATGGGAGGTGTGGACGCTACTGATACTCGAACGAGGAAAAGAAAAGCTGAGCGCGAAGAACAAGAAGAGTTGCGACGCAAACGTGCAAGGGAATCTAGTAGAGATCGGTTCGCTAAAGGCGGTAAGCTATTTCGCGCTTTCTGTGTTCGTCCAATGTTTATATTCAAATGAAATTCGTTCAATTGCAGTGGTTAAATTTTCAAGCAGTGATTCAAGCGATGATAATGGGAGACAGGACGAAAACTTCCCGGCAAAAGCTGGCCCGTCAAATGTTGGTGACAGAAGAGGTTACAAACAATGTTTTACTGAACGAGTCCTATCAGCTTTGGACAAGTGCAAAGTGACTGACCGAGACGCGGTCGGCATTATGATAGCGGCGGCAGAAGCATTTGGACGCGATCCTCAACAATACACAATAAACCGTACGTCGCTTCGGAGATGTCGTCGTTCAAATCGAGAGAACATGCTGAGTTATGTGAAAGACAATCCAGAAGTAAGATCGCATAGATTTATTTGCTCTCATTCAGAATTCTTATTCTTCAACGCGTTTCATTCATCTCCAGCTTGTCGCAGCTAAATCCTTCATAGTCCATTGAGATGGCAAAATGCTTTTGGATTTTGTGGGTACAAAGAAGGTGGACCGTCTACCGGTAATTGTCTCGTACGGAGAAAAAGAACAAGTTCTTGGAGTTCCCAAAGTAGAAGATGGGAAAGGAAAAGGCCGGAGAATAGCACATGCCGTTTATCAACTGTTGGCATCTTGGCATATGACACATCGAATACAAGGACTTTCTTTCGACACGACATCAACGAACAGTGGCCCATTCTCCGGAGCCGCAGTTGCTCTTGAGCGGCTGTTGGAGAGAGAAATCTTATATTTACCTTGCAGACGCCACGTATACGAACTGGTGCTAAGGGAAGTTTTTGAGACAAAAATGGGAAAGACCAGTGCACCAGGCGTTCCTTGCTTTGACCGTTTCAAACAGGAATGGGACGCTGTAAAGGTTAAACCATTCCATTCTGGCTTGATAGACGATCAAGTCGTCAGAAAAATTCCTGTGGCAATGCAAGTCGGCATAAAGAAGTTTTGCTTAGATCAATTGAAGGAGAAACACCCTCGCGATGACTAAAAAGAAATGCTACAATTAATTCTTTTGTTTCTGGGTGAAAAACTTGAGAATTACCATTTCCGACCTCCAGGACCCGTTTCCCATGCTCGATGGATGGCAAAAGCCATTTACAGCCTCAAGATGTTTTTGTTTCGGAGAACTTTTCACTTATCTGTATGTGAATTGAATGGTATTCGACACGTTTGTATTTTTGTGGTGCGACTTTACGGCAAGGCATGGTTTGGTTCTTCTCGAGCAGCTGAGGCGCCGAATCAAGATTGGAAGTTTTTGAAGGACATCGTCGAGTACAAGTCCGTTGACCAGGATTTATCTCGGGTAATGATAAAGAAATTTATCGGTCACCTATGGTATCTCGCCGATGAGCACATAGCCCTTGCCTTTTTAGATGACAAGGTTTCAAATGAGTTGAAGGCCAAAATGGCCCAGGCATTGCTAGAAAATGAGAATGACGAAGGTGAAGAAGATGAAGAAGACGAAAAAGGTGAAGAAGATGAAGAAGACGAAGAAGGTGAAGAAGACGACCCGGTTCCCCCAGCTCCTCGCGTCGTAATCAAAAGCACCAGCGTTAAAAAAATCGAGGTGAAATTCAAAGATGTGAATGAGGAATTCTTGGCTAAAGACTTGAGCAACTTCGTCTCTCATAATACCAAAAATTTATTTGTACGATTTGGAATATCGCAAGATTTCATTCTTGCAAATCCAGCAACCTGGAAATCTCGCGCAGACTATCAAGAAGGTCGTAGAATTGTAAATAACTTGCGCGTTGTGAACGACACTGCCGAAAGAGGAGTAAAAATGATACAAGATTATAATAGAATACTGTGTCAAGGCGAAGAAGAGAAACAGTATTTACTACATGTTATCGATTCTTACCGCAAGAAATACCCATCAGCGAACAAAAATATGTTAATTTGACTATATTATATTAAGAGTGCTTAGTAGTACTACTCAATTACAGCTTCTTTTATTTTTGTATGGGGAGTCCCTCAAGGAGTGGAGATAGAGGGTAAGTTTGTTCGGAAAAGATGTTGGGGATGAAAAGTTAATGGGGGTCGGTCATATATTTTGCCCCCCTAGGGGTGACCCCTGATGACCTATGGTGTTTTTCGAAAATACTGAGCAACCTCCATTTTTGTATGGTGACCCCCCTAAGGGGAGGAGATAGGGGGTGGGTGTCTTGGGGGAAAATGTTGACGGTAAAAAGTTAATGGGAGTCGGCCATACATTCTTCCCCCCTACGGGTGACCCCTGATGACCTATGGCAATTTCCCCCCTAATTTTGGCAAAGTGGACCTTTTTCTCGGCTCGTGCGCAACCCCTAATGTTTTTTTTTTTAATTTTTTTTTTCGGCATTGTCATTTTTTTTCAAAAAGGCACGGAATAGAGCCCTCATCTACCAAAATATCGCAAAAATGTCATTTCAAGGTCCACCTTCTGTCCATGGTTGAAGCAAGTTTTGGAAATCCTTGTTATCAAAATAACTAAATGGCATGTGCATTTCCGTAACTGTTTTTCCAATGCATTTTATGAATTGCTCCTTATCCATTTGTAACCGTATAGTTTGAAATTTTCTTTTTTTTTGGATGATGAATGTGATGACGATAATTTTGGGGGAATATTTTCTTCATCAGGCGAATTCAATTCTTGCTTGTGTATTGTAGCGTAATGCCGTTTAATATTGCCCATGTGCGCCTTTATGACTTTATCGCAAACTAAACATTTCGCCAAACCATCTTTGTTCACACTTACGTATGTTTCTATATTGTACCGTTTGAAACGTCCCATTTGCAAGCTTTTTCCTATGAAATTCACTCAAAGATGGTTTGTTTTTTATAACAATTTATTTTCCAATGACAAAAGTATTTGAATTTAAACAAAAAGCTAAAGTACACAAAAAAACGTTTTTTTGGGTTTTTTATCTTTGGAACACGTTTTTTTTTGAGAACTTTATTATTTTGTACGTGAGGGATATTTATTATAAATATCTTTTTTTTTTTATTTTCATCCGTACAGTACAAAATATTTTTTTAACTTGAATGATAAATATTTTTGTTACAAACCTAAAAAAAAAACGTTTTCCGGTCCTTGCTTAAAAAAGTAAAAAAATACCTATTCATATTCTTAAATAAAGTACTTTCTCTTAAAAAAAATACTTTATGGCAAAGAAGTACCTTTGCTCAAAAAAGTTACATATCTTAAAAAAAGTACATTTTCTTAAAAAAAACAATTATTTCTTAAAATAAGTACCTTTTCTTAAAAAAGTAAATTTCCTTACAACAAATCGCCTTTTCTTAAAACACTACCTTTTCTTTCAAGGGTAAATTTTTGCGAAATAAAATAACTTTTCTTGAGATAAGTATCTACTCTTAAAAATGTACATATTCTTGAAAAAGGACAAATTCTTAAAAAAATTTCCATTTCTTAAATAAAAATCTTTTCTTAAAAAATACTTACTTAGTTACTTTTATTGACTATTTTACAACCTCATGAGGTCAAACGTCTTACACATATTAATTACACAAACTAAACAAATTTCAACATATTCTTCCAAGTGGGTCTATCCTTCGCCTTTTTTCGCCAGTTGGTAACACAAAAGATACGGAGGGATTCTTCCGCCTGGTGTTTTCAGCGAAGTCTTGGTCGTCCTATTAATACATTTACATAATACATTTTCATTTTCTTTTCTAATCTTGAGATAAGAGCCTTTCTGAAAATAAGTAAATTTTTTTAAAAAAATAACCTTTTCCTAAAATGAGTAACACATCTTTAACAAGTACCTGTTCTTAAAAAAAAGTACTTGTTTGTAAAAAATGCATACTCTTATGGCTTTTTCTTACAAAATGTACTTCTTCTTAAAAATAGTACCTTTTCTTAAAAAAGCATTATGTTTTAATAAAAGAAGTACCTATCTTTAAAAAGGACCTTTTTGGAAAAATATAATTCATATTCTTACAAAAAGGGCCTAAAATTAAAATTTTTTAAAAATTTTTATCATTTTACAAAAGTGTCCTTTCTTAAATATCCACTTAAATTATTGTATTTTTCAAGGGGCGCGTGGAACTAACTAGTACCTAATATACATATATCGAAAGGAACTTCGTTCCAACCGGGTGTCCCCCGTCACCTCATGTATTTTTTTAATCAATCAAACTTCTCATAAAAATTAAATTGATAATTTTTTTACGTAATATTATACGTCTATATTAACTAACATTTCTATCATAAACATTCAAGAGCTGAGAGCCAGTTTGTATCTCATTCACAAAAATATTTTAACTATTGTTTCAACTTTGCTCCATTTGTTTATTTCTGATTAAATTGTGCCCCAAAAAGCAAAAGCTGCAAAATAATTTGCTATTAACAAATTTATCCTATAAGTCCCTAAAACTTTTAACAAATTACAGAAAATATAAAATCCTTTTACTGCATACAGTTTGTTGTTCTTTTTTTTTTGTCCAACATAATACTCGTTTATTGTTTCAAGCCAATTTTTAAACGATAACAACAAGTATTTTGTTTCATTTCATCCCAATTTTTGTATTATCGTTCAATAAATGACCCCCTTAGTAATCGCTTCAAAGGATAATAGAGAGCACTAAAAAAATCTGGAACGAAATAGATTTATTTATAAAAATAAACACGTTTTTGGTGTTGTTACTACTATCACAGAAACTGCTAAATATACTAGCGTGGCAGCACCACCAGCTGCAGTGCAATGTCGCACAGTGGGAGATAAATAACAAATTATTGAACGGATTAATTAACTCTATGTGACGCTGCTAAAAAAACCCACGTATTGTGTCAAAATTCATGAACTCACTTTTTGGATTTGTATGTAAAAAAAACCTTCAATTTTCATATGAAACTGCTTAGAAGTCTCAAAACCATCGGAAAATAATGTAAATATTCAATTATATAAAACAATAAACTATGAAAATGCAACATAGAGGGAGAACTTTAATTTTACCCAAAAACATGGTTTGACACACTAGGTGGATTAGCTTTGCACGGTCGCAAATATAACTTTTTATTCCCTCACACATATTATGTGATAAGGAGAAAAGTCTACCGCATAGAATGTGGCTTTGGGCCAAATTTCTTTGACGCTTTCCATGCGGTTGAGCCATGCCAGTGCGTCTGTCTGTCTGGCTTTTTGGTCAACACAATAACTGGCACATGACCGATTGAAATATTGCTAGTGATTTTATTAGCAAAACTTAGTTGCAATTGGGTCTTTCTCATTGGGTCCATATGTTAAGTATCATTCCATTGTCCAAGTACCTTACTACTGCCGACATCATGTTACCCCTTGTAATACCATGAGATCCTCGTCTCATTGTATGTAAAGTGAAAAGGCGATTGTTTAAATAATCTTGAATATCATGCTAACACCGATACGTATTGGGTAATAAGGCAACATCAACAGCCAACATAGTCGCTGAATCTTGATTTGTATGCCTGCCTAAAGGATGCTGGCAGCCCCAGTACTGCGATCGGATGCAGTAATCGAATGAATGACTCGTGTTAAAATTTAAACATTACAGAAACATCAATAAATTCACTGAAAAACATTCCTCCTCGATAACGACATTTGGTTTATTATTGGTACCTGGAATGTAAGAACTCTCTCTGAATTATCGACACTCGAACACGTTAAATGAGTTATGGAATCCTACAATGTGGGCATCTTAGGTCTAAAGGAAGCCCGTTGGCTTAATAGTAGCAAATCTCAATTACCATGTGTTACTATTTACTCCGGTAAAGAGCCGCAACATATAAACGGCGTCGGCCTTCTTCTCTCTCCTAGGGCTAGACATGATCCAATATCATACAAGGCTATATCTGATCCCATTGTCACTGCGAGTTTTAATTCGAAATTCTGCAGGATTTCTGTGGTGCAGGCGTCTGTAAATATTAAGCCTGATTAGGACAATGTTAACGACGAGTTTTAAAGACAACTGGATTTTGTTGTAAACTCCTTGTCAATTGGTGACATTAAAATATTTTAATGTCAAAGGGGTCAATGACAACAACAACCTACAGGAAGTGGTTGAAAGAATGGTCAGAAATTACAATGGTGACAGGCTCATAGATTTCTGTACTCGCCATCACTTCTTTTTTGGCGGAATGGAAATCCCCCATGGAAATATTCACAAGTATACATGGGAATCACCAGATGGTCAAACTAACAATCAGATTGAGCATATGGGTGATTGTTCGGAAATTGTCATTTTCTCGTCCTTTGAATTTTCCCACCCTAAAAATTGAAAAGCTAAGTTCTCTTATGATTCACATATGCCGTGCGATATGTAGGCTTGATTCCCGGTTATGAAAGTAATATTTCATTGCCTGAACTTCATTGTCTTTGGAACTTGTCGAATTCCAAACCGGTCTGGAGCACGGTTAGGTTAGACACTGAAAGTCACAACCGTGGCTGTCACAACCGTGTCATATAGTTTCCAATACTGACTAAAATTGATAAATAATGGTTTCTTGAAACTGAATGATTAATGTGGAGTAGGCTGTTGCAAAGACCTGACAACACAGTAGGCTTTTGCGAAGACCTGACAACACAGTAGGCTTTTGCGAAGACCTGGCAAAACGAGAGTGAAGTATTTGACATATCCTGTGGCAATCGTCAGTCGTGTGTAGGTCGTGAAAGGTATTAGTCTATTGGCGAAGTTAACTAAATAAATTAGTTAAACATTAAAATAGTGCGTTTTATTCAATTGATATATATTAGCGGTCATTACAATTAAGTTTCGTTCAGGCAGTCACTACCGTGGCATCGGAATACCATCAATGCTCCATAACTTCGATTGCTTTGGTGTTGTAGTATAGTGATCTTCAGATCAGACATATCGAGGTTTGGAAAAATTGCTATCTGAAAAATAACAATTTCCGAACAATCACCCATATACATATCAGGAACGTGTTTCGGGGTTCCTCACTGGACGTCAAAATTAAACATGGTGCTGATATTGACAGGGACCACCAACTCTTAGTGGCCACCTTCTATTTCCGTCCAGCGGCTGTCACCGGTATTAGCAGTAAAGTAGAAAATTACAATACAGACCGTCTGCAAGATACATCCATATAAATGATGTATGATCAATCTCTACGCTCCAATTTGGCACAGGACGGTCAAAATTCGTGGTCAGGCATTTTTCGAACGCTGAAAGAACTGCCATGGAAGTCCTTGGTGAGAAAATATATGTGAATGAACCCTGGATTAGTGCAGAATCCTGGATAGAAATTAAGAATCGTGAACGCTTGCACAATATTCGATTACGACCCAAGACACTAATGTTAAAGAGGCAGTTAAAATCTGACTATCGGCAAAAAGCATGTAGAGTGTGTTACATGGCTCGTTCAGATTACGATAATTATCTGAACGATATAGCGGAGGAAACCGAATAGGGTAAACCGAAAGAGGTATCGTCCGTATTGTGTACTCTACAAAAAAACAGCTGAGCTGCAACAACATCCGAAGTACTGCACCGTTGAAAACAAATTATGGCCCGGATTATCACCAGATCAGCAAGTAGACCGATGGCGTCAATTCTTTACGACACAATCAAAACTTCCGGATGATATAGTTGTGTATACCCCTTCGGCATCATGTTCACGTCGCAACCCGCGAAGTTATATTTCAACGTCACCCCCATCACAAGCACTGATCAAAGAGGCACTGAGTAAATTGAGGCATCAGAAATCTTCTGGTCCTACTAACGTTCCAGCGGCACTCTTGAAATGGGGTGAATCAGCACTAGCAGATTTCATTACGTCGCTGATCAGAAGTGCATGGATAGACAACAAAATCCCTACAGCGTAGAAAGAGGAAATGGTTATCACTATCCCGAAAAAAGTGATCTAACGCTGTAATGCAGAGGTATTACATCCTTAAATGCAATTAGCATAGTAATGGCGATCTGTATAAATCAGCGGATTTCGGCGGCGGTGGAGCAAATTGTGCGAAAGGAGCAGGTGGGTTTCAGGATCATTATCATGAAACAATGAGCTGAACTACACTCGCCTCAGAATCTACTTGTAAAAAAAATCAAAAAGTCGAGGGCAAATATTAAAGATCACCTAGATACAATCTCAAACAAATTGTTTCCCTTTCCAAGCCTGGGGAAAACAGCCAACATCGTTTTTTATCGTATTTTTTTATTTGTTTGTGGTTTGATCAATACATTGTTGTATAGGTCTCGACAACTAACACATTTGTTCTGTATATATCGGTGATGTATGGCATCAATTTCTAATGAAGGCCTCATTTAATGCAGTTTCTACCCCCAAAAGATTAAAAATATTTTTCCTACGATTAAAGCCCCTTAAGAGTCAATAACGGTGGTGCAATGGTAGTATACGCGGCTCTTGTACATGAGAACGTGGGTTCGATCCCTGCTCTGACTACCTTAAATTTCTTTCGACGGCGGTCACTTCGCTTAGAGACGGCGACACTACAGAGTACTTAGCCATGAAATAGCTTGTCGAAATACAGTTCGGAACCGGTGTAAAATTGTAGGTCCCAATCAGTGAGTGTAAAGTAGAACGCGCACAGCGCACTGGTTTGTGAGAAGCTCTTCCTAATCTCTCCATGGGATGTAACGGGAAACCATTTATTTATGTTTAGGAGCCAAGAACATTTTGCTTTGGACGTATACAGTTTTGTTTAAAAACCAAAAAAGTTACATATGACTAGATGTCTTTGCAGAATTAATACAAATATTTTTTCATGTTGTTTGCATTATTACCGGAAATTAATGCATACTTTTTGCCACTATCGAAAAATTTTTGAAAAAAAATTATTGCATACTTTTTAGCGCATATTATTGCATACCTTTCAGAACTGTCGACAAAAAATATTTTTAAATTTTTGTAGTAGAAACTGCGTTAAATGACACCTTCATTAGCAAATGATGTGGTACGTCAGCGGCATTTATAGGATAAATGTAATACTCGTCGAGACCTATACAATGATGTATTGTATGTTACGATCGAGCCACCAGCAAATACAAACTACAATGAAAACGAGATTTTGGCTGTTTTTCACGGCCTCGGAATGAATTTTTTTTAAAGTGTCTCGAGGTGATCTTTAATATTTGCCCTCGACTATGGAAAAAATGTTTCGTGACCCGGTCTAGTGTCCATGATCCCTACACTGCACAGAGATGCAGGGTATAAAGTTCGTATTAATGGAATGGAGGCCAACCTTTCACCATATCTGCGGGAGTTAGAAAATGATGTGCCTTGTCGGCCACATTATTCCACCTACATATGGACGAGGTAATGAAGGCAACAAATACAGAAACGCCGTTCGGTATTCAGCGCAGTATGTAAGAACTTCTACATGATATCGACTACGCAGATGACAAACACTATGGTTCACTTATTTAAAGACACTACAAATTCCATATTCAGCAGGCTGTATCTTTTGCAATTTGTAACCGCTTGCAGAATTTTAAAATGTAAATGGAAGCTAGACATCTTGAAATATATAAAAAATCATGACAATAGTGGTTTCTTAACTAAAGATCTTTTTTTGAGCAATTAAGAAAAAAAAGTCCAAAAATTTGCTATTTTTTTTGGTTCACTTGAATAAAGTCACTTTAACTAACTTTAATGAAAAACAGTTTTTCTTGTGTTTTTAATTTATTTTACCTTATTTAAGAACTATTAGTAATGGGTAAAACCCCCTTTTGTTTTTAATAACTTAAAATATACGGGTTTTCATAGAGATATAAGGAGAATTTATATAATCCAACGAAATTTGATTCCAAGCATCCTTAATTGCCTGAATTAGTGACTGCTTGTCATCAAATTGTCTATCTCCTTCATAAACCTTACGAGATAACCAACCCCAGACATTTTCGATAATGTTTAGATCTGGCGAATAGGGTGGCCAGCCAAGAATATTAACATTTTGGCTTGCAATGAACTCCTTTACTGCAATATCCAAGATATGGGACCAAATAGTTCACTGAACTTCGGAAAGCCGATTCCAATAACGCTTTATAGCTTGCACCAGTCAGTTTTGCATTTTGATATTCAAGACCATAGTACGTGATAGCACACCACACCATAACGCCGCCCTTTCGGCTTGGATGCCGGTTCAAAAACGGGTTTCTTATCGCATATCATGGAAATAATAGCTACAGCCATCAGTCCCATCCAAATTAAACTGCTTCTCATCCGCAAATACTACGGTTCTCCAGTCATTTACATGACATCTTGGTTGCATATCCCATTCCATGTAGTCTCTTGCGAACTGAAGCCGCTTTTCCTTACGAGGATACTCTTTTTGTAATTTCAAGTACTTAGGATACTCACAGCTCTAAATTACTCTGCACACTGATGATTTGATCGCTTCCACTTCAGCTTGAGCTCCTATTTTTGACAAGGATGAGACTGAATTAGAAGCAATTCTGATGATTTTTCTTTTCTCATACGTAGATAAAGACAATGAAATCCTTCCTTTAAAATTTATTCTATACCCCTCGGGGTCCTTGATGCAATTGTCGACAACTGTTGGGCTCCGTCCAATTTTTTTTAGCTATTGCTCGGTTAGAATATCCTTCATAACGGTAAACATCGATTTTAGTTTTTTCCGAGAGATTTACATTTTTTTGTTTTGTCATTTTGACCCGTAAAATGGTGAAGATGTAATAAATTGTAATAAACAAACGATCCCTACAAAAAATCATCGCTTACTTTAAAAATAATAGAAAAATAACGAAGTGCTTTTATTCAAGTGAACCCAAAAGTTGGACGTTTTTCGACTTTTTTTATAAATTGCTCAAAAAAAGTTGTTTAGTTAAGATCACAAATTTGATGGCATAGGGGCCAATTTAAACAGACACTCCGAAAATGCGAAAAAAAGTAGAATTGAGAATGGATGTAAGACAAAGCCAATGCCTATTCGAACAGGATGGAGTACTCCACTAACAGTTGATGGTTCGTTAATTGAAGATGTGGGTTGAATCAACTATTTAGGATGAAAGATTACCGAGGATGGTGGGTCTGCTGCGGTTGTGGGCGTTCGAATAAATGAGGAAAGTGTTGCATTTCTACACCTGTACAAAATCTGGCGCAATAAGAGAATATCCAATAAGTCAAAATTGAGGAAATTCAATTGCAGTGTGAAGGCTAGGTACTACTAGGAGCTGGACGAAGCTGACAATAAAGAAACTTCAAATGCTTGTCAATCGTAGTCTGAGATAAATACTCCGCATACACAGTCCTAAGACAATTTCTAATGAAGAATTCTGGCAACGAACATGCAACAGTCCTATTGAATTCGATATACATAGCAGAAAATGGACTTGTTTCGGCCACATACTTAGGCGCTCAACATCAAATACATCAGAACCCACAGGGGTTGCAGAGGTCCAAATACATGGAAGCCGGGCTTGGAGAAGGAATACAGACAAACTCGTCCATCATGGAACCAAATTAAATCACTTGTCAGAGATGTGGGACTGCCGGAAACCTCCGTTAGCTAGCTAGAGTGAGAAGGCGAAACAAATGAGCATCAAATCAGGTTTAGTAGGTGACTGATGTCACTGAAGAAGGCGGATGAGCCAAACATGCGGCCCAACGGCGGATAGCAACTAAAAGAAGAAAATCCAGGTTCCACATATCGCATCCTGGTCAGCGTCTGATCCATAATCGGCGGCTGCAATCAAATATCCTGGCAATAGGTAAAATGCGAAAACCCGGTGGACTGGGTTTGCCTCCCGCCACCGTTCATAATGGCAGTGAAAATACAAAAACGAAACAGAAAACATAAACAACCCCTATTTGTTGACGACCCCCGCAGACGTTATAAGGACCACGATTTACGGATATGCACTTGGAATGTAAGAACTCTATATAGATCCGGTGCAAGTATCCAACTGGCAGATGTCCTCGAAAGTTATAAGGCTGACATTACCGCTATCCAGGAAATGCGATGGACAAGACATGGCTGCACAAGAAAACAACTGCGATATATACTACAGTTGCCATGAAAAATACATGAATTTGGTTATGGATTTGTAGTTGGCAAAAGACTGCGACATCTAGTCTCTACGTTCAATCCTGTGAGTGAACGAATAGCCGCAATCCGCATAAATTTCTGTGCATGCCCCGACAGAATAGAAAGATGATGATGCCAAAGACATATTATATGAGCTCCTAGAGGAAACGTATGACCGCTGCCCTGGCCATGACATTAAGATTGTACTAGGAGATTTTAATGCCAAAGTAGAAAGGGAAAATGTGTTTAATCCAACTATTGGCAATTTCAGTCTACATGCTGACAGTTCCGACAACGGTATGAAACTGATTGACTTTGCCGCGGCAAAAAATATGATCATTAGTGGTACAAGATTCCAGCATAAAGACATCCACAAGACTACATGGGTATCCCCTGATCAAAGAACTAAGAACCAAATTGATCACGTGGTAATTGATGGAGGGCACTCATCCAGTGTAATGGACGTACGAGTGATCAGAGGAGATAACATCGATTCTGATCACTACCTGGTTGCAGCAAAGGTTCGCACAAGATTAAGTAGAGCGAAAATCGTACGAAACCAGACGCAGAGGAAGCTGGACATCGGAAAGCTGCAATTACCAGAGGTAGCCACAGCCTACTCAAGGAAGCTCTCGCAACTTTTGGCACAGAACCCACCCCCTCCCGATAACGATCCTGATGCGCAGTGGAAACCCATTTCCGACTCCATAAAAACTGCCGCAACAACCGTACTTGGTTTCGAAAAACCGCTTCGAAATAAACCGTGGTATGATGAAGAGTGTCGCATTGCAAATGACGAAAAGAACGCTGCACGTATGGTAATGCTTCAGTCAATTGCAACGCGAGCTGCAACTGAGCGGTATAGTGAGAAAAGAATGGAGGTAAACCGTCTCTATAGGCGTAAGAACCGGCAGTGGAGAAAGCGCGAGAGCGAGAAAATTGAGACATACAGAAGGAAGAACGAAGCCCGAAAATTCTACGAAAAAGTTAAAATCTCGTCGCAGATGTGCAGAGCATGTTGGGAATATGGAGAGAGCATTTCTCCGCGCTACTAGTACCTGAGATATCCAATGACGATGGGTTAATCGATCACAATATGGACGACGACGTCGATTGCCCCCCTCATAACCAAGACGAGGTCAGAACAGTTATTGCCCGGCTTAAGAACAACAAAGCCGCAGGAGCCGATGGATTACCGGCGGAGCTGCTTAAGGCTGGCGGCGATGAGCTGATAAGGTGCATGCATCAGTTCATTAGCAAAATTTGGTTAGATGAATGCATGCCCGGCGATTGGAGTCTCAGTGTACTATGTCCCATATTTAAAAAAGGTGACCCGAGTATCTGTGCCAACTACCGTGGAATAAGCCTTTTATCGATATCATATAAGATTCTATCAAGTATAATGTGCGAAAGACCAAAAACAATTAGCGCTGACCTGATTGGACCATTCCAGTGTGGCTTTAGGCCTTGAAAATCGACAACCAAAACGTTATTATAACTTCGAGGTAGTGGACGATTTTATATACCTCGGATCTGCCGTGAACACAAACAACAACGTCAGCCTTGGATAAAGCGGAGAATTGTGCTTGCGAATAGATTTTATTTGGGCTAAACAAGCACTTTAGAGATAATGCCCTCTCTCGAGTAACAAAAGACCAGCTGTACCAAACTCTCATTCAACCTGTCTTGCTTTATGGCGCAGAATCCTGGGTCCTATTGCAAGCAGACGAAACATCTGTAGGAGTCTTCGAGAGAAAAATACTCCGAAAAATTTATGGCCCTATAGTGCACAACGGCGAGTATCGGCGACGCATGAATCATGAGCTGTATGAGCTTTATCCTGACATTGACATAGTTAAGCGGATCAAGATAATGCGATTGCGCTGGCTAGGCCATGTCAGTAGAATGGATGAAGATGAACCAGCCCGAAGGGTTTTCGAAACCGAACTCGAAGGAAGACGAAAAATAGGAAGACCTAGACTCCGCTGGAGGGATCAGGTTGACGAATCCCTGCGTACACTTGGTATTGCCAACTGGAGAAATAAAGCAAACGATCGAACTGGTTGGCGAAATATGTTGTCTTCGTTTTGTAAGGTCCCTGACTCCCCGGGGTTGTCCGAGACCGGATAAGTAAGTAAGTAAGTCAGAGACAGAAATCGATTTAGAGAATTCGTTGAAGCTCTATGTGCTTTATAAACCTTTTATTTAAAATTTGTGGTGTTATATTGTTTTATATTGTTATGTTCTCTTCAAATAAATAAAGGACATATATGTATGTCCATGAATTAACTTGGGATTCTAAACTCATTTCCTATACAAGTGTAATCTGCAACTCAAGTGGTCAACAATATTGGGCAAATGTTTGCTTACCTGGGAAAAATTTGCAAATTTACAATGTCCATTCGGGTACCTTCTTTGAAAAATCTTGGATGCCTGCCGGCTGGTCGAAATGATTTCAAATTTAGGATTTTTCCAAAAGATTGTTTTTTAGTAGACAAACAAGTTATTTACAATGAAATATTTTCATATCCACCCACTGTGTATCGAATTGTATGGCAAAATGTTGCAGCTGCAAAATGTCTAGTTTGGCTTGGTGCACCCGCGACGCAATTGCTGAAACTGTTGATAATGTCGTTGATGCTGCCTGCTACTCCGACATGGCTTATTACAGCCTTCCCTGATGCCATTGCTGCTGCTTTACAATCACAGTTTTTTAAAGCGGATTTAAAAGTAGTTAAGTTTGCGCTATTTGTCGTTGTCCATTGCTACCCGTTTCTGTTTGTTTCTCTTTCCTCTATCCGAAAATCATTTATTTACTTAATGTTTTCGCTTTTTAACTACAACTTACAACAATACAATCATTTCTGCAGATATAAATTAAAAAGCAATGAATGTAATATTTCCTTAAGTGTCCAGTGAAAATAATTCTGCTAAGAGCAGTAAATAAATATTCATTGAGGTCTTAAGAAACAAATGACTACTTGATGAAATTATTTAAACATCTGTTGGCAATTATGAAATGAGAATCATATTGTATCGCTTAAATAAATATGAAAACTAAACAGTTTAAATTTAAACACAAAAAAATCGGTTTTATATTCTAAGCTAACTGGACTGCAGCATTTTGTTTAATAATATATAATTGTGTTTTTTACTAGAGAAAACGGACGAGTTTCCCACACCCATTCTGGTACTTATTATCAATAATCTAGAAGGGTGTCGAGGCTGTCGATAAGAGAGATGGCGTTAAACATTTCCGATCTAAATCAAATTAGGTATCAGGCTTTATTGTGTCAAAAGCCAGCCACCCTGTAAATCAACATTGGCTTTGCCACACCCAGTTTGGTACGTCCCATAAAAACTTTGTGTGGTCAGTCCCGTAACATATAGCCAACCATAATGACACTTGCGAAGGTTGGAGTCGCCTGCACATTTCCACCAGGGTAAAAACATCTGCTGAATTCATGAGCAGGCCATCTGTCCAGCAATGGTAACACCACGAAATTATCGACAGCCACCCATAAGCTGATATTAAAACTTACGATCACAGAGATGACGGCTAACATCTTTGAACTAGGGGCGATTCTGTATGCATACGGTGAAGAACCAACATAGCCGTAGAAGTGAACGAGACACCCTCTCTGTGGGATCATATTCAAAACGTAGACGTTGTAGTAATCCCTAACTAACTAGCATCCCACATCCCAGAGGCCCCCTTCCTGTAGGGTATCGACATTGTTGTCTACCTCTCCCATTTAGTTCAACCCAGAGACCCCCGCCTATGGGTTTTTGGGCCTCGGTCTACCTCTCCCGCTGATTCAACACAGAGATTCCATATCTGTGGGGTCGTGAACTTAGTACCTGACTTCGCAGTGGGAAGTCACTCACCTACCCACCTACGTCGCCATTGCAAAGTCGGGCGGAAAAAAATCCAATGAGTGTTCGAACTCACGGGCGATGTGTTAACACCTTTTTGCTACACGGTACCTGTTCGATTTCTATGAACACAATAGTAAATGTTACATTGGAAAATAAAAAACAGCGTTCAGTCATATGATGACGTTACATTCAAATAATATTAATATGTGGAAATCCACTTTTCAAGTTTATATACTTTACATTAAAATATAAAATATAGTAACCATAAATATTTTCAGTTATTTTATTGTCAAAAAATATTTTCACTTATTTTTCTTTGTCAAAAACATTTTTTATTTTATTCATTACAAATTTTAATTTCGAGAAGGAAACATTTGAATTATAAAATAAATATAATTTTTTACAAAATAAAAAATAAAATTATTCTGTTTTCCTCATTGGTGACCCCGACGAAAATGTCCGAAGAAGAAGTTTTTGAAGTTCCTGCCGAGTTTCCAACAATCGCACGCATTGCCGTTAAAGTCCCTCCTTTTTGGAAAGCTAATCCAAAGCTTTGGTTTAGTCAGATGGAGAGCCAATTTATCAACGCAGGGATTTCTCAAGACGCCACGAAATACCATACCCTAGTTGGAGCCATAGAAAGCAATATTCTTAACGTTGTCAGCCATATTATTGAAAATCCGCCAGCAAGAAATATGTATGATGCTCTAAAGACCGCCTTGCTTGCTGAATTTCAAGAATCAGAAGAGAAGCGTTTGCAAAAATTGTTAGAAAACGTAAGTATTGGCGATAAACGACCATCTGCAATGCTCCGTGAAATGCGTCAACTATCAGCTGGTAAAGTTTCGGACGATATGCTTAAATCTTAATGGTTTCAACGTCTACCATCTACAATCAAAGCTGTTTTGTCAGTAAGTTCTGACAGTTTGGATAATATTGCTGTTATGGCAGATAAAATAAATGAGCAACTCGATAATTCCAGTATATGCCCTATCACCACTTCGCAATCAAGTTCAAATTCTCGGTTTGAAAATTTAGAAATCCGAATGGCTGAAATTTTAAATCGAATTGAAGGTCTTTCTTTTCCTCAACAACGCAGTCGTAGCAGAAGCAGAAACCGCGTCAGAACTAATCCCAACAGAGAATCTAGTGAAAAATCGGAAGCTGGACATATGTGCTGGTATCACTATAAATTTGGTGATAGAGCATATAAATGCAAATCTCCATGTGCTTTTCGGGCGGAAAACCATTAACTTTCTCATCTATGGCGACGGATGAAGGGGGTTTGAAGTTATGTCGCCTATTTTTGCGAGACGGTTCTTCAAATCAACAATTTCTTATCGACACGGGTGCTGATGTATCCGTAATTCCCGCGTCTAATCAAATTAAACGCACCGAAGCAAAATCATTAGAACTTCAAGCAGCAAATAATACTACAATTAAAACTTATGGGAAAAAAATTCTTCGTTTGGATCTGGGTTTGCGTAGAGAATTTTTGTGGCCGTTTATTATCGCGGATGTTCCGCAGGCGATTATCGGTTTCGATTTCCTGGAACGTTTCGATTTGTTAGTTGATGTAAAAAATCGATGCATTATCGATAAGAAAACTAACTTACGTTCCCTTTTTTATATATCTGATAAAAATACTGAATTCGCTTTAAAATGTAGTTCCATTTCGCAAGATTCTCCATTTCACTCTTTACTATCTGAATTTAAAGACATAACGCAGCCTTTAAAAACATTGCCATCAGTTAAACACAATGTGACTCATCACATCGAAACAAAAGGTCCTCCAATACATCACAAGCCTCGAAGACTAGCACCTGAAAAGCTGAATATTACCAAGAAGGAATTTGATTACATGGCGCAACTCGGAATATGCCGTCCATCAAAGAGTAGTTGGTCAAGTCCCTTACATTTAGTGGCAAAAGCAAATGATGGATGGAGGCCATGTGGAGATTATCGGGCATTAAACAAGATAACTATTCCGGATCGCTATCCTGTTCCACACATACACGACTTTGCAAGCAATTTACATGGTAAAAACGTTTTTTCAAAGGTTGATTTGGTCAAAGGGTATTACCAAATACCCGTCGAAGAGCAAGATATACCAAAGACTGCAATAATCACTCCCATAGGATTATATGAATTTACTCGAATGCCTTTCGGGTTGTGCAACGCTGCGCAAACCTTTCAGCGCTTCATGAACGAAGTCCTCAGTGGTCTTGAATTCTGTTATGTTTATATAGATGATGTCCTAATAGCTTCAAAAGACATGGACGAACATGAGAAACATTTAAGGATGTTGTTTAAAAGATTTAGAGATTTCGGTCTAACAATTAATATAAAAAAATGCGAGTTCGGAAAACCTGAAGTAACTTTTCTTGGATACTTAGTTAATAACAGAGGACTTTTACCTAATCCCGAACGAGTTGAAGCTATTAAAAATTATAAACTGCCTGAAACAATCCACGAGTTGAGTCAGTTTCTGGGTCTTATTAACTTTTATCGAAGATTTATTCCCAATGCGGCCGAAGCACAAGGAGCTCTTCATAATTTGAAAAAAGGGCAAAAGAAAAGGGATAAACGCAAAATTAATTGGAATAAAGATCTTAAAACTGCTTTTGAAAACTGTAAAAATCAACTTGCGAATGCCTCTTTGCTTTCTCACCCAGTTGAAGGATCGCCACTTTCTTTGTGGGTAGATGCCTCTGATTTTGGTATGGGCGCGGTACTCCAACAGTTTGTGGATAATCAATGGATACCCTTAGGATTTTATTCAAAAAAATTTACAGAAACTCAACGACGTTACAGCACTTATGATCGTGAACTACAAGCAACTTACTCTGGGCTCAAGCATTTTCAATATTTTCTAGAAGGTCAACATTTCTCAATCTACACCGATCATAAGCCGCTCACGTTCGCATTTTCACAACGCCTTGAAAAAGCATCGCCAAGACAACTACGCCATTTAGACTACATCGGTCAGCATTCTATGGATATTCGGTTTGTTAAGGGCAAAGATAACATAACAGCTGATGTTTTATCGAGGTTGGATGCCATCAGCATGCCTTCATCATTTAATTATGAAGCTTTAGCAAAGGACCAACAATCTGATGATGAATTGACTTCGCTGTTAACATCTAAAGATCATAGTTTGGTCTTAAAAAAGATAAAATTCCCTGGAACTAAACAAGATATATATTGTGATTTTTCTTTAAAGGTCATTCGTCCTTATATTACGGAAAAATTTCGACGGGATATCTTTAGCATGGTCCATAATTTATCTCATCCTGGCTCTAGGTCCTCAGTAAAAATGATTACTCAACGTTTTGTGTGGCCAAAAATGAAAGCTGATATTTCGTCATGGGCGAAAAGCTGCATTGCTTGTCAGAAGTCAAAAATTGGAAGACATACAAAAACTACAATAGGAACATTTCCTGTTCCGAAAGAGCGTTTTGACTACGTGAGTATCGATATTGTTGGACCATTGCCATCTTCACGAGGCTTTAGATATTGCGTAACATGTATTGATCGTTTCACAAGATGGGCTGAGGCAATTCCAGTTGAAGACATCACTGCAGAGACAGTAGCAAATGCATTTCTACATGGATGGGTTTCAAGGTTTGGAGTTCCAAGTCAATTAACAACGGATCAAGGCAGACAGTTTGAGTCTTCATTATTTAGAGAATTTGCAAAGGTGATTGGTACAAAGGTTATTCATACAACTTCCTATCATCCTCAGGCTAATGGTCAGATTGAACGATGGCACAGAATATTAAAAAATGCCATCAAATGTCATACGGATACAAATTGGGTGGATGCGTTGCCACTAGTTCTGCTTGGATTACGAAGTGCTATAAATTCAGACGTTGGATGTTCTGCGGCTGAAATGACATATGGCACAAGCTTACAACTTCCTGGTCAAATTATATCCGAAAATCCTGTTACAGCTTATAATAATTGGGTTTCTGATTTTTGTGGACACATGCAAAAGATAAGAGCATCTGAAGTTAATCGTCATGGTGACAGTTCGGTTTATATTCCTCAAGATCTTTCAACTTGTACACATGTATTTCTGCGAAACGATGCTGTTAGCAAGCCATTGCAACAACCATATAATGGCCCATATCCTGTTATTCCTCGTTCTGGTAAAACATTTACAATTAAAATTAGGAATACTGAAAGGGTTGTATCAGCAGATCGTATCAAACCTGCAAGAATTTTATTGAATGAAATTGAAGAACTTCCTCCAAACAAAGATATTAATCAAGATGCACCACGAAGATCTAAGAGAGTTCGTTTCCAACTTGGTTGAAACTGGAGGGGGGTACTGTGGAAATCCACTTTTCAAGTTTATATACTTTACATTAAAATATAAAATATAGTAACCATAAATATTTTCAGTTATTTTATTGTCAAAAAATATTTTCACTTATTTTTCTTTGTCAAAAACATTTTTTATTTTATTCATTACAAATTTTAATTTCGAGAAGGAAACATTTGAATTATAAAATAAATATAATTTTTTACAAAATAAAAAATAAAATTATTCTGTTTTCCTCAAATACGTAACATTATTTAAAGCCCAGTCCAAGCACATGCGTCATTATTTTCTTAGTTAATACTTTTTGTTTTATTCCCACAAAAAACAAAGAGAATGCAAAGCAACAGACACATGAACATACACACATTCTTATGTTCGTACATACGCTACTGAAGTTCACACAATTTTCGTTGGTCTCTTGCTATCTCCTTTTTATATACGTTAATCACGTCATGATTCTCTTTGCTCTGAGAGTGCTCCGCATCCACACAGGACAACTATTCGCTGCCGCTACATTAGTGTGTTTTTTTTCGCAGTCTAACAATCTGTGTTTCGCAGTCGGACAAATCCGTGTTCTACATAGGGGTGGGTCACCCTTATCATTTGGGGGTATGAAAAATAGATGTTGGCCGATTCTGAGACCTACCCGATATGCACATATTATTTCGTACAAATCGGTCCAACCGTTTCGGAGGAGTTTAACGCCAAACAATCTGTGTGAACGCAGTCGGACATTCTCTGTTTGGATGTGTTCACTTTGTGAGTTAAGTCCCTACCCGCGCCTATAAATGTTAACACATCAAAAGAAAAAATAACTCAACTTTTAACGTATATTTTTTTGTGGAATGATATAGAAATTCGTCGAGAAGGAGTCAGGCTTTCAGAATATTGGACTCAGGTGCAACTCGTGTCAACACAGTTCTACAGTGCTACGGTGTCGAAGTTGAAAATTTTGGTGGTGTTGAAACTTTCAAAGCCTGCTACTTATACACTTTGCGTATGCAATTTGTACACATTAAAAAAAGTAGATTTTAACCGAAAACTGATGTGCGGAGCTCTTTAACACTCTCAGAACAAAGAGTATATTGACGTGGTTTACGTATATAAAATAGAGATATTCAGAGAGCAACGAAAATCTTGTGAACTTGTGTAGCGTATGTACGAAAATAATAATGTATGTATGTTGATGTGTCTGCTTCTTTGCATTCTCTTTGTTTTTGGTGGGAATAAAACAAAAAGTATTAAGAAAGAACATAACGACGAATGTGCTTGCACTGGTCTTTACAAAATTTTAAGTAATAATATTATTTAAATGTAACGTCATGATATGATTGAACGCTGTTTCTCATTTGCCAATGTTACATTTACTAATGTGCTCATAGAAATCGAACAGGTATCGTGCAACAAAAAGGTGCTAACATATCGACCTTGAGTTCGAACACTCATTGGATTTTTTAACGTAGAATACGTTATACGGTAAGGTAGGGGTGTTGATCTGGAGCACAAAAATTTAAGAAAATGTTTGTCAACTTTCACCCACTTTTACTTAAATATTAAAACATATTTTAGCAATTTTTTATGTTACTCAGTTTTGGTAATATGTTTTGTTTCGAATTACATTAAAAAAATTATATGTCTGTATATAAAAGTTTTATGTAGTTAAGGAAATAAATATTTAAGAGCATGATATTTTAGACTTTTTTTCTACATGCCGCTGTTGTTTTTGTTGTTGTTGTGAAATCAAATGATTTTGGCTTTGCTGTGCTTTGTTTATTTATCGAGAAGCGTGTAAATGTGTGTGTGTGTACATTTCGTTTTGTTGGATCGGTCGGTTATTAGTTCGTTTCGAGGGGAACATAAAATGAAGGGAGGGGAGCGTGGACACTTGTGTGTGCTTGAAAGATTACAGATCTTTGCTGTCGTTTGTTTACTTCTGCGAGCAACGTGTAAATGTGTGTGTATGTACATTAATACAAAGGATTGGCGATGTATACGCTAACGTATTCTACGTCTGACCTATGCGCCCGTGTTATCTAACACAGGCTTGTTATTTTTTTTATTGTAGTTTGTTTCTTTTTAGCTCGATCGTAGCAGACAAGTCATCGCTGTATTGGTCCCGACGAGTTCTATATTTGTCACATAGATGTTGCTCACGTACGACATCATCTTGTAACGGAGGCCTAATTTAATGACAAAAAAAAAATAAAATTTAAAAATTTAAAATTTTAAAATATATTTTCTACGATTAAAGTCCCTTCAAAACCAGGAACATTTTGCTTTGAAAGTATACAGGTTTATTTAAAAACAAAAAGTTACGTATGACAAGATTTATCTACAGCATTAATAGAAATATTTTTTCATGGTGTTTGTATTATTACCGCAAAGTATTGCATACTTTTTGGTGCTATCGGAAAAATGTTCTATAAAAATAATTAAATATGGGCTATTTCAATAATTTTCAACATTTGTTGAAGCTGAGTTCAGATGCTTATTATTTCTCCAGTTTTTCGAATTGACCAAAACGGTAAAAAGGGAATGGTAGGGCACACACAATTCAAAATTTCAGACCATCAGTTCTTTATCTCTAAAAGTTATGGGCACTCAAATATGGAAAAACTCAAAAAAAGGCTTTAAATTTACAAGAGTTTTTTCATATTTCATCACTTTTCTACTTTTAGTTTTAAACTTCCGATGCCCACTGATATAAAATAAAGTCACTAGACTTAGTAGATATTTACACTATAAAAGTTATGCCCATACTACTATTTGGAAAAAAATTTGTACAGCGGTTCATTTTTGAAACCAAAATTTTCCGATTTTTCAATTTTCGCAGTTTTTTCTATTGCGTTTTTGCGCCGTTCAAGAGAATTGCATTCCGTCAACAGTATTTAATAGATGGTGTAATTTTCTAAAATTTGCGCCATATCACGTCGATGTCGGGGTGCTAGTTGCTGAGAACGATGACCTCAAACTTTTATAGAATTGGCGTAAATTTGTCAAAAATTACAGTTTTTCGCGCCTGACATTTGCAATATTATTTAAAACTGGCTTATGTATTGCGTGATCTAAACTTCTTAGTAAATGGCACCTTAACGTCAAGAAGGCGTTAAAATATTTTGAAACGCAAATATTTTATAAAGAAAATAACAATTTTGCGAAATTTCATGATTTTGTTTCGCGTTTTTTTTTAATTAATCCGTGGTTTAAAATCAATGTAAAGTATTGGAAATGAAGTGCAGCGGTAAACTAAAGATCATATATAAATATGGTTCAATTCGGTCCATATTTAGCGGGTACAGCGGCATTTTTCTTCAAACACATTTTGCTTTGTGACATCTGCAGTTATGTATAGATTCCGCCACGATTGACACCAAATGAAAGGTTTTTTTAAGCTTGATAATAAAACCGAATAGGCATTAAAAAATGTTCATGATTTTAAATTTTACAGATAAAAAAAAAATCCTAACCTCAAAAATAATTCTTATATAATTAAAACCTCCATAACTTTCGCGCCGTTTGCAATAAATGATTAACGCGAACTGTTTTGGTATGCTAAAATATTACCCTTCACTTGATCAAAGCGTCATTCGTGTCATCCAAAAAAATTTGGAAAAAAAAAATATCAAAATGTCGATAATTTTTGAAAAAGCCCATATACACTTGTATACAAATTTTTTAAATATTTGCCTGTCGGATGAGATCGCCATAGAAAATTATGGAGTAACAAGTATATTGAAGTACGAGTATCAAATAATTATTTTAAATTAATTTTAATTATAATTCAATAACTGCCAAAAGAGTTTTTGTCTAACAATACAAAGCCACGACTTTCGAAAGGTTTTTTAAAATTTTTTTAAATTTTAGGCAGAGCCAAGTTCGCCGGGTCTGTTAGTGACATTATAACTAATTGTTTGAAAAACCTAAATATAATGGATTGCGGGGTACTGGGAAAATTAGTACGCAGCGCCACGAACTTCCTTAAAAAATTTTAGATTCTCTCGGTATTTCGAAGGGCGTACAACATTCGTTCCTACTTGCTGATGTATACCCTGATGTATTCCTAGATGTATACCCAAAATGGCGCATAAATTGATGCACCAATACCTGAAATCCTTTCCCCAATCTGAGTTAACCTAAACCACTGAATTTTCCATATTGTGTTCAATGGCAGCAAATTGTCCGGAAAAAACGTTAATATAACTTCATCCAGTGTTCTGGGAAAAAATAATATAATTATATTTATTACATTTTAAAAAAATCCCCCAAAGTATCTTTTATTAAAGCAATTTGTGCTATTTGAAAACTATTCATTCATTTCATATTGAATTCTCTCCAAAATACACTGGGGAATAAATTCAGTTTCACTTTTATATGTTCTGGAGAAAATCTATTTCAAACATATGTACTGTTCACAAAAAATGCAATTTTAAACAAATTGAAATGTCAATTTATTGTTCAATATAAAATAATATTATATACTCTTTTTCTAACTGGGGGTATTTTATATACATATGTGCGTGCGTTTCGTTCTAGTTTGTAGGTTTCCACGTTCTGCAGCTCAAAGTATTGAACTAAAACTTGTACTGACTTTAATATGGAGTCGAGCAATGTTTGTGTGGGATTGCGTTTGTCAATGTATTGGTAGATGTGCGTCAATTTTATATTTTTCTGTGTCGTTTTCCTAGTTTATGCTGTTAGTGTTAGTGTATCACAGGAAGTTCGTCCACTCACACGAATAAACATATAGGATACTTTCATTTTCCTGCAAATATTGCGTATATTTTCTATAACAATAGTTGGAATAATATTAGATGATATAGTATAAAGGGGAGTCCAATCTAATATGATTACTATTTAAAAAAGTAGCCGAACCAACCTTTTGTTTTTGAACTTGCTGCACGCCGTTCATCGAATCAATAAAATTGTTCATACGCCAGCGTTTGCAATTGTTTAAGGTTATTTTTCTTGGGATGCGTATCTCCTTATATTTATGTTATATCACCAGTGGTCTACAAAATGTTGCTAGCGGGCTCCACAGCAATTATATGAGCTACGTTAACCCATCCTAAATACCTGCTAGATGTAGAGCATCGAAGGTGAAATTCATTAAAATTCATTCAAAAACGTTCTGAAACCATCCTTAACTTACGCTGTGTGTAATTTTTTAGGTCATGGAAAACGGTTTGCAAGATATGAGCCTGGCAAAATGTTCACTTTTTTTTTGCACAAATGACACCGAGGTCCCAAACCTTTGGGGTCCCACAAAAACAAAACCATGACTTTGGGCAAACCTGGGAACTACGGAGGGTTTTGTTTTTGGTCTTTTATCACGTACTGGTGTCTGAATATGGTTATATTTTTTCGTGTTGCACTGTGTTATATATCTGTGCACGATTACATGTACTTAATAACAAATTCCCTATTCTATGACCGCCTAGAAGACACAAACGTCCGTTGGCCTGGCCACGACAATGAGATTGTTCTAGGTGATTTTAATGCTAAATTCGGCAGGGAAAATACCATTGAAAAAATGTTTCGCACAAGGATAAGCAGTACTACACTTTTTAAATTTAGTGTAATTTTTTTTGTGCAAGTGGCATCTCTGATATTTGGCAGCTGTCGTATATTTATTTCGATAAGTTCAAAAACGGAGCGCCTTACGAAAGAACAATGCGATATAATTGTGAAAACTTATTACAAAAATTTGGAAAGTTATGCTGCGGTTTTTCAGTCAAGAAAGTGCACCTAATGTGTCAACCATTCGCAGAAACTGGGTTGGTTATGCACAGTAAGATTCCTGTGCATTGCTGCCGTAAACTAGAGTGTCGTCGAAAACCCGAAAACATCAATTCGGCATCGTCCTCAGCAACTTAAAATTTCACGAAGCACTACGCAGCCAATTTCGACAAATAACCCCCAATATCATGGGTACAAAATGCAGAGTACTCAGAAGCTGCAACCAGCAGACCATGGAAAGCGCCGGTAATTCATTCAATGGGAATGGAGCAAAGTGAAATCAATGCTAATTTTTCAAAAAATCATATTCTCCAATGAAGCGCATTTCCATCTGAATGGCATCGTGAATACACAAAATTGTCGAATCTACATGCAATCCATGAAGAACAAATTCACCCATAACGAGCAACTGTCTGGTACGGATTTTGGTCAGGCGTCGTGACTGGCTTTACTATTTTGAAGATGGCACTGAAATTGTTGTCACTGTGGACGGCATTCGTTACAGGAACATAATAACGGAGTTCTTGTTGGCTAAAATGGATGGCATGGAGCTGGACGACATGTGGTTTCAGCAAGATTCGATTAATTGCTGCAACGATTTCCAGAACAAATTATCCCAAGAATTTGTGCATTTTTTTTGGAAATTTCGTGTTTATACGAATAAACCAGAAACAATTTAAGAGCTCAAATACGAGATCCAACGCCTTATCGGTGGGTACAGGCACATCTCTGTGAAACAGTCATGAAAATTTTCATGAAAAAGTTAATGGCCTATCATCATAGCAACGGGGGCCAGTTGAGGGATATTTTAATCCATACTTAATCGGAACATGCCTTCTTTAGAATCCAATAAAAAATCACATATATTTAAAAAAATAGGTGTTTTTATTTTAAAATTAAGAAGTTCGTTCTTACTGAGGCACCCTAGACCCTGGAACTACATTTCACTCTCTATGAAAACTACTCCAGAGATCGTAGTTGGACGAAATCCCACTTAAAGACAAACCGTGGTACAAACCATGGATGAAGAGTGTCGCATGGCAAGTAATGAAAATAGCGCTGCACCTACGGCAATGCTTCAGTTAGTTGCGACGCAAGCCGCGACAGAGCGATGGAAGCGGAAGTGGAGAGAGGAACCCGTTTGTTTAAGAAGAAAACATGGTTGTGGAAAAAGTGCGCGAATGAGCAAATTTAGTCTTACTGAAGGAAGAATTGCACCCGTGAATTCTACCGTAAAGTACAAAGCCATTCCAACAGAAATGAATCTCGAGACAAGATGACTTCCCTGATTTACTTGCTTCTCTGCTTTGCTAGCCCCAGGACACTCCAATATACACGGGGGTTGTGAGCACATGCAGGACGATTGCGTCGACTGCATCCTACCTAGCCTAAGCGAAGTTAGAACTGCAATTTCGGCTGACGGCTATGAGTTGGAAAGGTGTATGCATCAGATCATGTGCAAAATGTGGCTAGGCGAATGAATGCTCGACGATTGGAGTCTTAGCATAATTTGTTCTGTTTTCAAAAAAAGGCGACCCGAATACACATGGGAACTACCGTAGAAAAAGCCTTTGATAGAGCGCATACAAGGTCGCCACGAGCGTAATATGCGAAAGACTAAAGCCGTCTTTTACAGATTTCATAGGACCTTATCAGTGTGGCGTTAGCTGTGGAATCTCAACTATCGATCAAAAATCTATATTACATCAAATCCTGGAGAAACCCCAAGAAAACAATTCGCCACCTACCACGTTTTTATAAATTATAAGGCTACATTCGATAGCCCGATACAGGGAAAATTGGGCCAAGCCATGACGGAGCTTGGTGGTCCTTCTAAGCTGGCACACATTTGTATAATGACAGTGACCGACATGAAATCCTCTGGAAAGATTGGTAAAGATCTCACCGAACCATTAAGTACGAGAAGATGCCTCAGGCAGGGTGACACCCTATCATGCGACCTCTTTCCCATACAAATTGAGATCACAGTAACAAACGTCACATGCTGCTATGATGTATGATGATAATTTTGATATCATTGAGTGACATCTGCGAGAAGTTTCTATTATATTTTCGAGAATTGAGAAGAAATCAGCAGAAGTGGGTTTGTCAGTAAAGGAGGACCAGACAAAATTAATGGTTTTGACAAGCCGAGCATCCACCCGATTAGATGAAAGGGTGAACTTTGTTAACCATTATAATTTTGGAGGTAGGAAACAGCAACAATGACGTCATGAATCATACCGCATTCTGATGAAACATCAGTGGGAGTATTCCCGAGGAAAAAATGATCCGAAAAATATTATGTCCTATAATAGACAACGGCGAGTTCGACGACGGATGAACCACGAGCTTTATAATCGGTATCCCGACATCGACGTAGTTATGCATATCAAAATCGCGCGTGTCCACTGACTTGTCATTGTCAGTAGGACCTCGACTTCACTGGAAAGGCCAGGTGGAATATTGCCTGCGAGGGCTTAGTAATAATACCACCAGGAGGAGAAAAGATGTAGACCTATCCGGTTGGAAAAATATTCTGTCCTCATTTTGTAAGGCCTTTGACTCCTTGGGTTCCGGTGCAGTTTTACCGCATTAAATTTGTGTCTTCCACAAATATTCTCTCGCCAATAATATTTCCTCCAAAAATCTCAGCATTTAAAATCGACATGTCTTCACTTCCAAAAGCTCTTGCTGATAAATTGTCATATTTCGAAGTCAAAAGAATCGTCATTACTTTCATACATCCACTTAGACTTGTTTTGTTAAAGTTATACTATTACGCGACTTTTCGGTGCTTTAAAAAATAGCTTCTTAGTTCATACTGTCTCTTCGCCTGAATTAAGAATGTATCGTATACTGCGACATGCTCATTACCGCACCCGCTATAAATTCCAAATGTTATGATAGTACTTCTATTCGAATAATGATAATGTAGGTGGGTATTTAGTTGCAAAGACTGCGACGACAATTTCTAATGCACAAATATAGATTATTACAATGCTCCAAGTCTGGTCCAACTTCCATAAACCTGGGTTCTAACAGAACTCGAATTAATCTGTCGTCCCCAATTATAAATGTTCGAAACAATTCTTCTAATCTGAATTCTACTCTGGTAGGTAATAAGTACTCCAAATGTCATACTCCTCAATTTCTGTGTTGGATCAGAATGCTAACGTCCTAATAAAAAAAATTAAAAATCCATTTTCTCTTAAAATCTTCTTTAAATAACAAAAGATGTAACAAACATTTTCAATAAATAACAAAATAGCAGGTGTTGGAAATATTGTTACAACTCTCAATAAAGTATTCCTGTTATTTTACCTTCAGACCACATACCCATCTACTTCGGTTTTTATTTTGTCATTTATCGTATGATTTATATAAATTATTTTACAATCAGGGTAACTATGACGTATGACTAATACAAATAACGCTACAATTCCTCCCATACACAATTTTTAAGAACACTAAAATCTTACACCCAAACACTGATTTTCTTTGCACTAAACGTTTAGTTGCACACAGAACATTTCAAATGCTAGCATAACATATGACCAAAAACTATCACCCTTTTTCACATCCCTTTAATGTGATTTTATTATTGTCAACATTAAAATGCTGAATTGCTAATAGTTGATGTGAGTTTGTCGTATGTTAGCCAACAATACAACATAACCCATAAAAAAATCAAATCAATATCAAATACATATGTATAAAACTTAAATGGAAACGTACAATATAAATATACAAAATTATTGATAGAAATAGGAATGGTTACGCGTGATTTGATGGAATGTTTTGTATGTCATTACTAAATACATTTAAATTTATTTACACATTTTTGAAAAAAACGGAAAAACTAATTACCTGGAATTAACAGAAACAAATTTGGGAAATGCTCGCAAATTTCAACACTGGTCTGAATAAGAATTTTGTAATTGACATACTTTTTAACATTCTAATTATTTTTGTATTTGAAAGGAGATAATTTTGCAGAACCATTTAAAATTTACAAAAAGTTTCTAAATTATAACAATGTTAACAAAAGTTTGAATTTAATTGTTCAACAAATTATGAGTGCAAAAACAGATTGTATTTGATATGTATTCAGAGCTCTGCGATACTCATACATTGCGAATGAGTAATATTAATTAACTAAACGTTGTTCATACGCTCTTGCGTTTACTAGACATAAGTTAGAGATAAATACCAGAGATGGGCGATATTTTATGAATGATGATTTAATAATCGTGATTGCAAATTCACTTGTAAATGCAGTGACCGAATGTTTCAAGTAGCCGTTTATTTCAATGTCGTTCTTTCACTGTTGTCGTTCCTTCAGTGTTGCCGTTCTTTTGTTGATGACGTTCTTTCGATGTTTTCGTTTTTTCCGTATACTCGGTCTTGCCCTCCTGCCGTTCTATCAATCACGGTACAATAATATCTACCTGGTAAAAGCAGCATGCGTTGTTGTAGTTGTAGGCAGCAACAACCCAATGTGCCATATGAATCCGTTACGAATTCGAGACGTAGCCGTTTCAGCGGACATTTTGTCCGAAACGGACATCCGTTACGAAGTCATAACTAATTCCTTTTCGTATGAACTTCCTCTTGAAACGGCGAATCGTTTTTTGTACTTTTTCGGATCCGTCTCGAACCCGCAACGAACTTCATCTTCAAATCCGTTTCGGATTCGCTCTTTTTTTGAAATAAAATTAATTCGAGACGGATTCGTTTTTATAAATTTTTGCGAGTTCGAAACGAATTTTCATTCCTATCGAAAACGCTAATCGTTTTTTGTACTTTTTCGGATCAGTGTCGAAGTCGTAATGAACTTCATATTCGTTTTTTGGAAGTAAATTAATATCACTTATTGCAATATCAGTGATTCGCCATTTTATGTTTTTACGGACTGCCAACGGGATCGAGGCGAATTCGCCAAATCCCAATTTCACTGATTGGCTTTCGGAACGAAGTACCTTATCGCACGATGTGGAATGGGGGTAAATGAAAAAAAGTTTAAACAACTTTTTTTTAACTACTTTATTACATCATTTATATAGGGTACTTTTGGTTTGGTTTGGTTTAAAGCGAAGTTTTCTAGATGGAACCTCTTTATTACCTATTGTAGCTTCGAACTCAATAAAAAGTAAATTTAGAAAAACCAAAGTGCGAGACTAGCATATCCATGAAATACAACCCTGCGCATTGAATTACCTTTGGCAACACACTTACTCTTACACTCGTACTTTTGGTTTGGTTTGTGTCTAGACTAACATATGGGGAGAAATTTGTAGTTTAATGGGCAATTTTCTAGGTGGAGACTGTTTATTGCCTATTGTAGTTTTGAACCGAATAAAAAGTATATTTAGAAAAGCCAAAAATGAAAGAAGTTTAAAAAAATAACATTTTCTTAAATAAGTGAGTTTTCTTAAAAAATTTTAATTTTCTCAAAAAAAATAACTACTCATATTCTTAAGCAGAGTACCATTCCTTAAAAAAATACGTTATCTTAACCCTGCTGTTAGATTAGGACCATTTGGTCCAAATTTTTTCTGTTTTCCCTTGTAACTTTGGAACGGTGATATATACTGACTAAATTTTTCTGCTAATGGGGTCTTTTAATAAAACAATGTTATGTGCGAAAATTAAATTTTCTAACTTTATTCAGGACTGAGAAAAATACAAAATGACGAATCTTAGGTTAGAGGACCATTTGGTCAATAGTACATTTTTTCATTACCAAGCGAATGTAAATTCATGTCAAATATTTAGAAGATGTTTTTGATATGTCAAATACTTGCTTTAGAAATTATTGAACCAAAATAGTTACAAAGGATAAGATAAAATTATTATTTTGGATGAAAATTCCAGTATGGACCAAATGGTCCCTCAATCTAAGATTCGTAAGTTTTTTCATTACCAAGCGAATGTAAATTCATGTCAAATATTTAGAAGATGTTTTTGATATGTTAGCGGATGTTTTTGATATGTCAAATACTTGCTTTAGAAATTTTTGAACCAAAATAGTTACAAAGAATAAGATAAAATTATTATTTTGGATGAAAATTGCAGTATGGACCAAATGGTCCCTCAATCTAAGATTCGTAAGTTTTTTCTAATCTAACAGCAGGGTTAAAGGAATACCTTTGCTAAAAAAAGTAAATTTTCTTACAAAAAGTAAATTTTCGTAAAAAAAAAGTAGTTTTTTTTAAATAAGTACCTTTTCTTAAAGAAGTACATTAGCTTACAACGAATTGCCTTTTCTTAAAAAACTAGCTTTTCTTTAAAGAGTGCCTTTAATGTAAAACAAAATAAGTTTTCTTGAGATAAGTACCCACTCTTAAAATTTTACCTGTTCTTGAAAAAAGACCAATTCTAAAAAAATTCCCATTGCTTAAAAAACCCTTTTCTTCAAAAAAAAAATACCTCCTCATAATAAAAAAACAATGAGTGTTCGAACTCACGGGCGATGTGTTAACAGCTTTTTGCTACACGGTACCTGTTCGATTTCTATGAACACATTCGTAAATGTTACATTGGAAAATGAAAAACAGCGTTCAATCATATGATGACGTTACAGTTAAATAATATTAATATTTAAAATTATTTAAAGACCCAGTGCAAGCACTTGTGTCATTATTTTCTTGCTCAATACTTTTTTTTTCTTCCCACAAAAGTCAAAGAATGCAAAGCAACAGACACTTGTACATACATACATACATTGTTATATTCGTACGATATAACCGAAGATCAACATAAAATACTTTTTTAATATTACTCCAAATTAAAACACTTCAATCTCGGCTCGCCGATATCGGATCGCCTTAATTTTTGGCCTAAACTCTTCGTCGAAACCCGCACTAGCTTTTTCATCCAAAAATTAATAAAATCGGCTATGAATTTCCGGAGAAAATCGCGTGGGAAAATTATATGAAAATCGCCCAATAATCACTTTCAATACCGACTGCCAAGCAACGAACACACAAACGATGATTTACTCTTACAAACCTAACCCTTGCGTATGTATTAAATTTATAGTTAACTGCCCTAGAGGCGCGCGTATTGATGTTAACACATCAAAAACTTTTTCTTAAAGGTACGTTTTCTTAAAAATAAAATAATACCTTAAGTAAATTTTCTTAAGAAATTTCCTTTTCCTAAAAAGAGTACCACCTTAAGAAGTACCTGTTCTTAGAAAAAGTACGCCTTTGTAAAAAAAATTATACTCTTAGGTTTTTTCTTACAGAAAGTGTTTCTTCTTAAAAAATATTACCTTTTCTTAAGAAAAATATTAGCTTTTAATAACAGAAGTACGTCTCCTTAAAGAAAGTTCATTTTCGGGAAAATAAAATACATATTCTTACAAAGGCTGCGCCGAGTTGGAGCACTTTTGTAAACTTTATGTGGCATTGCCTTCGACGAATTGTAGTTGGCCTTGCGTTTTACTATTACGTGACAAAACCATCGACAAGCTGTAGTTGGTTTTTGAGTATACTATATGTTTTTTTATTCGCTTAATATTTAAACCCAATCTCAAGGGATACATTAGAAAAAATACATCGGGGAAGAGAAGAATTAAATAATATAAGAAAATTTAGTTTCCCTACAATTTAGGTGGCCATCCATCTAAGAAAAATCTCAAGGGATAGCTCTTGTCAAACGTTGGTAAACCAATTCATAGGAATATCAATATTTGAATTAAGTTTCATCAATTAAGTTTGTGTAGTTAAATTTTTAAAATGCCTCCCACTACTCCAGCGCAATCAAATGATGGCATGGGTTCTGTTGACATTGGCAATGTGCCTTCAGGGTCTTTTGATACTTCAAAAAGAAAGGACACTTCTGAAATATCTCGTGAACATAATAAGTTTCTGTTTGATTGCGATCACCTGATTAATCTCTGTTCCAATATACAAAAGCTCGATATCCAGGAGCAAACTGATTCAATGGTGGAGGTCAGATTGAACGACTAAGACCAATGGTACAAGCGATTACAAGGCACCTATGAGACCCTAATGTTGTCACCCGAAAACTCAAATGCTCGGGACTTTAGGGAAAACGCTAAGCTTAATGTCAACATTTGTTCTGAGACATACTTCGTAGCAAGAGCTCACATTTTGGACATGATGAAAACTTCAGAGGGCTACAATGCGCCGGCGGAGCCGAGATTGACTCTTCCTCCAGCCTCAGTTAGTCACGCCGTACATCAGCAATCTACAACCGATAATCCAAATATCTTTCTCAAAGTTCCCGCATGCGACACTGAAGTATTCACAGGGGGTTATGAAGAATGGCCTTATTTTCGTGACATGTTCACTGCGGTCTACGTGAACCACCCAAAGTTATCAAGTGCACAAAATCTTTACCATCTTCGAAATAAGACCAGAGGTAATGCTGGTGCAATCGTAAAAAGGTACCACCTTTGCAATGAAAACTTTGAGTTGGCATGGAATGCTTTGAGGGCTCGTTACGAAAATAAACCAGTTTTAGTTGATAAACAATTAAAAGTTCTATTTGATATTCCAGTGGCTACTGTAGAAGAAAGTGAATCCATCCACGAGATTCAATCTACAGTAAATGATTGTCTGTCAACGCTAAAATCCCTAGATGTTCCAACAATTGGTTGGGACCCAATTCTCATCCACCTTATATCCACAAAGCTTCCAGACACTACTCTCTCTCTTTGGGAACAGTCGCTTAGATCTCATCGTGAGTTACCGAAGTGGTCTCAAATGGATGAGTTTCTCATCAATAGGTTCGAAGTAGTGAAAAGAATTTCCAGCATCCGCTCAACAAAAGACAAACTATGTCAAGATCCCACAAAAACAAAAGTTCAAACATATTTGTCACAGGATAAGTTGAACGTAACATGCTTACTTTGTGAATCGGATCACAGAATTCGCACTTGCCCTGAATTTAGGAAATTTACTCCACAACAGAGGATTGACTTTGTTTTTAAAAACAAATTTTGCAATAACTGTCTATCGGCGACTCATACAAAGGGCAGTTGCAAAAGCAAAAATACATGTCTGGTTTGCAAGAAAACTCATCACACACTCATCCAAAATACAAATACCCACAATGAACAGCGAAGCACATTGTCTCAGGCACACTCGTCTCAAATTCAATCAAGTTTTTCTTCTAACAATGAACCCATCTTACTTCGAACAGCTTTAGTTCACATTCAGCTAAGAGGTGAGCTATTTATTACGAGGGCGTTAATCGACCCAGGATCTCAGCGAACTTTTGCGTCTGAAAAGCTTAGAAACTTACTCAAATTACCGTGTCGACGATCTCAATTCGAAATTATTGGTATCGGAGGCCAAACACAAACTGCTAATAAAGAATGTGAGATTACAATTATGTCTACTCGACTAAACTTTACCTTTTCAATCAATGCTATTGTGCTACCCAAGGTTACGAGACACATTCCTGATTATTCATTTAAAATTTCTCATCCAGAGGAACTATATCAACTCGATCTCGCAGACCCACATTTTAATCAGTCCTCTCAAATTGATTTAATACTAGGGAATGATTCGGAAAGATTCATCAACTTAGAGGGCATTAAAAAGAATATTTGTGGCGAAACGTCAGCCTATAATACTATATTTGGATGGGTGCTTAGTGGCCCAATAAAGACTCAGCAGATACACTCATTTTCGACAAATGTCCTCCCTTCCGATAAACCTGACCTTACTGATCTCATGCGAAAATTTTGGGAGCAGGAGGAAGTCCCGAATATTAAGATGCTCTCGCCCGAAGATGAATTTTGCGAAGAATTTTATCAAAAAACGACCACACGCCAATATGATGGTCGATATGTCGTAAGACTTCCGTTCAAAGAAGAATTTCCCGACTCCCTCTACCTCGGCTCATCACGATTTCTTGCATTAGGACAATTTTCAAGAATGGAGCAAACTCTCGCCAAAAACCCAGAGCTCAAAAATGAATATAAATCTGTTTTAAACGAATATCTTCATCTGGGTCACATGGAAGAGACCTCACCCACGGAAACGTCCCGTGATAACAAACTAAACTCATTTTATCTACCTCACCATGCCGTGATACGACCGGACCACAAAACGACAAAAGTTCGCGTGGTCTTTAATGCGTCTCGCAAGACTAAGTCCGGGTTTTCACTCAACGACGTATTACATACAGGGCCAACTCTTCAAATGGATTTAGTAGCTACAATTCTCAATTGGAGAAGGTATCAATACGTATTCAGTGGCGATATACAGAAAATGTACCGCCAAATTCTAGTACACCCTGCTGACAGACCATATCAAAGGATTTTGCACCAAAAGGATAATTCTAGCCCAATTCAGGACTATGAGCTGACAACTGTAACATTTGGGGTAAATTGCGTCCCTTTTCTTGCTATACGTTCACTCAAGCAACTGTCAACAGATTCTGAAAATCTATATCCCCTAGGGGCGGCAGTTGTAGCTAACGAAATGTATGTCGACGACATACTCTCTGGTGGATTCTCAATTGAAGAGGCAATTAACAAACAAGAACAGCTCATAGCCATTCTTAACTCTGCGGGATTTCCGTTAAAAAAGATTACTGCAAATGATCCTCGTTTACTCGCTAATTTCCCCCCCGAAGATCTATATGATCAAAACTTTTTGCGCTTTCACGAGTCAGGCTCGGTAAAAACACTAGGCTTAAAGTGGAATGCTTTAACAGACACATTTTCGTATTCCTTTCCTAGTCCAAAAACCGATATGAAAATATCTAGACGAAAAGTTCTGTCAGTAGTTGCCAGTCTCTATGATCCAGTAGGCTGGATAACTCCCGTGGTTATTAGGGCAAAGGTCTTAATGCAACAAATTTGGTTAGAAGGAGGAGGGTGGGATGATGAAGTCAGTTCAGACTCTCCTAGGACATGGCAAGATCATATTGAACTGATAAGCATTCCCCGGTGGATTCAGTATACCCCTTCCGATCTCGTACAGATTCACGGATTTTGCGATGCTTCAAAGGGAGCTTATTGCGCATGCATCTACGTTCGATAACAAACTTCGAACTTGGTCGTTTTCTCGAACTTGTTAATATCTAAAACCAAAGTCGCCCCACTTCGAACAGTTTCTTTGCCTCGGTTAGAGCTGAGCGGAGCCGTGTTACTTGCCAAATTGGTCAAGTATGTTAAATCTACTATGAGGTTCAATGTTAGCGATACAACACTATCGACAGACTCATCTATTGTGCTCGGGTGGCTCTCTAAACCACCTGGAACATGGGAAACTTACGTTGCTAATCGCACGTCTCAAATCCATGAAATGGTACCCAACGTAACATGGCGTCATATACCAACACATGACAATCCGGCTGATCTTGGCACACGAGGCTCCAGACCTCAGGATCTTGTAAACAACCCTCTGTGGTGGAAAGGTCCTGCGTGGATTTTTAACCCCCCTTCAACGTGGCCGAAAAGGAATCCTTTAGTTGCCCCGGAAGAGAAAAGGATTGTTCAATCACTTCAAAGTTCTATAGTCGAATCAGATATTCTACTGCGGTTTTCTTCATATTCAAAAGCGTTAAGAGTCGTATGTTATATTTTTCGTTTTTATCGCAAGACCCGTACCGCGTTTAGATGCAATTATTCATTCGATTCTGTTGATATCACTTATAACGAGATTTTGTTTGTAAAAAACCGTTTAATATCATTGTCTCAGGCTCAACATTTTAAAGACGCTCTTGTGAATACCAGGCCCATACCAGATAAAAGCCCGCTGAAAACTTTAAATCCATTTATGGATTCTCAAAACATGATTCGTGTCAACGGTTGTTTAGCAGAAGCGCCACTTCCTTATAATGAAAGCTATCCAATAATATTGCCCAGCAATTCCAGAATGTGTGACTTATATTTAACTCACCTACATCACTTTCTCGCGCATGCTGAATGTAATCTGATGTGTCGAGTGGTGCAGACAGAATTTTATATATCTCGCCTGAAACGTAAGGTTAAATCCATTGTGCGTAAATGCAAAACATGCCTCATATTCAAGCAAAGGCAATGTACCCAGATGATGGCTCCCTTGCCGTCCGATAGATGCAGTCTATCTCCTCCATTTCACACTACTGGTATCGATTTTGCTGGTCCCTTTGAACTAAAAAGTTCAACCCTACGCCAATCCCCGTTTATCAAAGGCTATGTAAGCGTATTTGTATGTTTCGCTACAAAAGCAATTCACTTAGAAGTTTGCTCGGAACTATCCTCAGCAGCATTTGAGGCTGCGTTCGCTCGATTCGTTGGTAGGCGAGGGCTACCCCATAGGGTAGTTACGGATAATGTTCGCAATTTTATTGGAGCTAGCCGAGCGCTACTCAGAGAAATTGGGAACTTTCTAAAGACTGTTTCAAGCGATATTTCCCAAAAATACTCTACCCACGGGTTTGAATGGAGTTTCATTCCACCACACGCACCACACATGGGCGGTCTGTGGGAGGCCGCTGTAAAGAGCTTCAAATTCCACTTCAAACGAATCGCTGGCGCCCACAAATTTACATTTGAACAGTTCGCTACCATCCTCGCCCGAATCGAAGGAGTGTTAAACTCCCGTCCAATCTCCGCTATGTCGGAAGATCCCACTGACCTGACATCGTTAACTCCAGGGCACTTTCTTAAAGGTGCACCCATGTTGTCACTACCCGAGCCAAACTCCCAAAACTTATCACTAATCAACCGATGGTTGAAGCTCAAAGCGCTCCATCACGAATTCGCTATTCGATGGAAAGAGGATTACCTCAAAGCTCTTCACAAGCGCTATAAATGGAAAAATTCCGTTCCCAACCTCAATATTGGCGATTTATTTGTCGTAATGGACGACTTACTGCCACCCAGTGAATGGCGTCTGGGACGAATCGAAAAAACTCGTCAAGGATCTGACCATAGAGTACGAATAGCAGATGTACGAACCTCAACTGGCATAATCACGCGGCCTATTGTCAAGCTTTGCTATTTGCCCTGTAATGACCATAAAAGTTTGATACAAAATTAAGAAAACCAGCTAAATTCATCAGCTAGCCTCTTGATTACCACTTACAATCTTTTGGCTCGAATTCCACAGTAGTGGAGAACACATTTTTCCTAACTATTTCCGTGTTTATATGTTTTTCCTGATCAAACTCAATCCGACGATCATTACAATCTGACGTATATAAATGTATGCTATGCAAAGCATACCACGCGTTGCGATTCTGCAGAAAATTTCTCGCTATGAACTCCAAGGAGAGGAACCAAGTTGTACGAAGATATGAATATTGTATCAACTGTCTAGCAAGGAGCCATACTTTCAGGAAATGTCGTTCGGGGAATACCTGTCATCGATGCCGGCATTACCACCACACACTTTTGCATGCAACAACACGTCCGCGTATAACGCCCCCTAATCAGCAGGGCCAGAACGTACAAACACGTCAAAGAGTCCAAAGACCGAAAGGAAACCCATCTCAAAAGAAAACGCCTCCAAAGACACCATCCAACTCCGAAGAACGGCCCATACCTGACCAGAAAATATTGTCCGAAGCTATAAAATCGTTGGCTACAGTTCTCTGCGCGTCGCAAGTTCCGGCTTCAACATCGAGCCGGCGGCATGTCTAATCCTACTATTAGACTTACAAAAATGAAAAAATTAATTACTATTCAACTACTATTGTATCATAATTAGCCTACATAAAATTAAAATTAACTACTATTTATGTTACAACACAATGAAATTGTACTAGTTCTACTACTATTTGTTTGAATTTCCGGATTGTTATATTCGTAGTTTTAGTACTTCAAAATTGTACTTTGTACACAAATCAAAATTAAGTTAAGTTATCGTGAATTGTTACACTATGGATAAAGAAACGATAAAATAAGAAGTTTCCTGTGGAGTAAAATCACAAACCTCTGTCATTTTTACAACATCCACAACTTGGTGAGCATCCGTCTCTGAATAAATACTCTGAACATCTTGAATACTAATTCATTTGGTTCGTTCCTTTTACTCTCACTTTCCCTACTCTAAACCCTACATCAAATTGCTTAATTTCTCATATTAATGAGAAATTATTCAAGATGATAAAAGTTTCTATTTCTCTAGCTTTGGCATCCACACTCACTCAAGAGTTTTCAAATAAATACAGTCCACTACTCTCTACCTGACAAAAGTTGTGATACCAAACCAACACAGATCAAGAGATTCACCAGTGATAATCTCTCATTTAATCAATACAAGGACAAAAAAAATCCAATGAGTGTTCGAACTCACGGGCGATGTGTTAACACCTTTTTGCTACACGGTACCTGTTCGATTTCTATGAACACATTCGTAAATGTTACATTGGAAAATAAAAAACAGCGTTCAATCATATGATGACGTTACAGTTAAATAATATTAATACTTAAAATTATTTAAAGACCCAGTGCAAGCACATGTGTCATTATTTTCTTGCTCAATACTTTTTGTTTTATTCCCACAAAAGTCAAAGAATGCAAAGCAACAGACACTTGTACATACATACATACATTGTTATATTCGTACGATATAACCGAAGATCAACATAAAATACTTTTTTAATATTACTCCAAATTAAAACACTTCAATCTCGGCTCGCCGATATCGAATCGCCTTAATTTTTGGAATAAACTCTTCGTCGAAACCCGCACTAGCTTTTTAATCCAAAAATTAATAAAATCGGCTATGAATTTCCGGAGAAAACCGCGTGGGAAAATTATATGAAAATCGCCCAATAATCACTATCAATACCGACTGCCAAGCAACGAACAAACAAACGATGATTTACTCTTACAAACCTAACACCATAGATAAAGGAAATAAGTAGATATCCCACAGGCGTTGTTAAGTACTGCCACTAGGTGCTGTGTTGTCGTTTTGTAACTTTCATTGACGTTTCTCATAACATTCACTGACGTTTATTCAACAGTGTGGGACATTTTTTCAATACAAAAATAGAATCATTTTCCAGGTTGTGCTATTTAAACAACTAATTTAGTTTTTTTTCATGTCGTTGTGTTCCCCACTTTCAAATTCAAATGCATTTTGGTTATGAGCTTTTTTGGTGTACTGTTATTGTTGGTATTCGTTTGTGTTGACTTGTACAGCATCGGCCCTCTAAACAAAACAAAATGCCTGTTGATGTTGCCTACAACACCGACTGCTATCACCTGTTCTAAATACATATTGCAAGGTATATTTTGTTTGGGATCAAACATTGTAATTATTGCATTCAGCTCCACCTAGAAAATATCCCATTGAACAAGAAATTTCCCACGGCATGTGCGATATCTAGTTAATTCCTTTATCTATGCCTAACACTTGTGTATGTATTAAATTTATAGTTTACTGCCCTAGAGGCGCGCGTATAGATGTTAACACATCAAAAATAAACTTTATCTTTTTTTAAATACATTCAATAAAAAAAATCCAATGGGTGTTCGAACTCACGGGCGATGTGTTAACACCTTTTTGCTACACGGTACCTTTTCGACTTCTGTGAACACATTCGTAAATGTTACATTGGAAAATAAAAAACAGCGTTCAATCATATGATGACGTTACAGTTAAATAATATTAATACTTAAAATTATTTAAAGACCCAGTGCAAGCACATGTGTCATTATTTTCTTGCTCAATACTTTTTGTTTTATTCCCACAAAAGTCAAAGAATGCAAAGCAACAGACCCTTGTACATACATACATACATTGTTATATTCGTACGATATAACCGAAGATCAACATAAAATACTTTTTTAATATTACTCCAAATTAAAACACTTCAATCTCGGCTCGCCGATATCGGATCGCCTTAATTTTTGGCCTAAACTCTTCGTCGAAACCCGCACTAGCCTTTTAATCCAAAAATTAATAAAATCGGCTATGAATTTCCGGAGAAAATCGCGTGGGAAAATTTTATGAAAATCGCCCAATAATCACTTTCAATACCGACTGCCAAGCAACAAACAAACAAACGATGATTTACTCTTACAAACCTAACACTTGCGTATGTATTAAATTTATAGTTTACTGCCCTAGAGGCGCGCGTATAGATGTTAACACATCAAAAATATTTTAAAAAAAGTTTATAATTTTACAAAAAGTATCTTTTCTTAAAGATCCATTTAAATTATAGTATTTTTCAACAGGCGCCTTAGGCGTGTTGGAGCTAACTAGTACATAATATTTAGCGAAAAGGACTTCGTTCCAACCGGCTGTCCCCTGACACCTCATGTAATTTTTTTCTGTGTTTACGGTATCGTAGCGAGTTCGAAACGAATTCGAAAACTCACAGTTCGCATTTAATCATTTAACGGACTCGTTACGAGAACGAAACGGATCCACATTCGTTTTTGTTCAAACGACTTACCATGTAATGGTGTCTCAGTAAGATTGCACATTTTAAATTTAATGTATTTTTCTTTGTGCAAGTGGCAAATCTGAACTTATTAAATATGGAGCACTTTGTGAAAGAACATCGCGTTAAAATTATCAAAACTTATTACAAAAATTTGTAAAGTTATGCTGAGACCGCTCGCAAACTTCGAAGAATTTTCAGTCGAGAAAGTTCAACTAATATGTCCACCATTCGAAGGGTGGTCAACAAATATTAAGAACTGGGTCGGTTATGGACAGTAAGACCCCTGTGCGTCAACTCGCCAGTGGGTCTCTTGATAACATTGCTGGTGTAAACGAGAGTGTCTCCGAAAATCTGAAAATGTCAATTCGGGATCGTTCTCAACAACTTCAAATTTCGCGACGCACTACGCAGCGTATTTTTGACAAAAAACATGCGCACAGACCATGGAAAGCGCCGGTAATTTGTAGTGGAGCAAAGTAAAGTCGATGGCAATTTTTCAAAAAAAAAAATTATCTTCTCCGGTGAAGAGCATTTACATCTTAATGGCTTCATGAGTTCACAAAGTTGTCGAATTTGATGCTCAGAAAATTGCCATCGACTTTACTTTGCTCCACTACAAATTACCGGCCATGGTCTGTGCGCATGTTTTTTGTCAAAAAAAAAAATTATCTTCTCCGGTGAAGAGCATTTACATCTTAATGGCTTCATGAGTTCACAAAGTTGTCGAATTTGATGCTCAGAAAATCATCATGCAATCCAATCCAATCCAACAAGTTTGAATATTTTTGAAATAATTGAATTTTCCGAATCCAGTTTGCAGTTTGTTTGGTGAACAAATTTTTCAAAACCCTGTTTTCGGGTTTGGTTGGGTAAAGCGGATTCTAAGAAAAAATTCTTAAATTTTTTTGCAATAGCATTGGGTGACTGACTGTCGATTTAAATTATTATTCTGTCTCATAAGTGATACACATATATTTACTTTAAACATCGTTCTCTTCGATTTAAGAGAGGTGTTGTATGAAAGGAGTATAAGAAAACAAATGGAAGAATTGTTTAAATACGTATGTCTGATGAAAGCCGCTACCAAAAGAAAATTGATAACTTGTTTAGGTTTGGGACACAGCGGCTCAAAACATTCGTCCAAAGTCGTTAAAAACTGGATAACCAGTCAACAATTTACAACTATGAAAAGGCCAGCGTAGTCACCGGACTTAAACGTGATCGAAAACTTTTGGAGTTAAATAAAATCTCAGCTCCCTAAGTAACCAGATGCTCCACAAGACGTAAAAGAGTTGCGGAGGAGAGTAGAATAAACTTGGGATGCGACAACAATAAATTGAAAACTTGCCTTACCATTGCAAGTATCTTACCCAATTGCCGACTGGTTAGTTAATTTTTTTTTTGACTTTAATCAAATATGTCAAATATATAAACTTATTTCCGAACTCTGTCAACCATGTTACAATCTTTCTCGTCAAAATTTTGTAATAATAGGGTGATTCAGGAAGTGTAAACAGGGTGATTCAGGAAGTTCCGGACAAATTCCTCCAGCGTATCCCTTGGCTCATTTCATGCAGAAAAGTCCACTAGGACCATGTCCGAAAATGCAAGGGTGCGAATTGGCAGCGGATTCAAAATTTTCGGATTGGCGGTCGGAGAGTAGTAGGGTAAAGTTGCTAATTTCTGAGCCAGTGGTCGGATTCAACAAGCCCAAAAACAAAAAAATCCGACCACTGGCTCAGAAGTTAGCAACTTTACCCTACTACCCTCCGACCGCCAATCCGAAAATTTTGAACCCGCTGCCATTTCGCACCCTTACATTTTGGGACATGGTTCTAGTGGACTTTTCTTAATGAAACGAGCCAAGGAATACGCTGGCGAAATTTGTTCTTCCTTAACCACCCTGTATAGGTTAACATTAACTGTTACGAAAAAACGCATAGACGTTGAATATATTCAACTTCGCTTCAACCTACAATTTTTAATTTTTATTTGTCAGTTTGGTTAGTTATAAGTCAAATCCAAAACAAAATACTAAAAACAAAACAATGTAATATATGAGGTGGTTATTTTGCATTGACATTGCAGCAAAATTTTTTCATTTGGAAATTTCGAGTAAATTAACTTGAATGATGAATGTGTATCGGTGTGCTATTTATTCACAACGTACATAAAATGTACCAGAAACTACATACATCATTTATATGTACATAAAAGTATAAACAATTTACCACAAAGTACATATCAAGTTCCATAAAGTGCATGAAATTTACAAAAATTACACAAAATGTACCAAAAGTACGCAACAAGTACCAAAAAGTTTCATCAATTATAGGTACCATAAATGCACCAAAAATTACTTTAAGTTTTTTGATTTATGCATAAACTACACCAAAAAACTACATAAAGGTCCTCAAATGTGTACCAAAAAGTACATAAAGTGTGTCAAAAAATTATATTGCAAGTAGACAGAGCCGAAGGTGTTCATGTGTATGTTGTCGAGTTATGGTAAGGTATAGGCTTCCATCTTCACTTTACTTCCTTTTTGTTTTGATTTAGTTGCTTTAGTTGCAATACTGCAGCCTTGGATTCCTTATTCTTGAAGAAGAAGAATCCAATTATATTTTATACAAGTTTTTAAATATTTTGATAAAAAAAATTAACTACCCCTTATATTTACATCATCATTTTCGAAACGTCGTGGAAATATAAGAAATAAAATGACATACATTTTATATTTTCCATACAACATATAATAACGGGTAATTTTTTTCTATTTGATTATCTTTTTAATTGAAGAAAACACGGCAAATTTTTAGTACAAGTGAACGAACTGTTTATTCAGATCGATAAATTAATGCCTGCCATTTAGTTTCGATATTGCCTTCGATAGCCCGATATTGAATAAACTCTACGAATCAACGTCTGAGCTAAGCATTCCTCCAACTTCACACCCTTTTCTAGGATGACTTTGACGAACACCAAATCCGCAATGAAAATTCGTAAGGATCTTACCGAACCTTTCGAAACAAAGCGATGACAAAAGCAAGGCGACAACCTATCGTGCCATCTCTTTAACATCTTAATAAAGATCATTATGAGAAAAACTGTAGTTAATAGGAAAAACCATCAGAAGCAAAAGTCACATGCTGCTCGCGTATTCTGATATATGTAGATACTATTGGGCGCACAATGAGAGAAGTTACTGCGGCGTTTTAAACCTATCAGACAAACACATGTGTATCTAAAGCTGCTATTGTTCGCTTAAACGCAATATCTTACATAGCTCAGCGCACACGCGGGCGGCTGAAAATCAATATGCCGGGTTCCAACCCTGATCGGCGAAAATTGTTTAATACATAATATTATAATAATGCTATAACGTAAATAATTGAAAGAAAATAGTGAACATAGAATATTTTGATGTTACCCAGTTACATCCAATGGGTAATGTTAATAAATGTTAGAAGTAGACTGAATTCAATGCTCCTAAGTTCCGGTATTCCGTCAAAAAAGGGATTTCCCAAAGTTGCTCTCCTTTTTTTTATTCGGATGTTTCCGAAATTAGGTCGACAGTAACGCCTGTATTGTATTCCAATGTTAGCAGCACGCGTACCAGTCGCCCAGTGACCGGTTATGACAGCTGTCATTCTGGCTAGTGTATTCCTGTTCAGAGTCATCTGGAACTAGGTTCTATCAACGTCGTACTTAGTTCAAATAACCCGAAATATGCGACAGGCACTGACTTCTCTGAAGTTTCTGTCGACGTCTCGTTACCCAGCACCCTTAGAGGGCTCCATACCACGCTCCGTTCACCCGAATTTCCACTAGATCCTTTCTTCAGCGGCGCTATTTAATTATGACCCGCAACCCGCACTAGGAAAGGTCTTGTTGTTGCGCCCATCGCGTCCAGCAGATTCCTGTATTCATGAACCAGTATGTCGGAGATTTTCACACTCTATCCTACTATAGTGTGATTTCGCAACTGATGACACGCCTCCGACATTCCCACGACTTCGGCTTGGATGATACTGCCAAATACAGGGAGACCCATTGATATTGTCGTCCCAAGTGCAGTCGAGTAAACCCCAGATTCCACTGCACTTTCCGTTTTAAATCCATCCGTAAATTTGTCATATGCCAACATCCTGCAACAATGCGTTGTTCCTCCACACTTCTCTATGCGGCATGATTGTCCTGAAGTGAAGTCTAAATTTGGACAAGCACTGCCAGATTTTTCTTACGACATCATCAGACGAAATTCTCGGAATTCTACAATGACTAAAGCTACGTTGGGTCCATAATTTTTACTCTCTAAATCGTAATGCACATTTGGCCGTTACATCTTAGCAAATTCCTCAATCAGAAGTAAATTCGGTATCGTACTGAGAGAAGTAGAGGAACACGTCCCTAATGTCCATATCACGCCAACGCATGTAGTTCTCTGTACTGTTGACAATTTTCTTTCATTCTTCAAAGCCAGCCACCACACCAATACTCCATAGGTCGGAACGGGTTTAACATCCGTATTACTAACCTTGGGTTTAGACCCCATGTTCTACCAAATGTTTTCTTGCAAGCGTAGAAAGCACCCTGGGCCTTCTTAAGTATGAGTTCACTGTTAAGTTTCCAGCTGAGTTTCGGATCCAGAATTTCCCATCCGACATCTCTAGTCTTTTACCATTGCGTGATGTGTAGAGTTATTTCAGACGACTAAATTTCATATCGTAAATTTCCTACACATCACAATGTAGTTGTCGTTCATGAAATATTTTTGAATTTTCAAAAAAAATTTTCTAATAAATTTAAAATAATATGAACAATCCTTACTTACCTGTTCGGTTTCGAACAACCCAGGGGGGTCAGGGACCTCACAAAACGAAGGTAACGTATTTCGCCAACCAGTTTGATCTTTTGGCTTATCTCTCCAGATGGTGATACAAAGTGTACGCACGGATTTATCAACCTGATCCCTCCAGCGGAGTCTTGGTCTTCCGATTTTTTGACTACCTTTGAGTACGGTTTATAAACGGAAATTATAAACGGTTTTCAACGCTCACGCTTTGATATACTCTCGTGGAGGCTCTTCTCATTGAAACCAATAATTTCGTCTTGTCCTCATTTACTTTCAGACTCGCTCCTGCTGACTCCTCTCAGTTCTCGAAAACATCGCAGTAGTTTCTCTTATTGTGCGCCCAATGATATCTATATCATCAGCATAAGCGAGCAGCATGTGTATTTTGCTGCTGACAGTTTTATTCATGTTGACTGCAGCTTTCCTCATAATGATCTCCATTAAGATGTTAAAGAGATCGCACGATAGGGTGTCGCCTTGCCTGAGGCCTCGCTTAGATTCAAAAGGTTCGGTATGATCAACTTTCACTGCGGATTTGGTGTTCGTCAATGTCATCCTGCAAAGGCGTATGAGTTTTGCAGGAATACCAAGCTCACACATTGCTTCGTAGAGTTTCTCCGTATAGAGCTCTCGAACGCCGCCTTATAATCGACAAATAGATGATCGGTGTCGATTTTCCTTTCGTGTCGATTTCTTTTCCTTTCTTGTCGATTTTCCAGGACTAAAGCCACACATGTAAAGTCCAATCAGGTCAGCGATAATTGCATTTAGTCTTTCGCACATTAAACTCGATAGAGCCTTTTATGCTATGGATAAAAGGCTTATTCCACAGTAGTTGGCACAGAGACTTGGGTCATCGTTTTTAAATATGGGGCATAGTACACTGAGATCCCAATCGCCGAGCATGTATTCATCTAGCCAAACTTTGCTAATGAGCTGGTGCAAGCATCTTATCAGCTCATCGCCGCCAGCCTTAAACAGCTCCGCCGGTAATCCATCGGCTCTTGCGGCTTTATTGTTCTTAAGCCGGTCAATAGCTGTTCTGATCTCGTCTTGGTTAGGAGGGGGCAATCGTCGTCCATGTTGTGATCGATTGTCCCATCGTCATTGGATATCTCAGTTACCAGTAGCGCGGAGAAATGATCTCCCCATAGTTCCAATATGCTCTGCACATCTGCGATGAGATTTCCGCCCTTACCTTTAAAGAAGGGGGCCCCTGAACCATGCTCATTAGTTCCGTTTTTGACTTTTTGGTAGAATTTTCGCGCTTCGTTCTTCTTTCTGTATGTCTCAATATTCTGACTCTAGCCCTTTCTCCACTGCCGGTTCTTACTCTTAAAGAAACGGTTTACCGCCTTTCTTGTCTCACTATACCGCTCAGTTGCAGCTCGCGTTGCAATTGACTGAAGCATTACCATACGTGCAGCGTTCTTTTCATCACTTGTAATGCGACTTATTTGCAACGTTTTGCACAGAATTATGATTTTTTTCAGATGCTTCAGATGCTTCCATTTTTGATCAGCACGTGGGCAATGATAGCAGTTAAACAAATAACATTAAATTTATGAGCTACGTGATAGTTAAATTCGAGTTACGGGATCTGAAATAGTTAAAGAGAGTGCGGAATTGAAACAGTGATGAGAGTGGGCAATTGCAACATTGGGATTTTTTATATATTACGTTTTTTTAAACAGATATATATCAATAGTGGTTGTATATTTAAGTGTTCATTATGAAAGAGACAATATTAAACTAACATTCGAAAACATGTTTGAGTTTTAAGATTAAACGGTGCTAAAAATGTAAGTTTTAACCTTCCATTATGGTAAACCTGTTGCAATTTTGCTCGTCGCTGTAAGTCGCCTCAGAACTATCAGAGCGAATTCGTAACGTTAATTACCACTTAATATTTGTTTGTTTACGTTGTTTCTCTTTATCTTTCGCAAATATTTACAACTACCACACTCAGAGCTCCTCCATATCTGTTCGCATCATTTCCTCCACACTCTTAATGCATCGCCGTTTTGTATGCACTTTATCGCACATGCAACTACATAATTTACACCGAAATCCACTTTTAAAGCAATTGACTTTCACTTTTCATTGGATTGTGTGTGTTAACATTCAATCATCATTAATTTTACAACAATAAATTTAATTATCAACAATAAGGTCAATAACAACAATAAATTTAAGAAAATAATTAAAACATCATTAAATTGGTCAAGCTATATCTGAATATATTCATAAGATAAGTCACTTTCAAATAAAATTTTTAAAATTTTCTGTTAATCAATATTTTGTTTTATAGTTTTGCATAAGACTTATTCGCTTAGAGGCTCGAAGGACAATCAAATCATTGGTTAAATAAGCAAATGAATAAGTGTGGCATTGTATTTGGATGGGCGATGTTGTTTTGTCTGTCCTTAAAATTAAAAGACGTAATTTCACAATTTTTTTTATAAATAATTAGTAGGAGCTTGAAGTTTTTGGAAAATGATATCGGCCAAGTGGGCGCCGCAATTTTTGTTCTCAGAGCGTTGTTGAGGATTTTGTTTGCGAGCTTCCAGAGTCTGTTGCTTGTTCAAATAGGACCATTATTTAAAAAACCCGCATGGAAGGATGGAGCATTCACATCGGAAGACCTTGCCAGCCACTTCAAATCGCCAAACATTAGGCTTTGTAATATTATAATATTAGGTTTAGGTTTAGCTTTATAATATTATTAGGTTCATACAATGGGTAAAGAGTTTTAAAGTGGCATATCTCTGGAACAGTAATTGCAAATTCAAAATTTTTTGTTTCAAATTTGCTTGGAGTTTATCCGTCTTTTATAGTGCATCATTAGTATTTAAAATTTTCTTAGCAATTTGAAGCAAATCCGATGCAAAAATAGAAAACAGATTATAATATTATTACTTTCATACAATGGGTAAAAGGCTTAGAAGCGGTATAACTCTGGAACCGTAACCGCAAATTCAAAATTTTTTTTTAGCGGGATTGGGGCTAAATGAAAAAATTTTAAACATCTTTTTCTAACTACTTCATTACAACCCATTATTGTCAACTATATTGGGTACTTTTGGTTTTGTTTGGTTTAAAGGGAAGTTTTCTAAGTGGAGCCTGTATATTACATATTGTAGTTTTGAACCCAAAAAAAAAATTAAATTTCGAAAAGCCAAAGTGCAAGACTGGCAACTCCATGAAATACAACCCTGATTATGGAATAACATTTGGCAGGACACTTACTCTTACACTCGTACTTTTGGTTTGTGTCTAGACTAACATATCAGGGACTATTTTTTGTTTAATGGGAAATTTTCTAGGGGGAGCCTGTTTATAACGTATTGATGTTTTGAAACGGATAAAAAGTAGAAAAGCTAAAGTGAAAGAAGTTTAGAAAAATAAAACATTCTTAAATAAATGCGTTTTCTTAAAAAAAGTAAATTTTCTCAAAAAAAATACCAGTTGATATTCTTAAACAATCCACCTTTTCTTAAAAAAATTCCAAAAAAGTAGACAACAAATATACATTCTCTTAAAAATATACGTTTTCTTACAAGAATTCCTTTTCTTAAACGTAAATTTTTTTAAAAATAAAATAATACCTTTTCTTTTCATTTTTTTTCTTTTCTTTTCTTTTCTTTTCTTTTCTTTTCTTTTCTTTTCTTTTCTTTTCTTTTCTTTTCTTTTCTTTTCTTTTCTTTTCTTTTCTTTTCTTTTCTTGAGTTAAATACTTTTCTGAAAATAAGTAAATTTTCTTAAAAAATAACCTTTTCCTAAAAAGAATACCACTTCTTTAAAAAGTACCTGTTCTTAAAAAAAGTACTTCGCTGTAAAACAAAAATTCATACTCTTAGGCTTTATCTTACAGAAAGCTCTTCTAATTAAAAATGGTGGCTTTTTTAAAAATAAATAAATAATTAAAAAACGGGGCTTAAAAATATACTTTTTTGTAAAAAAAATGCATTCAATAAATAAAAAATTTCTTAAAAAAAGTTTCTCATTTTACAAAAAGTATCTTTTCTTAAAGTATTTTTCAGCAGGCGCCTGAGGCGTGTTGGAACTAACTAGTACATAATTTATAGCGAAAGGAACTGCAGTACAAACGGGTGTCCCCTGACACCTCATTTATTAGTTTATTAGTAGTGCATCATTAGTTTTTTTAATTTTCATAGGAATTTTAAAAGATATAAAGCGTTATTTACAAAATTTACCCAAAATTTACGAAAAAATTTAATACGTGGTACCTTATTGAGGAAAATTATTTCCAAACTGGTGGTTTAAGCATATAAAGTTTTGACGTGTAGCTTCAGGAACGTTGACGTACAAACTAAGAAAATTGTTGTATTTGACCGAGTTTTAAATAGAATTCAAAAAACGCCCTGAATACCCGAAAAATCTGAAAAAATTCTCAAAAATACATTACCACATAAGCTTTCAAATAAAGCTTGAGCAAAAACAAACTTTATTGATGGGACACCCTAATGTACACGTATGAGGGTACAGTATATACACTCACAGAATTGCGCTAGCCATTATTTCGCTGGGTAGTCATCTTGAAGCGATGCAGGGGCTTAAGTGTACGTATAGTGGCCTTGCTGGAGGGAGCACTTTTTGTCCTGCATGGGACTCCTTTAGGGCCACCCGTGCCAGAAGAGCACTAGTACACTAACTATGAACTACCCTTCCCAGGCTGGTAACATCTGCCTATCGCTTAATAGGGCGGCTACCAGTAAAAATCCACAAGCGTCTGTCCTACATTAGGAAGCTCCGTGTTCTGCGTCTGTCCCATTGTAGGCGGTAGTTCCTTTTGGTCCTTGTAGGTTATGTCTCTAACTGGATCTGCACTTTTAAGATCAAGGTGAAGGATTTGCTTCGAGGATCTGAATGGCCAGCAAGTATTTTTAAAGAAACTGGTCGGTAGCTTCTCACCTCTGACTTCAGGGCACAGTTCGATTGTAACTTAGTTGACTAGTGAGAGCAAGCCGTCACAGCGCACTCGTGGGATCCCTTTACGGCACACTCGTGGAGTCAAAATGTCACTTTCAAAAAAAAATGAAAAAATTCCTCGATGGGGCTGTGCAGCCTATCAGACTCGGCCCATCTTGGCATCCAGTCAGGACTCGGAAGCAGGTCCAAAAAGTACGATGAATTTAGTAAAAAACGTTCGCTAGTCTAAACATTCAACAGCTACATCAACAAAATTAGACCAATCCGTCATGTCAGATGCAACTGTCTCTAAAAAACCAAGACGCCGATGATGCTCGGAGGACACTGTACCAAAAGTTGAAGATCATCCTTGAACGATTGCCAAGAACGAAGACAATGGCACAGTGCCCGAGCGTGCTGAAGTGGATAAGGCAAAATGTACAAAAATAATTGAGAAGTAAGACTAGAAGAAGGCATACAAAACAAAGGCAACATACCCTCAATCTCAAAGCGGGAACGTTCTCGAGTGGAGCATGATGAACCCGCTAAGCGAAGGAAGGTCAAGGAGAGGTCAAGAACGAACATATCAGCAAAACGGCCCTTCACTGAGGTAGTAAAGGACAATTTGATGATTACCCTGGCCAACACGAAGATCGGGAAGCTAGCTCCGGTCACAGTATCGGAATGGAGTAAAGTGAAGTCGAAGCTGTCAGAACTTGTGATGGAATACGTACGGACAAACAAGAGCTCCCCGTTACCCCATTACGGTTCTAGCGAGATTTATCGAGGCTATAGGGTGATTAAGTGCATGGACGAGTTCTCGAAGGATTTCCTGAAGACGTCTATCGCTACTGTGTAATATACAGAGTGAAATTTTCGAAGAATTTAGGTTTGATGTAATCAAAAATTATTCAAAACCCACACCGATAATATCATTCGCATGAGCTAGATTATTTATAATTTTTATTTTTGTCAACTGGTTGAGGGATAGTGAGGAAGGACTGAGGGGAGCCATTGATGCCACTAGCTAACAGTCGTGAAGGGGGGGTTCGGGTCCACCTACTTCCCTGCTCACACAAAATTCTCTTCTACATAAATATTATTATAGACTCCCTAAATTTTAGTATTTTATTCTCCGAACCAAAAAAAAAAAAAAGAAACAAGAAATTAGGAGGCTAGCGTAACTCAATTGATACATTTTAGATGAAGTCCTCAAGATGGCAATGAAGACTGCCGCGTCATAACCCGCCCTGCCTATGGTTTTATTGGCGACTAATTTGTACTAAAACCCCTAAACTGACCTTACCTTTTCCTAGCTAATACATCACATAAGGAAAAAAAAGGTCTTGATTAAAATTCCATTTTTAATTCAATATGTCTTTTCAAAGATACATGATCTTAACTGATAATAAAGGTATGTTAACAAATATAGAAAGCCAAATTTGGTAGCACATATATGGCCACTTTAGATCTTAAATATCATAAAAGTAATTCTTACATCAATGGCTTGAACCGGTGCAAAAAAAAATATCATCACTATTATCTTTCATTAATAGCAATAACAATTGACATCAGATGTTCACGAAAAAAAATCAAAACAAATATTACATTATATATATATAGTATGTACGTATTTAACTACATATATATTCTTATAACTACTCTCAAAATCCGTGGCAGAGTGATATAATTTATGAGAATGTCAATGGTTACTGATATTATAGGGAGCGGGAATATGCAAACAACAGAAGAATAAAATTATGAATGAATTTTAAGTTGTAACTCACCAAGTTATTCGGACGATGATAGACAGCGCCGCAGCAGAACGAAGAGGCCTCTCGACTTGCTGGAGTTCGATGACTATGATCTGAATGTGGTGGAGAAGAGTTAAAACGTTGGTTTGCATATTGTGATCACTTACATATATCAGCCGGTTGTGAGGATTATAGAGCTTATAATGTAGAATTCTAACTTAAGATATACAGGGAACTGTATTAATTTAGGCTAAATGATCACTTGTAACTAATTAACAACACACTATAAATTATGATGAAATAAAAAAAGTAAAGGTTCGCTTGTAGAACTAAAACTTTTGGAATTTTGCTTTAAGACGTATGGAAATGTTACTTAACCCTGCTGTTAGATTAGGACCATTTGGTCCAAATTTTTTCTGTTTTCCCTTGTAACTTTGGAACGGTGATATATACTGACTAAATTTTTCTGCTAATGGGGTCTTTTAATAAAACAATGTTATGTGCGAAAATTAAATTTTCTAACTTTATTCAGGACTGAGAAAAATACAAAATGACGAATCTTAGATTAGAGGACCATTTGGTCAATAGTACATTTTTTCATTACCAAGCGAATGTAAATTCATGTCAAATATTTAGAAGATGTTTTTGATATGTCAAATACTTGCTTTAGAAATTATTGAACCAAAATAGTTACAAAGGATAATATAAAATTATTATTTTGGATGAAAATTCCAGTATGGACCAAATGGTCCCTCAATCTAAGATTCGTAAGTTTTTTCATTACCAAGCGAATGTAAATTCATGTCAAATATTTAGAAGATGTTTTTGATATGTTAGCGGATGTTTTTGATATGTCAAATACTTGCTTTAGAAATTTTTGAACCAAAATAGTTACAAAGAATAAGATAAAATTATTATTTTGGATGAAAATTGCAGTATGGACCAAATGGTCCCTCAATCTAAGATTCGTAAGTTTTTTCTAATCTAACAGCAGGGTTAAGATTTAAAGCAATTCATGATCGTTTAGCTAGTTAATTACAATTAATTATAATTCCAAGAGTATAGGATGCGTGAATGAATTTTCTGTTATGACTTGCAATGTTGAAACTATTGGGAAAGTTATTTCACATGATTATTGACAGCAAGTGACTGCAAATTTTTACATATTTAATGCCAAGGGGAAGCTATATTTAACTTTAATTCCAATGATAATTTCCGAATCAGGGGATTTCCTTTCTTTTCTCAGAAATTTGAATGCGTTTACATCATAAGGCTCTGTACCGAATACCCAAATTTTTGGTTGCTTCACAACGTCTCCAATACACAGGCTGGCTACTAGAAGCTGTAGAACTGGAAAAACTTAATAGCGGCTAGGGCTTTATTGTTGATTGTAGCAAGTGAACGTTTGGTGATTAACTCTATTATCGATGTAGGGCAGCCACTGGCGAATTAAGGTAAGGTTTTAAGGTTTCTCTGTCTGCACAGGGACCACATTTGGGGTATTGATTGAAGAAGTGTGGAGGTTGAGTTTTAATTCTTATGTTACGTAACCTTCAAGCTGGAGCACACGTGGGTCACGACAAGTGGTGAAGGTTAGAGAAGTGTCGAAGTTTTGTTTTGACCTCTAAGTTACGTAACATGAAACGTAGTTTACTCGTAAGATTAACTCCGTATTTTGTTGCCGTAAACAGATATCCCCGTATCACTTCGCCGTACTGGTGGAAGTCGCTGTTCCTTCCGACTTATTTTAGAATTATGCACCATTAATTTAATCTGACCTTTTTGGAACACTATTCTTTCACGATGAATGATTAGCTTACCTCTTGCTGGGTTATTATAAACTTTTGGGAAATCGAGATTAATTTTGCCTTAATAATCTTTCAGTTGACTTGAAGGCAAGTTAGTTTTATTATGTCCGTTATTCGGCAATTGAACTTCCACAATTTAACAAAAGTTGTGTGACCGCTTTGATGGTAAAATTAAAAAGAATAGTCGATTGCGTTGGCTCATCAAAAGAGAGCTACAGTAGAACTAGATCATTAATTCAGCACATGCATGTATTATGGTGGTTATTATCGATAGGAATCGATATTGGCCGAGTCTACACTTATCACTGTATTCATGACCAAATCGATCTGATTTAATAAAATTTTACTTTTTGACCAGGCGTTCTCCTACATTATTTAGACTTCTCTAAATTGTAATTAAGGTGTTTTATTCCAAACTAAATGATATCCTTTAATTGTGTTATAACAGTTATCATAGTATTTTAGCAATGTTAGCATGAACACGAACCTACAACAAGCGATTAGGGTCGATTGCAAAGTATCCTTAACCATAATGATGAATAAAGATTTACATCCTAATCTTAAATGATCTTCATATTAATATCAATTATAATAATAAAATGAAATGTTGAATACAAAAAAAAATAACTTTAGATTGACAACAGAATGTGAATGAATATGAATATTACAAACCGGATAATTCTGGTCTTTTGGACGACAGAATTAGAGGGAATAATAAATTACGGTCGTATATCCTTCCCATGATATGTACCTACTATCCTTCCATTGGTGTCTTCAAGAATGTAATAATTGTTACCCACTTGTTCCCGTACTGTGGACTTTAAGAAGATTGGTGCTAGCTTTGCATTATATTTTCTTTCAAAACTGCTCTGTGAAAAGTTTCTACGATACACTTCTTGCCCTACAGCGAAAGATTTAGGTCTGGCACGTAAATTATAATGATGTTTGTTGGTTTCATAAGCCTCGCGAATATTTTTCTTTAATTCTTTTCTCAATAATGTCAGCTGATCGTCTTTTGCCAATGGAGTTGAAGGTTCGTCCAGTATTTTCAAATTTCTCAGAATTTGATATGACGATCCATGTGTTAACATATCCATGCCGAAAAGGGCATGGTACGGCGAACATTTAATAGTTTGGTGGTAAGAGTTTCTTAACGCGCAGCTTATGGAGCTGATATTTTCATCCCATTTTGTCTGGTCCTTCTTTATAAAAGTGCGAATACCAGCAATTAACGATCTATTGACCCGCTCCGATGCATTTGACTGAGGGGAATAAATTGCCGTAAATACATGTGTAATTCCCAATTCTGTTAGAAATGCATTAAAGTCATTCGCGCGAAACTGAGAGCCGTTGTCGCTAATAATGGTTTCAGGAACACCATATATGTGAAAAATATTTGTCAAAAGGAAGTTCTGAATTGCCGCTGCTGTAAATTTCCTTAATGGACACAACCAATGAAATTTTGTTAGATGATCTAACACAATTAAAAGCCCAGTATTCCCATGTCTGCTTCTCGGATATGGACCCAATATGTCCACATAAAGACGTTGAAAAGGTCGAGTTGATGTAGATGGTAGTCCCCTTTCAGGTCTCAAAATCATATTCAGAGCCTTTGTTTCCTTACAGGTCACACACCCTCGAACAAATTCTCGGACATCCGTTACCAACCCGGGCCAGTAGAAATTACGGCGTATTTGTTCCAGCGTTTTTGCCATTCCTCCGTGTACACTTACTGATGAACTGTGAGCTCGTTTGATGACGTCATACCTAAGTTGCAATGGCACCCATAGCTTCCACGCAGTTTCCTCCTGTTGTGGTACTCCTGAGTAATGTTCGGTCCTACTATAAACATATTTGTCAACCAGCTTAATGTCGGGATATTTTGAGGCGTTTGCCGAAACTTTTACTTTCAATTTCTGATATTCAGAGTCTTCAAAATATTCCGAATTTAAATCAATTTCTGGTTCAGCCAGTTGAACACCAGAAACATCTCCATAATCAATCCTACTCAGCGCATCTGGAACAGTGTTATCTCTGCCCTTTCGATGGCTAACAGTAAATTTGAAACTCTGGAGTTTGAACACCCATCTAGCCAGCCTTCCAGTCAAATCTGGTTGTTTCATAAGCCATACCAGAGACGAGTGATCAGTGATGACTTCGAATTCCTGTAGTTCCAGGTAACAGCGGAATCTCTTAATGCCCTCGATTGCGGCAAGGCATTCGCGTTCCGTAACGCTATAGTTACGCTGGGCTGTATTTAGCTTTTTCGACATAAAGGCTATGGGTTTCTCCACACCCTCTTCATCTAGCTGAACAAGTACAGCTCCAATGCCATAGTCACTTGCGTCACACTGGAGATAAAATTTCTTCGAGAAGTCTGGGTTAGCAAGCACTGGTGCTGTTGTCAGTGCAGTTTTGAGTTTCTCGAATGCCTCTTGCGCCCCATCTGTCCAGTTGTACTTAAGTTTTGCTGACAGAAGTTCCGTGATCGGGAATACTATAGTAGAGAAGTTATCGATGAATCTTCTGTACCAGCCAGCGAGACCCAGAAATCCACGAACCTGCTTTATATTTTTCGGAACCGGCCAGTTACGTATGGCTTCGATTTTTTCAGGGTCAGTTTTTATTCCCCCGTTACCAATGATGAACCCTAAGTATTTTACCTCCGTTACACAAAACGCGCTCTTAGATATATTTAGAGTCAGGTTAGCCTTTCGGAATTCTTCTGCTATTCGGACTAAAGCTGTTAAGTGCGATGACAAATCTTCCGAGACTATTATTAAATCGTCAAGGTATCCAAATACCGAGTAACGCAAATCGGCGGGAATTAGTTGGTCCATAAGTCGGCACATTGTTTGGGGAGCCGTACAAAGACCAAATGGCATGACCACAAACTGATATAGGGGTCTCCCCGGTATTGTAAAAGCCGTCAACGGTTTTGAATCATCCGTCAGTCCGACTTGCCAATATGCGTCCTTTAGGTCCAATTTGGAAATTAAATTTGCTCTTGGGAGACGTGAAAATATGCCCTCAATGTTTGGGAGCGGATATGCATCCTTCTTGGTGACATAGTTAAGCTTCCTAGCATCTAAACAAAGTCTGACCTTATTTGGTTTTAATACCAACCGCATTGGGGAGCTCCAAGGTGAAGACGATTCCTCTACTACTCCCAAGGCCAATATTCTGTCTATTTCCTGGAACATTACCTTTTCGACGGCTGGAGATACAGGATAAAATTTTTGTTTCATGGGTTTGGCATCACCCACATCTATATCATGCTTGATTAATTTAGTTCGCCCCAAACCTTGTTTTTCAAAATCCGGAAATAAGTCTTTAATAGCGTTTAACTGCTGAATTTGGGTCGAAGTTAAGGGGAACTGATGATGATCAGATGCTGTGAGACATTTAAAATTGCCAGGTAGTGAACCAGGATGGTATTCCATGGCCGATACATTTAAGCTCTTATCGTCATGTTGAAAACTAAGCGGTATGTCTGATACAATTGTAGAATCAAAAATATGTGGCGCCAGGTCGAATATTTTCCAAAAGTCCAATCCTAAAATAACACGCTGAGAAAGAGTTGGAACAATTAGCATTTTAAGTTTCCGAACTTGTCCCTTAAATGTGACATCCACATCCAGAACCCCGGTGCTTTTCTGCATGTTTCCGTCAGCGGTTTTGACATAAGATTTAAGCGGATATAAATTTGGAAACTTAGAGAAGTCATAGTTTGCAAGACCCGAACCAATGCAGGAAATGTTCGCTCCGGTATCTAACAAACCATATTCTTCAAAATCTAGAAAATTAATTTTTGCATAATAACGTTTGTCTTTTTCGTTACCCACTATGGAAGAAATTATATATTTCGAAGATATTCGGCGATTTATAAAGTAGTTTCTAAGACGACGGGTGGATCTTTTTGGAGATTTTGGTTGAAGGGTCACTGAAGATACCTCGAAGATAGCATTTCGTTTCAAGATGTAGTTTGTCCACCTTTCATGGTATGGTTTTAGAGGAAATAATATTCTAGATTCCAGTAGACTGGATCGAACTTCACGTTTAAGAATTTTAGTATTATTAGTCGTGGTATTGGAATTTTCATTTACGTTAGTAGAAGGATTTTGAGCAACGCTCTTATCCTCATTCAGTTTTTTGATTTCGATAGTTTTCTGGCTGAACAACGAACACATTGGGGCTTATAAGTGTTTTTTTCTCCGCACCCATAGCAGAACACAATTCTGTCCCGCAAACAATCTTCCCAATGATGCACTTGTTCACCGCAGTTCCAACATGTTGTCACAAAAGGTCCTTGTCTAATTGCGTCAACGGATAAATCCACTGAAGATGAACACTCAGGTCTACCTTCGTCCGTAAATTCAAGCTCGGCAACAGCACGTTTAGGAACAAAAGTCTGTGTCTGTTTGGGAGTAATAGCGCGACGGAAAAGTTCATCTCCAAGAAGTTTTTCTCGCATTTGAACTAGCTTGCGCAAATGAGCTAGGGAGTATACCGGCACATACAGAAGCTCGAGGCGGATATCTGGATGAAGATTCCTCTTAAGAATTTCTAGCAGTTCATTTTCCGGTATGGGGTTATCGAGTCTATCCAACACGGAAGAAACTGCCTCATAAAAGGTTTCGAAAGATTCCCCAACCTTCATTTTACGACTTCTTATGTCCTCATGGATATCATAATCTGAGCGGAAATCTTTGTACTGATACTTTAGTGCCGCACAGAACTCATTCCATTGAATGCGATCCACCTGTTTATGGTACCGCCAGTACCAGTTGATAGCTTTTCCCGTCAATAAAATTGGCAAATTTTTGCAAATAATATTAAAATCATCGTTAAAGTGTTCGGATGTTAAAGTTCTGACTCTATAAAGGAATTCTTCTACACTTAATCCATCAGTAGAACCGTCGAACTTCAAATTCCAATTCTGAATTATAGAAGGGATTTTCTCAGTTCTTAAGGATAAAACATCTCTCCGATATGAAGAATTGGGTGTACCAATTGCGTTACGACAACTATGACTACTACCATTATTATCCACAACTGATTGTCGAGAATACTGAGTATTGCAATTATTAGGGTTGACATTTTGAGTATTGTCCGGAATGATGTTAAAATTTGTTAGTAATCGGAGTAAAGTACTCTCAATCAATTGGCTTATCTGAGAGTCACTAAGAGGTGGCTGTGTGGTGGATGTTGGCACTGAAGTGGTGGACGATTCAAAATCGGTTGGTTTATATGTTGATATTGCATTGAACTATTAGCTCTATCAGTTTCCAGAACCGTACTATTATCCGAAGTATTGAACACCGATAATGGGGGTGGATTTTCTTGTACTAATCCTTTAGTGTAATTTCGAGTGTGATACTTCTTCGCCATAGCACCTCTTGGCTTTCCTCTAAATGAATTTGCTGAATGGGATTTTGGACTACTTCTTCCAACTTGTGTATCTAATCTTCTTCTAATTAACTCTGATAACAGACATACTCGTTTACACGAGGGGCATTCGGAAGATTGTGACAGTGAATGCTCGATGCAACTTCTATGAAACTCATGTTTGCAAGTAGAAATATATAAAATGTCCTGGTCCTCTGTCATGCATTCGTTGCAAATTAAGCATTTATTTTCGGTCATTGAAACGTTATTTGTGGCTCCTTCGGTCAAATCTGAGGGATGGTGAGGGGGAGAATGCATCATTGTTCGAATGTACCAAGTAGAATAGAACTAATTAAATTATAAAAATTTTAACAGAAAAAAAATTATATTGTCGTAATGAATCAACTCGGCTAAATAAACGGATATGAGAACTGATGTACTTATTTACCTATGTACAAAACAAAATGTGGTTCTCCGTTTTCGCAATAACTTATTCCAGTTACTGTGGGATAATCAACTGAAAGTTGATTGCAACTAAAATATGAAATTCTAATAACGTTGTAAATTATGTATGTATATATGTTTTTTTCCAAGATTAAGTTTTTGTTTCCAAGTTTCCCTATTTTTGTGACGATTATTAGGAAAAGGTAGTAAGTTCTATTTTGTATCTATTGAGTAGTTAAATAAAATCAGGCTGTGGAGCTCTGATAAAATCAGATGGAACTAAGGTTGCTTTGAAAAAAATCACCATACTAATTTCACTTTTTACTGATACCAGAGGACATTATACTGCTTCCAGCAAGAATAATGTGTATCCATCTATTACCAGGATGATCGAAACACTTCAAACGAAACCTTCGTATCGATAGCTTTACAAAATCTATACCAAAAAACACAAAATTGTAAGTATATTTGTTTTCCTTCCGTAAACAAAATATCGATAGGTTTCCTGGTCAATTTATTCGGTCTTCTGAGCCAAATAATCGAAAAATCCTAAGAGCTAGAGAAATCTATTTAACTTGAAGTAATCGCAGAAATACCAACAATTTTAAATTTTTTGAAAACAAAAAATGAAATCTATTGTTAACTAATTGTTTTGGAGACGAAAGTTCAACACTGGTATTTACTAAGATTGAAAAGTCAAATCTAGTTAAAAAAATGTCGGTGACAGATGTGATTGAAACATTCCGTGCCCCACGTTGGGCGCCATTTTAAATAATATACAGAGTGAAATTTTCGAAGAATTTAGGTTTGATGTAATCAAAAATTATTCAAAACCCACACCGATAATATCATTCGCATGAGCTAGATTATTTATAATTTTTATTTTTGTCAACTGGTTGAGGGATAGTGAGGAAGGACTGAGGGGAGCCATTGATGCCACTAGCTAACAGTCGTGAAGGGGGGGTTCGGGTCCACCTACTTTCCTGCTCACACAAAATTCTCTTCTACATAAATATTATTGTAGACTCCCTAAATTTTAGTATTTTATTCTCCGAACCAAAAAAAAAAAAAAAGAAACAAGAAATTAGGAGGCTAGCGTAACTCAATAGATACATTTTAGATGAAGTCCTCAAGATGGCAATGAAGACTGCCGCGTCATAACCCGCCCTGCCTATGGTTTTATTGGCGACTAATTTGTACTAAAACCCCTAAACTGACCTTACCTTTTCCTAGCTAATACATCACATAAGGAAAAAAAAGGTCTTGATTAAAATTCCATTTTTAATTCAATATGTCTTTTCAAAGATACATGATCTTAACTGATAATAAAGGTATGTTAACAAATATAGAAAGCCAAATTTGGTAGCACATATATGGCCACTTTAGATCTTAAATATCATAAAAGTAATTCTTACATCAATGGCTTGAACCGGTGCAAAAAAAAATATCATCACTATTATCTTTCATTAATAGCAATAACAATTGACATCAGATGTTCACGAAAAAAAATCAAAACAAATATTACATTATATATATATAGTATGTACGTATTTAACTACATATATATTCTTCTAACTACTCTCAAAATCCGTGGCAGAGTGATATAATTTATGAGAATGTCAATGGTTACTGATATTATAGGGAGCGGGAATATGCAAACAACAGAAGAATAAAATTATGAATGAATTTTAAGTTGTAACTCACCAAGTTATTCGGACGATGATAGACAGCGCCGCAGCAGAACGAAGAGGCCTCTCGACTTGCTGGAGTTCGATGACTATGATCTGAATGTGGTGGAGAAGAGTTAAAACGTTGGTTTGCATATTGTGATCACTTACATATATCAGCCGGTTGTGAGGATTATAGAGCTTATAATGTAGAATTCTAACTTAAGATATACAGGGAACTGTATTAATTTAGGCTAAATGATCACTTGTAACTAATTAACAACACACTATAAATTATGATGAAATAAAAAAAGTAAAGGTTCGCTTGTAGAACTAAAACTTTTGGAATTTTGCTTTAAGACGTATGGAAATGTTACTTAACCCTGCTGTTAGATTAGGACCATTTGGTCCAAATTTTTTCTGTTTTCCCTTGTAACTTTGGAACGGTGATATATACTGACTAAATTTTTCTGCTAATGGGGTCTTTTAATAAAACAATGTTATGTGCGAAAATTAAATTTTCTAACTTTATTCAGGACTGAGAAAAATACAAAATGACGAATCTTAGATTAGAGGACCATTTGGTCAATAGTACATTTTTTCATTACCAAGCGAATGTAAATTCATGTCAAATATTTAGAAGATGTTTTTGATATGTCAAATACTTGCTTTAGAAATTATTGAACCAAAATAGTTACAAAGGATAAGATAAAATTATTATTTTGGATGAAAATTCCAGTATGGACCAAATGGTCCCTCAATCTAAGATTCGTAAGTTTTTTCATTACCAAGCGAATGTAAATTCATGTCAAATATTTAGAAGATGTTTTTGATATGTTAGCGGATGTTTTTGATATGTCAAATACTTGCTTTAGAAATTTTTGAACCAAAATAGTTACAAAGAATAAGATAAAATTATTATTTTGGATGAAAATTGCAGTATGGACCAAATGGTCCCTCAATCTAAGATTCGTAAGTTTTTTCTAATCTAACAGCAGGGTTAAGATTTAAAGCAATTCATGATCGTTTAGCTAGTTAATTACAATTAATTATAATTCCAAGAGTATAGGATGCGTGAATGAATTTTCTGTTATGACTTGCAATGTTGAAACTATTGGGAAAGTTATTTCACATGATTATTGACAGCAAGTGACTGCAAATTTTTACATATTTAATGCCAAGGGGAAGCTATATTTAACTTTAATTCCAATGATAATTTCCGAATCAGGGGATTTCCTTTCTTTTCTCAGAAATTTGAATGCGTTTACATCATAAGGCTCTGTACCGAATACCCAAATTTTTGGTTGCTTCACAACGTCTCCAATACACAGGCTGGCTACTAGAAGCTGTAGAACTGGAAAAACTTAATAGCGGCTAGGGCTTTATTGTTGATTGTAGCAAGTGAACGTTTGGTGATTAACTCTATTATCGATGTAGGGCAGCCACTGGCGAATTAAGGTAAGGTTTTAAGGTTTCTCTGTCTGCACAGGGACCACATTTGGGGTATTGATTGAAGAAGTGTGGAGGTTGAGTTTTAATTCTTATGTTACGTAACCTTCAAGCTGGAGCACACGTGGGTCACGACAAGTGGTGAAGGTTAGAGAAGTGTCGAAGTTTTGTTTTGACCTCTAAGTTACGTAACATGAAACGTAGTTTACTCGTAAGATTAACTCCGTATTTTGTTGCCGTAAACAGATATCCCCGTATCACTTCGCCGTACTGGTGGAAGTCGCTGTTCCTTCCGACTTATTTTAGAATTATGCACCATTAATTTAATCTGACCTTTTTGGAACACTATTCTTTCACGATGAATGATTAGCTTACCTCTTGCTGGGTTATTATAAACTTTTGGGAAATCGAGATTAATTTTGCCTTAATAATCTTTCAGTTGACTTGAAGGCAAGTTAGTTTTATTATGTCCGTTATTCGGCAATTGAACTTCCACAATTTCACAAAAGTTGTGTGACCGCTTTGATGGTAAAATTAAAAAGAATAGTCGATTGCGTTGGCTCATCAAAAGAGAGCTACAGTAGAACTAGATCATTAATTCAGCACATGCATGTATTATGGTGGTTATTATCGATAGGAATCGATATTGGCCGAGTCTACACTTATCACTGTATTCATGACCAAATCGATCTGATTTAATAAAATTTTACTTTTTGACCAGGCGTTCTCCTACATTATTTAGACTTCTCTAAATTGTAATTAAGGTGTTTTATTCCAAACTAAATGATATCCTTTAATTGTGTTATAACAGTTATCATAGTATTTTAGCAATGTTAGCATGAACACGAACCTACAACAAGCGATTAGGGCCGATTGCAAAGTATCCTTAACCATAATGATGAATAAAGATTTACATCCTAATCTTAAATGATCTTCATATTAATATCAATTATAATAATAAAATGAAATGTTGAATACAAAAAAAATAACTTTAGATTGACAACAGAATGTGAATGAATATGAATATTACAACTGTGAGCGACGCCTGGAATGATTTCAGCCTGAAGTTGGTCCCAGAGCGGGAAGTTCCTCTGAGGCCTCGTGCACTGATTTGGTTATAAAGACTGAGGGTTCTCAGCTGAACCCGACTGTCCCGATGGGAGACTGGTCGTCATCCGTAAAGAGCCACCCAACGACAAGAGCATGACTTTAGGTCTTGCTACCACTGACGCCGCAATGAAGGAAGCAGGAGAAAAACTATTCTTTGGCATGAGAGAAGCCAAAGTGAAACTATTAAACGCTCCTAGCCCAGATGACTCACCTAGCCTCTGGCGAAGAAGACGAAGATAACGCCGGAGATGCCTACAAGCTGCTTGAGCAGATGCAGCTGGAAGGGCATCCACTTCCAGCGTATCGCGTCAAATAAACTGCCATTCCTTCTAGCTGAGGAGGACCTAAACCTATGTATCATCCAGGAACTCTGCCTACAAGACCATGTGGTGAGATGGCTCCGTGGTAATGGTTACAAAACACTGTATATATAGGACAATGGTAAGCCCAGATCATGTATAATTGAAAAAACCATTTTAAAAATTTTTCTCTGCCACCAGCTTACCACAGCAGATTTCGCCGTTGCTAAATTAGAGCTGACTGAAGGAAAGAGCATTTATATTGCATCGTGCTACACGGCGCATTCTTCTTACGCCCCCCCCCCCCCCCCCCACCACACTCCCAGGGAAATATCCATCCACTGAACACCATCATCATAGGTTGCGACGCAAATGCGAGACACGTCATATGGGGCAGTTCTAAAGTCAACGAATGAGGTGAGTCGGGTATAAACTTTATTAATACTAACAACCTTACAATTTGCAACAGAGGTACTAACACAACTGCTGTCTTCCCGAGTTCCGATAACTTAGTTGGGTGGTGAGACGTCATTGACCTTGCCCTGATGTCAGATAATATAATAGCAGAGATAAAAAACTGGATATTTATTAACAATTCTGCGAAAACGACTTCAATCTGATGCTTTCGTAATCCCAAGAGAACTGATTGGTACAAGTTCAACAGGATTCTGAAAAGTAGGCTTCCTAAGTCAGCGTAACACATTAGTACAACTACTCACGTAGAAAAGCCGTATCCAAATTGGAAAAATCAATGAATACTGGTATTCAAAGTGGCATGTCCTCAGTCACGCTCAAAGAAAACTTATCCGCCTTGACCTTGACAGATGAGCTTACAACGCTAAGAAAAGAATCTCACAAAACCTTCAATACTAGCTTTATAAGTGGATCCTGGCAGCCGTATAAGGATATTCTTAAAGACTATAAGAAGGCAATAGCTAGTACAAAAATACGATCGTGGTCAAAGTTATGTGGATCGATGGAGAATACAATGGATGCAGCTAGACTGACCAAAATATTGGCCAAGGTGTACTCCAGTCCCACCTATGTGAAAAGGGATGACGGGATATGGTCAAGTAGCTCAGCTGAGTCGCTAGCGATGAATCCCAGGCTGCGACGACACATCCAGGGAGGTGCGAACATTATCAACCCAATACTCAGATACTAACGGTACGAGCCTTTAAATTTCCCTAGTCCTCTTTTACAGTCAAACCATGATTCCTTCTCATTTCTCGAAAATACTGCAATTACTTCTCACCGATTTTGCCCAATCATGTCTGTGACAATCAGCATGTGACTTCTGCTGCTGGTAGTTTTATTTGTGTTGACTACGGCTTTTCTCGCTATGAATACGTTGAAGAGATGGCACGATAGGGTGTCGCCCTGCGTGAGGTCTCGCCTCGTACTAAATGGTTCGGCGAGATCTTTACCAATCTTTACTGATGATTTCGTGTCGATCAGTGTCATTCTACAGAGGCGTGCCAACTAAGCTCTGACATATCGTGGTACAATTTTCCCCGTATCAAGCTATCGAAGACAGCCTTATAATACAGAAAATGGTGGTAGGTATCGATATGTTTTTGTGGGGTTTCTCCAGGATTTGTCGTATTGTGAATATCTGGTCGATTGTTGATTTTCCAGACCTAAAGAAGCCAGACTGATAAGGTCCAAGCAAATCTGCAACAAACCGTTTCAGTCTTTCGCACATTATGCTTGAGAGGACTTTGTCTGAGATGCATAAATGGGTTAATCCATGATACTTCGTACATATTCTCGGATCACCTGTTTTGAAAACACGACACAGTATATTAAGACTCCACTTGTCGAATATGTATTCGTCTAGAAAGATTTATGCATGCACCATTCCGACTCATGCACGCTGAAAAATAGCAGCTCCAGCAACATATTGCAGGAACCATATACATGTTTGCATGCATTGTTTCCATGAGTTGAAGATCTGGTGCTTTTTTTCTTTAATGTCTGCCATGTCTTCGTTTCCAATAGTTTTCAGCAAAAAAAACACACATTTGGGTCACAAATACATAAGTTTTAACCATTAATCCTTGTTTCCGAAACATGTTATATGGAATATCAAACACAACGTGTTTCGATACAAGTATAATATATTTGCCACAAGCTAGAACCCCGTTATATTTGCACCCAAACAACAACAAAAACAAAATTTTCAGCATATAGCCGCCAGCTTGAAACAGATCAGCCGGTAGTTCTTTATTTTCGTTCATTAGGCTTGGAACTCTCAATAGAATTTATTTCATTATCCTTCACTCCTTCTTCCTTGTGCAATATTCAATTTGCTCACTCTTCGCCTTATATAGCTCTTTCACGGCTTGCGTTGAAAGTAACTGAAGCATTGTCATACGCGCAGAGTTCTTTTTTTTACATGGACACTCTTCATCGTACCAAAGTTAGTCTTTAAGCGGTTTTTCATAACTAAGTACGTTCTGTGAAGCAGTTTTCGTAGAGTGGGAAATATGCTTCCACGGCGCTTCAGGCTCATGAGGCGGGGGTGCGTTATGCGCCAGTATGTGGATGAGCTACTCTGAAAAGGCCATGGATATCTCTGGTAATTGCAGCTTTCCGATGTTCAGCTTTCTGTATGTCTGGGTTCGTTATGACTTTCGCTCTGCTTATCGTTATGTGAAACTTTGCTGCAACCAGATAGTGATCCAAATCGATATTAGCTCCTCGAATCACACGTTTGTACGTCCATGACACTGGTAGACTGCATTCCATCAATTACCAGGTTATCTAGGTGATCAATCTGGGTGCCCAGCGATTAAATGATAGGAGATAAACATTATGTCTGGATTTCTTTATGTTATGGCAGCATTAACACTATTAGATTAAGAAATAGTTACAGTTTCCGCTAGATTTTTTTTTTTTTTGAATTACTCGAAATGTATTTCATGTACATCCAATAACTTGATTCAACCTTAAAAAATTTCAGCTACGCCAGTAAGAAAAAAAATGTTTACTAGTTTCTCAGATATAATATGAATGCGATTTCTGTTGCAACGGCAGAAGAAAGATATACAACATTTATAGACAATACGCAGAATAAAAAGGAAAGTCAAATGACACATTAACTCAGTATTGGCACAAGTATCAGCTACGTCGGTTAGCCATTAAGCCATTTTTTGGTTCACTTGAATAAAGGCACTATATTATTTTTTATTACTTTTAAAGTGAGCGATGATTTTTTGTAGGGGGCGTTTGTTTATTACAATTTATTACAATTGAATCCGACGGCGGTGCAATGGAAGTGTGCGCGGCTCTTCTGCATGAGGACGTGGGTTCGATCGCTACTCTGACCACCTTAAATTTCTTTCGACGGCGGTCACTTCGCTTAGTGAAGGCGACACTATCGACTATTTAGCCATGAGAAAGCTTCTCAAAATACTGTTCGGAATCGGTGTAAAACTTTAGGTCCCAATCAGTAAGTGTAAAACTAGAACGCGTACAGCTCGCTGGTTGTGAGAAGCTCTCCCTAATCCCCTCGTGGGATGTAAATGGAAACCATTTGTTTGTTTATTTATTTAATGATTTTACGAGTCAAAATGGCAAAACAAAAAATTTTTGGGCCAGATGGCCACAACTATTATTTCAAAACGTTTTTTGAACCGACATCACAGCCAAGAGGGCGGCGTTATGGTGTGGGGTGCTATTACGTACTATGACACCATCGATATTGAATTTCGACGTGCAAAATGACTGGTGCAAGCTATAACACGTTTTTGGTATCGGCTTTTCCGAAGTTCAGTGAACTATTTGGTCCCATATCTTGGATACTGCAACAGGATAATGCCCATATACACAACACCGGAGTATCTAAACATTATCGAAAATATCTGGGGTTGGTTATCTCGCAAAGTCTATGAACGAGGTAGACAATTTGATGACAAGCCGTCACTAATTCAGGCCATTAAGGATGCTTCTTAAGGCCATCATGGATGCTTCTATATTCTTTGTAACACTCAATGAAAACCCGTATATTTGAAGTTATTAAAAACAAAGGGGGTTGTACCCATTACTAATAGTTCTTAAATAAAATAAAATAAATAAAACAAAAACAAGAAAATCTGTCTTTCATTAAAATTAGTTAAAGTGGCTTTATTCAAGTGAACCAACAAAAATAGAAAATTTTTGGACTTTTTTTATAAAATGCTCAAAAAAAGTTCTTTAGTTAAGAAACCGCTATTGTCATGATTGTTTATATCTCAAGATGTCTAGCTTCCATTTAGATTTTAAAATTCTGCAATCGATTACAAATTGCAAAAGATACAGGCTGCTGAATATGGAATTTTTAGTGCCTTTAAATAAGTGAACCGGAGTGTATATTGCCTTCAAATTTATTTCAATATCAATAATAGGAGTGTTTTCTTATTCCCGTCCTAAGCCGCTTAAATTGTGCTAAAACCATTCAGCAACTAAAACAACTAACTTTTTTTAGCAGGCGATAAACAGGCCCTATACATACATACATATATACAGAGTGCCTGATGAAAGCCGCTACATAAAAAAATTTAAAAACTTACAAATATATTCAAGTCAAGACCTTTTTAAATACTATAAAGCTTATTTATTAGCTTTATATTACTTTCAAAAAAGTCGAGCATAAAAATTGTCCAATGGTACCAGGGCTGTCTGTATAGCTATTTCGGATATTGCCAAAATCTACATCAGCAGACGTTTTTGGTATGTTTTCGGTGAATTCTTCAAAAATATATATCCAGAAACACTCATCATATTAATGAGAATTCCTTTATATACACGTTTGAAGAATACCAAGCACTACCATTGGAAATTTCATGCACAGCTCTATTCTTTGATGTTTCATGCACAGTTAGCTCTATTCTTTGATGAGTGTTTCTGGATATATATTTTTGAAGAATTCGCCGAAAACATACCAAAAACGTCTGCTGATGAAGATCTTGGCAAGATCCGAAATCAGACAGACTTGGTATCATTGGAACATTTTTATGCTCGACGTTTTTGAAAGTAATAAATGGTTTTTCAACAGAGACGCTACAAAAGTAAATTCATAGGGACAGCAAACGACGCCATATTTTCTGCCGCTCTTTTGAAATTTCTCTTCAGTAAGGTTTGCCATTTCATCATGGAAAGATATACGAGCCAACAACGAGTCGGAATTATTAAAATTTACTACGGAAATTTGGACTCAGTGGCCTCAACTTCAAGTGCGCTACTTCCAATTTATGGTCGTCAGCGATGAGGCTCATTTCTGGCTGAATGGCTTCGTCAATAAGCAAAATATGCGTTATTGGTCAGACAGCAATCCACACGTAATCCATGAGTCATCATTGCATCCCGAAAAAATTACGGTTTGGTTTTTGAAAGTAATAAATGGTTTTTCAACAGAGACGCTACAAAAGTAAATTCATAGGGACAGCAAACGACGCCATATTTTCTGCCGCTCTTTTGAAATTTCTCTTCAGTAAGGTTTGCCATTTCATCATGGAAAGATATACGAGCCAACAACGAGTCGGAATTATTAAAATTTACTACGGAAATTTGGACTCAGTGGCCTCAACTTCAAGTGCGCTACTTCCAATTTATGGTCGTCAGCGATGAGGCTCATTTCTGGCTGAATGGCTTCGTCAATAAGCAAAATATGCGTTATTGGTCAGACAGCAATCCACACGTAATCCATGAGTCATCATTGCATCCCGAAAAAATTACGGTTTGGTGCGGTTTATGGGCCGGTGGCGTCTTTGGGCCGTACTTCTTCCGTTATGATCAAGACCGGCACATTACTGTGAATGCGAATCGCTACCGTTCAATGATAACCGAATATTTTTGGCCCCAATTGGATAATATGGACTTGGAGGACATGTGGTTCCAACAGGACGGCGCCACAAGCCACACAGCGAATGCCACAATCAATTTATTGGAAACCAAGTTTGGTGAAGGTGTTATCTCACGAAATGGCCCAGTCGATTGGCCGCCTCGGTCGTGCGATTTGACACCGTTAGATTCTTTTCTGTGGGGCTACGTCAAGTCTATGGTCTATGCCAACAAGCCGGCGACGATTGATGAACTTCGCACGAATATCGAACGTGAAATTGCAGCAGTATCGGCCGATTTATGCTTGAAAACAGTCGAAAATTGGGTTTAGCGTCTGGTCTTCTGCAAGCGTGCCCGTGGTGGCCATGCAAATGAAATCGAGTTCCATACATAATGGCATTTCACAGGAATAAAGAATTTCATTGGTATCTAAAACCGGTTTTTTTTTATTTAAAAAAACTTTTGTAGCGCTCTTATTGAAAAACCCGATATAAAGATTTATTAGCTTTATAAGCTTTATCAATAAATAATCAATATTCTGCGAGCTTGAGGTCAGGTTTGCTGTTGTTGTATATATTTTCCTCGATATTTCGCTACTCCTTTGTGTAGCATCATCAGGAGATATAAACAAAATTTAACAATTAAAACAAAATAACAGGGACCGTAATGATTACACTATGCATCATTTTGCAACCTAAACATTTTGATACGCTTGAGACTCAAACAACTGATAGTTACTGCTGAGTGAAGAAAAACCCTAGTTGGGTTTGGTCTGATTGACTAAGGTTTTTTTTAATTGGCGTTTGAAGTTTTAGTCTTAGAAATGAACTTTTGATAAAGAGAACACTTTTTGTAATACGTATGTACATCTCAAAGACTATTTGCTCAAGTGCCTTCGACAAAGTTGTAGCTCGTCAACTGCCCTACAAAAAACTCTCAAACGTTTATTTAAGAAAATGCCACCTTCATGTTGAAAAACTTCAAAACTTCAAAAATAAATAAAAACAAAACCCGTAAAAAACGGCGAAAAAAAAATAAATTAAAGAAATAATTAAGAATGCGAGAAATGTAAAAATTAGCCGTCGTTTGTTATAATTTTCTGAGCCGTGAACAATAGCCAAATGCTCTACTGATTTTTATAATTGAACAAAATTATTAAACTCAAGGAATAAGTTTTATTTTCTGAACAAAAAATAAAAATCAAAACAGAATCATCATTTTCTAAGCAATTTCAAAAACCCAAAACTTAATTATTATTTGGTGAAAAATAAATGTTAAATCAAAAAAATTATCATTATTGTCTGAGCAATAAAAAAAATGTAACCATTATCATTATGTTACGAGTAAATAATAAAAATCAATAAATAATCATTATTTTTCAATTTTTTTGATAAAAATTAGGAAAATACAAATTATGCCAGGCTTCGATAGTCCAGGGAAAAACTATAGTTTTTTGTATGTACCACATTTTCGTACGATTATTGTATATGAATAATTTTGTTGACTACAAATACGGAAATAATCATTATTATCGGTCCCTGCAAAATAACAATTGTGAAAATATTATGTCAATTTAAAAATGTTCAAACAAATTTTCCCGCCTATTTTCAAAATTTTCTGAAGTTTCACAAACAAAAATAATGTTCGTAAAAAGTTCATATAAATTAACCCAAAGAAAAATATTAGATTGATAAACAATTTGTGCTTAAATGGTTCTACTTTTTACTAATTAAATGTCTATAAATTTGGGCTACATTATCTGTATCTGTTTTATAGTTAATTCTATTCAATGCTAATGCTGTTTTCTGTGTATAAATGTGTCTGTATTTCTGATATGATTTGGATCTCTTTAACATCTTAATAGAGATTATTCTGAGAAAAGCTGCTGTCAACATGAATAAAACCATCAGCAGCAAAAGTAACATGCTGCTCGCTTATGTTGATGATATCGATATCATTGGGGGCACAATTAGAGAAGTTAATGCGCTGTTTTCGAGAATTGAGAAGGAGTCAGGAAAAGTGGGTCTGACGGTAAATGAGGACAAGACAAAATTAGTGGTTTCAACGAACAGGGTGAACGTTGATAACCGTTATAATTTCGAGGTAGTGGACGAATTTATATACCTCGGATCTGCCGTAAACAAAAGCAACAACGTCAGCCTTGAGATCAAGCGGAGAATTGTGCTTGCGAATAGATGTTATTTTGGGCTAATCAAGCACTTTAGAGATAAAGCCCTCTCTCGAGTAACAAAAGTCCAATTATACCAGACTCTCATACAACCTGTCTTGCTTCATGGCGCAGAATCCTGGGTATTATCGCAAGCAGACGAAACATCTGTAGGAGTCTTCGAGAGAAAAATACTCCGAAAAATTTATGGCCCTATGGTTCACAACGGCGATTACCCGACATTGATATAGTTAAGCGGATCAAAATAACACTATTGCGCTGGCTAGGCCTTGCCAGTAGAATGGATGAAGACGAACCAGCACGAAGGGTTTTCGAAACCGAACTCGAAGGAAGACGAAAAATAGGAAGACCAAGACTCCGCTGGACGGATCAGGTTGACGAATCCCTGCGTACATTTGGTATTGCCAACTAGAGAGATAAGGCAAAAGATCGAACTGGTTGGCGAAATATGTTATCTTCGTTTTGTAAGGTCCCTGACCCCTCTGGAAAGGCAAGGGGTTTTTTCGTGACCGGATAAGTAAACAAGTAAGTAATATAGTATGTAAAATACCATGTAAAGGAAATGACAACGGGGTTTGTAAAAAAGTATATGTAGGGACTACAAACAATAAACTAAAAACACGAATTGCAGGACACAAATCATATCAGAAATACAGGCACATTTCTACACAGAAAACAGCATTAACATCCCATTGTGCTAGTTTAAATCATTACCCAAACTTTCAGGATACAGCGGTTTGAAATAACGAAAACAATTATAAACGTCGTTATATGTTAGAAATGCTACAAATAATTACTACACCAACATTGAAAAGAATTAACTATAAAACAGATATGTAGCCCAAATTTATAGACATTTAATTAGTAAAAAGTAGAACCATTTAAGCACAAATTGTTTATCAATCTAATATTTTTCTTTGGGTTAATTTATATGAACTTTTTACGAACATTATTTTTGTTTGTGAAACTTCAGAAAATTTTGAAAAAAGGCGGGAAAATTTGTTTGAACATTTTTAAATTGACATAATATTTTCACAATTGTTATTTTGTTCTAATTTTTCAATATTGTTTATGTCTCCTGATGATGTTACACAAAGGAGTAGCGAAATATCGAGGAAAATAAATACAACAACAGCAAATCTGACCTCAAGCTAGAAGAATATTGATTATTTATTGATAAAGAAAAGGTCGAATAGAATAAAAATAAAAATGAATCAAAATAAGCTTAATATTAATTAAAAGACCTTGAGCTTGAATAAATTTGTAAGTTTAGGAAACAGACCGAGAAAAAATTCCCGTAAGGGAAATGATGAAAATTTAAAAAGTTTTTTTCTATTTAATGAATCTGGATAATTTTTGGAACGAAGTTCCTTGTCGCACGTTGCGGTATGGTGGCTAAATGAAAAAATTTTAAGAAACTTTTTTTTAACTACTTTATTACAACCCACCATTATCAACTTTATTGGGTAGTTTTGGTTTGCAGGGAAGTTTTCTAGATAAAGCCTTTTTATTACATATTGTAGTTTTGAACCCAATACTAAGTAAATTTTGAAAAGCCAAAGTGCAACACTGGAAAATCCATGGGATACAACCCTCTGGATGGAAATACATTTGGCAGCACACTTAGGGCGAGTTTTTGACTTCGACTTTAAATCGCAATTAGCTAATTGGACTTTAAAGTTAAAGAGGCTTTAAATACGATTTGAGTTTTTCAGTATAAAGTTAAATGGATGCTCATTTTCACCATTAAAATATGGTAACACCATAGAATAACACATACTATAGAAGAACTTATTCTCTCCTCTGACGTTTCATTTCACACTCTCTCGGTAGGTCTGTGGAAATGTTTACATACACCAGGTGGAGGTACAAAATATGTTCACTTAACTATTTCCTGTCGTTTTGGTGTAGAACTGAAAAATTTAAATGTATTTTGCACTTTTTTGTTGACTTTTAACGTTGGTATTCATTTGTATTGTATTTAACACAACTAGTTTTCCACAAAAACAGGAAATTCGGGTGTAGTTCCTTTGTGGATCGCTGTATACTATTGCCACCATCTGGTATTATTGAACCCATATTTTCCACCCTCCACTGTGTAATTTCCATCGTACCTATGACGTTTAATTTATTGAGCGAATAAAACCTTCTACGTATGTGTTATTCTATGGGTAACACTATCAAATGTCACAAATCATGATTGATATCCATGTGAAAACAGCTGTCTTGCAGAAAAAGAAGAAGAAATTTGTTGCGCCCTCGGTTGTAAATATTTAAGTTATCAATAAGTGAGTGCCTTTGAAAATTTGTGCTTGTGAAAGTTTGTATGCCAATTGCCAATTGCCAATAATTTGTTCTATCCCTTCAATAAGTGAGTGCCTTTCATATATGTAGGTAAAATGAATTCCAGCTGCGAAGAAGACATGAATGATGAAGAAGTGTGGGAATTGATAAATAAAACAATATTGCGAAATGAAAAAGAATAAATTACCAAACAATCACACAAATTTTCAAAGGCACTCACTTATTGAAGGGTTGAACTGCTGCGATTGTTGTAGCAGGCAGTTGTAGAACAAGACACAGCACAAGTGGCGATGACGTATGAATCTATAATGAAATAAAAAAGAACAAATTACCAATAGATCACACAAATTTTCACAAACCTTTTATAAAATACTCACTTTTTTATGGTTTGAATGTACTGGCACTGATATTGATGATTGTTTACTATTTTCATACAAAAAAACACAACTGTCAGAATCATATGGTCGTTTCATGCTCATTTAAATACAACTTAAATGGCCATGGTAGGTACTTTAAGTGTAATTTAAATCATGACTGAAAAACTCAAATGGCTACTTAAGTCCACTTTAAAGATAAAGCGGAGATAATTGCGAAGTCAAAAACTGGGCCTTACTCTTGCACTCTTAATATTGGTTTGGTTTGTGTCTAGACTAACATATGGGGAGAAATTTCTTGTTTAATGGGTTGTTGCAGGTGGAGCCTGTTTGTTATATATTGTAGCTTTGAACCGAATAAAACGTAACTTACAATAATTAAATTTTCTTAAATAAGAGCGTTTTCTTAACCCTCGGAGGTATAAGGATCTGTGCAGAAATACACGGAATTTGTATGGAAATGCATAGCCAGGTGTCCTAACAGTGCGCATAAATGCATTTTATGGTAGGAAAACAAAAAAAATTATTGTTTAGACTTAAAATTTTGCGCTCTGTTCAATGTGTACATTTTATATACATTTTCTTCACAAAATCCCACTCAAAAACGGTTTTTAACACCTGCACCCCATTCATTTCATACAAATTACATATAGTAGGTCTGCACAGACCTGGTTATACCGTTTGGACCAAAATATTTGTAAACCCGGATTAACCCGAACCCGAATCCACAATCGCTCTGATTTTTTGCTCATTGTGTTCGGAGATTGTTGCCCCAGGATTACATGGAAGGATTTGTCTCTAACAAGTAAAAAAAAGTTATACACACTTTTATATGCAAAGAGTCTCCACAGACCTGCTCCGAGGGTTAAAAAAAAGTAAATTTTCTCGAAAAATAAATACATATTCATATTCTTAAACAGAGTACCTTTTCTTAAAAAAAATACCTTATCTGAAAGAAGTACATTTGCTTAAAAAAGTAAATTTTTGTTACAAAAAGTACTTTTTCTTAAAAAGGTTTTTTTTTTTAAATACGTACCTTTTCTTAAAAAAGTACATTATATTATAAAAAAATTGAATTTTCTTAAAAAACTACATTTTCTTTACAGAGTACCTTTTATGTAAAACAAAAAAAATTTTAAGATAAGTACCTACTCTTAAAATTATACCTGTTCTTGAGAAAAGGACCAATTCTAAAAAAATCCCATTTCTTAAAAAAACCTTTTCTTCAAAAAAATATACCATCACTTTTAAAAAAATAGATTGTGTTACAAAAATTCATTTTCTTAAAAATAAATTAATATCTTTTCTTTTCGTGGGAGAAGCAGCTTTTCTAAAAATATGTAAATTTTCTTAAAAAAATAACCTTTTCCTAAAATGAGTACGACTTCTTTAAAAATCACCTGTTCTAAAAAAAAGTACTTCTTTGTAAAGAAAAATCATACTCTTATGGCATTTTCTTACAGAAAGTACTTCTTCTTGAAAATAGTGCATTTTCTTTAAAAAAAACTTAACGTAGCTGCTGCCATACAAAACAGTCCAAGAATTTCGACAAGACGCTTATCTCCTCAAATGGGTATAAGCAGACAGTCATTGCAGTCAATTATGCACTTATTTCCATATAAAATTCAAGTGGCCAACAAACTGAACGTAGCAGATTTCCCGATTCGCTTGAAATTTTGCCAGAATATGCTTCAAATGATGGAAGAGGACGGAAACATGGTGAACTACCTTCTCATGACTGACGAGGCCCATTTCGATGTAAACGGCAACATAAACAAACAAAATTGTCGAATATGGAGTGCTTCCAACCCACAGATACTCCACGAGACAGAAATGCACCCACTTCGTGACACAGTGTTGTGTGCAGTTTATTCACGCTGCATTTTCGGGCCCTACTTCTTTGAAGAAAACGATCACACCGTTACGGTTACTGGAGACCGTTACTTGAGCATATTGAGACAGTTTTTCTATTCAAAATTACTCCGAATGAGAATTTCTTTCAACTCTGTGTGGTTTTAACAAGATGGTGCAACTCCTCACAAAGCCCGGCCTGATTTGACAGAATAGAGTCGAAAATTTCCCAATAAGCTGATATCCGGAAACACCACATTCCGTTGGCCCCCCCGGTCGCCTGACCATACTGCACCTGACTTTTTCTTGTGGGGTTATTGCAAACAGGAAGCCTACAAAGCAAAACCAACAAATTTGAATGAATTAAAGCAATCCATTCAATAAACCAATCCGGCTATTCCTGTCTCAACTCTCCAAGCAGTAATGAACAACTTTTTGCTAAGATGCTGCACATGGAGGGGGGCGGGGGCATTTAAATTCCATTATTTTTAACACTAATTAAGCTATGTTCAATAAAATTGAATGAGCTTTTAACATGCATAAAAGAAAAATGAATTCCATACACTGAAGAAGAGGTTATTTGAGTTTCTTAATGTAGCAATATTCATCAGCCACCCTTTATATTTACCTAGGTAATAGAATATTACTTTACATACCCTTTAATAGTTTTTAGTTTCTTTTGCGTTAATAGTCCTTCTCTGAAAGAGAATATAAATATCGCAACGTATTAGTAATATAAATAAGCATTTTAGCAATAACTACTACAGAGCGTATGAATAATATTAAATCAATAAATATACCACTCCCAAGCTCAAATATATCTTCTGTCAATCAAATCTTCATTCAATACTTTGTAATTATTTGTTTGCATTCTCTCTTTCACCTTCCCCTTCCAACCTTAACGCATCAGTTGTTTTCATCAGCTGTTGCAATTTCGCCACTCATGCAGCTAATTTACACCGAAATCCACTTTCACATCAATTGACTTTTACTTTTCATATGTTGTTGTACACTCACATAATCACTCAACAATCGCAATACTTAACTGCAACAATAATCTGTTGAATTTACTCAATGTTAAATGCAATTGGATTACACATCAGCAGTGGCATCTTTACTCAGTGATACTCGTATGTGTGCATGTATTTCAATTAGCACTTGACGTAGATAGTGTGTGATGTAAGTAGTTTAGAGACAATAAAACTATTAACTGTTAGCAGCACAAACACTTATCTGTAGTTAAGCGTCGATAGGACTTGATTGTTAGACGGCATGAGAAGGATATTTCATTTTATATACAAACCAAGACTAATATTAGAAATTTTTGGCATTTCTAGGGCTTAGGAAACAAGTATTCGGCATAAATATAGTTACTTACTTACTTATCCGGTCTCGGACAACCCCGGGGGGTCAGGGACCTTACAAAACGAAGATAACATATTTCACCAACCAGTTCGATCTTTTGCTTTATCTCTCCAGTTGGCAATACCAAGTGTACGCAGGGATTCGTCAACCTGATCCCTCCAGCGGAGTCTTGGTCTTCCTATTTTTCGTCTTCCTTCGAGTTCGGTTTCGAAAACCCTTCGCGCTGGTTCACCTTCATCCATTCTACTGACATGGCCTAGCCAGCGCAATCGCGTTATCTTGATCCGCTTAACTATGTCAATGTCAGGATAAAGCTCATACAGCTCATGATTCATGCGTCGCCGATACTCGCCGTTGTGCACTATAGGGCCATCAATTTTTCAGAGTATTTTTCTCTCGAAGACTCCTACAGATGTTTCGTCTACTTGCGATAGGACCCAGGATTCTGCGCCATAAAGCAAGACAGGTTGAATGAGAGTCTGCTACAGCTGGACTTTTGTTACTCGAGAGAGGGCTTTATCTCAAAAGTGCTTGCTTAGCCCAAAATAACATCTATTCGCAAGCACAATTCTCCGTTTGATCTCAAGGCTGACGTTGTTGTTTTTGTTCACGGCAGATCCGAGGTATATAAATTCGTCCACTACCTCGAAGTTATAACGGTTATCAACGCTCACGCTTTGGTCTAATCGCGTGGAGGCCCTGTTCGTTGAAACCATTCATTTTGTCTTGTCCTCATTCACCGTCAGACCCACTTTTGCTGACTCCTTCACAGTTCTGGAAAAAACCGCAGTAACTTATCTAATTGTGCGCCCAATGATATCTATATCATCAGCATACGCGAGCAGCATGTGACTTTTGCTGCTGATGGTTTTGTGGTCATGGTCATGTTGACTGCAGCTTTTCTCATAATGATCTCCATTAAGATGTTAAAGAGATTGCACGATAGGGTGTCGCCTTGCCTGAGGCCTCGCTTAGTTTCGAAAGGTTCGGTAAGATCCTTACCAACTTTCACTGCGGATTTGGTGTTCGTCAAGGTCATCCTGCAATACCAAGCTCAGACATTGCTTCATAGAGTTTCTCCCGTATCGGACTATCGAAGGCTGCTTTATAAACGATAAATAGATGATAGGTGTCGATTTGTTTTTCGTGTGTCTTCTCCAGGATTTGGCGTAGCGTGAAAATCTGGTCAGTTGTCGATTTTCCAGGCCTAAAGCCACACTGGTATGGTCAGCGATAATTGGTTTTTGTCTTTCGCACATTATACTTGATAGAACCTTATATGCTATGGATAAAAGGCTTATTCCACGGTAGTTGGTGACACGAGTAACCTTTTTTAAATATGGGACATAGTACACTGAGACTCCAATCGCCGGGCATGCATTCATCTAACCAAATTTTGCTAATGAGCTGATGCATGCACCTTATCAGCTCATCGCCGCCAGCCTTAAACAGCTCCGCCGGTAATCCATCGGCTCCTGCGGCTTTGTTGTTCTTAAGCCGGGCAATAGCTGTTCTGACCTCGTCTTGGTTAGGAGGGGGGCAATCGACGTCGTCGTCCATATTGTGATCGATTGTCCCATCGTCATCGGATATCTCAGGTACTAGTAGCGCGGAGAAATGCTCTCTCCATATTCCCAACATGCTCTGCACATCTGCGAAGAGTTTTCCGTCCTTGTCTTCACAGAAGGGGGGCCCTGAACCATGTCCATTAGTTCCGTTTTTAACTTTTTGGTAGAATTTCCGGGCTTCGTTCTTCCTTCTGTATGTCTCAATTTTCTCACTCTCGCGTTTTCTCCACTGCCGTTTCTTACGCCTAAAGAGACGGTTTACCTCCTTTCTCTTCTCCCTATACCGCTCAGTTGCAGCTCGCGTTGCAATTGACTGAAGCATTACCATACGTGCAGCGTTCTTTTCGTCATTTGCTATGCGACACTCTTCATCGTACCACGGTTTATTGCGAAGCGGTTTTTCGAAACCAATTACGGTTTTTCGAAACCAAGTAATCAGAATCGATGTTAGCTCCTCTGATCACTCGTACGTCCATTACACTGGATGAGTGCCTTCCATCAATTACCACGTGATCAATTTGGTTCTTAGTTCTTTGATCAGGGGATACCCAAGTAGCCTTGTGGATGTCTTTATGCTGGAAGCTTGTGCCACTAATGACCATGTTTTTTGCCGCGGCAAAGTCAATCAGTCTCATACCGTTGTCGGAACTGTCAGCATGAAGACTGAAATTGCCAATAGTTGGATTAAACACATTCTCCCTTCCTACTTTGGCATTAAAATCTCCTAGTACAATCTTAATGTCATGGCCAGGGCAGCGGTCATACGTTTCTTCTAGGAGCTCATAGAAGATGTCTTTGGCATCATCATCATCATCTCTGTCGGGGCATGAACACAAATTAGTGAAATATAAAAATATTTCGCTTTTATGCGGATTGTGGCCATATGTTCACTCACAGGATTGAACCTAGATACTAGATGTCGCAGTCTTTTGCCAACTACAAATACACAACCAAATTCATGTTTTTTTCATGGCAACTGTAGTATATATCGCAGTTTCTTTTTCTTGTGCAGCCATGTCTTGTCCATCGCATTTCCTGGATACCGGTAATGTCAGCGTTATAACTTTCGACCACATCTCCCAGTTGGATACTTGCACCGGATCTATAAAGAGTTCTTACATTCCAAGTGCATATCCGTAAACCGTGGTCCTTATAACGTTTGCGGGGGTCGTCAACAAATAGGGGTTGTTTATGTTTTTGTTTCGTTTTTGTATTTTCACTGCCATTATGAACGGTGGCGGGAGGCAAACCCAGCCCACCGGGTTTTTGCATTTTACCTACTGCCAGGATATTTGATTGCAGCCGCCCATTATTGATCAGACGCTGACCAGGATGCGATATGTTGAACCTGGATTTTCTTCTTTTAGTTTCTATCCGCCGTTGGCCCGTATGTTTGGCTCATCCGCCTTCTAAGGACAAAAGAATATGCCCGATTGTTTGATGAGCTTCAGTGACATCAGTCACCTACTAAACCTGATTTGATGCTCATTTGTTTCGCCTTCTCACTCTAGCTACCTAAGGGAGGTTTCCGAAAAGCCATTGCCTAGGACATACTGCATGGAAGTAGTGAGCTGCTTGGACTGCCCAATGAAGGAATCATTTCTGGCCACTCCCAAGTGAATGGCAATCAGAAACTTTCCACCTCCACGGACAGTCCCATGTCCATAAATATAAATAATTAAATAATATAAGCCACAACTATATCAAAACCAAAATCGAATACTACTCAATTTCGTACGATTGGAATTTTAAACTAAATTTTATACATAATTCATTTTAAATGCTGTTATAAAATAATAGCTCTGACAAGCGCCGTTCTATCCAAAACAATTGACTCCGTCATTTGTGACAAAAAGTAAAGCAACTATATTTAATACTAGGCAATATTTATCGTCGCACATAGGTGGATATTGAGTAGGTAGGCGGCCAAAAGTCAAAATCTTAAATACGTAGTAGGCACAAAATATTGACGTCTACCTATAGTGAACACTTCCGCGAATTACCCCCTACCCTTTTTTTCAACAACCATACGTCACCGCTTCCGTGCAGTTAGACGCAATTTGATCGTTGACTTGATACGTATTTCTATTTGGGTGCCCAAATTATATCAAATTTCGCAATACGCATGTATGTTTATTTCAAGTTGTGTAGTGAAGTGAAAGTGATTCCCATAGCACAAGTAAGCTTCTATTAAATAAAATATAGTTTTAACTTTTATTTTTAACTTTCGTTATATTTTTCGGTAGTTGAAAATACCCTCTTTTTCACATAAAAAATTAAATTTTTTTAATTTCAAAAGCAATTTTGTTGTGGATCAGGATTCGTCCGGATCATATTTTTTTGTTTATTGAATACGTTACACATTCAGCTTTTCTATAAAAAAAAAACAAGAGCCGCAAAATCCCACTTATTCCTTAAAGACAACAGTTCAAAGTATTTTGTTAAAAAAATTTAAAAAACCATTTTTTTTATTTTATGTTTTTTTTTTTAAGGTTTTGGAGATACCTAGTTCGTCGGGGGTGAAAATAGTGACCCGTAAATGTCTGTTTGAGCAAATGCAACTACAAAATTTACCAAGTATGGATGAGAATTTGGAGTTTTTAGAAAACCACTTGCAATTGTGTTGCGGAGACACTGTGGAACGAAAAAAGAGCCTTAAGCATAAATTTTCCTACATCAAACACGAATTTAAACAGAGATGGCTAAAAGCTCATAAAGTTGAAGAAGTTTTTATGAAAAACAACCAGAAGTGGCTGTAAGGCACTTTTGAAATACCAGTGCATTCGCTTAATCAACCAGGTCGTCCGAGCAAATCATTTTCGGATTCGAGTGAACGAAGCAAGAGAAAAAAAACTGAGGAAATTCGATCAAATGCTGATGATGAAATGATTATACATGCCGCACAAGTCGTATTGCAAACGAAGGGAAAAAGAAGTGCCTCAAAAGTGCTTAAAGAAATAGGAAATTCACCAACAAAGGATTTCTGAAAAATCGTCGTGTAACATTCAAATACACTCCGGTTCACTTATTTAAAGGCACTAAAAATTCCATATTCAGCAGCCTGTATCTTTTGCAATTTGTAACCGATTGCAGAATTTTAAAATGGAAATGGAAGCAAGACATCTTGAGATAAAAATGTCATGACAATAGTGGTTTCTTAACTAAAGAACTTTTTTTGAGCAATTTATAAAAAAAACCCAACAATGTGCTATTTTTTTGGTTCACTTGAATAAAGGCACTTTAACTTATTTTAATGAAAGACAGTTTTTCTTGTCTTTTTAATTTATTTTACTTTATTCAAGAACTATGAATGATTTTAATAACTTCAAATATACGGGTTTTCATTGAGAGATAAAGAGAATTTATGTAATCCAACGAAATTCCCTGGATTAGTGACTCCTTGTCATCAAATTGTCTACATCCTTCATAGACCTTACTAGAGAACCAACCCCAGACAACTGTTGGGCTCCGTCCAATTTGTTTAGCTATTGCGCGGTTCTGCCATTTTTACTCGTAAAATTATTAAGATGTAATAAATTGTAATAAACAAACGCTCCGTACAATAAATCATCGCTTACTTTAAAAATAAAAAAAAAAATAATAAAGTGCCTTTATTCAAGTGAACCAAAAAATAGAAAATTTTTTGACATTTTTTATAAATTGCTCAAAAAAAGTTGTTTAGTTAAGAAACCACTATTGTCATGATTTTTTTTTTGATGTGTTAACATCTATAGCGGCGTATAGGGACTAAATCTATCAAAGTCAAAATCTGCTAAAACCAGATTTTATGCTGCTGCTAAAACCATCGCAGTCGACGTTATGGTGACATACTAATACGTCAGCTACTTCGTACAAAGTATGTGTGATGTTGTGTGTTTGGCTGTTTCGTTGCTGTTGATATGGCAAACATGTGGTTATGTGACACACGTACACGTCAGCTACTTCGGACAAAGTAAAGCCTATTCCATGACCAATGAAACAATTGCTCCTTTGACACCGTTCCAAGCACTCAAAATGTTCGTAGAAGCTGATCTAACAAGACGACATTATGAAATAATAAGGGCAACTAACCCAAAGCATTACCCTTGTTACGACCTTTTGTTGAAAGCAAAACAAGAATGTTATCCACCAAAGACGGCATTGCGAGTAACGGCTACCTGCGCAGAAATTAATTTACAATGCCTAATTGATCATACTATTCAACGGTTATCAATCTACCTGGAAGAAGTGTTATCAACCCTTAACGAAATTGAAAGAAAGTCATTAACGATCATTTATAAATGGGGGTGTGACGGGTCACAACAAGCACGGTACAAACAAAAATTCTCGGAAGACGCCGAATCCGATGCTAGTATATTTTTGAGTTCTTTTGTCCCACTTCAAATTATTTGTGGTAAAGACAACAATAAAGTGTTGTGGCAAATCCCAACACCATCATCACCACGACTTTGCCGCCCCATCAGATTTCGGTATGTGAAAGAAACTACAGATGTAACTAAAGAGGAAATAAGTTATGTGCAAAATGAAATTCAGAACCTCACTCCTACAAAAGTAAATATTGATGGAAAAGAATTTGCTTATAATCACATTTTAAAAATGACCATGATTGATGGAAAAGTTTTCAATGCTGTATCCAACACGACCTCAACTAGCCGATACTATATATGTGGCGCCACTTCCAAAGAATTCAATAATTTAAGCAAAAAGAACGAGATAAATCCCGATGCTCTTGAGTTTGGCATTTCGGTATTGCACGCAAAACTACGTATTTTTGAAAGCAGTCTGCATTTGGCATATAAATTGCCCGTGAAGAAATATGGAAAGAAAAGGACCCAGGAAGAGAAAGCATTAGAAGAAGAAAGAAAAAAAGAAATCCAACAAAGATTCCGCTTAGAAACTGCACTGTTGGTGGACATGCCTAAAGCCAATTTTGGTAATACCAATGATGGCAATACGAGTAGGAGATTTTTTGAAAACACACAATTAGCGGCGGACATAACAGGCATTAACCACGAATTAATACAAAGATTTAAAATCTTATTAGAGGCGATTTCAAGTGGCCACAAAATAAATACAACAAAATTCAAAGAATATGCCTTCAACACCGCGCAAATGTATGTGGAATTATACGGATGGCATCCCATGACTCCAACAATGCATAAATTACTATTACATGGGGCGACCATCATAGATAATGCACTGTTGCCAATCGGCCAATTGTCGGAGGAGGCTGCAGAAGCACGAAATAAACATTTTCGGTCATACAGACAGAATTTTTCAAGAAAATTTTCAAGGGAAGAATGCAACCGTGATATTTATCAAAGATTGCTTCTTACTTCAGATCCACTCGTAAGTAGTGAAAGATCGTTAAAGAAAACTACACACAAGATTTTTTCCAGTGAAGTTATAGAACTATTAGAACCTGCCGAGCCCCACAGACAATCAAGTATTGAGCACGAAGAAGTTGAGATAGAAACATCTTTTAATAAGACAATTTAATGCATTTTTATTTATTTATGATTTATGAGAATAAAATGTGTTTTTATTATAAAATATATGTTTTTCTTATTTATTTTTTAAAATAAATAGATAGTTTTTTAAAATACAGTCTTTCGAAGCCATTAACGTCCAAAAATATTTTTGGCCGCCTAAATATTTCAAGTCGACCACTGTGCGTCGTACAGATCCAGCAATTTTTGAAGAAATACTAATTTTTTCCTCCTTAGATTTAGGAAACCATTTTCCTCTTTTTTTTGCGAAGACCAACACTCAGGGGATGTCCCCTATAAATGCAGTGCATTGCATGGGACTTGGGAAATTGGGATAGGAGTAGGAGGAAAGAGAGAGAACTACTTGTTAATATTTAACTTAAACTTGTTGATGTTGTAAGAATTGGGGAATACACTTGCCGGAAGCTTATTCCACATACGGACTCTTCGGCTGAAGAACGAATTGTTTCTGTAATGCGCAGTTCGATCCAATGGCCAGGACACAGAAAAGGGATGGGTTGCACTTGAAACCCGCGTCGAACGGTTAAATACCCTAACTTCTGGAATGAGGCCATGTAACTCGGCGGAACACTTTCCATGGAAATACCTATAAAATACCGAGACACAGCTAATATTTCGTCAATGATCCAAGGGGGCAATAGTGCTGGATACACTGCTGTCGCCTATCGGTTTCAACGCTCTCTTTTGCACGCGATATAGAAGCTCCAAGGTGGACGCTGGAGCCCCAGCCCAAATATGAGAGATGAATTCCATGTTCGGCCGAATATACGTGGTGTAGATATTGAGGAGATCGGGTGGGGTGCAAAATCTTTTACACCGCTTTAAAAAGCCCAGGCACTTGAATGCTTATCTTGACATGTTGAAAATGTGCTTATTCCACCGAATGTCACATTGTGTCTTCATGCCCAGAACAACAAGAGCTTCCGGTCGAGTCATCAGTATGCTTGTGCGATATTCTGCAACACTGTGTTTTGCGTGCATTAAATTCGACTCGGTTTTCCCTGCCCCACTCACTAATCAGATGCAAGTCATGATTAAGCGTGTCATTCATTGTTCGTCTCTTTCCTTGCACTACGGAAAGATTGGGTCGACAATCGAACGAATATGAGTGACATAAATTACTATCATCAGCGAAGAAATAGATGGGATTTGTAGTCCGATCCAGAAGGTCGTTGATGAAAATAAGATAAAGAGAGGTTGAAAGCACAGAGCCTTAAGGTACTCCCGCATTAATTGTATACTCATCGGAAGAGATACCGTATATTACAACTCGTATGGAACGGTCTCTGAGAAAACTCGAAATAAATTGAGAGAAGTTTCTACCTAAACCAAAAGTATTAACCTTTGATATGAGTGCCTGGTGCCAAACTCTATTAAATGCTTTAGAAATATCTAAGGCCACTATTTTGCTCTCACCCAGTCTATGCACGGACCGATTCCACTGTTCCGTGAGGAACGCCATCAGGTCGCCAGTTGAACGGTTTCTGCGAAACCCCTTACTGACGATCACAGAGTAGACTGTTAACTTCCAGGTAACTCACTAAATGGTAATTTACCATGATCTCCATCACCTTTGAGAGCGTACAGCATATCGCAATTGGCCGGTAGTTATCGAGATTAATAGCCTCTCCTTTTTTGGGGATCGGCTGGACATTTGCGACCTTCCAGCGAGTAGGGAAAATACCTGTACGGTATGACAAGCTGAAAAGGTTGCGCAGTGGACGGGCAAGCGTCGAAGAACATTTGCTCGAAACTAGTGCCGGAATTCCATCCGGACCCGGAGACTTTCCTACGTTGAGCTCCTTAAGGACCTTTTTAACTCCTCGCGTACGAAAAAATATCTCAGGCATGGAGCTAGATATATTTGCGATGACGGGGAGTGGTTGAGAGCTAATCGGCAGGGAGGAGTTTTCTGCAAATATTTCGGCAAAAAGGTTAGGTTTATCAACCAAAAAGTAACAGAGAAATAGTGCATCAAATAAAGCGCACCGATCATTACCTTTGGTTAAGCTACTTCCCGATATCGACTTCGCCGATGAAATATGTCATATATCCTACAAATTGCGTGACATTTGAGCAGAGTTAAAGAGATGCGCAGAAAATTTGTATACGCACAGGACGTAATACTCGAATTCTCTATTTGAAAAAAGAGAACCAATCAGCTATTGGACATGCTAGATTACCGAGGATGGTGGTTTCGCAACGGATATAAATGATCGAATCATAAAGACCTGTCAAATTTAGTTGTTTTAGATCCTCGTTATGTTTAAAGTTGTAATTTCCTTTAAGGTTGTAAGATATCATGTTTTCTCCGGTTAGTGAGAAAAATGTAAATGCCTGTGTTAAGTTGTTAACCTGCACAAAATCTTGCGTTCTTAGATGACCTCTCAACAGACACAACTGTCCAATTTCAATTGCATAGCGAAGTCTGTATCAATTGTTATATGCTTGTTCTACTTGTAAATTGATAAAACAAAAAAGCCAATGAAGATGGTCCAAACGTTTATCAACCGTTTTTTGAAACAAATACTCCGTACTGTGGGGCCGATTGGAAAAATCACTGTATCACAACTCTTAAAGTATGGTTCTCATCATTTTGCAATGTACAAGACATTTATCCATGAGGAGAGCTCCCTTCAGGATATTTAATTTAAAAGAAACCTCAGTCAATACAGTTGGTGATACCGGTTGCCAAATACACTCCGGTTCACTGTATCTTTTGCAATTTGTAACCGATTGCAGAATTTTAAAATGTAAATGGAAGCTAGACATCTTGAGATATAAAAAAATCATGACAGTAGTGGTTTCTTAACAATAGAACCTTTTTTGCGCAATTTATAAAAAAAAATCAAAAATGTGCTATATTTTTTTGTTCACTTGAATAAAGGCCCTTTGTTATTTTTTTATTATTTTTAAAGTAATCGGTGATTTTATGTAGGGAGCGTTTGTTTATTACAATTTATTACATCTTAATCATTTTAGGAGTCAAAATGGCAAAACAACAAATTTTAGGTAACAAAATTGGACGGAGTCCAATCGTTGTCGACAATTGCATCAAGGACCCCGAGGGGTATGGAAAAACTTTTAAAGGGAGGGTTTCATTGTCTTTATCTACGTATGAGAAAAGAAAAATCATCAGAATTCCTTCTAATTCTGCCTCATCCTTGTCAATAATAAGAGCTCAAGCTGGAGTGGAAGCGAGCAAGTCATCAGTACCCATAGTAGTTAAGAGCTGTGAGTATCTTAAATACCTGAAATTACAAAAAACTTAATAAACTTAATGCTCCTCGTAAGGAAAAGCGGCTTCAATTCGGAAGAGACTACATGGTATGGGATGTGTAACCAAGAAGTCATGTAAATAACTGGAGAACCGTTGTATTTACGAATGAGAAGAAGTTTAATTTGGATGGAACTGATTGCTACAACTATTATTTCCATGATGTGCTCAAAGAAACACATTTTTCTGAACCGACATCCAGCCGTTATGGTGTGGGGTGCTATTACGTACTATGGCACTATCTATATTGAATTAAAAGTGCAAAAATGACTGATGAAACCTATAAAACGTTATTAGTGAACTATGTGGTCTCAGACCTTGGATATTGAACAGGATAATGCCCCTATACACAACGCCAGAGTAGTAAAGGGGTTCATTGCAAGCCAAAATGCTAATATTCTTGACTGACCACTCTATTCGCCAGATCTAGACATTATCAAAAATATCTGGAGTTGGTTATCTCGTAAGGTCTATGAAGGAGGTAGACAATTTGATGACAAGCAGTCACTAATTCAGGCCATTGAGGATGTTTGGAATCAAATTTCGTTAGACTACATAAATTCTTTTTATCTCGCAATGAAAACCCGTACATTTGAAGTTATTACTAGCAAATTCGGTTGTACCCATTACTAGTAGTTCTTAAATAAAGTAAAATTAATTAAAAAATCAAGAAAAAGAGTTGTTCATTAAAATTAATTCATTATTAATTCAAAATTAATTCAAATTGCTGAAAAAAAGTTAATTAGTTAAGAAACCACTATTGTCATGATTTTTTTATATCTCAAGATGTTTGCCTTCCATTTCCATTTTAAAATTCTGCAATCGGCTACAGGCTGCTGAATATGGAATTTTTAGTGCCTTTAAATAAGTGAACTGGAGTGTATGTAAAGGGTTTTCCAATAAGGCCTTGACAACTTTTTTTTTTTAATTAAAACCTAAACCATTTGAGATATTTGCAAAACTTTATGATCGACTTGAAATACAATCAAACCATTTATGAATGGAAATTGACTTCGTTCATATGGCCACCACGGGCACGGCAACAACGGTCGATTCGTTGGACCCAATTTACGATGACTCGGTCACACATTTCGGCCGTAACGGCCGCTATTTCGGGTTCAATGTTGGCTCTGAGTTCTTCCAATGTCATCGGCTTGTTGGCGTAGATCAATGATTTGACGTAGCGTCAAAGAAAAAAGTATAGATGCGTTAAATCGCACGAACGAGGCGGGCAATGGCCTGGTCCATTTCTTGAGATAACACGCTCAATAAATTTACTCTTCAATAAATAGATTGTAACGTGTCCTGTGTAGTTTGTGGCATCGTCCTGTTGAAACCACATGTCGTTTAAGTCCATGTTTTCCAATTCAGGGCAAAAATAATCTGTAATCAAATATGGCCCAATGACGCCGCCGGCATGCAAACCGCACCAAACAGTTATTTTTTGTGGTTGACGTGGTGATTCATGAAGCACATGTAGATTTTCACCAAACCAGTAACGCATATTTTGCTTATTGACGAATCCACCGTGCCAAAAATTAGCTTCGTCACTGAAGATGATTTTGCGATGAAATTCATCATCTTGTCGCATCTTCTCCAGAGCCCAATCGGAGAATGTACGTAGCGTTAAATGGATCGTACGTAGCGTCAATCCTTGAGTCAACTTGAACTTGAGACCAAGATCTTTACGCAAAATTCGGCATAAAGTAGTCTTGGCGATGCCCAATTATTGAGAACACCGCGGAATCGACTGAATTGGATCGTTTGCTACGGACGCCTGAACGGCAGCGATATTTTCGTCACTTCTACCAACCCGTTTTCTCACTGGCACAACAGCATCACGCAATGAATATGTAGACTCAAATTTTTCAACTAAACTTGTTATTGCTTGTCTACTAAAGCGAGAATAACGACCGAAAATTGGAGTTAACGCTCTTAAAGTTGCGGTCACCGACTCCGAATTTCGGTAGTACATTTTTATAATTTACATATGTTGTTCGTTGGTGTACTTTACCATGACGAAAATCTTGAGTTTACTAAAACAAAAGGTAAGTATGAATCGAAAATTATTTCTCAGTTGCTTTAAATAGTTGTCGAAGTCTTACCACCCGCCCATCGAGAGCGTATACAGAATATCTTCAAAGAAACATTCCACATAAATCCAAAGAATTTCCACGCAGTTATTTAGCGATACACATTTTCCGACTGTCATTATGGCTAAAGAAGCTCAGCATCCAGACATAAAAATGTGCGCCTCTGAACTGAGAGATTAAATATTTAACGTTGCGCAAATGTGGAGGCAAACCAAGTCGAAGCCAAGAAGTCATGAATGCCATTAATGTGAATTATCATGAAACGAGTGAATGGTTGGATGCGTGCAATGCATGAATACCCGCATACATATGAATTGTATTGTTTGTTGGATAGGGCAGAGTTGAGCATACATGAGGTGCAATGATGAACCTTTGAAGCGAGACTGACTGGAATGAATAAAATTTCTTCACGGAATATTAACTTCACATAAGCTTTAGAATTCATGAAAATATATAAAGTGTTTGCCTTGGAAAAACAGGTTGATAATACGCAATGCTATTGTAAATTAAAAACTGTTTAGATTTTAATACTTAATTATTTCACTAACTTGAGGTCGTATACTTTATAAACAAGAAAATTTAAAAGAAATACTTAAGCGACACAAAAATATACCCCCATTTTAACATTGCTCTTTCTTACTTTAGTTGCAATTTCTCTTGCTTATTTTCAGCTGGTTTCATTAAAGATTCTCCTTTTAAAATATTTTTACTTTCAATTGTTTGCAAGCCACAAATTTTGTGCAACAGGTTAATTAAGCCATAGAATTTGCAATTTAAATCAGTTGCTTAACCACAAAATAGACTGATACACACAAACACAACCACACACACACATACATATGTATATACATATATATAGGCACCCGTATTAAAAGTATAAAGGATACATAGCAAACTATTTACACATAAACACTGACAAACCGATGAGAGCCTCGTGTACAAAATTGTATACATATTAACATTGGCAGGAAGCATTCGAAGCTAATAATTCTGTTGCAGGTTTTCATGGGTAAGGGTATACGATATATTTGCAATGAGATTTTGGTAGTTATGATTATTTTCTTTCGTACTTTGAAGCTACTATAGAGATACATAATCCGATCGTATGGAAAATTTAGGAGAATTGGAAAAATTGTAAAGGTGATATTTTTGTTGCATACTTTTAGGAGTTTGCCAAAACTTCATGAGTCTGTTGGAGCGTCATTCCTTTAGGTAAATATAAATTGTAAATAATAACACTTTGGAAGTCGAAAAATGAGACAAGGAGAGAGAGGCCGGTTTTACACTAATTCAGGTACGAGGCATCGAACTGCGACATTAGTTCTTTGTGTTACAATTATAGTTTCATACGAGGTAGGTGTAGGCTAGCCACACGTGCTATTTTCAGTAGACGTAACTTTTAATTCGTTGCACTGTTTTCTGCATAACCCATAGAAAATTAAGAGAAAGTACACAGATTTAAGCATTGTTTTTTTAGTTTTTTATGTTTTTCTTTGGTGCAAAGAAAGTTTGATTTATTAGTTTTATTTTCATGCAACAAAATTTTTCACTGTGAAAAAAATAAAATTAATGGAAATTGTTAATTAAGTGGAATTTTAGAATGGAAACCAAGGGTCGGAAAACGATACTCTTTTTTGTTTTCAACAAAAATAAATATCACATAAGTTGAAAATAAATACTGAACTCACACGTTAAATAACTTTACAACAATGATCGTTTTAAAATCTTCAGCTCATGTTTAAAAATAATAAAGTACTTTCAAAATACTTTTCATCAATGTTGAAAAGACTTAAAATTTACTTTGGTTTTCAACTTGAACAAAAACGATTTCAAGTTGTGAAGAAATGTGACTAAAAGAAAAATATTTTTGAATCGAAATATACGGTACAAAAATACGTTTTCAAATAAATGTAATTTGTATTAACCCGATTGTCTGATATAAATATTGTTTTTTGTATATTTCACATATGGGCAGCGAAACCCCTTTTAACGTGAATGCATACACGAATATTTCGCAAATGTGTAGGGTGACATCATAATCCGCGCGTACATAACTTAAGCAAACACCCGCGTACAACCATGATTCACACAGAACACCTCAACCAGTGACAGTGTGCGATAGTGACCACACAAGAATAAGTGGTTCGCTGTAATTCTCATTCATATCAAAGCGGTGGAATACTTAATGTTTCAGGTAGACCAGCATCATTAGTCTTTCGCTACCCAGCGCACAAACCGATACAATCATAGATAGATCTCGGGACTCTAATTCCCAATGCAATCAAGAGTAAAACTTTTCCCTGAAATACATTTATCATAGCGGCTTAGGCTGACTATTCGACCAAAAGATTAGTCTCGGGCGCAGTTCGCTCTAGGATGAATTTCCGCGAAGCTGGTCCAACTTTGGTCGTTTTTTTCGATGCTGTTCGTGAACTGATAGTGCAAGACCGATATGTGACATACCGTGAGATTGAGGCTTCCTTGGGCATTAGTACCACTAGCATCAATAAGATATTGCATTTTCAATTGGCCACGTAAAAGATTTGTTCTCATTGGATCCCACATAATTTGCCGAATGCTTAAAAAAAAAGGCTCGCGTCGATTGGAGCAAAGAAATGTGGCAAAAATATAACCGCGGTAACTCAAGTGCACTGCATAACATCGTGACAGGTGATGAATCATGGACCTATGCATATGAGCCCGAAACAAAGCAGCATTCAGCCGTTTGGGTCTTTAAAGGCGAGCTAAATCCAACAAAAGTTGTTCGTGGAAGAGTCACATCGAAGGAAATGATTGGGTTTTTTTTGGGTTTAACCGGTCATGTGGCCACAGTGCTTTCAGTCGTACGTAGGATGGTCAGTTCTTAGTGGTTTACCATCATCTGTTTGCCAACAGTGTTAGAAAAAATATGGAAAAACAACAAGAGAAGACGGATCATTTTATATCAGGACACTGCAAACTCTCAGCTGAACACATCAGCTGAAACAATAGGCTATTTGAGCACTCAACATGTCGAATTGATGGGATAACCGCCGTACAGCCCTTATTTGGCACCCATTGGCTTCATTTTATCGCGCGGTCAACGTTTTTTGACGCCCGAAGCAGCTGTCGAAGTATTCGAAAACAATGCTTCGAAAATTGGGTTGAGCACATGAAGAAGATATTGAAAATATGAAAATATTTTGAAAAACAATAAAACCATTTCCAACGATAAATGATGGTTTTTAGTATTGCTAGACCCGAAATATGAATACCAACCTCGTAGTGACACACACATTATATGACACAGTTTTGGCAGAGCCCTATTTACAATTCTGATCTTATCGTCAAAAAAATCATATGAAATTTATGAATGTTTTTAATAAACAGTAGGCTATTTATATGATTGAATTCTCATGAAAATGAAAGGGTAAAAACCAAATTATCAGATTGTATCAGGAAACTGAAGCACGTTCAGGTACTTCACTAAAAAAGTACGAAGTATTTATATGAGATGATTCCACCACTTTTTCTCATTCAACAATTGTTTGCGAAACCGAAAAGTACAATTTCATCCACAATTTAATCAAAATGGAAATTAGCGTCTGCCCAAAAATACATGAATTTTGTTACTTTTTGGTTACTTTTGATCATAGGGGCGAAAAAATTATTTAACATCAGATTTTATGTTTGTACATATGCAATTTTTCGATGAAGAGGATTCCATCAGGTCACCATGCCAATGAAAAATGATACAAAGGAAAAAATCTGGATGCATTGCTTGCAGAAGTTTGTTGGTGGAGTCATAAGGTATCCCAATATGAAGATGAGGTTGTATGCACCGAAATCGTGGAGGACGATAGATTTGAAGGGAAAGCCGAAAGAGATATGCCATTGAATGTACTATCAAGCTCAGATGATGATGATGAATCAGATCATGGATCTGAACTACCAAATAAAAAATCAACAGCATAAACTTCACAGGATTACCGAGAGCATCAACTTCAATGGATATTGATTATTTTATGTTTTTTGCCTTTTGATACATTTCTCGAATTTTCGATGTAAAATACAGCTGGAAAATTAATACTTTTTTTCATTTTGATTTATTAAAAAAGAGGTCTTTGTGGATGATTTACGAGGTCCCAAAACTAGGCAACCTAATAGAGAAGGCACAAAAATTGGCAAAATTCAGAAAAATTCAAAAAAAATTCCAGCGATATTCAATAGCTTCAATACTCTGTTTATAGTAATAATAAAATAGGTAACATTAGGCGGTAGTGTTAAGCGCTTTCTTTAATGTATGCGTGTATTTAAGCGAAAAGATGATATTAACGGGTCTGAGGTACCCAAAGCTCTTTCAAATACATCAGAAAGGTTGTCGGTAGTTCTGCGGGCATGACTTAATCTGTCACTCTTGTATACCTTATTTCTGGATTCAGCAGCATCCTCTCCAAAACAGCCTACCAGGGGTAACGTGTTTAGCATTATTTCTTTAGAATTAATAAGGACCTTATGAACCGTTGGCATCATGGGACACCAGTTGTAAATATTCTCAATACGTCGTTCGGTTTCAAAACAATAGGTTTCAAACTTTTATAATTGAAGAGGAAATTGACATGATAAACATATTAAAATTACTTTTAAACCAAAAATAATTTGAATGTCAATCCCAGTTACTTCTGAAAACTTTTCATGTTCTAAGAACATACATAGAGAGCTAGCTGTTACCGTCATTTGTTGATCCTAGCCCTCCTACTTTCGACATATCAACACGGAGTTCAAGCTTGGACCAAAATTCGTTTTGAATGCGCTCTTTTCTTGACTTTACATTCTCTTTATCGTCATTGTTTATTATTCTGCACTTTTTAACATCGCTTTTATACTCCATGTGTAGCAAAAATTCAAAAAACCTAATTTGGCAGCGTAATGGACTAATCCCATACTTCAAATTGGTTTCTTTTGTTTTGAATCTTTCGGATTTATAATATTTAATTTTCATAAAATCCGTAGCAGACGCTCCACAAATAGGACAATATTGTGTTGATTTGGTCCCTGTCAGGATATTTAAAACTTTTCCATCAATAAAAGTTAAATTCATCCTGAATTTTATTTCCACTGCCTTGAATTCTTCTATTTGTATTGTAAGGGTTTCCAGCTCTTCAATCTGTTTCATTAATTCGGCATCCTCTTTTAATACTACTTCCTTCGTCTCTTTTACGAATTCCAGTTTTAATGGTCGACAAAATCTGGTAGATTGGCGAGTTCTATTCCACCAAATTGGTTTTCCTGAGACATCTATAAGTCTCAAAGGAATTACTATGGTCGCTAAAAGAGAAGAATCTGCGTAACGGCATGAATGTGGCTCCTGAAAAGATTGCTTGACTTGAGCTTGGCCGGTGCTGCTATCAAACCCATAACTCAAAATTAATTCTGAAGAGATGTAGTTGGTTTTGATATTATCCATTATTGATGATATAACTTCTCTCTGCATTTCGACTATCCTTCTTGCAGTGTGTGTTAAAAGCTGTTGTAGAAGAACTTAAACAACGGTTTGACTTACACAGATTCCATTTGGTCTATAGTTCTTTTTTGCTGACAGTCTCATGTAGGACGGAAACATATTGAAGTTCCTTTGCGTGTTTTCCAGTCTTATATTGCAATATTGCCTCTTCGTAAAGTTATTTTCAAGGCAAAATGCTAGAGCTTCCTCAGCATGGGACACATGGGAGAGCAATGGGACACTTGTCATCTTTCAAACACAATTTTCTTATCTTAGATGGTCTCGTGGGCCTTTCCATAATTTTTTTAAGAACAACATAATTTTTTTTTTGACTTTGGTAGTTCCGCCGCCTCCCTTCTTTTACTGCGATCACACATGTCGGAAAATTGATGAAGGTTTGTCTGCTGTGTTTTCTTCTTCCAGAGAAAAATAATTTTCTTCAGTCGAGTCACTGGTTTTGGGATTTGTCGGTATTATGTCCTTTTGGAGCCATGTGTCATTATGAGTATTAAACATGTAAATAGTTCTACGTGACTTCTGCCATTTAGCATCAAGTCTAACGCAATATACTCGAATAATATCTTTCAAATACTTCTTATATTCATTGGAAACTTCCGATTCTCCGATCTTATCAAGAATATACTTAAAAAGAAGTTCGGTGTTTGCCAAATTCTTAACAGATCACAATTTTTGAAGCTCAAGTTGCCTGAAAATGGTAGAGATTTCTCAAAAAATTTCAACTTTTGGCAGAATGTTATCGTATGTACCACAAATCACTGTAATTTAAGGCGTTATTGGGTCATTGAACTAATGTGAACATTTTAAGTTATATCTTATACAATTTTTTATAAAAAGCAAAAATCACTTATTTTGAGGTTATGTAAGTTTTTATGTTTTTACTTCTCCCCATAAATTTTATTCAATGTTTCACTATTAACACTTCAAATACTTACCATTGCCATAAATATCCATAATTAATAGATTATAAAAGTGTACTTATTTTCTAGTAGCTTGTGTTTCAAAAATACAACAAAATCAAACCACGTGTCTAAGTTTACTACGCCACAAAACAACATTCAGCTTCCTCGCTTCACAGACTAACGGTTGATTGAAGTTTGCAAAACCAAATTATTGTTTTTGTTGTTTTGAAGAGTTTGCTTCAGTATTTCAACAACAAATATCAAATTAAAGGTTTGTCAAATCTTTCACAACCTAGCCATTGTCTCAAGTTTGGAAATATAAAATAGTGCGAGGGTGCTAAATCTTGCAAATAAGGTTCGTGATGTAACAATTCGAACTTCAATTCATTAATTTTGGCCGTCGCAATAGTGGACATGTGAACTGGAGCATTGTCTTCATGAAACAACACTTTCTTTTTTGCCAAATGCGGCATTTTTTCCCACAATTTCATCACTTAAACCCTGCAATAAATTAGCATAATATTCGCCGTTGATGGTTTTTCTTTTCTGGCGATAATGAATAAAAATTATCCCTTGCGCATCCCAAGAAACTGACGCCATGACCTTGCCTGCAGATGGAACCTTCTTCGCCTTCTTTGGACATGATTCTCCTGTACCAGTCCCCTGCTTTGACTGTTCCTTTATCTCAGGTGTGAAGTGGTGGACCAATGTCTCCTCCGTGATAATAAGTCGATGCAAAAGTTCATCTTGCAGTGAAACAGCACCAAACACTGTACTGATGCATCTGCACGATACTGTTTTTGCTCCATTGAAAGCAAGCGCAGCACCCTTCGTGTGCACAGCTTTCTCATCTTAAAATCTTCGGCCAGAATATGATGTATAGCACTTTTGAAATGTCTACCATTTCAACCAGCTCACGCACCTTCAGCCGACGATCATCCAATACCATTTTGTGGATTTTCTTAACCGTGTCTGGCGGGGATACCTCTATTGGACGACTACTACGGTGTTCGTCAGCCGATGATCATCCAATACAATTTTGTGGATTTTCTTAACCGTGTCTGGAGTGGACACCTCTATTGGTCGACTACTACGGTGTTCGTCGTGCCAATTAGTACGGCCTCGTTCAACCTCTGCTACCCAATATTTTACAGTCATGTAAGTGCACGTAAGTATGAACGAAAAACGTGTTTGTAATGGAATAAACCCATTCTCACGAAAGATAGAAAGAGAGGAGGAACCCCGACGATAACAACTGCAATTAGTTACAATGTTAACAAGACGGTCACTACCCAAGAACGCTAAGGCGCTGATGTCAAGAGTCAATAATCTTCATAACGGTCGTCCGCCAACGCGAGTTCAAATCCTGGTGCTGTCGACAGTTTAAATTTTTTCTAATTGCAGAAATACACCCCTGATCTGCATAGGTCATAGGAAATAGAAAAATATTCTTCCAAGAAAAAATTCCTATTGGTTTCCGAGTAATAGCCGTCAGAAAAATTGCATATTTTTCGGAAAAAATAAGTTTTAGCCAAAACCTACATGATGCCATAAATTCCGAACTGCAGCTAAACTAGCAAAACCCAAATAGAGTTTTGTTAGCTTCGATAAGTACTTCGAGAAATTTCACACAAGAAGCAGTTTGCACTGGATGACTTCAAAACTGTTGCACAGTGTTATATTTGAATAATTGTATTCTAGATACAAATAGTTGTGAAAAAGTATATGCAGGGTGGGTCGAAAATAATGCCATATTTTCTGCAAATGGTGTCGAATATCATAGTGCTTTGAAGTTAATGTTGCAGACAGATACAGAAATATTTAACCACAAACAGGGGAGCGACACACACCTGAACCCTGTTTTGATTAATTACCGGGTTGTTATCTTAACGCGGCGTTAATTTTAGTGGTCGTTTTCCTGGTCGTTCTGTACCATGTGTATGATTAACTAAGCTTGTGGCTGAGCGTCTCGTGGATACAAAGTCTACTAGAGATGTCGGAAGCTATGGCCGTGCCCCTACTGCCTTTTCCCACGACAATAAAGCCACACCAGACGACGCTCCTCCAAATTTACCATTACATGTTCGTCTCTACGGGTATTTTGGTGAAATAGAGCCAGATGCTCCCTTACGACGGGCAGGCAGTCTTTCGGCTACTCCTTCCCGGCCAACAATAGGGTCTGAGCTAAGCTCACGGCTTCTGAATCTTAACTTTTGCTCCACCTCTTACTATACGAATAAAATTGAAAATCTCTACATTTTGGGAGATCCAGGTTTTTGAAAAATTTCTTACTTGTGATATCATTCTTACTTGTGATATTGCAATTATTTTGTTCGATAGACCGCTTCTGGTATCGCTTCATAGGTGAAATCCGCCTTATCCATTGTTGCAATAGGAAAATAAGTTTCTCCGTCAGAACTTGGAGGTGGTTGAATTGGTATTTGATTACGATCATCTCCAAATATTTTGTTTGCACAAGCATAACAGTTATCGGAATTGTGCTCTCCTGTATCAATCCAAATCATTGGTACACCAAAAGAAAGTGATCTGCGTTTCCCTTGGATCCACGTGATGAGAGCATTGCAGCACGTTTTACAAATTTTGTCTGGGGCCCACGAAACGTCGCGAAATATTTCGGAATCAAAATAAAATTTAAAAGCACGCTTCACTTGTTCAGTCAATGATCCAGTATTTGTCGAAAAATCACTTTTGCCACAAACGTAACAAAATAAATTTAGATTTTGTGGACAATCTGCACTCATTTCGATCTTATACTTTCGTTATTGCGTCACCATATTTTGATGTTACTCACTTTTAAAATCCGTCGAAAAATAACTTGTACTTTTCGGGTTCGTCCTATAATGCTACGTATTTTTCAATATTTAACTGACAGGAACTTATGAATGGATGCATCTGTTAAGGGAATATATGTACCTGATTCAGCCTTATAAGAATAGGGTTCAGACATTTTATTATTGTGCGTTAATTTAGCATCATACGAGTATATGACTTTGGTTGCGAGCGTGTGCGTTTCAAATTTGTCAAAGCTTTACAAATAATGATCACTCATAAATGTGCATGAAATTTCTCTAAAAGAATCATCCATTACAAGTAGCCAACGAAGAAACACACATAAATAAAAAAACTGCACCTTCCTTGTTTCCCTTTAATTGAATGTGAACGGAGTGCTACCGCAATCACAAAAATGAAATAACCTTTTGTTTATTACTTTTTTTTTTAATTCTGAGAATCATAGAAAGTCATCAAGATTTTGTCCAAACAATTTTGTTCATATCCTAATTCATTCAGTACGATTATCCATATTCATTGAAACAAAAAATCAATATTCCTGTCAAAATGAGATACTGTCACTTAATTGTGCATAAAAGCGAAACGCGTTCATCGATTTTCATTATCTATATCTCATTTTGTTCATAGCTTATGTGAATTTACGCGAAAGTAATAATCCGTAACACTTTTTCCCGTTTTGGTTTTTTCATGATTTTTTAAAATAAAATTTTTTAATTTTTTAGGCAAAATTTATTTTTTATTTCACAATTTTATTTATAACTGCAAAACTGTTGATTATGTAGAGAAACGAAATATCAATGGGTTAAAGTAATTGTAAGTCTTAATTTTCCTAAGTTTGTTGCAGCAAAATCGAACTATTCGTTCTAGAGTTATGGCAAACAAAAGAGCCCCAAACGATATAACAAATCGATATATCTCGATTCCTAGACGTGACCCAGCGAAATGCCAGGACACGCATAACTTTGTTTTACCGCTATTACATTTCCCGGCAGTCAGAACCCCCGCCGAATTTGGCTGTTGCATAGAGTTATTTTCACTGCTTGTTGTTGTTTGTAAGAAACATTTCCCACAATATCAACAGATGAATAATATATTAATATTTTTTTAATTCAATGAAATGTACCATTATTGGCAATTAATGACACTGATAAATCTTTACTTTAACCCCCATTCTCGTTACCCGATATTCGTCGTAAAGTTCAGGGGTTTTAAATTGTCTCCATTTTAAATGGATTGTATCCCTTCCATTTATCGCCAATTTAATGGCATTGGTAAATCAAGGTCTGGACTGAGCTTAGATAATTCTCGACTTTACGGAATGGTTGCTGTATCTAGGGAGATAATATTATTTTTCAAAAAGTATAATCGTTCATCAACAGAGGGTATGTGATAAAGTAAATTCCAATCCACTTGAGAGAAACTAAGTTCAAGATGAGTGTAATTGATATTCTTGACATCTCTGCAATAAAATGTTGGCCCAAACTTTATCTAAGAAAATCATATGCTTTATATATTAGGTCGTGTTTATATAAACAAGGCGCACAAATTTGGTCGTAGAGAAAGAAGTACCTTAAATGTTTAATTTGTAAAGAAAATACCAAGAAAGTATAAAGATTATTGTGTAAAATGTGTAGGTGTTGTAGTAACGGGTTTTTCAATATGAGCGCTACAAAAGTTTTTTTAAATAAACCAAAACACGCTTGCAGAAGTCCAGACGCTGAACCCAATTCTCGACGGTTTTCAAGCACAAATCGGCCGATACTGCTGCAATTTCACGTTCGATATTCGTATGAAGTTCATCAATCGTCGCTGGCTTGTTGGCATAGACCATAGACTTGACGTAGCCCCACAGGAAATAATCTAACGGCGTCAAATCGCACGACAGAGGCGGCCAATCCACTGGGCCATTTCGTGAGATAACACGTTCACCAAACTTGGTTTCCAATAAATTGAATGTGGCATTCACTGTGTGGCTTGTGGCGCCGTCCTGTTGGAACCACATGTCCTCCAAGTCCATATTATCCAATTCCGGCCAAAAATATTCGGTTATCATTGAACGGTAGCGATTCGCATTCACAGTAATGTGCCGGTCTTGATCATCACGGAAGAAGTACGACCCAATGACGCCGCCGGACCATAAACCGCACCAAACCTTAAGTTTTTCGGGATGCAATGATGACTCATGGATTACGTGTGGATTGCTGTCTGACCAATAACGAAAATATTTTGCTTATTGACGAAGCCATTCAGCCAGAAATGAGCCTCATCGCTGAAGATGATAAATTGGACGTAGCGGTCTTAAAGTTGACGCCACTGACTCCAAATTTCGGTAGTAAATTTTAATAATTCCGACTCGTTGTTGGCTCGTATATCTTTCCATGATGAAATGGCAAACCTTACTGAAGAGAAATGTCAAAAGAGCGGGAAAAAAATATGGCGTTGTTTGCTGTCCCTATCGATTTACTTTTGTAGCGTCTCTGTTGAAAAACTCGTTATTTCTGGGAGAAAGACCTATCGAGGATATATAATGCAATGAAGTCGATTCTGTCATTATATTCGAGTTGATATAACCAGAATTTATAAAATCAATAAAGATACCGCTCGAGGTTCCAGCATATTAAACACTTTTGAAATTTATATAACGATTCTGTCTATACAAGCATCCGAACAACATCTTACTGGAACAGGAAGAAATTTTCACAAATAGAGTTTGTCAAGAAAATGTTTGCAAAACTTAGAAAAATAAAACATATCGAATGGAAGATGAACTTACAACAATGAATATGTGAAATTTTTTGTTTTTTTCTTCTATTCGTAAAATTAATACCACAACAAAACCAGCACGAATTCAGAGAATTATGAGTAAAAAAATGAGGAGAAAGGATAAATAACACTCTACGATTGTGTCAAATAATTCTTGTAAAATCAATGTAATGCAAAAAAGTCATTTCTTTTTTGCGTAAAAATCTTGGGGTTGATATTTTTTTTAATACTAAATTATGGGATGATTATTTTTTTTTTAATTTATTCGGCTTTTTTTATTTGTACTTTTTATTACATTATTGAAGCTCAACACCAAACAGAGATATAGTGTTTTAAAAGAAACTATTTTGCAAATGCATCCTCATGATCCTTGGGAAACCGTATAGCTATTTCAGATCTAGCCACAGATCTTCATCAGCGGTTGTTTGGAATGATGCTTTTGAAAAATTCATCAAACTAAATGCAATCAAAAACTCATCCGAATTGAGAATTTTCCACTATGCAAGTGTTCAAAAAATACCGCAAACACAAGCATTTGCAAAACATCTTGGCATTTGCAAAACACCTTCTGTTCAAAATCTATATCTCTATTTATAGAGATGATGGTCTTGAGCTTGAATAATGTAATAAAAAAATACTAAATTATTTAAAAGGGATGACCGTGGAAGTTTTGTCAAAAAACATTTGGCATTCATTCAACTTGTTAGTGTTGTGCCTGCATTTCTAAAATGCCGGAACAACGCATCACTGAGGACATTAGTCTGTTGGTCTATCTCAATTATATCAAGGGAAATCAGCTAAAGAGCTTGCTGAATTGTTTTCGCTTAAATTAACCCTAGTGAGATAAGGTGCGTCTCTGAGACGTATGACAAATAAGCATTTATTTATTTCTTTGATTTTTAAGGGAAATACTGTTGGTCGGTTTTGCAGTTAAAAAGTTGAGGGCTTTTCTGTAGATAACATTTCTCTATAGAGCAAGACTTAATCTTATTAATGTGAAACTAAAATTATTTTAAGACATTTTGGAGCCTTTACTAATTAGACCTCAAACTATTATACGTCTTTAGGACGTATGGTTACCTTTTATGTGTCAAAAAATAAGGTTACCTTTCTAGGGTTAAGATCGGTATACAACATCGGTATACGTCGGTGGTACAATGGTTAGTGTGCCGGGCTCTTTTACATGAGAACGTGGGTTCAATCCCTGCTCAGACCACCTTACATTTCTTTCGACGACGGTCACCTCGCTTAGTGATGGCGACACTATTGAGTACTTACCCCTGAAAAGGCTTTCAAAATACCGTTCGGAAGCGGTGTAAAGCTGTAGGTCCCTATCAGTGAGTGTAAAAACTAGAAAGCGCACATCTCGCTGATTGTGAGAAGCTCTCCTCAATCCCTTCATGGGATGTTATGGGACACCTATTTTTTTTTATAGAACAGTAAAAGCATTCTACAAAAGAAGGATTTCTAGAATTGAAGCAATCAATAGGCAGACAAAAAAAAAGTGACCCGACGTGATGAAAATAAATGAAAATTGTGTATAATATTCCCGTACCAGTACCAGAATTTTAGCTCAGGAGATGAAAAATTACTGTGGTGTGAGTGTATCACATGACACTGTTCGAAAAGTTGTCCTATATCATAAATTCTCGTAACGAGCAGCTAGAAAATAACCTTCGCTCTCGGTCCAAAATATGGAACATAGATTATAATTTGCAACAAACCACATGTTGCACTACTATGATGGGTTTCAAAAAGTTTGGCGAAAGCGTCATACGGCTCTGGAAAAGAAATTTATTATTCCAACAGTGAAATTTGGAAAAGTGTCGCTAATGGAATGGGTTTGCATACCAAGCAAAGGGGTTGGCGAAATCATAATTTTAGCTAGTATAATGACCAAGATTGTGTACAAGGATATACTTAAAGAAAAGATGATTGGAAGTGTTCGAAAGTTTGGATTTGGTGACACTGAAAACTTAAAAATAAAATCTAGCAAATATTGTTTATGTAGGTCCAGGTTGCTGTATAACTGCACTAAAGTTACTGATACTCCAGTCCAAAGTCCAGATTTGAATCTATTTGAAGATAAACGTCGGAAAAAGGTCTCCCAGCAATAAAACTGATTTAATTAAATTTATAAAAGAGGAGTGGGAAAAGATTCCTGACGAATACGATATTCGGAAATTAATTGATTCTATGAAGATACATTTGCAAGCTGTGATTGATGCCCAAGGTTCGAAGAGGTAAATTAACATTTAAGGCATGGCCCAACTTTGGCCGAATATTAATTGAAGTTTTCAAAGTATTATTTGACACTAATAAAACCGAGTTTTTTTTTTGACTTAAAGTTGTTAGTTTTTTTTAATATATTCTAATTATACGTTAGTAAGCTAACATTGAAAATAAACTGAAAATGAAAAAAATCCCCTGGTATTAAATCACTACATATTTTAAACATTTTCAAAATGTTCTCATTTTACAAACATTTCCGCGACAAACTGTATGTATTCCACTAAGTCGCCGATGCCACACTCTAAGAAGAATTTTGTTTTGAATCTAGGTTTATCAAAATTTTGCCACTCCTCCTCCATGCCGCAACCTGTCTGCCATATACGTCCTGTCACGTCAATGCGTTCTGTGTAGATTGGCTAAATCAAGTTTCCGAATCACGGATGATATCAATTCCATTATATTCAAATGTAAATCTAAACACGCTGAAAAATCTGTAGTTTTTTGTAGTTTGGATGCAAAAATAACATGTGTTTGGAGCTTGTCGCAAATATAATATACTTGTCTCCAAACTCATTGTGTTTGCTATTCTATATTACTTGTTTGAGACACAATGATTAATATGTTATAACATATGTGTTTGCGACCCAAATATATTTGTGTTTGTGATATAAATACAGCCGTGTTTGTTGCACTGTTTATGCTCTCTCGAGAGCAAGAGGATAAAATATATATATCTTATAAGTGTGGATCTGTATTTTTGTATTATTCTCTCAATGAGTGATTCATATCTATTCCTGAATGTGCGTGCAAATGGCAGATGAAGTCAGTGTTTCTTATTTTGTCTGATGTATTGCGTTTTAATTTCATGAATTCAGTCGTCAATGGTTCACAGGACAGAGGATATCAAAAGAGCTTGATCAGTGAACGAATAATAAACAAACGCACAAACGGTTAAATGGTTTGTGATGTTGCTTCGGTTTTTGTGTATGTGTTTCGGATACATTTATATACGCTACCAAAGTGAGAAATGATTTTGTGGAAGGAAACTGGAAAGGGCAACAACGTACATCCTTTTTTCTGCCCGAGCCTCTACTGAAAAAATCGGAATGGGGACCATTTGTGAAATATAATAAAAAAAACACAAGTAATTAATCCCCGCTTGGAATGCATGAACTTGATTTGTATATAAATATCTTGTTTGTGTACCAATGCATACTGATAACCAAGGCATAGTTGAAACCTTCTTAAAACAAAAACGTGAGAGACAACAAAGAAAGGAGAAGCAAAACAGCAGCAGATTCTCATTCAATAAAAAAAGTAATGCATTATGCAAGTGAATGTAAACAGGGTAATTTTAAATATTTTAATTTTTTGTAGTAATTATTTATTTTAATTATAATAAATAAAGAAAGAAAGAATAATCCGTTTCTAAATATTATTATGTTTGGGAGTAAACACGCATATGATTCCACGTAAGTATATGGAGGTTCGGGGGGAACACGTGAACGCTTCCACGTAACTATATGGATGTTTTTGGGATTAAGCACGCATATGCTCCCACGTCAAAGCATACATATTTGTCAGTAAACCTGCCAATGTTTGCATTTAAATACACCTGCGTTTGGGACTTGCAAACATATAAATGTTTAAAGTGTGTTCTAAACATATACATGGCTCCTGCAGAATATGTTTGGGAGAATACGTTACAGAGGCCGTTCATTCAGCCTGAACTCGTTGAATTTATTATTAAGCCTCTGAGTATTAATGTGACAAATTTGCAAGGTTTTAAGAACAGTTAAAATTTATCTGATGGTCGAGCTTGCCAAAGTTTAAAAATAATAAATTTGGTTAGTGATGAGTGTGAGTACTCACTGCGGTGGCTTAGAGGCCCACTAGCTGCTGAAGATGATGCTTCACAAACATCGAAACGAATGTCCAGCCAATGTGGGTTCGAATCCGACCCGCGTTATTTACATGTTTTTCGCTAACTGGAAAAAACGAGATTTGTTATCTTAAAAGGAATTATAATTTTCTAAAAATCACATGCATCAAAGGCAACTAAAATTTAAAAATATAAAAGGTTAACGATCTATAACAGATCTTGTATTAATGGTCTTTAACGGGCATAGAACTATTTTACCTAAATAAATCTAAATAATTGCCGAGTATGATGTCAAAACGATTTTTAGACTATTATAAATCATTATTATGATGTTGATTGTTGACCTTTATTTTGACTATGTTTATTTAGTTTTAGAGACCCGACGAGCAGCTTGCAGATTGAAAACAAGAGACTAGTGGAGAAATTGTACAAAAGGGAAATATTCAATTTGACGGAGAAGAGAAAACTGACTATCAGGGTTATATATATTTGCTCAGAAATTAACTCACCGGGTTATGGACTTTTTAAATACATTACCAATATACTAAATAATTTGACTAAGGACTCGAGATATAACATTAAGGATGCGATTGATTTCAAGGCGAGAATTGCCATTATGGAAATATATGATAACGAAATATTAGTCTCATTCGACGTAGTGTCCCTGTTCCTAATTAGATCGATACATTTGGGCATCAAGACGATAGAGAAAAAATATATATACTGAAAAATTCACAAAAATGCCACAGGACCTATTCATTAAATTGCTGAAATTTATCTTGAAAAAGACGCAATATTTCAAATATGAGAACAATTTTATGAGCCAATGGGTTCAGCTGCTTCACCAGTAATAGCTGACATAATAATGGAGGAGTTACATGACGAATCTTTGACGATGTTGATAAAGAGGACTAAAGTTTAGAAAACGGTTAAGACTCTACACACATACAGTGGACAATAAAAATGTACGATGGAACTGGAGGCGGACAACAAACTACCTCTGACAAATATTTATATGTGCAAAATATTTTTTTTCTTTCCTCCTGAAAACTATCTAATTTAATGTCGACCATATAAAATTTTTTCGAGAATATCCCTCTCTCTTTATCATATACTACTTTCTGTTTTGGACTTTATTTGTAGTCCCATTATCGCTGTAAGTCTGCTATTCAATAGAAAATAATTATATGTTCAGTCGCGTTCCTGACACTTTAAAGTGAACAACTCTATTTTTCTCGGGTGTTTAGTATAAAATATCTTTCTGTACGTGAGTAAAGTGATTATTATGAGAATATTCTAACAAACTTTATATTCACAGTTTTGTTTCTAGTTGAACATGCAACGTGGAAGTGAACTTGCGAATGAGGAGCGTGGAGAAATTGTTGGAATGAGACTTGCAGGTAAACGAATTGGCGAGATTGCAGCTGCAGTAAATCAGCATCGCAATACAGTTTCAAATTTTCTCAAATACTCCGAAAACTATGGTTGTATTAAGCGCAGAGGACGCATCCCAACTGTAGAACAGAGGACTAAGCGGCGCATTCGGCATTTAGCAGCTAATGAGAATATGAGTTGTAGGGAAATAAAGGTGGAATTGGGTCTTAATGTAACGAGACAGCATGTCAAGCAACTGGTAAAGGACGACATAGGTCTTTGGTACCAAAGCAATATGGCCAAAACACGATTAACTCAGCGCCATAAAAATGCGCGTATTGCTTTTGCAGAAAAGTGCAAGTTTTGGGAGGACGAATTTGAAACCGATATATTTAGCGATGAGAAAAAGTTTAATTTGGACGTACTTAATGGTCACCATAAATATTGGGAAGATTTACGACTTCCTCGGCAAACGTGCTACAAGGGAAACCACGGTGGTGGATCTCTTATAATATGGGCTGCATTTGGAGCACGAGGGAAGTCAGAAATATGCTTTGTCCCAACTAAAATGAATGCGGAAGCATATGTTGATCTGTTGGACAGCAAGTTAATTAACTTTGCTGGCGAATTATATGGAGATAACTGGACTTTTCAACAAGACAACGCCCCGATCCACATTGCTCGGCTCACAAGGGATTTTTTTAAGTCCCGAAATATTCCATTACTGGAGTGGCCAGCCATAAGTCCCGACCTTAACCCAATTCAAGACCCCTGGGGGATACTTTCCGCCAAGGTGTGTTCAAGGTCGAAGCAGTATACGACGCTTAAAGAGCTAAAATTAGCAATATTGGCGGAATCGGAGAAAATTGACATGTCCACTTGAAGCAACTTAGTGAGTTTTATGCCACGCAGGCTACAACAAGTTCTTATACACAAGAGCAACTCAATATCATATTAATTACATATTTTAATTGGATAAGAATAAGAATTACATTTAAGTTTAATTTTTGCATATATAAATATTTTCTATGAAGAATATATCAAACACTTTGTTTTTTGTTCTAAAAAAGAAATGAAGAAATATGTGTACTTATAAATTTAAAGAACACATAAATATAAACTAATATATACAATAAAAATCAAAAAAAATTTAGTTTTCAAAGCTCGAACTCAACATGATACATTGCACATATAAATATTTGACAGGGGTACCATACCTGGACACGGTAGGAATTCGACAAGGTAAACTGGTCAAACTTGATTGGTATCAGAAGCCCACAGCTTCGGGAATGGCGACCGGTCATAACGCCCAACGGTCATTACGCTCTGAGGGCGGTCATAACGCCCAAGATGGAAGGACACAAAGCCCAAAATTTTTGGGCGTTGTGACCGCGCTAGGGAGAATTAGTTTGATATTTTTTCTCAACTTATGAGAAAATTTGAATGTTTTTTGCAAAAAGTGGTATTACTGTGCGAGAAGAAACTGTACAATACTTTCTTAAGGCTGAAAAGTAGAATTGTTTGATGATAGATGTAATTGTAACATTCATTCAGTTGTTTATGACCCAGTGAGAAGAATGGGTGACAATGTTGAATTTCAATTTGTTGAAGGTGCTCGTAGAAATTGTGAATTGGTGTATAATGCAAACAACAAACAACTTCATAAAGTGAAATCTAAATATATAAATAAAGAAAAAGATTGTATACAGAGATACATTTGTTACCAAGAAACTTGTAAGGCACCTATACAAGTTATTAACAAACTGCAGATCATTGGAGTGTGTGAAATTCTAAGAAGAATCACACGTTGTATTTTGCGATTCCCTTCATCAGTTCACTTATTGTTGTACTACTTAATACAAACATTTAAAAAGGCAATGGGGATGCAATTTGGAAATGGAAGAAATCGTGGAACTGGTGATGATTATAATTTCCAAAGTGAATGGGGAATGCATTTTGGAAAAGGGAGAAATTATGGAGCTGGTGATGAGGAGAATTTGAAAAAAAATCGCGTGAGGAATTCTAATCATCACCAGCTCCATAATTTCTCCCAATTCCAAATTGCACTCCCCATTCACTTTGGAATAGTAATGACAATTTTTGTGTATTTCGGTTTTCCCTTTCGCATTTGTCTTGATGTCCAACAAATCTCAAAAGGCATATGAACACATTCTGCAGTTTATTAATGTCAACATTTTTCAAATTAAGCCTACGACTTTTACTAGCGACTTCGAAATGCTATTTTAAAAGCTTTTCCAAAAGTGCACCTGAAGGGATGCTGGTTTCATTACTGCCAAGCACTGAGACGGAAATTGGCAAAGATGAGTGAACTAGCGAGAGCCGTAAAATCAACCGCGGACGCAAGGCGAATATTTAAAATGATATTAGTTCTACTAATCCTTCCGGCGGACAAAATAATTAACGGGTTTGACATATATAACCAGGATGCTTTTATGCCTTGTACCATATTTTCAAAATATCAATAATAAATATTGAATTACTAACCACTGCTTATATTGAATTGCTGCTCGTTGTAATTTAAAAAGAAATAAAAAACGGCCGCTCTGAGGGCGGTCATAAGGCCTAATGAGCAGTTATGACCGGTCGCCTTCGGGAATATTAGTTAACTTTAACTCAAAGCACCCGAGACATGTTATTATTAACAAAGCGACAAATTTCCTAAAAAAAATTATATTTCATTAAAAATAAATTATTGCCCATCCAGGACTATAAACCATCCAGGATTATAACTAAATTGAAATAGGTCTAAGCGAAAATTTATGACAACAGGACAAGATCGAGAGGGCGGGACCCCACCAAAAGTTTACAAATGGCAGACATATACAGTAGGATGTCCCAGCAATCAAAAGTTTATTTTGCTTAAGCTTTATTTGAAATCTTATAGGGTAAAGTATTTTTGAGATTTTTTTCAGATTTTTCGGAAGTGGTATAGAGGTTGCGCAAGTCGAATTTCCCTCAAAAAATCGGGTATTCTGGGCAGTTTTTCAATTTTACTTAGAACCCGGTCAATAACCACGACTTTCTTAGTTTGTAAGTCAGCATTTTTGAAGCTAAACGTCCAAACTTTTACTATATATATATAAACCACCAGTTTTGGCAATGATTTGCCTCAATAAGGTACAACGTATTAAATTTTTTCGTAAATTTTTCGTAAATTTTGAAACTAACGCTTTATATTTTTTAAAATTCCTATGAAAATTTAAAAAATTAATGATTCTAATAAATTCGAAGCAATTTTGTAAAAAAAAAAAAGTTTAGAATTTTTGAGTTTGAAGTATTGGACTTATTAGTAGTTAAGCCATTGTATGAAACTAATAATATTATAATCTGTTTGCTATTTTTACATCGGATTTGCTTTAAATTTCTATGAAAATTTAAAATACCAATGATGCACGGATAAATTCCTGGCAAATTTGTGAAAAACATTTTGAATTTCCAGTTACTGTTCCAGAGTTATGTCTCTTTAAAGCTCTTTACCCATTGTATGGACCTAACAATATTATAATCTCGTTTGCTTTTTTCATCGGATTTGCTTTAAATGTTGTATTATTCAAAAATCTACATGCGCTAATTAACGATAAAGAATTACACGCAGCAAAAAATGGATCCGGCAACATATTGCAGGAACCATATATATGCTTGCTTGCAAACAAACTACAGATTACAGTTTCATACAAGATTATTAGTTTCATACAATGGGTAAAGAGTTTTAAAATGGCATAACTCTGGAACAGTAACTGCAAATTTTTTCTACAAATTTGCCAGGAAATTTAAAGCAAGTCCGATGGAAAAATGGCAAACAGTTTATAATATTTTTAGGTTAAAATGATATAACTCTGGAACAGTAACCCCAAATTCAAAATTTTCTTTCTACCAATTTGCTTGGAATTTATCCATTTTCTAGGATGCATCATTAGTTTTTTAAATATTCATAGAAATTTAAAAGTTATAAAGCGTTGTTTACAAAATTTCTCCAAAATTTACAAAAATAATTAAAATATGTTACTTTATTGAGCAAAATCATTTCCAAAACTGGTAATTTATGAATAGGGGCATTTCCACAGAAAGTGCCACCCTACGTAGCATCACGTCCCCATCGTAAATTGTTTATATTTTAGGACCATGAAGTTCGATTGTTTTCTATTCTTTTACTAAATACAGATTGTAAGAAGCTCTATATTTTATAACAGATGAAAACACAATCTAACTATCTGGTCTTAAAATATAAGCAATTAACGAGGGTGACGTGATGTGACAAAAGCTGGACTTTTCTGTGGAAATGCCCATATACAATAAAAGTTTGGACGTTTTGCTTTAAAAGTGTTGACTTACAAACGAAGAAAATCGTGTTCATTGACCGAGTTTTAAGTAAAATTCAAAAAAACGTCCAGAATGCCCGATTTTTGGGGTGAATTCGACTTGCAGGACCACTAAACCTCTTCCAAAAAATCTGGAAAAATTCTCAAAAATACTTCACCTTATGCACTTTCCAATTAAGCTTGAGCACCCATGAAAATCGAAAAAGAACATTTTTTTGGGACGCCCTAATATACAGGGTGATTCATTCAAGATCCGCCGCATTTCACTAGGGTATTCCTTGGCTCATTTCATGAAAATATGTCCACGACAACCATTCCCGAAAATGCATATGTGCGAAATGAATGCATATGTTCATTTGCTTATATTATTTATCATTTATTGTTATATATGTTTTCTGTCTTATCGGATGGCGTATTCTACGTTAAACTTAATGGCCGTGTCTCTGACACAGCCTGCAGGGACTGTCTGCTGTAATTTTTTTTATGATTCATAAAACATGAAATTATTGTCAATTGATTTAGTGATCAATATGTTATTTATGTTAAACATTTTCGTATATAGAACCATGAGGATGATTAGCGACGCTATGCAAAATTTTGGAAATATCTAATAAACATTCAGAACTGTTTTTAATTTTCTGACCTCAAGCCGAACTAAATAAACAATTATTTTTGTAGGTAGTTTTAAGCACAAAATATAACTACCTTCATCACTAGTATCTCAACAACTGTCATCACAATAACCTTCTGAGAAACGACAAATTAAATGCAAAAAATTATATATATCCCCATCCCTATGGGTGAGGGTATAAAAACTAAAAACATTTTCCCACAACAACCTATGAAGGGGCAGAACGAAGCTCCTCAAAATCAAATATATTCGACAGCTAAAAACTTTTACTTTTTCTAACTTCCATGAAATCCAAGTGTGTGATATTTTTAATTCATTTTATTTTTAATTAAATTTATTATTTCATTCAACCCTTAGCTACATAAGTTGTTGTACTATTTTCTGTTTCTCCACTTCGTTTTGATTGTGGCCAAAAACTCTTGACAGACAGCATTTCAGTTCAAAACTAGTTCAACTGGTCCTTTACCAACATTTCTCTCTCCTCTTTAGTTATTTGTAATTGTTCTCGATGCAGCTTCATCCCTCCAACCCTTTACCATCGCTTTGGTAAAAAGTTTATTAATATAATTCCTTTGAGTTTAGGTGTCAATTTAGAAAAAAAAATACTATAGAGTTAAAAGTTTTATTGTCACTTAACCAAACAGTTATGGTTAGGTTGTCGTTCATATAGATGTAATTTTTCTAAAGAAAGCGACAATAAAAAACCGGTCATAAAATCTATTTACTTTTGACGTTGAGTGGAGAATCAGGGATATAATTTAAGTTTAGGCCAAGCGGCTATTTAAGAGGAAAGCGACTATTTACAAAGAGAGAAACAAATGTCGTTTTGGGGAAACTTCAAAATTTTTTAACGATTGGAATTGAAAAAATTACCCAAGAATAAAAGAGTGACACTAATTCACAAAATCATAATTGAAATTGAAAAGCCTTATCATGCTAAGAAAGTAAAATATGATGAACATTTCACATGACCTCTTTCAAGTTTCTCTTATTTTTTATTTTTAAATATTGTGTCGCCAATGAATCCAGGGCCCCTGCAGTATATGCAGACCAAATAGATTTTGAAGATACATACATAGTTTGGTTGGCGATAACATGGGCTAAAGAAACTGCCAGGACGGATTAACTCTTCTGTTTTTTTTTTATTTGGATGCAAATATAACGTGTGTTTTGCTTTTGTTGCAAATATAAGAGTAGTATACTTCTACCGAAACACATCTTGTTGGTAGTTCAATATTACATGTTGGAGACACAATGATTAATATATTATAATATATGAGTTTGTGACCCAAACATAGAGTTGTTTGTGATACAAACAGAGTTGTGGTTATTGCACAGTTTATGCTCTGACGAGAGCAAGAGAATAACAAATAGACAAAGATAGGTTTATCTTATCCTAAGTTAATGTTGTTGTCAGTGTGCGACTGTATTTTTTATTTATTTATTCAGTCAGTGATTCACAAGTGTTCCTGAATGCGTGTGTAAATTGCAGATGAAATTTGTCTTTCTTATGTTGACTGATCTCTCACGGTTTAGATTCATGCATTCAGTTGTCAATCGTTCATCGGACAGTCGATTACTAATGTGTTTGGTCGGCTAATTAAGTTTGGTGTGAACAAGTTTGTATTGATCTAAAATGTTTGTGAAGCGAATAAGTGAATTCTAAGGCCATTTAAATAGCACACGCTGACATTTTTCTTCTTTTTTCCTGCTTGGATGCAAATATAACGTGTGTTTGGAGCTTATAACAAATATAGTTTACTTGTGTCCAAACACTTCTTGTTTGCTGTTCACTATTACATGTTGGAGACATATGACTAAAATGTCATAAAATATGTGTTTGTGACCCAAATATATAGTTCGTTCATCTGACAGAGGGTTACAAATACGTTTGGTCGTCTAATTAGGTGTTGGGTGAAAAAATTTACATCTTTCGAAAATATTTGTGATCAGTGAAACAAGAATACACAAATGGTGGGGCCGTCAAAATGGTCCATTTTTGTTGGTTTTTGTTGTCTGGATGGAAATGCAACGCGTGTTTGTAACTTGTTGGAAATATGGCATACCTTTGTCCAAACAAAACGTGTTTGCTATTCAATATTACATATTGGAGATACAATGATTAAAGTTGTATAATATACGTGTTTGAGATCCAAACATCTGTGTTTGTAATACAAATACAGCTTTGTTTGTATGCTGCCTCGATGGTAAGATATTAAAAGAGGGGCAAATAGAGATTATTTACAGCCTATCTCGTTAGTGTCTAACTGAATTATTGCATTATTTTTTCAGTCAGTGATTCACAAATATTCGTAAATACGTGTATAAATTGCAGACGAAGTGAATGTTTCATATTTTAGCTGGTATTTTGCATGTTCATCGGACAGAGAATATCAAAAGCGTTTGGTCCTCTAAGTAAGAATGCTGCGAATAAAAGATATATTAGTAGAAAATGTTTATTATTTTAATAAATAATTGGTTTTGGCATTAGGTTTTGTGTATGAATGTGCTACCAAATATGTATGTGCTACCAAAATGAGAAAAGATTTTGAGGAAAGAATCTGAAAAGAGTGGCAACTTGAAACCCTCTGGTAGACCTGCATGGCTGCGAAAGTACGCGCAAAACTGAGCAGGACGAAAAACGTAAGAAACCGAAAACTGGAAAGCCATATATCGAAAAGCTGCAAAATATGAAAAAATATAAGATATGAAAGGCATGTCAACAAAAGCTAACTCTCCTGCTATAGTAGAATACTCCCCCTCACGAGCACACAAAAGCGCAGTGGAAGTGCATCTCCCATTCTTTGGAAACCGCTGCAAGGACTGAGCGTGGCTATCAAAACCCGCAGGCAGATAAACCATGCACCCAGAGAACTAATCGATTGAAAATAGGTTGTCGCAACCGTAAGTTCGGCTGTTACCACCGAATTGTGGTTGCCACAACCGAATTGAAGTTGTCACAACCGAATTTGGTCGCCACAACTGAAATTCAGTTGAAGCAACCTCATTTCATTACTAAGTCGGTTGTGACAAATGAATCTTTTTGTCAACCAAATTTTGTCAACCAAATTTACTAAAATTTCGGTTGGAACAACCGAATTTGGAGTTAATTCGGATGCAGCAACGTAAATTGGGACCAAATACGGTTGGGGTAACCTAATGTGGCATCAATTGAGGTGCAACAACCGAATTTGACATCAACTCGGTTGTCACCACCGAATTTGGTATCAATTGGGTTGTTACTACAGAATTTGGTATCAATTCGGTATTCACGAATTCGGTTGTAACTACCGAATTTGGTGTCAATTCGGTCGTAATAACCGAATCAATCCTTAAGTCGGTTTCAACGACCGAATTCGGCGTCAATTCGGTTGCTGTAACTGAATTTCTCATTAATTCTGTAGGTACAACCGAATTTCATTTTTACTTCGGTTACCACAACAAAATTCTATGTATTTAAAATTTGACGTTTAAAATTATAATAACAAATATTATATTAAAGAAGCTATAGTATGTATAAGTGTTCTCGTCACGGGGGTACTGGTGGTAAGGCAAGTAAAAATAGTCCAATTATGGTTTTTGTGTTAAATCGTATTATTCTGCAGAGAATGTCCAAGCTGAAGCTGTCCAAGTTTTGAAGCTTTCCTGGTTCGGTTGTTTGAAATACGCTGCAATAATTTGTGTAGGAAACGGTTTAGGACCTAAATGAACAGATACAATATGCCAGAATTGCTGCGGTGACCCATGATGGCCGGGACTTCAAAAAGGTCAGTAGTGACTTGTAAAATAAATGTGTTTTCTAATGATTACCCTAGATAAGTATAACTAATTTTAGTTTCTTGCTCTCTCCGATGAGGTTGAATCAACCTCTAATGAGTTTGTGTCAACCTCTAATGAGGTTGTGTCAAACTCTAATGAGGTTGTGCCAACCCGTAATGAGGTTCTGATAACCTCTAATGAGGTTGCGTCAACTTCTAATGAGGAGGTGACAACCTCTAAATTCGGTTACTGGTATGACGAAACATATCGCATTGCAACTGGTGCAAAAGACGCTGCACGTGTGTCATCGAAACAGCCAGTTACAACACGTGCTGCGAATGAACCGTACAAGTGGCTGAGAAGGGAGGGAAACAAACTATTTAGGCGGCAAAATGGTAGTGGGAGCAGTGAGAGAGTGAAAATACAGAAATGTGCAAGATGAATAATGAATTCCGAACCAAGGGAGGACTGAGACAAGGTGACACATTTTCGTGCAATCTCTTCATCATCTTAATGTTGATAATAATGAGAAAAGCTGCAATAAATATGAACAAGATCATCAACACGAAAAGCCCTATGTTCCTTTTGTATGCTGGCGACATAGCCATCGCTGGGTGAAATTTGCGCGAGGTTAATGCCGTATTTTCAAGAATCGAAAAAGCAGCAGGGAGGGTGGGTCTCGATGTTGATGAAGGCTAGATAAAATTGATTGTGTCAATGGCTAGACAAACCTCTTGACTTGGTCCGCACCTGAACGTCGACAACCGATTTAATTTTGAAAAGGTATATGAATTAGTATACTGTGGATCCACCGTAAACATGAACAATAACGTTAGCCTAGAGATAAATTGAAAAATTGTGCTAGCGAATACCATCTCTCACCATCACAGTTTATACCAATCAACGAATCCAGAGATATTGCTTTATTGATGAAAAATTCGGTCAATTTGATGACTTTGTGTGCAGAGTCTTCATTTTCCACTTTTATGTAGCCTAATAATTCGGAATGTGCTTCCTTTAAAACAACTAGATGAGGTTCTTTCACCAGGCTTGAATGAAATTCGTTAGTGATTTTTTTTCAATCGTTAATGAATCATTTTTTCTGCCATCCAATGAAAATGCAATTAAATTGGAAGCATAATATCGATTAAGAAGCAGTTTTTGTCTACATTTAGCTTTTCCTCTACGAACTTTACTCTGATCCATAATGACAAGATTACCACGACCACCTTTAACACCAGTGTCTTCCATAAGAGATGTTGCCAATGCTGATGATATCCTACTCGTATCAGACACACCAAATCTGTCACACATCATAGCAAAGTTCAAAGCATCGTATCTGAGAGTACATTGTCTTCGTCTTATTTTTAAGGTGCATCTTGTGGATCTGTTGAATGTGAACTATGCTCATAATCAATATCCTTATCTTCTTCTGGTATGTATGTTTGACCCCGGTTCTCTTCAAGTGTTTCTATTATAGTAGACGTAGGTACTTGCTCTTCAATTTCTGTCTCGTATTCCGGTAACGTAGATTTTCTATCATTATGTTGATCCATCATGAACTCTTTCAACTGTTCTTAAAGCAATCCACATGAGCATAGAGCTGCCTTCAAGTCACATTTACATTTTCCAATATAAAGTAGTTATTTTATGGATTGTACGAACGCTGTGAGAGTGGAGACTTTGGCCTGCATTTACCTTCAACGTAGTATTTGTCAAGCAAAGCATTCAATTTTCTAACATTTCATTTGCTTGTAATTTCAATATTAAGCTTGTTCCAAATTGCAATAAAATTAATTAATTAATTTTAATCGATTAAAATAATGAAAAAATATGTGTTTTTCATCTTTGCCTTAAATTGAATGAAATCGACATAGGTCGTGGATAAGTACTCCCCTAAATTATAGCGCTATTTTAATGGGCTATTTAAAATTTGGAACCGCATTATGAGAAACTTAAATATTCGTCAAGTTTCAGAAAAATTTCTTAAATGTTCTCCAAAAAACGCGATAAAGTCCCAAAAAATGGGCGAAATCACCCTCTGGCGGTAATCAAAAATAAAAATATATGTCAATAATGGGACATGGGACTGTCCGTGGAAGTAGGAAGTTTCTGATAGTCATTCACTTGGGAGTGTCCAGAAATGATTCCTTCTTTGGGCACTCCAAGCAGCTCACTACTTCCACGCAGTATATCCTGGGCAATGGCTTTATCGGAAACTTCCGTTAGCTAGCTAGAGTGAGAAGGCGAACATAAATGAGCAGCCTGATTTGGTTATGCGATCACTGATGTGTCTCAGGCTTAGTAGGTGCCTGATGTCACTGAAGCTCATCAAGCTATCGGGCATATTCTTTTGTCCTTTACAAGGCGGATGAGCCAAACATATGGGCCAACGGCGGATAAAAAACCAAAAGAAGAAAATCCAGGTTCGACATCTTGCATCCTGGTCAGCGTTTGATCCAAAATGGGCAGCTGCAATCAAATATCCTGGCAAAATTCTACCAAAAAGTCAAAAACGGAACTAATAGACATCGTTCAGGGTCCCCTTCTGTAAAGACAAGGACGGCATCTCATCGCAGATGATCAATTCTCTGCACTGTTGGTACCTGAGATATCCAATGACGAGACAATCGATCTAAATTTGAACGACGACGTCGATTGCCCCCCTCCTAACCAAGACGAGGTCAGAACAGCAATTGCCCGGCTTAAGAACAATAATGCCGCAGGAGCCAAAGGGTTACCGGCGGAGCTATTTAAGACTGGCGGCGATGAGCTGATAAGGTGCATGCATCAGCTCATTAGCAAAATTCGGTTAGATGAATGCATGCCCGGCGATTGGAGTCTCAGTGTACTATGTCCCATATTTAAAAAAAATTACAGCAGACAGTTATCCGAGGCCTTCGGCCACGGACTGTCCCTGCAGGCTGTGTCAGAGACGCGGCCATTAAGTTTAACGTAGAATACGCCATCCGATAAGACAGAAAACATATATAACAATAAATTCATTTGCTTGTATTATTTATCATTTATTGTTATATATGTTTTCTGTCTTATCGGATGGCGTATTCTACGTTAAACTTAATGGCCGTGTCTCTGACACAGCCTGCAGGGACAGGCCTCGGACAACTGTCTGCTGTAATTTTTATATTTACCAACGGCATTTGATTCAAGTCCGTTTAAAAAAAAATATTATGTTCAATTTTTTTAAACTTAATTTAATTTATGTATTTTAATTAATATTTTTATTGAAATAAGTTCTGCGAATGTTGAGAGGGCCGCCCTAATATTAAAAAAGGTTTACCTTATCGAGTCTTCGCATTAGCATTCGAGCGTTGTGTGAAAGCTTTACGCTTTACAATTCAAAATTAATGTTACAACAGCTTTATTGAAGCTTTCGCAAAAAAGCTTTATTACATTAGCTTACTGTTTGTTTCACTTTTTACTAGATACATGTTACCAAGCAACATTAGCTTGCTGTTCGTTTCACTTTTTACTAGATACATGTTCCTAAGCAATGTTGAGCAACCAAAAACACTCAACCAAATACCACACATATGTTTGAGTGTATGTGTTTAAACAATTTTCATTTGAGAAATTAAAATACTGGAGATATATCAACCAATATGAAATGTATATCAAACGAAAGATAACATCTTCATTTACCTACAAAAAAAATTTTAAAAAAATTCATCTAGCCGTTTCCTCAAATTCAATGAAATAAAGATTACAACAATAAAAACCTGACATGACTCCTCATACCGTAAGGTAAGACGTATTCTACGTCAAAAGGGTGAGCCGAGTCTCTGTGCCAACTACCGTGGAATAAGCCTTTTATCCATAGCATATAAGGTTCTATCAAGCATAAAGTGCGTAAGACTGAAACCGATTATCGCTGACCTGATTGGACAACACCAGTGTGGCTTTCGGCCTGGAAAATCGACAACCGACCAGATTTCCACGTTACGCCAAATCCTAAAGAAGACCCACGAGAACAAATCGACACCTATCATATATTTGTCGATTATAAGGCGGCCTTCGATAGGCCGATACGGGGAAAACTATACGCAGCAATGCCTGAGCTTGGTATTCTTGCAAAACCCATACGCCTTTGAAGGATGACCCTGACGGACACTAAATCAGCAGTGATTTAGAAACTAAGCGAGGCCTAAGACAAGGCGACACCCTATCGTGCGATCTCTTTAACATCTTAATAGAGATTATTCTGAGAAAAGCTGCTGTCAATATGAATAAAACCATCAGCACCAAAAATCACATGCTGCACGCGTATGCTGATGATATAGATATCATTAAACGCGCAGTTAGAAAAGTTACTGCGGTGTTTTCGAGAATGGAGAAGGAGTCAGGAAAAGTGGGTCTGACGGTGAATGAGGACAAGACAAAATTAATGGTTTCAACGAGCAAGACCTCCACGCGATTAGACCAAAGCGTGAACATTGATAACCGTTATAATTTTGAGGTGGTAGACTAATTTATATACCTCGGATCTGCCGTAAACAAAAACAACAACGTCAGCCTTGAGATCAAGCGGAGAATTGTACTTGCGGATAGATGTTATTTTGGGCTAAGCAAGTACTTTACAGATAAAGCCCTCTCTCGAGTAACAAAAGTCCAACTATACCAGACTCTCATACAACCTGTCTTGCTTTATGGCGCAGAATCCTGGGTATTATCGCAAGCAGACGAAACATCTGTAGGAGTCTTCGAGAGGAAAATACTCCGAAAAATGTAAGGCCCTATAGTGCACAACGGCGAGTATTGGCGACGCATGAATCATGAGCTGTATGAGCTATATCCCGACATTGGAAGAGTTAAGCGTATCAAGATAACGCGATTGCGCTGGCTAGGCCATGCCAGTAGAATGGATGAAGACGAACCAGCACGAAGGGTTTTCGAAACCAAACTCGAAGGAAGACGAAAAATAGGAAGAACAAGACTCTGCTGGAACGATCAGGTTGACGAATCCCTGCGTATACTTCGTATTGCCAACTGGAGAGATAAGGCAAAAGATCGAACAGGTTGGCGAAATATGTTGTCTTCGTTTTGTAAGGTATCTGACCCCTCGGGGTTGTTCGTAACCGGATAAGTAAGTAAGTAATGGATTCGTCGACTTAAAACAACCCCAAAAAAGTTTAACTAGAGGAAATAAAATTTTCTTTTGCCTTTTTAGTCCAATATCTAACTCGATTGTTGAATATTTAAAAAAAGCCCGATTTCGAAAAATCCGGCGGCTCGAAATTCACTTTAGAACTATGGTTTCTTCGGCAAACTTTCTTCAAATGACCCATAGAACAAGAATCGCGATGAGCCTTTGTCGCAAAAAAATTTGACCCACCTTAGTACACAACATTTTGTAAGTGCTTTTATATAATTTCTGTCAAATGGAAGAGAGTTTCATTCAATTTCTCTCTCTGCATATCGTTCTTTCGGCACTAATAATCTAACACGGCCTTCATGCATTCTAGACGCGCTCGGTGATATCTGATCACAAGTTATTATTTTTGCGGTTGGCTTGTGGTCAGTAAGATATCGGGAGCCTCTTAGCCGATACCAAAAAATAAAATAATAAACTAGTTAAAAAAAGTTAACGATTTTTCCAACCGCGGCCATATCGTTACTTAAGGGAGTTACAGCTAAATTTTAAAAATGTGTTTCGTCGACATATACACACAGATTTTGTAAGTGCTTTTACATAACTTTGCATATCGTTCAAAAGGTAGAACTTCTCTTTAGTTGAGTTGGTATCAGTTTCTTCTTCAATTGAGAATTACATATGTTACGGTCTTATAACCGCAAAAGCTGCGGCTGCGAAACCCCGGTTTTTTACCCGTGAGTCAAGATTTCGGGGTGTTTGGAAAATTACACAAATGAATTTTTGTTTTACTTGATAACAGCTACAAGAAAACCACTATCACTTCCCAGGTAATTTGCACTGCCGCACAGTGTAATTAACCAGATCGCCGTGCCCACTGCCGACCACACACTTATCAATCGTGACCACGAGCATTGGTTATCGTAGGTATTTATGGTCGGTCATCTGACTCCTACTTCCGAGTGAATAATGAATGCAATCGCTGCAAACTTCCTTGCGAACTATGTAGAAAACCTTTATTAAATTTTATGAGCCAGGGAAAGTTTATCAACAAAACTCGTGCTCAAGACTGATAAGTCTGTGGCGCGCTTCCAAGAAAGCTAAAGATATTCTTTTATGAATGGCGAACTGAAGTTCCAACCAAATTCCTACTACAAGAGCTAATCCTTGTAATATGTTAATATCCTTAGAATTTCACTTATTGATGTGTTAACATCTATACGCGCGCCTCTAGGGCAGTAAACTATAAATTTAATACATACGCAAGTGTTAGGTTTGTAAGAGTAAATCATCGTTTGTTTGTTCGTTGCTTGGCAGTCGGTATTGAAAGTGATTATTGGGCGATTTTCATATAATTTTCCCACGCGATTTTCTCCGGAAATTCATAGCCGATTTTATTAATTTTTGGATTAAAAAGCTAGTGCGGGTTTCGACGAAGAGTTTAGGCCAAAAATTAAGGCGAGCCGAGAATTAAGTGTTTTAATTTGGAGTAATATTAAAAAAGTATTTTATGTTGATCTTCGGTTATATCGTACGAATATAACAATGTATGTATGTATGTACAAGTGTCTGTTGCTTTGCATTCTATGACTTTTGTGGGAAATTCATAGCCGATTTTATTAATTTTTGGATTAAAAAGCTAGTGTGGGTTTCGACGAAGAGTTTAGGGAAAAAATTAAGGCGATCCGATATCGGCGAGCCGAGATTTAAGTGTTTTAATTTTGAGTATTAATTTGGAGTAATATTAAAAAAGTGTTTTATGTTGATCTTCGGTTTTGTCTTATCATCGTTTGTTTGTTCGTTGCTTGGCAGTCTGTATTGAAAGTGATTATTGGACGATTTTCATATAATTTTCCCACGCGATTTTCTCCGGAAATTCATAGCCGATTTTATTAATTTTTGGATTAAAAAGCTAGTGCGGGTTTCGACGAAGAGCCGAGATTGAAGTGTTTTAATTTGGAGTATTAATTTGGAGTAATATTAAAAAAGTATTTTATGTTGATCTTCGGTTATATCGTACGAATATAACAATGTATGTATGTATGTACAAGTGTCTGTTGCTTTGCATTCTTTGACTTTTGTGGGAATAAAAAAAGGTATTGAGCAAGAATATAATGACACATGTGCTTGCACTGGGTCTTTAAATAATTTTAAATATTAATATTATTTAACTGTAACGTCATCATATGATTGAACGCTGTTTTTTTATTTTCCAATGTAACATTTACGAATGTGTTCATAGAAATCGAACAGGTACCGTGTAGCAAAAAGGTGTTAACACATCGCCCGTGAGTTCGACAACTCATTGGATATTTTTTTATTTGGTTTCTTACACACACGACAGAGGTCTCTTATTACAGTATAAGAATTTAAATTTGTAAAAACCTTAAGGAGGAAAATAAAAATGAAATAATACTAATAGTTTTCTATTAAATTATCACTAATTTGTATCCTCCTTTAAATCATTATACATGCAACATGTACAATTCATCTACCATAACGTTATAATATATTTAAATGTTTATTCATTATTCACCATTGCAAGAAAATCGAAACTTCATTGAGAGACAACTTTTACTTTTGTTTTCCATAGTTTTGTTGTAAATTCGCGAAACTGTTGTTCTTGCGAAGAGAAAAATTTCCCACTATTTTAGGGACTTTTCTACAGTAAGAGTCGCAACGATTTCTCTTAAAATGCAAAGGCAACATGTTGCAGTTGCTTATAAATGTTATCAACAAGTTTAGTTACTCTGGTTCACAAGTGCTGCATTAAACTACAACTTCATTGATTGATATGGATTGTGTTCACAATGTTTACATGTTTGTGTCCTTATGTTTAAATTGAACCATTTCAAACCATTGAAACATTTCTACAGATTTTATATCTACGTCTTTCTTTTGTGACTATATAAGTGACTTATAGTGACTTATAGTGAAATTTTGCGTAGAATCTTTTTTCCATACAACCCATCCCTCTCAAATTCGGGTTTTGAGACGTTTTAACACCAATTCGAAATAAGTAAGAAATTAACCCATAAAAAACATTTTCAGTTTTGACTGATTTCTAGCATTTAGGTTGAGTTTTTAGCTTTTGTGTATTCTGTGTATTTTGTGTATTTGGGTATATTTGTGTATTATTATAGGGGCGTGTTTTACCCTATTCCGCAAAAGGGGCATAAAAGATCCACATACTGAGGATCAAGAAGGTTAAAATATTTCACGAAAATATATCTCGTAAAATTTTACACAAAATTTCTGAACGCCGATACAAGTAAACCTTTCTTTTAACCCCTCTACCAGAATCCGGTGTCAGAATCTTATAATTTACGAAAAAGCTTAATTTAGTTCCACAGTGTTATTATTAAGCCACCCCATGCGGTTTTGATTAGTATAAAATAGCTAGGTCGGGATTAAGTTTTCTGGTTCCTCGAAGATTTTCGGTGGGCTAAATGGAATTAATTGTTTGTTTTTTTGTACAATTAAGAAGTGAATTAATTCGTTGTGCATAATTCGGTGGTGCAGCGGTTAGTGTGCGCGACTCTTGTACATGAGATCCTGGGTTAGATCCCTGCTCTGACCACATTAAATTTCTTTGGGCGACGGTCGCCTCGAATATCATGAAAAAGTTTCTAAAAATACCATTCGGAATCGGTGTAAAAACTGTAGCTCCCAATCAGTGAGTATAAAACTAGAAACCGCACAGCTCACTGGTTGTGAGAAGCTCTCCCCAATTCCCAATGCCAATGTAATGGCAAACCATTTATTTGGTATTTAAATTAATTCGTTAACGGCTCATATAGATTTGCTCGAGCTATCTACAGCGAGTCGAGCCGACCCGATGCTATCGGTGACGGTAGTGGCTGAATTAAAGGTCGTGTTAGACTGTTAGAGAAATCATTGGATGTGTCAAAATGTATATTTGGTGAGAGAAGATGAAGGAGTAGTGTAAACTTGAGGAGAACGATTTTTGACAGATCTGTCAGATTTCTGTTATTTTTAGATTTTGTTCGAAAAATTAAGCGATCAGGTTTACATTTGAATGAAATGCACACAAACAAAGAAAACAGCAATAAAAGCTTTCTTTCGTCACTTTTAGCAAATGTTTTGTCTTTGATCATAATATGCTCTTTTCTGTATTCCATTTTAATGTTCTGACTGTTACGATATTGTTTTTCACTTTTCAGACAGATGCTTTTGTATTCTCCCATCCTGATAGTGTAAATCATAGAGCAAATATAAATAGAGTATTTTATTCTCTCAATATTTTTAAATTCATAGGTTTGGTTGCATGTAAGCGTTGGATATTTCAAGGCATAGCTTCAAAACTACCAGATAGACGCAAGAATACACTACTTCCAACAAAGCAACAACAACCGAATTTCGTGTTTGTATATCAAAAATAGGTGTGTTAAATATAATACAAATGTGTACCACATAGAGTAATGACGTATTGAGCTGCCATTTCCTTTCACACTATTCGTGGTGCGGTTGGTGCGATAGAGAGTTCTTTGACGTGAATTAGCTTACACCAGTTGGAATTACAAAAATTGCTGACTTATATTTTTTAAGTCGTTTTGATCAAAAGTTATGCAATTTTAAAGTATTTAGGCCTTTTTTTGATATATTTTATTCTTAGTATATATTTGTGGTGTATTTGCACAAAAAACTTAACGCACAAATCGAATCGCCGTTGCTGTTTTCTTATTGATATTATTAAAGTAATACTTTCCAACATCCAACCACCCATCTGCAACATACAAAATATCATCAATTTACTGAGAGAGTAGGCGTCTCTATACGTCATTACTATATGGTATACCAACGATGAAAATCGACAAAAAAAAAATGCAAAATAGTTCTTTAAATTTCACTATTCTATACCAAAACGGCGTGACTCCACCTCCACAATAAATACTCTAGAAGAGAGTTTCATTTCATTTCCCTCTCTGCATATCGTTTCATTTGCGCTAATATTCTAACTATTTAGCCTTAATGAATTCTAGACGCGCTCTGTGTTATCTTCTCAAAATTTTAATTTTTGGGGTTGTCTTGGGGATAGTACGCTACCGGGTGCCTCTCAACCGATACCAAAAAATAAAATTATAAACTAGTTAAAAAACGTTGTCGATTATTTCAACTTCGGACATATCGATACATAAAGGAATTACCGATAACTTTCTCTCAAAAATGTTCTGTTTATTTTATTGTTTATTTTATATTATTGTACTCTTACCCCTAGAATATTTATAAATCATCGACGGCGTTGGCGACAGAGCGTTGTACAGTGGCGCCCGTAAAACAAACGAGGTTGCAAAAATAAAAATGTACATGTGCTCCTACGACATTTTGAATAAACCCATCTTATAGGAAATTGTTAAGCGATTTCAAATATGCCACCCTTAATAATATCAGATTTTTAGTTTAGAAGATAAAACCGTTCAAAGTTGACCGATTTTTGGTAATTTGGTCCGATTTCAGGTGAAATATTACGAAAACTAGGTAACGAATCGTCTTGTTTTTTGTTTTCATTGATTGGCGTATCTATTAAATGTATAATAATAGAACAAAATTTACTGTTTGCTTTGTGTTTCTCCAGGTAAATCACTGTTTAAAAACCATAAATTTTTTTTACTAATTTTCGGCGTATGGTCATAACGCCCAAGTGCATAACACCCAAAACAAGCAATGTCATACTGCCCAAAAAATTTTTGTAAAAATATGTTTAAAAAATGAATTTTTTTTACTTCTGTTTATACGCCGAGCAAAATATTAAAGTTTCAGAAATCGAAAAAAATCACATGAGGTGTCAGGTGTTAGTTCCAACACGCCTAAGGCGCCCGTTGAAAAATATGATAATTTAAATGCATCTTTAAGAAAAGATACCTTTTGTAAAATGATAAACTTTCTTCAAGAATTTTTTTTTTTAATTTAAGTAGAATGTATTTGTTCTTAAAAGAAAGGTCTATTTGCAAGTCCTTTCTGTATGAATATGTATTTTATTTCCCCGAAAAGTCAACTTTTTAATGAGCGGTACTTCTTTCATTAAAAGCTAATGTTTTTGTTTAAGAAAAGGTATCATTTTGAAGAAGTACTTTCTATACGGAAATGCCATAAGAGTATGAATTTTTTTACAAAGAAATACTGTTTACAGAGTAGATACTTTTTAAAGAAATTTTTTTTCCTCTTTATTTAGACAATCTTAGCTATGTAAAGATAATTTACATTGAAACTACGACTATTCTAACTGGACTAGCTAGTAGTATTTTGAAGTAAGTTTAGAAGTGTATAATTACAAATTTATTTATTTTATGTTTATTGAATAAAACGGCTCAATAAATCATGGGGACGTGGCCGTCGGTGGTGCCATGGGTAGTGTGCGCGCCTCCTGTACATGAGATCCCGGGTTCGATCACCGCTCTGACCACCTTAAAAAAAAAATAAAAAAAAATCTTTCGGCGGCGGTCACCTGGCATAGTGACGTCGACACTATCGAGTATTTAGCCATGAAAAAGCTTCTCAAAATACCGTTCGGAATCGGTGTAAAAACTGTAGGTCCCAATCATTGAGTGAAAAATGAGCAAGCGCACAGCTCACTGGTTGTGAGAAGCTCTCCCCAATCCCTTCATGGGATGTAATGGGAAACGGTTTTTTTTTTTTTTTTGTTCTTACATCTGTTGAGCCGTTGGGGTATTTCATCATCATTGCTTGGCTGTGAATTTCCTCCTTTACCGAATTTATGCCAAGGTCTCTATGTCACTTGCACATCCCCAAAGTTGTATTCCATATAACCAAACTGGTTTCAAAATTTAACTGTAAATCAGGATTTTATTATTTATGGACAGGGCTGAATGTCTTCCCATTAGCCAATTTAAATTTCTGTACTTTATATAAAGAAGGGGTACTCATTTTAGCAAATGGTTATTTTTTTAAGAAAATGTAATTATTATTTTGAGAAAATGTACTTTAAGAAAAAAAATCCAATGAGTGTTCGAACTCACGGGCGATGTGTTAACACCTTTTTGCTACACGGTACCTGTTCGATTTCTATGAACACATTCGTAAATCTTACATTGGAAAATAAAAAACAGCGTTCAATCATATGATGACGTTACAGTTAAATAATATTAATACTTAAAATTATTTAAAGACCCAGTGCAAGCACATGTGTCATTATATTCTTGCTCAATACTTTTTTTTATTCCCACAAAAGTCAAAGAATGCAAGGCAACAGACACTTGTACATACATACATACATTGTTATATTCGTACGATATAACCGAAGATCAACATAAAATACTTTTTTAATATTACTCCAAATTAAAACACTTCAATCTCGGCTCGCCGATATCGGATCGCCTTAATTTTTGGCCTAAACTCTTCGTCGAAACCCGCACTAGCTTTTTAATCCAAAAATTAATAAAATCGGCTATGAATTTCCGGAGAAAATCGCGTGGGAAAATTATATGAAAATCGTCCAATAATCACTTTCAATACGGACTGCCAAGCAACGAACAAACAAACGATGATAAGACAAAACCGAAGATCAACAAAACACTTTTTTAATATTACTCCAAATTAATACTCCAAATTAAACACTTAAATCTCGGCTCGCCGATATCGGATCGCCTTAATTTTTGGCCTAAACTCTTCGTCGAAACCCGCACTAGCTTTTTAATCCAAAAATGAATAAAATCGGCTATGAATTTCCGGAGAAAATCGCGTGGGAAAATTATATGAAAATCGCCCAATAATCACTTTCAATACCGACTGCCAAGCAACGAACAAACAAACGATGATTTACTCTTACAAACCTAACACTTGTGTATTAAATTTATAGTTTACTGCCGTAGAGGCGCGCGTATAGATGTTAACACATCCAATGAGTGTTCGAACTCACGGGCGATATGTTAACACCTTTTTGCTACACGGTACCTGTTCGATTTCTATGAACACATTCGTAAATGTTACATTACAAAACAAAACACAGCGTTCAATCATATGATGACGTTACAGTTAAATAATATTAATACTTAAAATTATTTAAAGACCCAGTGCAAGCACATGTGTCATTATTTTCTTGCTCAATACTTTTTTTTATTCCCACAAAAGTCAAAGAATGCAAAGCAACAGACACTTGTACATACATACATACATTGTTATATTCGTACGATATAACCGAAGATCAACATAAAATACTTTTTTAATATTACTCCAAATTAATAATCCAAATTAAAACACTTCAATCTCGGCTCGCCGATATCGGATCCCCTTAATTTTTGGCCTAAACTCTTCGTTGAAACCCGCACTAGCTTTTTAATCCAAAAATTAATAAAATCGGCTATGAATTTCCGGAGAAAATAGCGTGGGAAAATTATATGAAAATCGCCCAATAATCACTTTCAATACCGACTGCCAAGCAACGAACAAACAAACGATGATTTACTCTTACAAACCTAACACTTGCGTATGTATTAAATTTATAGTTTACTGCCCTAGGGGCGCGCGTATAGATGTTAACACATCAAAAAACTATTTTCTAATTAAATGTATTTTTTTAGGAGAAGGTGTTTTTTTGAAGAAAGGGTTGGTTTTTCGAAATGGTTATTTTTTTAAGAATTGGTAATTTTTTCAAGAATAGGTGCATTTATAATTGTAGGTAGAAAAAGAAAAATTATTTTGTTTCATAAAAAATTTACTCTTTAATGAAAAGGCAGTTTTTTCAGAAAATGCAATTTGTTGTAAGAAAATTTACGTTTTTAAGAAGAGGTACTTGTTTTAAAAAATACTCTTTTTAAGAAAGGTACTTTTTGTAAGAAAATTTCCTTTTTTTTTAAGCAAATGTACTTCTTTAAGGTAAGGTATTTTTGATGTGTTAACATCTATACGCGCCTCTAGGGCAGTAAACTATAAATTTAATACATACGCAAGTGTTAGGTTTGTAAGAGTAAATCATCGTTTGTTTGTTCGTTGCTTGGCAGTCGGTATTGAAAGTGATTATTGGGCGATTTTCATATAATTTTCCCACGCAATTTTCTCCGGAAATTCATAGCCGATTTTATTAATTTTTGGATTAAAAAGCTAGAGCGGGTTTCGACGAAGAGTTTAGGCCAAAAATTAAGGGGATGCGATATCGGCGAGCCGAGATTGAAGTGTTTTAATTTGGAGTATTAATTTGGAGTAATATTAAAAAAGTATTTTATGTTGATCTTCGGTTATATCGTACGAATATAACAATGTATGTATGTATGTACAAGTGTCTGTTGCTATGCATTCTTTGACTTTTGTGGGAATAAAACAAAAAAATACAGTCAGAGACACGGCCATTAAGTTTAACGTAGAATACGCCATCCGATAAGACAGAAAACATATATAACAATAAATTCATTTGCTTATATTATTTATCATTTATTGTTATATATGTTTTCTGTCTTATCGGATGGCGTATTCTACGTTAAACTTAACGTAGAAACTGTCTGCTGTAATTTTTATATTTACCAACGGCATTTGATTCAAGTCCGTTTAAAAAAAAAAATATGTTCAATTTTTTTAAACTTAATTTAATTTATGTATTTTAATTAATATTTTTATTGAAATAAGTTCTGCGAATGTTGAGAGGGCCGCCCTAATATTAAAAAAGGTTTACCTTATCGAGTCTTCGCATTAACATTCGAGCGTTGTGTGAAAGCTTTCCGCTTTACAATTCAAAATTAATGTTACAACAGCTTTATTGAAGCTTTCGCAAAAAAGCTTTATTACGTTAGCTTACTGTTTGTTTCACTTTTTACTAGATACATGTTCCTAAGCAATGTTGAGCAACCAAAAACACTCAACCAAACACCACACATATGTTTGAGTGTATGTGTTTAAACAATTTTCATTTGAGAAATTAAAATACTAGAAATATATCAACCAATATGAAATGTATATCAAACAAAAGATAACATCTTCATTTACCTACAAAAAAAAATTTTAAAAAAATGCATCTAGCCGTTTCCTCAAATTCAATGAAATAAAGATTACAACAATAAAAACCTGACATGACTCCTCATACCGTAAGGTAAGACGTATTCTACGTCAAAAAGTATTGAGCAAGAAAATAATGACACATGTGCTTGCACTGGGTCTTTAAATAATTTTAAGTATTAATATTATTTAAATGAAACGTCATCATATGATTGAACGCTGTTTTTTATTTTCCAATGTAACATTTACGAATGTGTTCATAGAAATCGAACAGGTACCGTGTAGCAACAAGGTGTTAACACATCGCCCGTGAGTTCGAACACTCATTGGATTTTTTTTGTTAAGAACAGGTTATCTGTTTAAGTATATTAATAGGTAAAAAAAATGTTCGTTTTAGTAGTTTTTTAAGAAAAGTTTTTTTTTTTAATAAAAGGTAATAAAAGGAATTGTAATAAAATGCAATATTTTTTATGAAAATAAACATTTTATTACTTTATATTGTACAAAAACTAAACCATTTTGGCCAGACTTGAACTTTGGCTTTTCTAAATATTGGTTACAGGCTCCACCTAGAAAACTTCCCATTAAACAAGAAATTTCACAACATATGTGAGACATCTAGTAAATTTATTTGTCTATGATCCAAGCCGTTAGTCAAGACACAAACCAAAGCAAAAGTAAACTAAATAGTTGATAATACTGGGTTGTATCATAATAGTGTTAAAACAAAAGTTGTTTAATTGTTTTTCAGTTAGCCCCCATCCCGCAATGTGTAATAAGGAAGTTCGTTCCAAAAAATTATAGTTCTGTTACAACAAATGAGTTTCTGAAATTTTAAATACGTGTCAAACTAAAAAACCCTTTTTTAAAAGGGCTTATCATTCCTTTCGCATGCACGTATAATGTTATTGCATTATAAAAACTTTAAAAATTAATTTTTGTAAATATTTTTGTTGTTACTTAATGTTAATGAAAGTCGTCACTAATCCAAAACTGAAAGAGCCACATAATTACTAAAGTCTAATTTCGTAATCGGTTGATTTTGTTTTATGCTAGATCCAGCTTTAAACACGAAACGAGTTTTTCAGTGCTTTATCAAATAATCTTACTGGCAAACCTCATGATAAATAACCGGTATTCATACATTTAGCAGTTACTCGTTACAATACAATTTTGACAATAACATTGAAGTAATAAAATACAAAATATTTAATAAAATTGGAAAGTATTTGAGGAGAAATTAAGTTCAAACTGCACTACGAGTTAAATAACACGTTTTTATTGTTATTTCAATTAGGATGAAGATTATAATTTTTCACAGTAACAATTACCGAAGCTTTGTACTTGTCGTTCTTTTTTTGTCAAAAACAAATGGTCGCTTGAGTTTAAATACACAACATTTTTCTGTTTCAAACCCCAGTAACAAAGAACCAAAAAGTCAACAAAATTCTCGTAAGCGCATTTCTCTCGCATTTATCTCGGTTAATTCATACATTTTAAAGTACATACTTAATCCACTTAGGCCGAATTTGTGACTGGCTATTTAAATTGGTAATCAGTTGATTTCGATTCATGTTTGATCTGACTTTAAATAAGAAAAGAGTTTTGCACTGATTTGTCAAATAATCTTACTACATATATGGAAATAGTGGGAAATGCTACGAAAAATAACCGGTATTCATTTACTTATCGGCTAATCGTTACAATGCATCAAGCTGAAGCCATTTGCAAAGGAAAGGGAAGTGATAAAATACAAAATATTTCATTAAATTGGAATGTGTTTCAGCAGAAAGGAAGTTCTGACTACGCTACGAGTTAAATGATACGTTTTTATTGTAATTTCAACTAGGATGGTGAGTATAATTGTTCACATTAACAATTAAAGAAGCTTTGTGTTTGTTCTTCTTCTTGTTTCCTATTAAAATTATATGGTCACTTGATCATAGTTTAAATTGCAAACCTATAATTAAAATCATATGGTCACTTGATCATAGTTTAAATTGCAAATAACCTATTAACATAAAAAAAATAATTCAGAGATTAAATAATGTTTGATCGTTGATCAAAGATGATCTTCGACTCATAAATTAAGCGTAAGTCCCAACAATATTTAACATGGTTTTCGGCTCTAGTGAACAATTTTTACTTGATCTAAAGTTGTTGCAGTTTGGCCGATGGAAAGATATCGAATCGTGTATCATATACTACATATTTTTTTTTGGTCAGCGTCATGATTTTTTTGATTTTGTGTTGGTCAGCGTCATTCTACATAGGCGGATCTGTTTCGCCGGAATCCCAAGTTCAGACATTGCTTCGTACAGTTTTCCCCGTATGGGGCTATCAAAAGCAACTTTGTAATCGACAAAAAGGTGGTATGTATCGATTTGCTTTTCGTGGGTCTTTTCCAGGATTTGGCGTAGCCTGAATGGTTGGGCAGTCGTGGACTTGCTTGGTCTAAAACCACACTGATAAGGTCCAATCAGGTTTTCAATAACTGGCTTTAGTCTTTCACATAATACGCTCGACAAGACCTTATACACGATGGATAAAAGACTGATACCGCGATAGTTGGAACAGACACACGGATCACCCATTTTGAATACAGGACATAATACACTGAGACTCCAATCGTCTGGCATAGATTTCCAAGCCATATACTGCACATAAGTCGATGCATGTGGGCTAGAAGTCCTTCACCACCTGCTTCAAAATGTTCAGTGGGTAGCTCATCCGCACCAGCGGCTTTGTTATTTGTAAGGCAGGAGATCGCCGTTCTAATCTCGCCTTGGTTAGGTCGGGTAAAATCTACACTATCTTCCACTATCATTACCTCCTGATCTTCAGTAGAAGAATCTGAATGGAATAGTGCTGAAATGTGGCAATCACTCTCGTCCTTATAGGAGGGCAGCCCATTATTAGATCTTCTTACCGTCTGGAAAAACTTTCGGTATTCACCATTCATCCTGCACATTTCTGTTTTTTCACTCTATCTCTCTGCACCCACTGCCATTTTTTCCGCCTAAGTATTTCGTTTTCCTGCCTCCTCGGCCTCTTCTACCGCTCAGTCGCAGCACGCTTTGAAACTGACTGTTTCGTTTCCATACGTACGGCTTCTTTTTTATCAGTTGCATACTTCGTCGTACCATGGCTTATCGTTATGCGGGTTTTGATAGCCAAGTTCAGTCCTTGCAGCGATTTCCTAAGAATGGGAGATGTGCTTCCACTGCGCATCTGGGTCTTCGGGAGGGAAGGTATTCTGCCCTAGCAGAAAAGATAGCTTCTGACGATAGGACATTGATATCTCTTGCATTTGTAGCTTGTCAATATCTTGCTTTTCCTGTGTTCGGTTTCGTACATTTTGCGCCCTGCTCAGTCTTGTGCGAACTTTCGCAGCCACAAGGTAATGATCCGAGTCGATATTGGCACCTCGATTCGCACGTACATCCATTCCACTAGAAGAGTGCCTGCCATCTATTACCAAGTGATCAATATGGTTCTGCGTCCGCTGATCAGCAGATATCCAGGTTGCCTTATGTATGTCCTTATGCTGGAATCGTGTGCTACTAACTACCGTGTTCTTTGCAGCGGCGAAATCTAGCGGTCTTATTCCTTTATGGGAGGTGGTATCATGTAGACTGTGAGTACCGTTGGTTGGTCGAAAGACACTTTCCTTTCCTAATTTGGCATTAGGATTCCACACATCATTTTATAAGGAAACCATAATACTCTTGAACTTATTCAAAAGGTATGTTTCCTAGTGAGTAACACGCAACTTGATTTTTAAAAAGCCGGTATTAATTCACTCAGTCATGGAACTTTTTATTAAAACAACAATTTTGCAAAAATTCCTACACAACAGTTCTCGTGTTCTTTTTATGCACTTTCTCTTTACTAAAGCTTCATGATGCTGGTAAAACTTTATAAAAACAAATCATAATTAATTTTTGTTTTAATAAAGCCTTCAATAACTTAGTCAATTAATATCGGATTTTTAAAAATCAAGTTGCGTATTAAAATAACGGTAACACGTTGCTAGTTCCAAAACGCAACCACCAGGGCAGCCAGTGGATAAATCTAGTTCGAGTACCCTGAATCCAGTGGCGCTAAAAGTTTTTCTAGGTTGGCTCTTGTTTTCGAGATATTTGGGATCGAAAATTTCTGCTAAAAGTACCTAAAAAATTCCAGTTTTCTCAATTTTCTACCAGTTATTGAATTTAAATCGATGTGCATCGTTTGATAAACGTGCATACTTTTTTTTTACAAAGAACATTTACAATTTCAAGAGTAGGTACTTATCTCAAGAAAAGTTATTTTGATTTACAAAAAAGGTACTCTTTAAAGAAAATATTGTTTTTTTTAAGAAAAGGCAATTTGTTGTAAGAAAATGTACTTTTTTAAGAAATGGGGTACTTATTTAAAAAAAATTATTTTTTTCTGAAAGGTACTTTTTTAAGAAAATTTTACTTTTTAAGCAAAGGTACTTCTTTAAGATAAGGTATTTTTTTAAGAAATGGTACTCTAATTAAGAACTTGAATAGTTTTTTTTTTTGAGAAAATTTACTCTTTAAGAACACGCTGTTATTTTTTAAATTTCTTTCACTTTGACTTTCCTAAATTTACTTTTTATTCGGTAAAAAACTACAATATGAAATAAACAGGCGCCACCTTGAAAATTTCCCATTAAACAAAAATATGTTAGTCTAGACACAAACCAAACCAAAAGTACGAGTGTAAGAGTAAGTGTGCTGCCAAATGTAATTCCATGCTCAGGGTTGTATTTCATGGATTTGACAGTCTTGCACTTTGGCTTTTCTAAATTTACTTTTTATTGGGTTCAAAACTAGAATATGTAATAAACACGCTTCACATAAAAAACTTCCCTTTACACCAAACCAAACCAAAAGTTCCCAATATAGTTGATAATAATGGGTTGGAATAAAGTAATTAAAAACATTTCTTTAAAATTTTTTCATTTAGCCCCCATCTCGCAACGTGCGATAAAAAAATAAATAAATAATAAACTTAAAAAATCCTAATTTTTGCGATAGTTAAACTGAACATTTTATGAAACTACATTAAAACGAAACTATTTGCGAAAGTGTAAATATTTTTAATTTTAATATTTTTTTATGTTTGGCATGGTGCATATTTAGCGATGTGATTATTCGGTTTATATTCAATAAATATTAACAAATTGTGAAATATTAAGTTTTATAGGTACCTTGGAGCCATAATTTTCGTTCTCAAATATCTAGAAAACAAGAGCCAATATAGAAAAACGGTTATCACCACTGGACAAAAAAGTTCCCGATTCGAGCACAGTGCTATCCTAATGATTAAATCATAATGATTAAATTTTAATTTTGGTTTATTTCTCAGGAAATAATTATGACGTTTTCAGTTTTATAATATGCTGAGAAAATAACGAATATTTTTTAGTTTTATAATTTGATCAGAAAATTAAATTAAATACTAATTAAAATATTATTACATGTGTTTTATAATATTGTTAATTTATAGTACTCAGTGGAACAATTTGGGAAACCAAATACAACAAGTAAAGACTCATTTTGTGTAAACACCAAATTTATATTCGATTGCTGTATATGCATAATTAATGCAAATAGATGCCATTTTGGGCTCAGCAAGCATTTTAACAACAAAGCTCTCTCTCGACGGACAAAAGTCCAGACATACCAGACTCTCATTTTACCAGTACTACAATAAGGCTCGCAAGCGGATTAAAAACAACCTGGGAGTATTCGAGAGGAAAATTCTCCGTAAAATATGTATATAGTCGTGTTAGAGAAAACGGCGAGTACCACCGTCGCTGGAATCAATAGCTATATGATTTATATTGTGACGTGGACATCTCTAGGCAAATCAAATTAGGCCAGTTGCGATGGCTAGGCCATGTTATCAGAATGGAAAGGTTTTCGATAACGTACCCGATGGAATGACGAAAAGAGGACGACCAAGACTGCGATGGAAAGACCAGGTCGAAGAATCCCCCCGTATCCTTGGTGTTACCAGCTGGCCTGAAAAGGCGAAGGATAGAACCAGTTGGAGAAATATATTAAAATTTGTTTAATTTGTTTATTTGTTCGTTTAATTAATATGTGTCAGACATCTGACCTCATAAGGTTGTATAATAGTCAACAAAAGTAAAATAAATATGCATAATTTACTCTTTTGGTTAAAAAAACAAAAATACCCATAATTTTCGGTTCATGGAAAAATTTTCCATAAGCCCTGGGAAAGGTAACGTGGTAAAACCAATCCAGAAAAATTTCAATTCATGAAAAATGTTTGCTCTATCCCTAGCCCTTCACAATTTTTAATTTCTGTCAAACTTATCCTTTGAAAAACACCCTAGGCATGAATTTATTTTCCAAAAGGATGCACCACCTATTTCTATTAATCGGTAAAATCGGAAGAAATATAATGAAAACAAAACACAAAGAGAAAATCATTTATTGTAATTAACTAATGAAACATCCCCTACAACACAACGTTTATTAATACAGGAGGTACAGGTGGTACTGAAAAGCAAAGTCTTGAAATAGATGTTTGGGATATAACTCCGGCAACTGAACTCCGATTACTATACAAAATACCAATATAAAAAGAGAATTGTATCACCTTTTTTCATTTATTTATTCAGTCTATGGACAATAGTTCCTTACAGACTAGCAGCTTAAGCGCATTTAGCTGCGTATTTAGCATACATGGGACAAATTAATTATATGACAATTATAATTTGTAGTTTAATTTGAATTACCTTTCGAAATGCAAATTCAAAAAAACTTCAATACCATTGGCAATTGTATTTATTATGAAAGCATTTCCTTCATATAGAGCACTTTGGTTTTCAAATATTTTATAGAGTACAGGTTTATGAATTCGAAAGCACTATGAAGCAATACCTATCCAAGCCACACACCTCTACATAAAAAATACTTTAAAAACAGAATTGCCAGTAGTCTAAGAAATTCAAAACAATTAAAAGCATTCCCATATTTCATTACAATTGGCATCCGATTCCATAACATGCATTTGCATTGCCTAACCAAATGGAAATTCAAAATTTTATAATTTCCAATGCGAACAATGGTAATTCTTTTGCAATTGCATTAGATGAAATATTGCGAATTAATAAAACCAATTAAAACCCAATCCCCAATGCAAAAAAAAAAACCCATGTATGGTATTTATCAGTAAAAAAAAAAAAAAACCGTTTCCCATTACATCCCATGAAGGGATTGGGGAGAGCTTCTCACAACCAGTGAGCTGTGCGCTTTCTAATTTTTCACTCACTGATTGGGACCTACAGTTTTTACACCGATCCCGAACGGTATTTTGAGAAGCTTTTTCATGGCTAAATACTCGATAGTGTCGCCGTCACTATGCGAGGTGGCGGCCGCCGAAAGAAGAGAAAGAAATTTATCAGTATAGGCAAAAAAAATCGGTTTTTTTCCATTAAATTATGTTCTTCGTGTTTGTATGGCCTGCAGCAAACGTAACATTCACAAATTGGGGAACAGATCACTCTTTGCAACTGTGTATAATATTCAAAGAAGGCTTTTGATGCAAAGAAGTTGTGTTGGTCCAAATTGAAATGTTTTTTCAAAAACAATATTTTTGTAATATTTAGTACAATCGAACTGTATTTGGTGTAAACAAATCATAGCTGTTATATTAAAGCCGCGCAATTATGCTATATAATAAAGTACAATACCTGTAAAAGTGAACGAGATTCAGGTCAAGTAATTCGAAAAAAAGATCAAAAATTTCCGATGTATAAAATCCAAAATAATTCAAATTCGTATAATTGAAAAACAATTTTTAAAGTTTTATGCGCATTATGAACAATTATGTCAAAATATGTTTAAAGAAACATAAAAAGAAAGAAAGAAAAAAAATCCAATGAGTGTTCGAACTCACGGGCGATGTGTTACACGGTACCTGTTCGACTTCTGTGAACACATTAGTAAATGTTACATTGGAAAATAAAAAACAACGTTCAATCATTTGGTGACGTTACATTTAAATAATATTAATACTTAAAATTATTTAAAGACCAGTGCAAGCACAAGTTTCATTATTTTCTTGCTCAATACCTTTTGTTTTATTCCCACAAAAATCAAAGAATGCAAAGCAGCAGACACTTGTATATACATACATACATTGTTATATTCGTAAATACACTAAACAAGTTCACAACATTTTCGTTGCTCTCTTGCTATCTCAATTTTATATACGAATAAACACGTCATTATTCTCTTTGCTCTGAAAGTGCTCTGCACCCACATTTTATTTGACAATAATAAAAATTTCACAATAATAAAAAACCAACCCGCAAAAAAACATATCGCACCCTATCTACAAAAGAGTCATAACTCAAAATATTCAAATTTTCAATAGAGCCAAAAAACTGATTTGGTTAATTAGAAATATGTATGAAAATACTCACTAATAGACATATTCATAAAGGATTTTTTTCACGAAAGAGAAGAATAAACGACGCCAGATTTTTACAGTGGATAGAAATGGTCCTTGGTTACACTGTGTGTAATTTTTTAAGTCATGGCAAAATAACCATATACGGACACCACTACGTGATAAAAGACTAAAAAAAAGACCCGTGTTTCCCAGTTTTTCCAAAAGTCATGCACTTTTTTTTTTATGGGCCGCCAAAGATTTGGGGCCTCGGTATCATTTTCGTAAAATGTGATCATTTTCTCAGGCTCATATCTTGCAAACCGTTCAGAATTTCGATTTACTCTCAGAGGCAAAGCCATAAAGGACAAAAATTGCGAACATATAAAATCAAAAAAACTTCACCTTCCAGATCAAAATCGCAAAAAACTTAAAAAAATTCGATTTTTTTTCCCGTGTTCAGGTCCATAGGTAGCAAACTGTTCAAAATTCAAGGAAACAATCAACTACAAAAATTTACCTAAGATCTCAATAAACAAATTTCTAGAACATATAAACTTCCTAGAGATGATTCTTAACACTGTTTAGGTAGCACGCAAAAGTGAAAAATTTGCCGAAAATTTTTTAATTTCATTTTGTTTACCTTTTTCTCCTGTTGAGGTCCATAGGTAGCAAAAAATGTAATATGCCTGGCCAGAACCATGTCTTTGTCCAAGGGTTAACACCGTTAAGGTAGCGCTTAGGTATCACGCGATCATGCACCGACAGCAGCAGCACAGGCAATGCAGTAAGCTCAGCACACGCAACAAGGGACGCAGCACACAATATAAAAGCGACACGACGCTCACATCGAGGCATTACACTGCGCGACGTCAACGAGAGCTCAGCGGTGAAAGTTATAAAGTGAAAGTGAAAGTAAAAAAAGTGAAAGTGCTACAGTATAATTCGCACACAACATTCGCAACTGACAATTTCAATATGCAGTGTGAAAATATTGATTTATTTTGCTACGTTTGCGGTCATCAAACCAGAAAAAAAACATCTACAAGATTTCAGAAGGAAAAGAATCTTTTAACTAGTGAATTCAAAAGAGCATATACAACAATCTCATGGCATGGTTGAGTGGAGGCAGATGTACTATGAAGTATTGTAAGCCGGTAAACTGGATTAATCGCCCAGGTGATCATGATGCAACCAGTTGCTATGCATGCGTAAATTACACATGTCGTCTAAATCGACATTCTGAGAAGAACAAAATTTATAAAGCAACTGCAAGAGCCACACTACCAGTGCTTGCACCTGAAAATTTTGTATCACCAAGACCGCCAACTCCAGATCGTACTACAGAATTTACAGCAATGAGTACAGCAAGTGGTGTTACTTATGAAGATCCATTTGATACCGATTATGAGCCCCAACAGGGAAGAGATGGACCACAACTAATAACACAAATGGAAATGGATTTCATTGTGGCCATATTGGGATTATCGCAGCGACTTGCAATATTTTTGACAGCTTTTTTAAAGCAAAGAAAACTCACACATGCTAATGTTAACTCTACGGAGTACCGCAAACGACAAGCTGAATTTCAGATGCTCTACACTCTAAATGATGACAATTCGTTCGCTTACTGCAACGATATAAAAGCTTTGGTGGTAAAAATGAACTACATCGCTAGTGAGTGGAGATTATTTATTGATGGTTCTGTTTCAAGCTTGAAAGCAGTGTTGTACAGGCGTACTTAATGGCCCTGACATTAGAAAGCTATTCAAGAGCAACTTTCGCTTGATGAAAATCATTCAATGACATGGATTTATCTTCAGCGTGTATGCACCAGTCTTGGGAGGGGATCGAGACGCGGAACCGGAAGCAAGAGAATGGGTGAAACAAATGCTGCATTATTTTGAGATAATCGGCGCATCGATGACATTAAAGCTGCATTTTCTTCATTTTCATTTTGACGATTTTATCAAACAACTCCCTACCGAATCCGATGAGCAAGGAGAACGGTTTCACCAAACCGTAATGCCCGTGGAAAAACGGTACAAAGGCAAAAACCTCGACGCATTGCTTGCAGAGGTATGTTGGTGGAGTCACAAGATCACCCTGTATGATGTTAATGAAGTATTTGAAGAAGAAAGAGCTGATGATGGAGGGCAGTCCGGAAGCAACGTGCCTGTGGACACCATAATTGCTGAATCAGAGTCAGATTCGGACGATTTGGATCCACAACTTAAGAGAGCGCGATTTGCAAGTCCAGGGCCATCAACATTATAAACATAATACGAATACTTTTTTTTAATATTTTTGTAATAGATAGCATAGTATCTCAATGTTGAAGTAAATAAAAAACAAATGAAATTAAAAAACGGTGTTAAGAATAATTCCCAGCAAGTTTATATATTCTAGAAATTTGTTTATTGAGATCTTAGGTAAATTTTTGTAGTTGATTGTTTCCTTGAATTTTGAACGGTTTGCTACCTATGGACCTGAACACGGGAAAAAAGGTAAAAAAAATCCAATTTTTTTAAGTTTTTTGCGATTTTGATCTGGAAGGTGAAGTTTTTTTGATTTTATATGTTCGCAATTTTTGTTCTTTATGACAAGAGCTACAACTTTGAACGATTTGCAAGATATGAGCCTGAGAAAATGATCACATTTTACGAAAATGATACCGAGGCCCCAAATCTTTGGCGGCCCATAAAAAAAAAAGTGCATGACTTTGGGAAAAATTGGGAGACACAGGTCTTTTTTTTTAGTCTTTTATCACGTAGTGGTGTCAGTATATGGTTATTTTTTTTCGTGTTGCACTGTGTTATTGTATTTAAGCAAAAAATTAAAATTGGAAAATTTTGAGTTATGACTCTTTTGTATTTAGGGTGGGATATGTAGTTTTTGACTATAAATTCTTTATATATGACCTCGCCCCTTTGTCCAATCCCGCCCATATTTTCAGCAGATCTTAGAATATGTAAACCTAACCAACATACCAAATTTTGTTCAAATATCGTTAACAGGAGCAGATTTTAATTTGTGATTTGTATGTGGGGTACCATGCCCCTTTATCCAATCCCGCTCATATTTTGGTAGTTTATTTTTGTCGTCTCCGTTAGTTTGACTGCGAAGTTTCAGCTCGATTAGATAACGGGAAAAGGGTGAAAAATCAATCGAAAATTTTTTCGGCATACATGCATACAGAGAGGTGAGGTTAATAGAAAGAATTTAAAAAGGCGTTCAATCATATGATGACGTTTCATTTAAATAATATTAATACTCAATAACACTTAAAAATATTTAAAGACAAGTGTCATTATTTTCTTGATTAATATTTTTTGTTTTATTCCCACAAAAAAGAAAGAGAATGCTAAGCAACAGACACATGTGCATACATACATACATTGCTATGTTCGTACATACGCTTCACAAGTTCACAATTTTCGTTGCTCTCTTTCTATCTCATTTTTTTATATGTATAACTACGTCATTATTCTCTTTGCTCTGAGGGTGCTTTGCACCCACACAATACAACTATTCGCTGCCGATACATCAGTGTGTGTGTTTTCTCGCAGTTTGACAATCTGTGTTTCGCAGTCGGACAAATCTGTATTCTATATAGGGGTGGGTCACCCTTCTCATTTAGGGGTATGGAAAATAGATGCTGGCCGATTCTGAGACCTACCCGATATGTACACAAAATTTCATACAAACCGGTCAATGCGTTTCGGAGGAGTTTAACGGCAAACATTGTGTGATCGCTGTCGGACAATCTGTGTGAGCGCAGTCGGAAAATTGTGAATTTAGGCCGTACCCGCGCCTATAGATGTTAACACACCAAACATTACATGAGGTGTCAGGGGACACCCGGTTGGAACGAAGTTCCTTTCGCTATACTAGTATATTATGTAATAGTTAGTTCCAACACACCTTAGGCGCCTGTTGAAAAATACTGTAATTTAAATGGATCTTTAAGAAAAGATACTTTTTGTCAAATGATAAACTTTTTTAAAGAAATTTTTTATATATTTTTTTAAAAAAAAGTATATCTTTAGGTCCCTTATGTAAGAATATGTATTATATTATCCCGATAAGGACCTTTCTTTGATGAGAGGTACTTCTTTTAATATAAGCTAATGTTTTTATGTTATCTAAAGCCTAAGAGTATGATTTTTTACAAAGAAGTACTTATTTTAAGAACATGTAATTTTTAAAGGAGTGGTATTCTTTTTAGGAAAAGGTTTTTTTTAGAAAATTTACTTATTTTCAGGAAAGCTACTTATCTCAAGAAAAGAAAAGAAAAGAAAAGGTGTTATTTTATTTTTAAGAAAGTGTACTTTTAAGAAATGTATTTTTTTTAAGAGACTTTATTTTGGTTTTGGAAAAATTTTTTTTTTTACAAAAGAACAGGTACAATTTTAAGAGTACGTACTTCTCTCAACAAAAGCTACAAAAAGGTACTCTTAAAGAAAAGTTAGTTTTTAAAGAAAATTCAATTTGTTGTTAGATAATGTGCTTTTTTTAGAAAAGGCAGTTATTCAAAAAATTACTTTTTTTAAGAAAAGGTACTTTTTGTAAGAAAATTTACTTTTTTAAGCAAAGGTAATTCTTTAACCCTGCTGTTAGATTAAGCCCATTTGGTTCAAATAATGGCTAGTTTTCTTTGTAAGTTTTGAACCGTGATATATTCTGACTTCATTTTTCAGGTCACGTGATCTTTTTTATAAACCAATGGCATGAGCAAAAATTAAATGTTCTAACTAGAAACAGGACTGAGTCAAATAAGAAATTACAAATTTCAGATTAAGGGACCATTTGGTCCATAGAATATATTCTTTGATTTTCTTTACAATTATGTTCAAAGTATAAAATAACAATAATAATAAAAATATTTGACTATTACTGACCCAAGATAGATACAAAGAATACGAATAGATGGTTATTTTGATTGTAAATTGCAGTATGGACCAAATGGTCTCTCAAGCTAACATTCGTTAAAAATACGAATCTTAGGTTAAGGGACCATTTGGTCAATAGTATATTTCCTTTGATTTTCTTTACATTTATTTTCAAAACAAAGATGATAATAATAATAATAATATTTAGTGAATATTGAACTAAAATATATACAACGAATGCGATTAAATTGATATTCTGCATGAAAATTGCAGTATGGACCAAATGGTCCCTTAACCTAACTAACATTCGTATTTTTTTCCTAACCTAACAGCAGGGTTAAGATAAGGTATTTTGTTAAGTAAAGTTACTCTGTTTAAGAATATGAATAGGCATTTTTTTAAGGAAAATTTATTTTTTTAAGAAAACGCACTTAACTAAGAAAATTTGGCTTTTCTAAATTTACTTTTGTTCAAAACTACAATCTATAATAAACAGGCTCCATCTAGAAAATTTCCCATTAAATAAGAAAAGTCCCCGCCATACTGTAGTCTAGACACAAACCAAACCAAAAGTACGAGTGTCAGAGTAAGTGTGCTGCCAAATGTAATTGCATGATCAGGGTTGTACTTAATGGATTTGCCAGTCTTGCGCTTTGGCATTTCTAAATTTACTTTTTATTGGGTTCAAAATTACAATATATAATAAACAGGCTCCACCTAGAAAACTTCCTTTTAAACCAAACCAAATCAAAAGTACCCAACAAGTTGATAATAATGGGTTTTAATAAAATGGTTAAAAAAAAGTTGTTTAAAATGTTTTTCCAAATGTTCGCTTTCCTGCAAATCAAAAAACACAAAAAGTAATCAACTTTGGAAATGTTTCTGAAATATACCCAACTGTGCGATTTTCAATGCTAATATATCGCAATAATCCTTGACTCGGTCTTCTCTGTATTCTGAACCACTGTGTGGAGGCAAACGAGAAGTGCACCTTAAGAAACTGGATCGGTTATGGACAGTCAGACTCGTGTGCGTCAACGTACCAGTCGATCTCTTCAAAACATTGCTGCTGTAAATGAAAGTGTCGACGAAACCCCGAAAACATCAATTCGGCATCGATCTCAACAACTTAATATTTCACGCAGCACTACGCTGTTAATTTTAACAAAATACCTCCACATTCATCCCTAAAAAACTCAGCTTACTCAGGAGCTCGAACCAGTAGATCATGGAAAGCGCCAGCAATTCCGTCAATGGGTAATGGACCAAAGTGAAGTCAGTGCCAATTTTTCAAAAACAAGTATTCTCGGATGAAGCGCAGTTCCATCTGAATGAATTCGTGAATACACAAGATTGTCGAATTTGGTGCTCAGAAAATCCTCATGCAATCCATAAGAAGCAAATGCACCCACAACGAGCAACTGTCTGGTGGGGACTCTGGTCAGGCGGCGTGATTGGACCTTACTTTTTTTGAAGATGACACCGAAATAGCAGTGACTGTGAACGGAATTCGTTACAGGATAACAGAGTTCTTGTGGCCTCAATGGGACGGCATGGATCTGGACGATATGTGATTACAGCAAGATGGATCCACCTGCCACACCAAGCATGAAACAATCGATTTATTGCAGCAACGATTTCCAGATCAATTTATCTCAAGATATTCTGACGTTTTGTGAAATCTTGGGTTTATGCATATTAACCAGAAACAAATCCACATCTCTGTGAAAAAGTTGGGAAAGTGTTTTATTGCATATTTGGGAAAGTGTTTTAATGCATATTTAATCGGAACATGTCTTCTTTACAATCCAATTAAAAATCACAACTATCTCAAAAAATACGTATTTATATTTTAAAATGAAAAAGTCCATACTTACTGAGACACTTGTTTCTCTAAAACAATGCAAGCGGTAAATGAATTGAAAGCTACTGAGTTCCAAGAAAAATCTTGAATAAGAGCAGAACGCCGTACATGTTCCCCAATTTTGGTATCAAAAGCCGCCTTCAGAACAATTTTATATACATACATATATGAAAATTATGCCGACAGGGCAACATCATCAGTCTTCTTCCCATCCTCTGCTGCAGTAGCGTCCAATGCGATTATTCATGCGATTTCAATTGATAGCATTTAAATATCATGTGCCGTCATTTAAATTTCAATTAAATTTGAATGGGAAAAAGTTTAGTTCGTTCGTTTCAATATTGTCATCTGCATCTCAGAATCGTAATATTCAGGATTAATTGTAGCTGAAGTAGACGCCAACTATTCATCAGTAGAATGGATGTAAATAAACCTGTGCGAAATGTATTCGGAAATAAAACTAAAACATATTAACGAATGTACCTGTACCTGGTGGATGGATCCCTTGAAGAATTGGTATCAGAAAATTAAGGTAAAATGCTAAATTACCAGACAGTTGGAAAATGGTATTGTATTTTTTATGTAAGAACCTTAACCCTACAAGGATGTAAATGGTCAGCAAACGTAAATCAAGAAAAATTCTCAACATAATAAACTAGTATTCGGACTAAAAAAATCCCATTAATATTTCCATTTCCACAACCGGAATATGAGTATTAATATATAACATCCCGATTTATTTTAATAATATTTTAAACCCAACATACATGCTGTAAGAAATTGAGAGAACGTACTGTATTTGGAAAAGAGCTTTGCTTAGTAAAGTTCGCTACAGTTTCTAAATACTATGTACAGATGTTACGCGAAAGCTTTTAAAGACTTTCAATCGAATGACTTAACTTTACACCACGTTATAGTAAAAAAGCACAAATTTCATAACACACAAAATATAGGTCATTCGCAACTTTGTCAGATATCATATGTACAGTGTTAATGATGGTACACTAAATTGCTTGTGTATACAGTTTGGTTTAATTCAATGTCTGTACACATGAGTGACGAACACACGTCTTTATAAAGTAAAGATATAAAAAAATCTCAACACATCAATAGAAATTAACGTATTTTGTGTAAAGCCCCGTATTCAGTTCTTGCGAAATTTTATTATTTAGCTAGGAGTGTTCCCAGCTATCATTGATTTACCCTGCAACTAAAGGGTGTCTTAGTAAGAATGCAATTTTTCATTTTAAAAGTTTTTCAATGTGTTGATCATCATTTCTATTTTATTTTTCAAGCGTCTTAGTAATTATTTAGGAGAGACTGGGGCTGGTTCTAACAAATTTTCAATTAAGCGTAATATTTTCTAAACTACTTTAGCAAGAAACATGGTTTTTTGGTACATGATGCAAAATTTAATGAGCTTTACGTAAAGTACAACAAAATGTATATATTAATTAATATATCTGAGAAAAAAGCAGTTTTGGCAAACAAGTCACTTGTTAGATCTTACCCCCGGTTTGGGGTTGGTTTTAACACCGCATGGGAAAGTTTTAACAGCGGGGGTAAGAAATAACATGTAGTTGGGAATGGGATTTTGGTTAAGATAAACAACAAAATAATATTCAATGTTTATTAGAAACACTAATTAGTGTTTATTATTATTATTAATAAATTTAAATGCGGTTCCTTACCGTTCATAAAATAAACAGAAAACTTAAATTATATTAGTTAAACTGACTCACTCAATCAGCATTAGGTAGGTACACAAATCAAAGAACAAAAAATATTTTTTGATCATCAAATGATCATTAATAATCCAAATAAAATGAAATTCGGCTCCTTGCCGTTTAAACATGTGTAATAAACTTAAAACTAATCACAATCTGAGTTGCAGTTTGTGCAAACATAAGCAACTGCATCGCCTTTTATGCAGGTTATATGCGACCATTGTTTACAGGACATACATTCGACCCAGTCCACACCAGATATATCTTCAGAATATGATGAGCCACAGCCTAAGCAAATGGTCGCATCCTCATCATCGTCGTCTTCTGAACTGTCTTGTTATACTTTCTTTTTCACTCTATCCTTAGGCTGTTTACTGGACTTCTTTTCTTTTTTTTCCACTTTACGTTTCTTAAGTCTTTGCTTTTCCTTATTGACTTCTACATTCGCAGAAGATTTCTTTTTATTATTCTTTAGCTTAGCTTCTTCTTCTAAAGCACTCTTTTCCGGAGTGTCGGTTAAGATTGCACACTTTCGCTTGCGACCTCGATTAGACTTAGAGCGAGGGGCCGCTTTTGGCAATGGCCGTACAGCTTCGGGACTAAAGAATGTTGATGAATCTCTTGGAGGAGACGTCACCGCTGGTTTATTTTCTGCACATCTTCTTGATGTACTAGGAACTGGACTCGTTAACATTTCCTCAAAAATTGTACCCATGCTGATATCAAGATTAGGCATGCTTCTTTCGATTTCTGGTATCAAGGACGGTTCCATATATTGCGGGGCAAATATTAACCCGTTAGAACCTACCCCGTGCATTTTGTTAAAACCAACCCCACGGCCCACTTTTCACAAAGTTATTGCTTTTATTTACCGGTCATGTTCTCGATTAAAACTTTAACATTAATGAAAAATACAATAAATACGGATTTATGCAATACCGAAGCCAATTTTCTACGATACATATTTAAAGAGTAATGCAAAAAATTAAACACATAAAAAAGTTCATTTACCTGTAAAATTGGAGGCGTATGACACAACCTGCTCCCTTGACGCTCGACCGGCAACTGACAGGTCGAGACACGTTCGCGCTTATTCGTAGGCACAAAGTACGTTGGAATTAGCGTGGTAAGTCGAATAGGTTCTATGTAATTACGCTGTTAGTATGTAGCTTATGTACAAACATAACAATGTATGTATGTACATTTGTCTGTTGCTTTGCATTCTCTTTGTTTTTTGTGGGTTTAATATAAAATAAATAAAAAGTATTAAGCAAGAAAATAATGCAATCATTAGCACTTCTGTTTAATTTTTTTCATTTTGTTTTATTATAGTGAAAGGTAAGTCCAATAAAATGTGGGTGCACTCTCAGAGCAAAGAGGGTAATGACGTATAATACGTTTATATAAATGAGATAGCAAGAGAGAGAGCAACGAGAATTTTGTGAACTTGTGTAGCGTATGTACGAATATAACAATGTATGTATGTATATACAAGTGTCTGTTGCTCTGCATTCTTTGTTTTTTGTGGGAATAAAACAAAAAGTATTGAGCAAGAAAATAATGACACATGTGCTTGCACTGGGTCTTTAAATAATTTTAAGTATTAATATTATTTAACTGTAACGTCATCATATGATTGAACGCTGTCTTTTATTTTCCAATGTAACATTTACGAATGTGTTCATAGAAATCGAACAGGTACCGTGTAGCAAAAAGGTGTTAACCCATCGCCCGTGAGTTCGAACACTCATTGGATTTTTATATTTATTAGTAAGGGATTTTGACCATCGAAAAATAAACTGAAGATTGAAGCGCCGCCAGCGAAAATGTTCATTGTGTTTATTAGTAAGGTAAAAAATCGCTCGGTTTTTTTAACAATTTTCAATGTGTTGATAAGAATAATTTTTATTTCATTTTTAAATTATCGTAGATAGGACTGCCGAGGAAATGTTTAATGCCGTTATTAGTAACTCGGTTTTATATTACGAATAGAGACAGCGGTATTAAACGCCGCATTCGAAACTAATGCGATGATATTTTCATACAGCCTAAATCGATTTCCAGGTATAACATTTAATGGCGCAGGTGTGCAACTCGCGGATCAGTATAAATCTCTTGGTATGTACTTAGATTTTAGACTTGATTTTAATTGCCACATAAACTATGTTGCATTCGCGAGTAGTTGGGACTTTAAAACGTTTGTATTCAGTACAATATTACCCCCAACTTTTCTTGTATGGCCTCGAAGTATTTTCAGGCACATCTCAACATCTTATTAGTACGATTACTTAATTATCAGGTCTCGAACAATCCGGGGGGCTCACAAAATGATGATAACATATTTCGATCTTTTGCGTTATCGCTCCAGTTGGCAATACAAAGAGTACGATACTTCAACCTGATCACTCCAGCGGAGTCTAGGTCTTCCTATTTTTCGTCTTCCTTCGAGTTTCGAAACCCCTTCCTGCTGGTTCATCTGCATCCATTCTCCTGGATGCTGGAAATTAACTATATCATAACTATATCATCAGCATACGTGAGCAGCATGAGACTTTTGCTGCTGATGGTTTTATTCATATTGACTGCAGCTTTTCATAATGATCTCTATTAAGATGTTAAAGAGATCGCATGATAGGGTGTTGCCTAGCCTGAGGCCTCGCTTAATTTCGTTAGGTTCGGTAAGATCCTTACAAACTATCACTGCGGATTTGGTGTGCGTTAAGGTCATTCTGCAAAGGCGTATGAGTTTTAAATTTAATTTAGTTTTTTCAGGTGGCCGTCGGTGGTGCAATGGCCAGTGTGCGCGGCTCTTGTACATGAGAACGTGGGTTCGATCCCTGCTCAGACCACCTTACATTTCTTTCGACGACGGTCACCTCGCTTAGTGATGGCGACACTATCGAGTACTTAGCCATGAAAATGCTTCTCAAAATACCGTTCGGAACCGGTGTAAAACTGTAGGTCCAAATTAGTGAGTGCAAAACTAGAAAGCGCACATCTCACGGATTGTGAGAAGCTCTCCCTAATCCCTTCATGGGATGTAATGTAGAGTTTCTACCATAACGGGCTATCCAGGGCTGTCTTATAATGGACAAATAGATGAAAGGTGTCGATATGTTTTTCGTCGGTCTTCTCCAGGATTTGGCGTAGCGTAAAAATCTGGTCAGTTGTCGATTTCCAGGACTAAAGCCACTCCTGTAAGGTCCAATCAGGCCAGCGATGATTGGTTTTAGTCTTTCGCATATTACACATGATAGACCCTTATATGCTATGGGTAAAAGGCTTATTCCTCGGTAGTTGGCATAGACACTCTGGTCACCTTTTTCAAATATGGGACCTAGTACACTGACAGTCCAATCGCCGGACATGCATTCATCTAACCAAATTTTGATTTGTAAGATTTTAGTACGATTACTAAATATTTTAGCCGAGTTGTGAGATATTTATTACGTTTTGGCATACGAGATCATGTTTCAGAATTTACTAGGCGGCTATTGGGATGCGATTTTTGGGATTTCATATCTTTAAGATTAATGTCAATGTTCTATAAGTTTATGAAAACTGCCGGCCCTGCGTATCTTGTAGAAAAGTTTGTTTTTTCAACCTCTTCGAGAACAAATACATTAATGCTTCTACCTTTTTCATCTGTTTTAGTGGCTAAATCGTTCGTAGTTCGCTTTGCGCTCATGTAGAATTCTAAAATTCCTTATCAACACAGTCACTTTTCAACGTCCCTGAATACTTTTAGGGATATTTTTATTGCTAATGTTTAAACTTTGTGAATGTTAGTCTAAATCTAACTAACCACTTTGTCTTCTTTTTCGACACTGTTTCGAATATGTAGAGTTTTATATGTCTTTGTTCCTGTGCTGGGGGGGTAAGATTAAGAGAAATGAATTTTATTATGTAAAAATGAGTCAAGTAAAATGAATTGTTTTGCCAAATAATGCTGTGCCCAGTGTCGCCCAACAAAAATGTGCTAAATTACCACAGAAAATGTGCAAAATTTAATAAAAAAGATGATAAAATGTAATTAACTTTTTCAAAAGTGTTTAAATTGTTTTTATTTATTATTACGTTTTAACATAAAAGTGGTATTTTTCTGTATTATTATTGAATGTTTCCATTTAAGTTCAAGTTACAACCGAATTCTTTGTCACAATAAAATCACTTTTGTTATCTATTTATTGGTTTTTCTTCAAATTAACCTTTAAATCATGTTTTTTTAAACTTATAGTGGCCGACAAAAGTCTACATACGATCCCCATTTCTGCTACTTCTCGAGTCCCAAAACCCAATTAAGCAAAGCAATGATGCAGTTTCATAACACGAGAAAACGTATATAATTCAATATATACATACATACAAAATTATTCAAATAAAACGAATAAAATGGGTTGACAAAAGTGAAAAATTAATCTGATTACACTGTGCGACAGCCAAAATCGGCGGAGGTTCTGACTACCGGAAAGGTTATATCTGTTAAAAAAAAAGTTATACGTTACCCGGAGTTTTCGATGGGAATCAGTCGCGTATCTGGTGTTGAGTACTAAGGTTGTTTACAATGAGTTTGTCGCAAAAAGTAATTTGCTCTCAATGTTTCTCTGACATTCAACAAGGCAGTAAAATTACTTGTAAAATCTGCCTTCGTAAATTTCACATATCTTGTGCCAAAGTGGATAAGAATGCGCTCAATGCCTTATTGGTGTTTGAGAATATTGTTTTTAATTGTGACAATTGTTTGCAAGCCACTTGTGATCTGATAAAAAAAAGTCAGTCTTCTTAAGCGGCATGGCCACACGTACAATCTGCTCTTTTTTTTATGTGTGAGTGAGAAAAAACTCACACGGATTGGTTTGATGGAATATCTGAAGCCCTTTGATATTTCGTCAGATTCTGCAGCAGAGAAAGAGACGCCGTTTGTTTTGTGTGTTTCTTTTTCGACTTTTTCATTTGCGTTGTGTTGTAAAATAAAGTGGTGGTTTTTGTGGACGCGGAAAAAAGTGATAATTGGGAAGTTCAAAATGAGATTGGATGGCAGATCTGATGGCAAAACTGATGTGTTGTCATGTAAGCACAAAGAGAATTACTAAAACATACACAAGTTCCATCAGATAAATCGTACATGTGGCCATGCCGCTTTACGTATGAAGTACAGGGGCTGCAATCAATGATGAAGAAATATATTGTTTCTAATGTAAATGGCAATGATAGAAAATTGGATGCTCATGGAAGTTTGCCTCTATCAAACACTGGTTTTGAGAGTATGATGGTGCCCAATGCTGTTTCTCATATACGTGTTACGCATAAAGAGAATGTTTCTGCAAATACTCAAGTTACATCCATTGCTGATATGAATTCTGCTAGTGCTCGCGTCGAAGATAATGCGTGTAATGCTTTCTCTGGCGGTGCTAATAATGTTCATGGTGGTGTTGGTGATGATGGTGCTAGTAGTACATTGAATGCTGTTGTTGATGATGTTGCTGCTCTTAATGATAATGATGACGTTAATGTTTCTGCTTTCGGTGGCAGCTCTGTTAATACTGATTGGAGAAATGTCACACGAAGAAAGAAAAATATTAGTAAGCGTCGTGTTGTTATTGTTGGTGACAATGATAATATTGAGTTGGACGTTGTTGTGAGAAAGAAATGGGTACATCTATCGTCGTTTCTACCTCATGTAACTGAGAATGACACTATCTCTTATGTTTGTAAATATTTAGACATTGATAATAGTCATGTTTTATGCTTTAAATTAGTGAAAAAAGATACGCCACTGACTGATTTAAAATTTGTGAATTTTAAGTTGGGAATTTCTCCCAGCTTTTATAATGCTTTATTAAATCCAGATATTTGGACATCGGATGTTAAAATTCGACCGTTTTTGGATTTTCCAATGAAAAAACCTCAGCAAAAACAAGTGTAAATGATAATTTTTTAAAAATGTATTTTCATAAAGAGTCTGGAATGAGAACTAAATCGTCAGAATTTAGGTGTTTCACATCTCAAGAAGATTTTGATGTGTATGTTATTGTTGAAACTTGGTGAACTCTGAATTTTCTGATGAAGAGTATTTTAATTGTAATATATTTAATGTGTACCGTAAGGATAGGGATTTTATTGCTACTGGCTGCAATAGAGGTGGTGGTGTATTAATTGCTGTGAAAAAGACAATAATGTCTAATATTGTGTTATTAAATAATAATAATCCTCTTTTGGATCAAATTTGTGTTTTAGTAAAATCACAACGGGGCAATCTTTATATTTGTGCATCATATATCCCACCAAACAGTTCGGATGATTTATATATGCATCATATTGATAACATTATGCAGTTTTCCGACAAAATGAATTATAATAATAAATAAGTTTTGGGAGATTACAATCTCAATGATATTGTATGGACTGGAATGCAGGACATGGATTATTTTTTGCCTAATAATGTTAATAAAGCTTTTGAAATGCATTTTATTGATTCCTTATTTAGTATGGATCTTGCTCAAATAAATAATGTATTCAATAAATTAGGGAAAATGTTAGATTTGGTTTTTGTTAGTTCGGACTTGAAATGTTCAGTATCTGCATGTAATTTTTATTTCTCTCCACCAACTGTTCATCATTCACCCTTAGAGATTGAATTTGAATTCTATAATTTTGAAAATGGTTGCCGATTTGAATTGCCTAGTTATGACTATAATTCTTGTAATTATGATTCAATCAATTCATTGATTGTTAATGTAGATTGGTTGTCAGTTTTAAATAGTGGTATCGTAGCTATTTGTTATGAGGAATTTTTAAAAAAAATTCTTAGAATCTTCGTTGAGAATATTAAGTTAAAAAGGCCTAAAGTACACAAATTTCCATGGTATACTAAAGGATTAAAACGATTAAAAAATTTAAGGAATAAATATTATAATAAATTCAAGGCTCATAATAATGCAGATGATGAGTATTTTTATTTACATTATATGCGTGAATTCAATTTTTTAAATAAATTTCTCTATAATCAATATATTTTGATGTATAGTGATAGTATAAAAACAAATCCTAAAAGGTTTTGGAGTTTCATTAGGTCAAGGAATAATAATTCTTCTATCCCTTCATCAGTGGTGTTTAATGATGTTATTTCAAATACGTTATCTCAGTCAGTTAATCTATTTAGAGTTTTTTTACAGTCGAATTTCTCCAGTAGTCAATTTTCTTTTAATGATGATGATTTTAATCATATTCTGCCATTTTTTGATTTTACTGAATTGCGCATTTGTGATGATGATATAGTTTCTGTGATTTCTAAACTTTCAATAGCGTATAAGTTGGACGTAGATGGTTTGTCTGCATTTCTTCTTAAAAAGTGTTGTACTGCAATAATCATTCCTTTAAAGATTATCTTCAATAAATCGTTACAGTCGGGCTATTTTATTCAGAAATGGAAAACTACGACTGTTGTTCCTGTACATAAATCTGGTCATGAGAATATTGTTTCTAATTACAGGCCAATTTCAAAGTTATCGAATATAGCTAAGATTTTTGAGTGTATTATTTTTGATAAATTGTTTTTTCAATTTAAATCATATATAAATCCTGCTCAACATGGCTTTGTCTCTGGTAGGTCGACAACGAGCAACCTGGCTGTTTTTACTCGTTATTGTGTTGACAGTTTTGTAAATGGATTTCAGGTGGATACTATATACACTGATTTCTCTAAAGCATTTGATAGAGTGCCGCATAATGTATTACTATTAAAGCTAGTTAAAATTGGTATTCCACCCACTCTAATTAGATGGTTCCGTTCGTATTTAACTAATAGGTATTGCTCCGTATTAATAGATGGAGTTTTGTCTGAGCCTTATATTCCTGTTTCGGGTGTCCCTCAGGGAAGTATTCTAGGGCCATTGTTATTTAATATCTTCGTGAATGATATATCTCAGTGCTTCTTACATGTCAGACATCTTCTATACGCTGATGACCTTAAAATTTTTTATACCCTGCGTTCAGTTAATGATGCTATACTTCTGCACATTTTATGTAAATTTTTTCAAATGACTTTTCACCGTTGTAAAAATATAATTGTTTCACAATATCAAATTAATGGTAATGGTTTGACTAATGCATTTGAATATTTAGATTTGGGGGTAATGTTTGACACGAAGTTAATATTTACATCTCACCTGGACTATATTATTCCAAAAGCTTATTCTCCTTTGTACTTTATACGTAGAAATACGGCCCAATTTTCAGATCCATATACAAAAACTGTAATATTTTCCACATTTTGTCGGTCAAAGTTAGAATATTGCTGTTTTATTTGGAGTCCTACAGCAGATATTCATATTAATCGTATTGAACGTGTTCAGAAATCATTCTTAAAGTTTGCTTTGATTTCTTTGAATTTTTCTATCCCAATTCCATCGTATAAAAGTAGATGCTTACTTATTTCATTAAATTCTCTGAGTTTAAGAAGAGCTATTGGAATTCTGTTATTTTTGTATGATGTTATCAATGGGTGTGTTGATTGTCCGGAACTATTATCGTTTGTTTCTATTAATGCTCCGATTCGTATTTTACGGCATTATACTTATTTTTATGTTTGTCTACGTTCTATGAATTATGCACTTAATGAACCACTACTAAAAGCCATGAGCCTTTATAATAAATGTTGCAATTTACTTGATTTTAGTCTTCCTAAATCGAATTTTAGAAAATTGTTATATACTATGGTTAGTTAATATTTCAACTAATGTATTAATTTATAATGTATTATTTTAATTTTTGTATAAGTAACTCCATGAATTTATATAGTAGTTTACATATGTAATTTAATATGCTAGTCTGTAAGGATTTCTGTCCATAGACGTAATAAATAAATGAAAAATGAAATGAAATTGCATCAACGCCATTTGCAGCGCAACAAAATTGAAGGAAGCTGTTCAGAATGGGCCCGATATATGGAAACTCATGAAATCCAAAGAATTTAAAGTCTCTTTTTAGTCGGTAATTATTACCTTGCGTGGAGGTCAGTGAAGAAAGTTATACGATATTTTTTTAGAAGTAAGCGAGCACACTAATACCCCGCTCTTTTGACCAAGATGTTGCAATTCTTCCAGAAAATTGAAGTGAATATGTCTCTTAAAATTCACTTCGTGTAACACTATCTACAATTCTTCAGCAATCAGCTAGCTTCAGAGTCGGCTAAACATGGCGAGCGGTACCATCAAGTGGTCATGTCCATGGAAACGCGATATAAAGGCTGAAGTTTGTTGGTGGTCGCAAACGACGTACAATACCGACAATGAAGATAAAGAAGAAGAATATACAATAGGAGTTTCCTCCCAAGGTACGTCACAAAATTGCAGTTAAGTGACAGATGAAAAACAATTATTTTTTTTTTGCAGATGAAGACAGATCATCATCCGATACAGACTCCGAACCAGAAGGCGAGCCACCACACACGAAAGAAAAGGGAGGAAACAAAGGAAAATAAATTAATGCGTTCATGGATTTTTGTGATCAATGATTTGGTTTTTGATGATTTTTAAAAATAAATTTTTTTTATTTTTTGGGCAAAAAATATTTGTTTTTGTCCATAAATCTATTTATAACTGCAAATCTAATCTATTTATAAAGCGCCACGCCGCCGCCGCCAGCGATTAAAAAAAAACGCCGCCTCCGAAAAGTAGTATAATGTATTTCGCCGCCGTCGCCACCGCCGTCCGTCAACATCGGCGCGCCACCTTTTTAAAACAAATAAAAAATTTGAATTTGTATTTCACTGCGGTAGGCGGACGTAGTAAAACGAAACCGACTAAAAAAAATGGTACACTTTGTTTTCTCTCTGAGTCGACTTTGTCATCTCTAATTATCATCTGTGCTACCTTGTTCTAGTCAGCTGTTTTCGACATTTTAGAAGAATAAAGAAACGTGAAATTGATTTGGTGTTTTTATTTTAAAGTTTTACTTAAACTGTTTAAGATCTGCAAAGTGTTAAAATGCTAAATAATTACGAGAAATGGCAGAAAATTGTACAGAGAAAACCATCAAGTTCACCAGCGAAAATATCAAAGTCTTTTCAATTATTTGCAACAAAAAGATAAGCGGAGCATGGGAGTACTTTGGGACATTATGTTACAAAGACAAGAATGCGTGTAAGCAAGAAAAGCAATACTGCAGATTGTGCCTTCAAAATTTACAGAGTCGTGCTGACTCGGATCCAAGTTGCTCCAGGTAAAGATTCATTTAACACTTTTTTACAGCTACGAGAAGGCGCGCTCGGAAGTACCACACATATTTTAACAAAACAATTTTTAACAGTTTTCAGATAAAATCTTATGCTAAATCTGTGAGTACCGGCAATTTCGCTAATCAGTTGTATGACGATGTCAACAATATAACGACTTTTGCAAAAACCAGAAAATTGGATAACTTTTTTACGCCATTGAAAAAGCAATGAAGAAGCAATTGTGAGGAAAAGAATATTTTTGGCCGGCAGTAGGTTCTTTGGTGCTGCAGAGACTTGCTACCTTTTTCGTTCGCCAGTGGTGAAGGCTTTATTGACTTTATGAAGGTAAGTTATTGGTTTGGTTACGATGGTTACTTCGGATTTATTTAAACGGTTGTTAATATTTTCTTCTTTCAGAGCCAGGGTATTGATTTAAACAAAAAGAATATACCATCAGCAACAACAATTGCCCGATCTGCCCTGAGTGATGTTTACAAAGTAGTGAAAGATAGAGTTCAAGAGAATTTAACCAAAGACTTTGCAACATTAACTTTTGACATGTGAACGGATGACTACAGAAAGCGTTCATACATATATAACATTTACGTGGCATCAGATTGTAAATTTCGAACTTCTGAAATTCACTTTGTGTACAAAATTAATAACAGGTAAATTGTATTTTTGTAAAGACTTCTCTGGTAATTTCAATGCACATGGCAAGTTGTAAGTGAGCTGAATATCAGAAATTCGTTTATGTTCAAAAAGTTGTTTAATATTTAACATTTTCTCCCATTAAAATGTTAAAATGAAAATGATAAACAGTTTTCCCTATTTGAACGTAAACCAATTTCTGGTATTTAGCCATTGGAAAGTAACAAACCTCAAAAACAATTTAATTTACAGGATCTCATACTGGAGAAAATATTAAAACGGAGATTGTTTCTGTGCTGCAGCCCTTTAATATAGACTCGAAGAAACTATTTGCGGTAACTGATGCTGGGAAAAACGTTGTAAAGGCTGCAAGATTAGCTGAAATGGATTCCCATAAATGTCTGGGACATGGACTTCATAACTTAATTATGGTTGATGGTATCAACTGCATTACATGATACCATTAGTGTCATGCGGAAGGCAGTAACTGCTGTACGTTAGAAAGCAGCTCAATTGGAACAAATCCAAAAAAGAAGAACTATGTACTCAACAAAATCGTATGTCGACTGACTTGTCAATATTTGAAGAAGACGCGTTTGATAAATTTGCAGCTTCGGATGAAACCTTACCGCCGGATGCAGAGTGTGCTAGTTCAACCACAACAGTTAAAACCGAATCGCCAACAAGATGGCATAGGTTACTTACAATGTTGGAGAGCCTACAAAAGACCAAGACAGCAGTTATTCAGTTACTCCTATCAATTGATAGTGATGTGGTAATTTGCAAAAGACATTGGCATGTTGCATCGGAGTTAATTGCCTTACTTCAGTCTTTCAAAACAACGGTGGAGATATTGTCACAAGATAAAAATTGTACAATTAGTACTGCTTTGTTGCTTAGAAGTGAGCTTAAATCTATTTTGGAAGACGTTAACGATAAAGATTCAATAAGTATTGTTGCGTTAAAGCAAAATATGTTGACAAATTTTGACAAGCGATTTCCTCTGACACACCTAATTGTTCTTGGGGCTGTTTTGGATCCTCGCTATAAACACTTGAGAGCAGTAGAACAATACTTAAAATCAGTTGAAATACCAGAGAAAAATGATCTGACTTCAATGAGTTCCTTTTTATTGCAAAAACTAAGAGAGTTAAAAATCGATGATAACTGTGAAGCAATAACTGAAAATGATTGTGCTTCTAATACGAAAACGAACAGTAATACCACCTTTATTAAAGAAGTGGCAAACAAGCATTTATCGCAATCATATTTGGACTCCAAGTCAAAGTTTAAACAAGAATGTCAGCGATATTCTTCTATCACAATTGATGAATTTGATGATGATTTCGATATTCTCAAATTCTGGGCATCTGTGAAGATCTCACTTCCACGGTTGTCGAGATTGGCAGCATGTATACTCTGCATTCGTTGTACAAGTACACCAAGTGAGCGAGTTTTCTCCGTTGCTGGTTCAATTATCAATAAAAAAAAGGTCTTCGTTGAATCCGGCTCATGTGGATAACATGATTTTTATTCATGATAACTATACATATTACAAGAATTATTAGCAAGAATGAACAAATACTGCAATTTTTATTTCTTTTATGTTTTTCTATTTTATTAATAATAATTAATTATGCGTTCATAAAGAGTGTTTATAAAAATTTGAATTGAAAATATTTGACCGTCTGAAAACAAATTTTATCATCTTGAATTACTAGACTTCCGACATAGTCTAATTATACAAAAGCGAGTATCGAATAAGCAACGGGGAATTATATTTATTCAGATGCCGCCGCCGCCGTATATATCGGCGAAAGTCGGCGCGCCGCTAGCCGGCGATCAAAAAATCATTGCTCGCCACCGCCGTTTGAAACTATGTCGGCGCAGGGCTCTTTGCAAAACTGTTGATTATGTAGAGAAACAGTATATCAATAAAGGAACTGTAATTCTTAATCTTTTCAAGTCTGTTGAAGCAAAATCGGACTAGTCGTTCTCGAGATATGGCAAACAGAAAAGCCCCAAACTTTTCACCTTCTCTTATATGGTACTTACTATCTTCAAATCGATATATCTAGATTCCCAGATGTGACCCAGCAAAACGCCACGACTCGTATAACTTGTTTTTGACCGATATAACTTTTCCCTGTAGTCGGAACACCCGCCGATCACTGACCCCTACTATTTGTCGCACAATGTTATTAAATCCAGTATTTGGTTGCCACACCACGTATGTTATCTTTATAACTGCTACCAATCATTTGGAAATTGGAGCAACTAAATTTTCCAACTCAGTATGTGTAATATTTTTGAATTCTTTTTGAAGCATTTCGTTCAGCATTGGACCACTAGTATTCGCATGTTATCTGACTATACGATCAAGAAGCTCCAAAACGTGGTAACTGACATTTATATCTGGTCTTTGATGTAGTGTGTATAATTTACATGGACAAACCAGAAAATCTTCCACATTATGAGAGGTTTTCATTGAAAACGCAACTATCATGTTTATATAAAATACCGACCGATGGTTTCAAAATTTGATCTAAATCAAATTTATATGTGTAACAATCCTTTTTATTCTTAACAAATAATCCTGATGTACCGACGCAACAATGCAATCCTGATATTACATGTTTTAACAGTAGTAACTCCGTCTTTCGGATTTGTTCTAGGCTAGATTTACTCCAAACTTTGTAATTTTCAATGTAATTTTTCGATATGCTGTTGGGAAATTTCCAAGCGAAGTTTGCGTCTTTTGCCGCTGATAACGGTGTTGTGCGATTGGGTTATAAATGCACTATATAGTATCTGACATTATTGCCAACTCTTGGCCAAATTTGGTGAATTCGTTGTGAGGTGGGTGCGATAGAGAAATATTCGACTTAAATTGTCTTACACTAGGAGGAGTTACAAGAAGTTTTGACTTAAATTCGCTTTGGTTCAGAACTGTGACATTTAAACGTATTTTAGACTTTTTTGTTATCTTTTATTATAAGTATGCATTTGTGTTGTATTTAACACAAATATGATATCACACAAAACGCAATGTCGTCGTTGTTCGTTGTTTTGAATTAATACCTCTACCTGCTACTATTGAATCAATACTTTTCCACATGCAACGTTCCTATGCAACTAAACCTAATATCGTAAATTTGCTGAAAGAATTAGTTATTCTGAAAAATCACCTTCATTTTGCAGTTTCTCGTTATTTTTATTTTTCGCAGTTTCCTTTTTTTCGCGAAATATAAAATGTATATGTATTAGGGCGAGTCAAATTGTATGAAAAGATTTTTTTTTGATGAAGCGTATAGCTAAAACGTAATCTATAGATGACTTTGAGAAATTTTGCTCAAGAGACCATAGCTCTAATGGCCAGTTTTTCAGTCAGTGGTGATCTTCGTTTCTTAGTTAAATTGTGGTTAAACATCGAATTGTGTTTTTTAGTCATTGTTTAACTATGATTTAACCGCCCAATTTTGGTTGGTTAACTTATAGTCAGAACCATATTATTTTGGCAATCAAATTACTGACTGTCAAAGTGAGAAATGAAAATTGTATAAAATACATGTTTCAGATTTGCGTATTTGTACACATACGTTGAGTTTAGATCGTTAAATGGTTGCGCCTATATAGTTTTTTACACATTTTTGTTAAAATGACTTCGATTTTATGCATCTATTTCTTATTTTACATAATTCCATTTTGTTTGTTCCCCTTTGTTGTTTTGGTATTTATCCCAAAACACACGTGTTATCCAATAAGAATACAAGGGTTGCCATATTAGTTGACAATATGGCGACTTACATTAACTCGCCACTGAAAAACAAAATGCAAAGTTAACCTCTAATTAACTTAGAATTAAGATTAAGTAATCCGATAGTTAACCACCCACTTAAAAACTGGCCATAAGTCGGATTCTGAGCTATGGTCTCTTCAGCAAATCACCTATAGATTACGTTTTTGTTATACGCTTCATCAAAAAAAAAATTAACCCGCCCTAATATGTATATATTTCGCCGGTTTTTATTTCCTGGTGAACTAGTTTTCGACCACTTTGTATGGGGAGCTAAGAAATATTAAGCGATATTAAGCGGCCCCCCAAAAAACGATGTCGTCGAAAAATTAGTTTAGCAGGAACTAGGAAAACAAGCTTTTTAGTCGTGTTTTGGTTACAAGCAAGCGATTATCGCTGGCTAAGTTGTAAAGAAAACGGCTGTTTAGCGAAAAGTGATTTTTATTCAAAAATATGAAAAAGGGTTGAAAACGGTAAACGATGTCAAAAAAAAATTTGTTTAAACTTAGCGAAAATGATTCGCATCGCTAAGTTCTCGCTAAGTCTTCGCTAAGTGCTCCATATAATCAAGCAAGCGGGGTAACCACAACACGCTTAATATCTCTACGAAATAACGCGGGATTTAACCAGACTGATATTAGAATATTAGGAGGATTGTAATGTTACATTCTTTAAGAAAAATACGATAATCTAGTTGTGTGTAAACGCCGTATAAGACTATGAACTTCAGCGACATAATAGAACTTTGTGAATTAACGAAAAAAATACAGATGGTAAAAAAATTTGCGAAAAGGTGCCGTGACCAAAAAAAAATGTTCTAAAAAAACACATAAAGTGTAACACCGACTGTGACTGAGTTGACCCATAGAATAATACATACGTAGATAAACTTATTCCCTCATCTGACGTTTCATTTCACACTCTTCATCGTAGGTTTGTGGAAATGAGAGCGATTAAATTTAAAAGTAACTTACACCAGGTGGAGTTACAAAATATGTTCACTTAATTTTTTCCTGTCGTTTTGGTGTAGAACTGAAAAATTTAAATATACTTTGCACTTTTTTGTTGACTTTTATCGTTGGTATACATTTGTATTGTATTTACCACAACTAGTTTGTCACAAAAACACGAAATTCGGTTGTTGTTCATTTGTGGATCGCTGTATACTATTGCCACCATCTGGTAAATTCTGTAGTACGTTCTGGAGTTGGCGGCCTTGGTGATACAAAATTTTCAGGCGCAAGCACTGGTAGTGTGGCTGTTGCAGTTGCTTTATAAATTTTGTTCTTCTCAGAATGTCGATTTAGACGACATGTGTAATTTACGCATGCATAGCAACTGGTTGCATCATGATCACCTGGGCGATTAATCCAGTTTACCGGCTTACAATACTTCATAGTACCTCTGCCTCCACTCAACCATGCCATGAGATTGTTATAACATTGGCGACACACTGTATTAGGTGTGTAATTTTCACCGGTCAAGTCCACTTCGTCGAAAAACAATGCATATGCTCTTTTGAATTCACTAGTTAAAAGATTCTTTCCTTCTGAAATCTTGTAGATGATTTTTTTCTGGTTTGATGACCGCAAACGTAGCAAAATAAATCAATATTTTCACACTGCATATTGAACTTGTCAGTTGCCAATGTTGTGTGCGAATTATACTGTAGCACTTTCACTTTTTTTACTTTCACTTTCACTTTATAACTTTCACCGCTGAGCTCTCGTTGACGTCGCGCTGTGTAATGCCTCGATGTGAGCGTCGTGTCGCTTTTATATTGTGTGCTGCGTCCCTTGTTGCGTGTGCTGAGCTTACTGCATTGCCTGTGCTGCTGCTGTCGGTGCATGATCGCGTGATACCTAAGCGCTACCTTAACGGTGTTAACCCTTGGACAAACACATGGTTCTGGCCAGGCATATTTCATTTTTTGCTACCTATGGACCTGAACAGGAGAAAAAGGTAAAAAAATGAAATTAAAAAATTTTCGGCAAATTTTTCACTTTTGCGTGCTACGTAAATAGTGTTAAGAATCATCTCTAGGAAGTTTATATGTTCTAGAAATTTGTTTATTGAGATCTGTGGTAAATTTTTGTAGTTGATTGTTTCCTTGAATTTTGAACGGAACACGGGAAAAAAGGCAAAAAAAATCGAATTTTTTTAAATTTTTTGTGATTTTGATGAAGTTTTTTTGATTTTATATTTTTTTTTCTTTTCTGAACGGTTTTTTTAAATTCTGAACGGTTTGCAAGATATGAGCCTGAGAAAATGATCACATTTTTACGAAAATGATACCGTGGCCCCAAATCTTTGGCGGCCCATAAAAAAAAAAGTGCATGACTTTGGGAAAAATTGGGAAACACGGGTCTTTTTTTTTAGTCTTTTATCACGTAGTGGTGTCCGTATATGGTTATTTTGCCATGACTTAAAAAATTACACACAGTGTTATTGAACCCATATTTTTCACCATCCAATGTTTACTTTCCATCGTACCTATGACGTTTAATTTATTGAGCGAATAAAAGCTTCTATGGTATGTATTATTCTATGAGTTGACCCTAAAAGACTTATGTCACTCCGAACTAATAAATAAATACAAAACTATATAAAAAAAGTTGCCCGATTTTCTTTAAAATATTTCGGATTTGTTGGTATTAATTTTCATTACACTTTTGAAGTATCGTAGTGTTATATAAATTTCCACCTTGTACATATAAAATTGAATTTGTATAATGTTCATTGAATTTTGGAGCATAATTATATATGTACAATAAAACGAGACAAACGACACTCAAGTTTTGAAATACAATTTTTATTGTAGCAAATTTTATTGTAGTTGTTGTAGATGGTATCACGGCGTTACCAGGCGGTAGTAAGCCCAGACCAAAGTCCTACAATTGCGACAAACCTGGCCATATTTCACGAAACTGCAGAGAGCCACGAAAACGATCTAGATCGAGCTCACCTCAACGTGGCAATAAACGGGCAAATTGTACTGTTCAAAATGAATCTCCGTTAAACTAAAACGAGCTAGCCCAGAGGGGCATGGACTGGCTCCCACAGCCGAGGGCCCCACGATCTCCATCTCAATAATACAACAGAAAAACAACAACCTCACTGTCTACGGAGCTATCGGTGGTCGGAAGCGCATATTGACTATGGACACAGGCGCGTGACAATCTATCATCAGATCAGATTTGATAAATGGACCAATGGAATTGTTACACGGTGTAAGACTCCGCACAGCAATGGGTGAGCCAGCAACTGTACATGGTAAAGTTAAATTGAAGTTAGCCAGTGCCAACATGAGCATCGAACACGTGTTTATTGTCGCCGACATTGTAGATGAAGTGATAATTGGCGCAGATTTCATGATTGCCCAAGGCCTCAAGTTAGATATGGGGCAGCAAATTGTGACGTGGGCTAATGTGGAGATTCCACTCAATGTGGGATACGACAATACAACACCGATTAAAAGGCTGATCACTCACAAAGATGCAATATTGCCACCAAAATCAGAAACCATAGTATGGACCCGAATGGAGGGAGATTGTGAGATCGGCGGTTTGTGGGTAGTTGAACCGGCAAGTATAAACAACTATAACATAATCACTGCCAAAGCTCTAGTAAAAACTAATAATGAAGGACACTTGCCTGTACGAGTTCTAAATTTGTCCAACAACGAAGAGGTCATCGGCGACCGCATAGAAATTGCAGAATGTACACCAGCCGAGGCGGTCATCAACTGTGAAGTTAATTCTGACTGCAGCAAACTATCAGAAAAGGAGCAGAAAGTGCTGGAGTCGGAGAAGGCGAGAACTAAAGCCTTCTGATAGGAACAAAGCAAAGCAATTACTGTGGAAGCATGCGTCTGCCTTCGCCCTAAAAAAAGAATGCCAAGGTAGGACATCAATGGTAAAGCATGACATCAACACAGGGGAAGCGAGACCAATAAAACAGGCGCCCAGAAGTCTTCCACTTGCAAAAAGAGATGAGGTGAAGAAACTGGTAGCTGAAATGCAGAGGGATGGTGTAATCGAACCCTCTTCAAATCCATGGAGCTCGCCGGTGGTACTAGTTAAGAAGAAAGATGGAAGTACTCGATTTTGTGTGGATTATAGAAAGCTCAACGACGTCACCAAAAAGCACAGTTATCCACTACCAAGAATTGATGACACATTGGATACGTTGTCAGGAACAAAATGGTTCTCCACGCTGGACTTGCAAAGTGGTTATTGGCAAGTAGAAATCAGCGAGAAAGACAAGGAGAAAACTGCATTCAGCGTAGGGGATGGTCTGTGGCAGGTTAAAGTAATGCCATTTGCACTATGTAACGCTCCAGCCACCTTCGAGCGATTAATGGAGTGCGTGTTGAAAGGACTTCATTGGCGAACATGCTTTGTGTACCTAGACGACATCATTGTCATAGGGAAAACATTCGATGAAAACCTGAAGTCCTTCAACGTATAACCGCGGCTGGGTTGAAACTCAGCCCGAAGAAGTGTTCTCTGTTCCAGAAAGAAGTAAAATACTTGGGACATCGAGTGACAGCAGATGGCATTTCCACCGACGTACTACAGACGGTTTGTGCCGGGTTTCGCCACAGTGGCTGCAAGTCTTCACGAGCTGACAATGAAAAATCGGCCGTACTGTTGGAGCGAAAAACAAGAAGAGTCATTCCACCAACTGAAGCAATATTTATGCACGGCTCCTTTGCTAGCATATCTTGTTGCTGGAGAGAAATTCGTGTTGGATACTGACGCGAGTGGTTACGGAATAGGTGGCGTGCTCTCGCAGGAAATCAATGGCCAAGAAAAAGTTATTGGGTACTACAGCCGAATACTCTCAAAGCCAGAGAAAAACTACTATGTTACGAGACGAGAGCTACTGGCAGTCATTGAGTGTGTCAAACACTACCACAAGTATCTGTACGGACAGCCTTTTCAGTTAAGAACCGATCATGTGGCGCTAAGGTGGCTACTGCAATTTAAGAACCCCGAAGGCCAACTTGCTCGTTGGATTGAATGACTGCAGAGCTATGACTTCAGCATTGAGCATAGAAAAGGAGGAAAACACGGTAATGCTGATGCCCTGTCACGTCGTCCATGCAAGCTGGAATGCAAACACTGCTCAAAAGCAGAGGTGAAAGAAAACATCATTGACGTACGTCTGCTTCGACTAGAATCCAACGAAGACTGGTCAACAGCACAAAGAAGCGACCCTATACTGGCAAAAATCATTTCTGCAAAAGAAAAAGGTGAAAGACCAACACGCAATGACATCGCCTCAGAGAGCCCCCTGATGAAAGCATACTGGGCCCAGTGGAATAGCCTAAAATTATTGGATGGTTGCCTATACCGGTTATGGGAAAGTGAGGATGGTAAAATAGCCAAAAAGTTAATAGTGGTACCTTCCTCCAAGGAAAAAGAGATAATGACAGAATTCCATAATGGCCCGAGTGGAGGACATCTAGGAATAACCAAGACCATTGAAAAGCTAAAGCAACGGTTCTACTGGGTTGGCTGTCAACAAGCGGTAGCCGATTGGATAGCAAATTGCACCCAATGCATGACAGCTAAGGGACCAACGCGAAGAAGTCATGGCCATATGCAGCAATACAACTCAGGTGCACCCTTTGAGCGTATAGCTATGGATGTGGCTGGTCCATTTCCAGTTAGTAGCTCTGGAAACCAGTACGTCTTAGTGGTTATGGATTACTTCAGTAAATGGCCCGAAGTATACCCTGTTCCAAATCAAGTGATTGTGGATAACTGGATATGCCGTTTTGGTGTCCCCTCGGAGCTCCATTCGGACCAGGGTAGGAATTTTGAATCGACCATCTTCAAAGAAATGTGTGACTCATATGGTATTCGGAAAACAAGAACAACACCATTGCATCCTCAGTCTGACGGAATGGTTGAAAGATTCAACCGAACTCTTGAGGAATACCTAAGAAAAGTAGTCAGGGCAGATCAAAGAGATTGGGATGAACACATACCGAAGTTCCTTTTGGCATATAGGACGGCCACCCATGACTCCACTTGGCGAACACCCGCTAAAGTAATTTTCGGAAATGAGCTGAAGCTGCCTGGAGATTTGGAGTTTGGTACCATACCAGCGTCTGACCCTGCGAACAGTGATGTCAATTACCATGCTACAGGGGATCTTAATGATCTCCATGAATTTGTGCGCAACAAATTAATGATGGTCAGTAACAAAATGAAAGCCAGATACGACCGAGCGGCAAATTCAGAAGGATTTCATGAAGGCCAGCTAGTTTTACAGTTCAACCCACAGCGCAAGAAGGGTTTATCTCCAAAACTTCAGACTCACTGGGAAGGCCCTTACAAGGTTGTCAAACGAATAAATGACGTGGTTTATAGAATCCAGAAAAGCCAAAGTCCAAGAGCTAAAACGAAAGTCGTGCATTTGGAAAGACTAGCTCTGGTTAGTATGCATTGTAACAAAGTACCAGCTCGCTAAACCAGTAGCATCAATTCACCTCAGTAAAGATAACTCTCCGCCCTTCGAGATTGTTCTACAAAGATAAGCAATGTCTAGAAGGTTCTTGAATTCGCTAGATCTACCTTCATTTGAGTATGGGGAGTTGGTATAAATAGCGGAGGTCTTTGGAATGGAGAGTTCAGTTTGTGATTAAACCCCGTAAAGTAAGTAAGCAATTGATAGTAAAATATAAGACTTGTTAAAGTGTCATAAATAAAGTAAACTGTTGTACTAAATATGTAAAATAAAAGAAAGTTAAACCGTTGTAATTATCGTAATTTAAACCGAACCTTGTTTTATTATTGGGAATAAAACACGCAAAAAGGACGAATAAGGAAATTCGTAACAATATCATAATGATCGCTCGATTGAAGTATTTGCACTGTTGGACGTCGAATACAATGTGACTTTCATTGATGAAGATGAATGTGATTATTTGGGAGCTGAAGGTGAGTCAGAAACATTATGCCTAAGATGGACATTAGGAGAACATATAATAATGCTGCACCAACAATTTATATTGGCCTAAACAACGGGTATCTTACTAATACCTTAAAAATGGCGGAAGGCTACGAGGGAGAAAATGAAAATTAGGAAATAAGAATAATAATTGACTACAATAAATTCAAAAAGAATAGCCAGGCTACACTCACAGAAAAATTCGGTTGAGACAGCCGAATTAGCCGTAACCGAATTAAGAGGTTGACACAACCTCATTAGAGGTTGGCACAACCTCATTAGAGGTTGTCAGAACCTCATTAGAGGTTGTCAGAACCTCATTAGAGGTTGTCACAGCCGAATTAGAGGTTGACACAACCTCATTAGAGGTTGACACAACGGCAATGGAGGTTGGTACAACCTGATTAGAGGTTGGCACAACCTCATTAGAGGTTGTCAGAACCTCATTAGAGGTTCTCATAGCCGAATTAGAGGTTGATACAACCGAATTTAGTTAGTGTCACAAATTAATTATTAACGTTTTTTTATTATTACATGATGATTTATTTTCCTGTATTCTTATAAAAAATTCCAAAAGCGAGAAAATAAAGTCATAAATATTGGGTAATCTATAGAATAATAAATTTGTTGTACATGTCTCTTCCGACCTTTTTCAAGTCCCGGCCATCACGGGACACCGCACTAATTCTGACTTTCGGCTGATGTATTAGTTGATTTTGGACCTAAACCATTTTGTATACCGACGATTGCAGCACATCTCACATCACATGACCTACCGTGAACAACTTGAAAACTGTTGATACCTGCTGCAATAATTTCTGAAAAATATGGCGTTTTAATACAAAACATATTTTACTTACCTTTATTAATAACAACAAACAATTTTGAAATTTGTCAATTCTTTTTAAAATAATAGTTGATTATAGAATTTTAAACGTCATATTTTAAATACATAGCATTATGTTGTGGTAACCGAATTGAAAATGAATTCGCTTGTGCCTACAGAATTCATGAAAAATTCGGTTACAGCAACGGAACTGACGCCAAATTCGGTCGTTGCAACATAATTAAAGCTCGATTCGGTTATTGCGACCGAATTGATAGAAAATTCTATACTTACAACCGAATTGATGCCAAATCGGTTACTACAACCGAATTAATGCCAGATTCGGTTACTTCGACCGAATTTGGTACCTATTTCGGTTCTTCCATCCGAATTAATTGAAAGTTCGGTTATTCCAACCGAAATTTTAGAAAATTTAGTTGACTGAACGACTATAATTGAAGATTCAATTGTCACAACCAACGAGGTTGCTTCAACCGAATTTCGGTTATGGCGACTAAATTCGGTCGTAACAACCTCAATTCGGTTGTGGCAACCTCAATTCGGTAGTAATAGCCGAATTTACGGTTGATACAACCCCTTTTCAAACAATTAGTTCTCTGAGTGTAAGAGATGGATAAATAGATTCAAAACGATGAGGGCAAAAATTACTAGTATAAAACATGTGATCACATTTCGCATCCGCCTTCGAGAATCAGGTATTATTTCAAAATTTATTGCAAATTCCACCAAGAATATTTTGAATATTTTTGGTGAAATTGGATTGCCAAAATTTCGGCAAATTATCTCAGGATACACTCAAGATTTACACAACAAAATTCTTAACCTTACACTAAGGGAAAAACATCAATTGCTTATACAAGTTGAACATGAAATAGAAGTTGTACGCAGCCAAGTCAACATTTGACAGGAGAGGAAATGAGGGAGTTGTTGGAATATGAGGCCAGATTAGCAGTAACATCATTTAATGAGAAAATTAAAGAGGTATACAATAAAAAATTCAACTGCCTTATTCATTTACAGGCAATAAAAATTAGGAATAAAATTGAATAGTAAATGGTTTGTTAACAAAACCGACAAAAACATTCCAACGGAACGGGTAAAAAGGGAGCAATTACCATTATTAAATATTACAGCAGAAGGAGAAGATTTTGTTCAAACAACAAGGTAGGACAGGAAATAGCTAGAACTAAATTAACAACAATCATAGATAGCCAGATGAATACAATGAAACTGACAAATATGAATAAATTTGTGTTAGACAAAGTTGATACGGCTAAAAAGTACAAGGATAACAAGCTATCAGCAAATGCGAATTACATATAAGGAATTAACCTTATTGTAGGGGATACAGCTAAGTACAGTCTGATAAATAATGTTCCTGCTACACGGAAAGAAAAGTAGTTCTTCGCATGGATGAAACATTGTCGTTAACGTTTTTTACTTTGCTGCAATGACAAGTCTCATATATCCGACAATTTGGTTGCCGGAGTAACGAATTTTATTTAATGCCTGCAACAACAATTTTATTTAATGAATTTTGCAGGAAAAAGGTTAAAGTTAAAAAAAAGTTAGTGCATGAAATTTAAACTATTAATATTTGGCTTATCTCGTACTTTTTATATTGTTTTTACTATTTATTAATTTTGGACGTTTGCCAACATTTATAGTTGATGGAACAACTTCGTTGCTGCAACGAATGAGTTGTTAATCGAAAGAAACTAATTTCCATCAAGATCAAGAGAGAAATTGAGAGAAGAGAGAAAATGAGAGAATTTTAATCAGAGCTCAGCAAGCAAAATGGTCAGCATGAGTATAATTCGGGAATAATTCAAATCAATTTGTGAAAACAGACTAACAAGTTATACTCAATAACAATATATTATTCTGAAAAATAAATTGTGTGAATTTATATGTTTCCTGTGATCGTTTGTGTTAATTGAGTATCTATAAATCAAATAGATAAATAAGCAGAATACAAGGAAGAACACATCAGCAAAGAAACCGCCGCATCGATAACAGAAAATTCATCCCCGAAATATGTAACTGACCAATTGTTTGTGTACCTGCGCGATGATACAAATCGCAACAAAATGTGATGGTTTTTATAAATCGCTAAATTGTGTTTTCAATCAAATTTCGGTCGGTCATGTTTCGTTGGATTGGTATTTGGATTCAGAAAAAAAACGAAACACATACATTTGTGTGGGCAGTCGACCCCATAGACTAATACATACCTAGATAAACTTATTCTCTCATCTGACGTTTCATTTCACACTCTCATCGTAGGTTTGTGGAAATGAGAGCAATTAAATTTAAAATTATCTTACACCAGGTGGAGTTACAAAATGTGTTCACTTAACTTTTTCCTGTCGTTTTGGTGTAGACCTGAAAAATTTAAATATATTTTGCACTTTTTTATTGACTTTTATCGTTGGTGTACATTTGTATTGTATTTAACACAACTAGTTTGCCACAAAAACACGAAATTCGGTTGTTGTTCGTTTGTGGATACTATTGCCACCATCTGGTATTATTGAACCCATATTTTCCACCATCCAATGTTTACGACAGGAAAAAGTTAAGTGAACATATTTTGTAACTCCACCTGGTGTAAGATAATTTTAAATTTAATTGCTCTCATTTCCACAAACCTACGATGAAGAGTGTGAAATGAAACGTCAGATGAGAGAATAAGTTTATCTATGTATGTGTTATTCTATGAAATAAATAAAAGTTGAACAGTTAAAGAAATTACAACTGAATGACAGAATCGACAAAACAACACCAAATGCATTATTTAAAAAACAATGATGGGGTTCTATTTCAACGTAAGTTTTGAACTGAGATCACCTATTGTGATGTAACCCATAGGGGAGAAGAGATTATGTTCATGATAAGTACACACATTCCTAGATATGCACATATCTTCTACTCATGCTAGTCAATAGAAATCATAAGACACATTCCTCATATTTTTGACGTAGAATACGTCTTATCTTACGGTATGAGGAGTCATGTCAGGTTTTTATTGTTGTAATCTTTATTTCATTGAATTTGAGGAAACGGCTAGATGAATTTTTTTAAAATTTTTTTTGTAGGTAAATGAAGATGTTATCTTTCGTTTGATATACATTTCATATTGGTTGATATATTTCTAGTAGTTTAATTTCTCAAATGAAAATTGTTTAAACACATACACTCAAACAAATGTGTGGTGTTTGGTTGAGTCTTTTTGGTTGCTCAACATTGCTTAGGAACATATATCTAGTATAAAGGGAAACGAACAGCAAGCTAATGTTGCTTGGCAGCATGTATCTAGTAAAAAGTGAAACAAACAGTAAGCTAACGTAATAAAGCTTTTTTGCGAAAGCTTCAATAAAGCTGTTGTAACATTAATTTTGAATTGTAAAGCGTAAAGCTTTCACACAACGCTCGAATGCTAATGCGAAGACTCGATAAGGTAAACCTTTTTTAATATTAGGGCGGCCCTCTCAACATTCGAAGAACTTATTTCAATAAAAATATTAATTAAAATACATAAATTAAATTAAGTTTAAAAAAATTGAACATAATATTTTTTTTTTGAAACGGACTTGAATCAAATGCCGTTGGTAAATATAAAAATTACAGCAGACAGTTGTCCGTGGCCGAAGGCCTCGGACAACTGTCTGCTGTCATTTTTTTGTATTGCAGGACATGAATACGACGGGCTCAATGATACTCAACCACACGAATACCACAATCGATCTCTAGATGAGTATTTCAACATGGAATCGGGGAAAACTGTACAAAGCTTTCTGAAAGTTTGTTATTCATTCTACATTAAACTTAATGGCCGTGTCTCTGACACAGCCTGCAGGGACAGTCCGTGGCCGAAGGCCTCGGACAACTGTCTGCTGTCATTTTTTTGTATTGCAGGACATGAATACGACGGGCTCAATGATACTCAACCACACGAATACCACAATCGATCTCTAGATGAGTATTTCAACATGGAATCGGGGAAAACTGTACAAAGCTTTCTGAAAGTTTGTTATTCCGGATAAGTCTGTTATTCCGGCACGCCTTTGTAGAATGTCACTGACCGAAACGAAAGCCCGAGGAAAAATTTGGTAAAGATCTCATTGAACCATTTAGTACAAGCCAAGACCTCAGGCAGAGAGAAATCCTATCCTGCGATTCCTTCAACATACTAATACCGATCATTATAAAAAAACGCAGTCAATAAGAATAAAACAGACAGCAGCAAAAGTAACATGCTGTTTGGGTTTCGTGATAACTATGACATCATTGGGCGAAATATGTGAAAAGTTATTGCAGTATTTTGGGGAATCGGGAAGGATCAATAGTAGTGGGTTTTGGAGAAAAGAGGACACAAAATAATCGGCAAAACATCACCGGATTGAAGGATAAGGAGAACGTTGAGAACTGTTATAATTTCAAGGTAGTGAACAAATTTATTTACAATGGCTTTGCCGTGACCAAGGGCAATAACGTCAGTCTAGCAAATAAACGGAGAAGTGTACTTTCATACACGAGTTTTTTGGGATATGCAAGCACTTCAGGCATAAGACCCTCTCTCGTGAAACAAAGATCCACCTCTATCAGACTCTCCTATGTACCATCTATCTTGCTTTATGGCGAATAATGTCGGGTATTAGTATGTTGAAGGAATCGCAGGATAGGATTTCTCTCTGCCTGAGGTCTTGGCTTAAACGCGATTAAGCTGGCTAGGCCATATCAGTATAATTGATCAGAATCAACCGGCGCGAAAGGCATTCGAAGACATACTCGAACGACATCCGAAAATAGGACGAGCAAAATTTAGCTTAAAAGACCAGATGGACGAATGCCTGTAAAAGTTTGGTGTTACCAACTGGAAAAGAAAAGCTAAAGAGCGGTCTGGTTGGAGAAATATGGTGTCTACGATTTGTTGGACTCGCAGCCCCACTGCGGTGGTTGAGGCCACCCATGTAAATAAGTAAGTAAGTAGGTGATCATTTGTCTATCTATTTAAATAGCATCATTGTTGTCGAATAAAGAGGTCATGTAGTTATTTCTCCCATTTAAATCATAACCTGTTACGTGACGTAATAATCCGTCCGTCCATATTTTAAATAAACGTAAATCAAGGCTGATCTAGTAGAGGTTAACGCAATAGGATTTGTTGTTGTTGTGGGCACCAACAACAGGAATTTTGTTTTTGTTATATGACTCTAAATGTCAAATTCAGCACTAATACATATAACCAAACAAAGTAAACAAAGATAGAGTCATAGGAAAGCAAAATCAGCTGTTCTAATGCGTTAACCTCTGCTAGATCAGCTTTGACGTAAATTCTATATACTCGCCGCCATTCCCTGCCCAATACTTCTTCTGTCTACCCGCTACCTAAGTATACACAACATCCATCGCTCACACCAAATACCGCGAACAATCACACAAATGATAAACAAATAAGCAGAGTTGCCAATTTGGTGGTTTTCCCGGTATTTGTGGTGATTTTTGTCATCAAAAAACCACTGTTTTCAAGATGTAGCTATTTATTTTTTATATCGCTACAGTAGCGACATTGACTCATTCATCGTAGCGCCTGTTGCGATTTTAGCACATTTCTTCTGCGTTCCATTGTCATCACTTTTGAAGCAAACACATCAATCCTCTATATTTTAAAATTTTGTATAGAAGACAACAGGTATTTCCGATATGATGACAAGCTATATTTTCAACAAGAAGGAGTTCCAAAGGGATCTCCAGCTTCCCCAATTGTGGCTGATAAAAGACAAATAAAATCTAATGAATCTTGCGCTGATACGACGTGTTTGCCACTCTTTACAATTAGCTGTATGCGTAGCATCGGAGAAAGCATTGCCACCAAACTTTAATTTTTGGTCAAAGAGTCACACAACTGGTTAGCATACTCATCAATCAGACAAAAGTTGTATTCGAAAATATTTAAATTAATTAACACTGATGAGGCTGTGCCTACAAACATCCAAATGGTGGCACCAACTAGATGGCTTTCGATTGAAAAAGCCGTTAAGTCAATTTTAGGGATGTTGCTGGAACTAAAGGCTCATTTCAACGTTGTAAACGAAAAGTCTTTCGAAACTTTGTGTATTTAACATATTTAGCATCCATTTTATCAGAGATTCAAAAAGTAAACCTGGCGCTTGAATCTGAGAATGCACATCATTCAAACTTTTCAATGATTTATTTAAATTATTAAAATGGTAATAAATATTGTTATTTTGCCCGTCATTGATTTCAATTACATTGAAGGAGATCTAGATCCCGTAGTAAGCTAGTACTGTTACCTTAGATAGATATAGACAGATTGTATAGAATTTACAAAGACTCTTGTTCTGGAAATACGGCAAAGAATTCCGTCAAATATGGAAATATTGCAAAAAATTTCCTTATTTAGCGTCAATAATTTCTTATCTGTTCAAGAGCACGACATTATTAACTTAATTAAAATCGGTGTGCAATGGTTAGTGTGCGCGGCTCTTGCACATGAGATCCTGGGTTCGAACCCTGCTCTGACCACCTTCAAATTTCTTTCATCGGCGGTCACCTCGCATAGTGACGGCGACACTATCGAGTATATAGCCATGAAAAAGCTTCTCAAAATACCGTTCGGAATCGGTGTAAAACTGTAGGTCCCAATCAGTGAGTGAAAACTGGAAAGCGCACAGCTAAGTGATTGTGAGAAGCTCTCCCCGATCCCTTCATGGGATGTTATGGGAAACCATTTATTTATTTAAAATCTTCTTAACAGATGAAAATGAATTGAACGAAATCGAGAATAAAGAATATTAAGCTTTGTTCTTGGAATAATTCAGACCGGACTGGTATATTTTGGATTGAAGTTCATGACTTTAAAAGTACACTAAATCAGTATCCGTTTCAAAAATTGGCCAACCTTGTTATAGATCTGCTAATCTATCCATATTCCAATGCCGAAGTGGAAAGAATATTTAGCGTTATGAACTTGTTTTAAAACAAAGTCACACATCGAATGTCTTTGAATACAATTAATTCTCTAATACATACGCGCTGAATAATCTGCCTCTTTTTGTTGTTTGGATGCAAATATAACGTGTTTGTAGCTTGTCGCAAATATACTATACTTGTGCCAAACACATTGTGTTTGCTATTCAATATAACATGTTTGAGACACAGTGAATAATAGGTTATAGTATATGTTTTTGAGACCCAATTGTGGCTTTTTTTTGTTGAAAACCGCTAAAACCAAATACGAGACAGACAACAAGGAAATAAAAAAGCAGCAGATCTTCAATTCATAATAACAGAGCTTGCAAACATGTACATGTTTCCTGCAATATGTTACTTTGGCCGAAATTTTTCTGCGTGTATAAAATATGGCCTGGCATATCAAAACGCTTGCTGTTCTGACTATAAAATACCTAACGAAATTTGTTCAAAAATTAATTGTAATGAAACGTATAAGAAATCAAAATACTATTTAAAATCGGTATTATTTATAGAGGAGGGAGATGAAAATAATATAACTCTTATTGATGAAGATTTGTTGTAAGTCAATTTGTAACTTGTATGCAGTGTTGCCAGTTTAGGGGATTTATCCCCAAATTGGGGATTTGTTTCAAAACAGGGGATTGTTTTTTTGGTCTGGGGATCTGGGGATTTTTTGGGGATGAAAATTGAAGATGTATTAAAAGCGCTTCGTTTGTATCATTGTTTGAAAGTTTTGATCTAGCACTACCTAAATCAAAGCAAGCATACACACACAAATTATATTTGGTTTTGCGTATGTGTGATTGCAAAAACAAAGATAAGAAATTTAATGTGGCAAGTCTATACTGTTTTTTTTGCGTTGCCAGTAAACACTTGCAAATCATTATTCCTAAATGTTGTCAGCAAAATATGCATACACATTCCCATAGACTAATTACTATACTAGACTTAACAATTCTCTCAGGAAATTTATGACATTTGGCCTGGTGTGATATTTACGTTGGATGTTGAAAAGAATTGCTTTACTAATACCAGATAGAGGCAACGGTTCAAAACAAGGAACAAAATAACAACAACGGCATTTCGTTTTATGTGTTAAAATTATTGTGTTAAATACAACACAAATGTATGCTAACAATAACAGTCAATACAAAAGTTTAAAACACATTTAAACTTCACAGTTCTTCACCAAAACGACATGAAAAATTAAGGTCACAAGTTATTCTAATTCCACCTGGTGTATGTCACATTTCGTCAAACATCTCTCTATCACACCGACCGCATCACGAAGAGTGTGAAAGGAAACATCAGATGAATCAAATATTCTCTCTAGTAAGATTTACTCTATGTCCCAGAAAATATGAAAATATTTTAATGGCTAGGCTGTACATGATGACTACAATACAACGAGTAACAAAAATTTTTGATATTTGGCGTAGCTGAAAAGAATGGAAGCAGTGAAGAAGAAATAACGAGAAATTCCAAAACTATCTACAAAACTAATAACACTAGCCAACAGTCGTTTTGTTATTTGGTTCTAGCATAGTTTTTCTCATTGATTTTTACCTACTGAACACGAAAATGAGTTTTAAAAATTTTTCTGTTGATTGGTTTTCGAGATACAAATTTTTGAACTTTTTTTTTTAATTTTTGGAGGTATACTTACAATTTTGAGCATATCTTTCGTCTTCTTTGACGTATTTGATCCTACTACTACTCACATTAAAGCAAATTGAGCCGTCTACAACTCATTCAATCATACAATTTTCAAATCGGGTGAGTAGTTTTGATGTTGGCGGCTTAAAAAGGTTAAAAAACTGGGTTTTTTTAGTAAAAATGTGGCAGAAAAATTCATATAAAATATAAAACGCGATGCTAACAGCGATTTTGGTTTTTTTACGTATAGCTGGCATTTTTCCAAAGAAAATAAGCACTTACTTAACAAAATCTGACAACAAATGGCGGACTTATAATTTTTTTGGTAAAACACCGAAATTCCGCTATTTCACGATATTTTGATTTTCATTATTTGCACAGCTTACCTACCCAACGCAAACGAATAAATACATTTGAACTTAATTTAAAATAAACAAATTAGTCTTAGTATATTATTTTTTAATTTATTTAGAGCACTACATACTCAATGTATGGCACAATTAGAAATGGATGTGCCAGGTTAGCTAAACTAACAAAATTAACCAAATCAACGCCCATAAAAAATGAGTAGAAACAAAGCTATAACTGTACATTTTATGCCATGTGGAAAAACATCTGACTTCTTCTTTGTTTTTTGTATTCGCTGCAATTGGTCTCACGTATTAGGGTGACTGCTGGTGACGCTTCCTGTACGCTGTTACTTTCACTTCTGAATCCGCAAATCTACACTGTACCATCCGAGACGCAAAAAGTTCGGATTTCTCCTTAGTGAGACCAAAATCGCGCACCCAATCGTTTAGTTCGGCCTGTGACAGTAATTTTCGCTTGCACTTGACTCGGACTCTTGATCTGACGATTCTGCTTTTTGAAGAGATGCACCAGGGCACACTGGATATGGTACATCATTCGAATGTGGTACTGGAAGTGCAAACGATCCCACTTGAGCGTAGTTCCATTTTAAAAATCTCCCTACCACACTGTTTGTGGTGAGGCAAAAATAACAGTCTGTGGAATGGCATAGCGGCTTTTTCCACATCATTGGTGTATCAAATTTCATATGGCGCCTAAAATTAAAATAAATTACTATATTTGCTTTGCTTAATGTGTTTAAATAAAAATTCTTACCTTCCGCCAGCTGCCCAGTTGGTTAGGATTATATAGCAAAGATCACATAGCGACTTAGGTGTCCATGATTCTGTGATATTTGGTGAAATACCAAAATAATTCAAATAGTGCAATTGCACTGCTGGAGTAAACGTGTGTGCGTGATTATTCTTTATAAACTCGCCACAAACATTGCAGAAATTGTCTGGATTGTTCAAACACTCGAACACACGTAGTCTTTTACTCATTGTCTTACTTGTTGGGTAGGTATTATATGCACTTAAATTCAATTTGTTTCACTTTTTACTCGTACTACTCGCGTTCGTAGACACTTGTTGAATGACAAAAAACGATAAATGAACACCTATAAATACTATACCTGGCTATATACCTGATTCAGCAAGTGTGCGTTTCAAATTGTGGAAAAGTTTCCAAATAATGACCACTCACAAATGTGGGGGGATTTTCTGTAAAAAAATCCGATACAGGTAGCCATCGGGAAAACACACATCAATAAAAAAGTGTAATTCCCTTTAATTGACTGTGAACGGAGTAGCAGTCATAAAGGAACACGAAGAGCGTCCACGCACATTCAGAAGCGTATATTATAAAATACAGGTAGCCGTCGGGAAATACAGGTAGCCATCGGGAAAATACACATCAATAAAAAAGTGTAATTCCCTTTAATTGACTGTGAACGGAGTAGCAGTCATAAAGGAACACGAAGAGCGTCCACGCACATTCAGAAGCGTATATTATAAAATACAGGTAGCCATCGGGAAATACAGGTAGCCATCGGGAAAACACACATCAATAAAAAAGTGTAATTCCCTTTAATTAACTGTGAACGGAGTAGCAGTCATAAAGGAACACGAAGAGCGTCCACGCACATTCAGAAGCGTATATTACTCTGCAACCACAATCATAAAAATTAAATAACTATTTGTGTATTACTTATTTTTTTTAATTCTGAGAATCATAAAAATTACGTGAACGTTTTTTCCAAACAATTTTGTACATGTAAAGTGGGTTTGCCAAAATTCGTATCGTAAAATGCACCTGTGTTTCTATGTTCTGCATTTTCATTATACCATTTTCTTAAAAACATCGACGAAACGTCCCTACGGTATTATGAATAGGTTTTTTACAATTATGAAATATTTGTGTTATTAATATTAATTTAAAAATTTTATCAAAACTGCTAAGTGCTGTGACATTTGAAAAAAATTTCCAAAAAAAAAAATTTGCTGATTTCACTAAATTTTTGAAATTTCACGTCCCTTGCCAGAACAGAAGACATTAACCCAGGGTGGTGAAATTTTGAACAGAAGTAACTTATGTATAGGAGCCACTGTTCCGTTCTATTCCAAAAGGATTATAAAAAACTTGCTTTTTCGATCCCTCCTAGTAGGTAAGCTGTGCAAATAATGAAAATCAAAATATCGTGAAATAGCGGAATTTCGGTGTTTTACCAAAAAAATTATTAGTCCGCCATTTGTTGTCAGATTTTGTTAAGTAAGTGCTTATTTTCTTTGGAAAAATGCCAGCTATACCTAAAAAAACCAAAATCGCTGTTAGCATCGCGTTTTATATTTTACTAGCAAACCCGGCAGACTTCGTCCTGCCAAATAAGAGACTTAATTAAAAGATGTATTTAAAAAAGCAAGCAAATTAAATAAAATTTCACCACCAATGTAAATTCACCAGTTCAAATGATGCCACTACCGCCGGTAGATGGAGGGATTAAGGATTAATTAAATCCGGTTTAAATCACTGTTGGAATTAACTTTTGCTAAATTTTAATGCTTAGTGCACCCCTTCAGACCACTACCTTTCCAACGGTGTATCGCACTTGACTGTGCGACCTTTAGTTTAGGAGGAGAAGCGGTTACAATAATTACACTATAAATACCTTAGCGTAATATATATATAGATAGATATGAATTTTTATATGAATTTTTCTGACACATTTTTACTAAAAAAACGCAGTTTTTTAACCTTTTTAAGCCGCCAACATCAAAACTACTCACCCGATTTGAAAATTTTCTGAGAATGAGTTGTCGACGGCTCAATTTGCTTTAATTTGAGTAGTAGTAGGATCAAATGCGTCAAAGAAGACGAAAGATATGCTCAAAATTGTAAGTGTACCTCCAAAAATTTAAAAAAAAAGTTCAAAAATTTGTATCTCGAAAACCAATCAACAAAAAAATTTTTAAAACTCATTTTCGTGTTTAGTAGGTCAAAATTAATGAGAAAAAGTATGCTAGAAACAAATAACAGAGAAAATTTTGTTATTTGTGACCTAGTGTAATGAAGTAGATGAATCTGAAGACTATGAGACGGAAGTATTTGATATACTAAGCCTAAAGACTTTTAACCAATGCCCAGATCAAAATCTAGATCCCATTTGTCATAATCTTTTTGTTATAACTAATTATTATTAAAATAATAATAATATAATATTTATAAATCAATAATAATATTACAATTTATTATATTTATATTTTTCAATATTTAAGTTTTCGTTTTGTTTGTTTTGTTAAACTGAATTCTAAATAAATTTTTATTTTGAAACTTAATACTTTCTAGAACTTGCTTAAAACTATGGGGATTTTCCGGGGATTTAAAATTTTTTTTGGGGATTTTCGTTGATTAAAAATAATAATTCGGGTATTTCGCCCAACAATAAACTGGCGACCCTGCTTGTATGTGTGAATATTAAAGAATATTATTTAGCTTCTGCTCTTTACATCTAATATATATTATTATTTGTGCGTAAAACTGCTAAAATATGTTTATCTCAAATAAATGAATTGAATTCCCACATACGCAAATATTTTTTGATGTGTTAACATCAATAGGTGCGGGTAGCGACTAAACTCACAAAGTGAACCCATCCAAACAAAAAAGCACACAGATTTGTTCGACTGCGATCACACAGATTGTTTGGCGTTAAACTCCTCCGAAACGGCTGAACCGATTTGTATGAAATTTTGTATGCATATCGAGTAGGTCTCAGAATCGACCAACATCTATTTTTCATACCCCTAAATGATAAGGCTGACCCACCTCAGTATAGAACACAGATTCGTTCGACTGCAAAACACAGGTTGTCAGACTGCGAAAGAAAACACACACGTTGATGTAGCGGCAGCGAATAATTGTCTTGCGTGGGTGCGGAGTACACTCAGAGCAAAGAGAATAATGACGTGGTTATACGTAAATAAAAATGAGATAGCAAGAGAGCAACGAAAATTGTGTGAACTTGTGTAGCGTATGTACGAACATAACAATGTATGGAATTGGGTTTCCAATAGGTACTTGACAACTTTGAATTTAGTTTGTGAACGCACTATTTCACTGATCATCTAACCTGTTGAAACCACATTTCGTCCAAGTCCATGTTTTCGTATTCGGGCCAAAAATATTCGGTAATGGCGCGATAACGATCGTCATTCACAGTAACGTGACGATCGTTATTGTTGACGAAATACTATGGCCCAATGTCGCCGCCGGCATGCCAACCGCACCAAACAGTTATTTTTTGTGGATGAACTCATGAAGCACATGTAGATATTCACCAAACCAATAACGCATATTTTGCTTATTGATAAACCCATTGAGCCAAAAATGAGCTCGCCACTAAATATGATTTTGCGATGAAATTAATCACCTTGGCGCATCTTCTCCAGAGCCTAATCGGAGAACGTACGTCGCGTCAAATGGTCCATCGGCTTCAATTCTTGAGTCAGCTTGATCTTGTTAGGGTATAAACCAAGATCTTTACGCAAAATTAGCCATAAGGAGGTATTGGCGATGCCCAGTTCTTGAGAACGCTGCGAAATCGACTGATTTGGATCGTTTGCTACCGACGCTTGAACGGCAGCGATAGTTTCATCTCCTCGATCAACCCGTTGTCTTACTGGCACGGCATCAATTTTTTGTACTAAACTTGTTATAGCTTGTCTACTAGGCGAGAATAACGACCGAAATTTCGAGTTAACGCTGTTAAAGTTGCGGTCACCGACTCCGAATTTTGGTAGTAAATTTTTATAATTTGCACGCGTTGTTCGTTCGCGTATTTTACCACGATGAAAATTTTGAGTTTACTGAAAAAAAGGAAAAACCAAAAACTAATATTTTTAAACATTTATGTAGACGTTTTTATAGTGATTTTTAGTCTTCTTCAGTAGAGGCAATGGTAGTTTTTAACGTTTTGTTTTGTAGCGATTTTTAGCTCCGAAGAGTTGGCAACACTGCAAATAAGCTCCGTTGATTTTGTGTCAGCGAACTAGAATCAATGACCACACAAGAATGAGTGCTTTGATGCAATTCTCAATCGCATAAATACAGGTACGGTACTTAGTGTTAAGGTTGACTAGACTCATCAGTCAGTTGCTTTCGAGCGCGCATAACCCAATCAGATCATAGCATTTTATTTGGGGGCTTTAGTTCGGCAAAGAACGGGAGTAATGTTTGGGATCTATCTTTCTTAAGACGGTTCTTGTACAGAGGCTTTAGCTTACACAGAGGCTTCGGCGTACTGTTCCTACACAGAGGCTTCGGCTTATTTATCTTACACAGGGGTTCGGCTTACTATTCACTGAGGCTTTGGCTTACTGTTTCTACACAGAAGCTTCGGCTTTTTGTTCCTAGATAGAGACTTCGGCTTACTGTTCCCACACAGACGCTTCGGCTTTTGTTCCTACACAGAGGCTTGGCGTACTGTTCCCCTGCAATCCATTTAATGATGACCGTTTCCGACCCGTTTCCGCTCGAAATGTATAGCACTTACCGAGCCAGTAACCAGCATATCCGATATCAATCTACGCAGCGAATCCAACTAATCACGCTTGCAATAAACTAAGCTCCAGATCATATTTAAAGCAGCCAGTCCGCAAAGTGCTCTCCCCGCCTCCCCAGAAGAGTATTGTTAACCCAAGACAAGTTCCTCCAAAAGAATATGGTTAAGCCAACAAAAGTACCCCAGAAGAGTGTTGCCAAGCCACGACAAGTGCCCTCTTGTCTAGTCAAGACTAGTATTCGCAGCAGAGTGCTGTCAAACCAAGACAAGTGCCCCCAGAAGAGTGTTATCAAGCCAAGACATATGCCTCTGAAAAGTGTTGTCAAGGCTTCGACTTACTGTTGCTACACAGAGGCTTCGGCGTACTGTTCCTACACAGAGGCTTCGGCTTATTTATCTTACACAGGGGTTCGGCTTACTATTCACTGAGGCTTTGGCTTACTGTTTCTACACAGAAGCTTCGGCTTTTTGTTCCTAGATAGAGACTTCGGCTTACTGTTCCCACACAGACGCTTCGGCTTTTGTTCCTACACAGAGGCTTGGCGTACTGTTCCCCTGCAATCCATTTAATGATGACCGTTTCCGAACCGTTTTCGCTCGAAATGTATAGCACTTACCGAGCCAGTAACCAGCATATCCGATATCAATCTACGCAGCGAATCCAACTAATCACGCTTGCAATAAACTAAGCTCCAGATCATATTTAAAGCAGCCAGTCCGCAAAGTGCTCTCCCCGCCTCCCCCAGAAGAGTATTGTTAACCCAAGACAAGTTCCTCCAAAAGAATATGGTTAAGCCAACAAAAGTACCCCAGAAGAGTGTTGCCAAGCCACGACAAGTGCCCTCTTGTCTAGTCAAGACTAGTATTCGCAGCAGAGTGCTGTCAAACCAAGACAAGTGCCCCCAGAAGAGTGTTATCAAGCCAAGACATATGCCTCTGAAAAGTGTTGTCAAGCTAAGAGGGGTGTCCGGAACGAGTGAATCAGTTGATGTTATTTCTGCAAATCGAATTACTTTGTAAATTAAAGATTACTAAAGTATCCGAGTGCGTACACCCGGATTATTCTGTTCCTATTTGGTAAAGTTTGGTGGATCCCAAGGAAGACTCTGGACATGACTGACTTTACCTCAGCCCTCTATTTTATAAGATTTTTGTAAATATGCGAAACCAATCAACTTTTCCAAGATGTTAATATCGTCGAAATTCCAAATGCCGTACAGTTTTAAAATTAATGCATTCCAAAAATGTATTCCACTTCGTCTAAACTAACATTTGAATGGCCACGGTTGTTCTGGTAGTTTTGTTAATTCAGTGGAACATAATTTTACTGTTCAAGTAGTTGCCCCCATGACTAAAACGCTTACGTTCACGCTTAGTCTCCAACAAACACAACTGATGAATTTGCTATATTGTAACAATTATATTATTGGAAAAAATCATTAACACTTTCTAGACCAAATTTAAATGGGAAGTTCTCTATAAATTTGGTCCTAATACCCACAATAATTTGCTGAAATTTGAAATTTGATGATGAAGTTGTATGTGCCACGGCCAACAATAATTTGTTGGAAACTAAAATTTTACGAGTAAATGGCAAGAACGAGAAATGCCAATTCCTCTGGAAATTTCAGAGATATATCGTTAAACAGTCAATAATAGTTACAGACAAAAAATCATAAATGTTTTATTTAGGCATTTGCTTTTTTCAGTCAGAACAGACGATTTACAAATAATCAGTGGTTTAAATAAGTTGTGGTTGGGTAGGCACTTACCGATATACTACATACACATTTAAATATTGCAAATTGCTTATACAGATTGTATTTTTTTTAATACTAGAACGAACTACGCCTAACTGCTAACCTCACAACCGCTACATCCTAAAAGTATGCCACAAAATTGCAACATTACTAACCGTGTAAACTAACGCCTTCACTTCAAGCTACTTTATTATATTTTCTCATAATAATTTCCACACAAAACGAGGCGGCGAATTTCCCACAAAATTACAAGAATGTCGAATAAAAGCAGCACCTGCTTCACAGAGGACGTAGTTACATGAATAGAGCGAGCGAGCAAAATACAACTGTTCATTTAGCAATTGCATAACCTAAGGCGTTGGAGAACATGTGTTAACAATTGTTTTATTGTTGGAGGCTCGCATCTATATATGGAATAACGTGGCTCTGAAAAAGGACTCACACGAACCCACACATGAAGAGTCCTTTCATCGTAGCCATGTACAAACTAATACTTAGATGCACCGAATAGGAATTGCCATAATAAATGGCAATTAAAATTGTAACAAAACATAGAACTCTGAGAAAAAACAACACATTGCACACAGTAGAACTTATAAAAAGTCCTGCGAACAAAAGGAACTCAACCAAAGGAGAAAAAAGAAGAAGAAGATATACAAAACAGAGCAAAAGCCTCTTTGACTTGTCTATAATTGTTGTTTTAGTTGAGTAAAAACAATGGTTTATTGGCCTCAATGAAAAAAGGAGAAATAAATGGTTCTACAGTAGGTAGAGGAGCGAAAGAAGGGCCAACAATTGCCTTTTTAAATCAACACAACTGCAACAATACGAACACTATGTTCAGTTTTACTTCTGTACGGTTTTTTTCCTTTACCTCTGGCTCTGTGAGTAAGTTTCAATGATATAGAAAACATATTGTTGTCTCACTGTATGCGTTTATCTATGTATGGATTGGCAGCAAGGTAGGTGCCGGTGTGTTGGTTGCCTTCCTTTTCATTGTTCACATGTATTACGTTTGATTGCTACATAGTGTTATTGCATACTTTTAGGTGTTTGAATTTATCATCGACGTTAAACGATTGCTACGGATGATGTCTGTGTAATTGTAAGTGCCGATTGAGTTGATATATGTATGTGGCAGTCACACAACAAAGTAATTGTGGTAGTAATGAATGGTGTAGTCGTCGATGTGAAAGGAAATTGTGTGAGTGTATTGGTAAATGACTTATTATGGCAATGATTGTAATTGTGATTTAATGTGATCGTTTAGGAAAGATTGCTAAAAACGTTGAGTGGTAATGTAGTGGAATCGAAAGTTTATTATGGTAGAGAACACACAAGTTCATGGGTCTTCAAAGGATAATTGCAAATATTATATACTATAATGAGCAAAGCAATGGAGCCCGATTCGAAATAAGAATATTTTTTTGCGCATGATAAATGACCGAAATTGTTTTAAAATAAACTAAGAGTATAAGAATATAAAAATAAATTCGTTTCCCAATTCACATATTTCTCTCACCAACTCGATCTTATTCCTTCTCTCAGCATATGGTAACGCCAAGTTATCGCAGGGATTCTTCAAGCGAAATTATGGTCGTCGCATTTTGCAGCTTGCACCGAGTACTTATTTAAATCCCTTTTGCGCTGTTTCATCATAATCTATTCTTCTGCCATGACGTAGACAGTGTTATTTTGATTCCTTTAACTATGTCGATGTCAGGATACAATTCATGCAGATCGTAGTTCGTACGATGTCGATACTCGACGTTGTCTATTTTAAGTCCACCTATTTTTTTTTAGAAAATTGTTGTTTCCAGACTCCCAGTCCTGTTTCGTTTGCTTGCAATATAATCCCCAGATTTTGCGCCATATATTAAGAAATATTAAAACAGAGTTTGATATGGTTGAATCCTTGAGTATCGATAGGGGTTTATCTCTGAAGTGCATGGGATAGGTTATATTAGATAAGGTACTATTACTATTGACACACTTAGTCTAATAAAAACCGTTGTTATTCCACGGGCATATGACGGCCCATCATTGTACATGTAGATTAACGTGGGATGTCATTCAATCCATATGATACCTCATCCCGATATTCCAGGATGTGGCTGAAGAGGAGACGTACATTAGTCCCTCACGAACCAATTAGTACTCTGCAGAAAGATTCTAAGATCTGCCCGCTTAGCAAGCACAATTCTCCACTTGATCTCATGACCGACATTATTGGTTTTATTAACCGTAGATTCAAGGAAGCAAATAACTTTTGCTTTTCCTTATTTACTGCCGCAACCACTTTCTCTAAGATTTTGTCATTGATATCCATATCATCATACCAGGGCAGCATATGGCTTCTCTTGCTTCGTTTAACTTCAGCTTTTCCCTTTACGATCTCAACCAAATTGGTGAAAATTGGAGCGATAGGTTGATCTCTACCAACATTTTCTGATGATTTAGTGGCCGTCATTGTCATTTAGCTTAGGCGTGATTCCAAGCACTACTGACCAAATTTCACCAGCGTATTGTTTGGCTCATTTCATGAAAATATGTCCATCTACGACCATCCCCGAAAATGCAAGGGGGCGAAATGGCAGCGGTTTGAAAATTTTCAGTTTCGTGATCGGAGGATACATAAGAACGTGCTCATAACCTCATTTTTCTCATCCAGATGGCAGATAGGTTATCTTTTTTTCTCCTAACAACACCCCTACCTCTTGCCTTTTCATAATGCCCTAAACGAAGCCCAGAGATCTTGCCCACTGGTTCAGGACTTAGCAATTTTACCCTAGTACCCTCCGACCACCAATCCGAAAATTTTCAAACAGCTGCCATTTCGCCCCCTTGCATTTTCAGGGATGGTCGTAGATGAATATATTTTCATGAAATGAGCCAAGGAATACACTGGTGAAATTTATCCAGTCGTGATCGAACCACCCTGTATAGGTTCGTAATGGTCTATCAATTCCTGGCTAGCCTTTTATATTCAGCAAATATATGGTAGGTGTCGATGTACTTTTAGCATGTTGTAAGCCTCTGACAGTTGTGGTCATTCCCGGCCTAGAGCCACCCTAAAAATGTCGATTCGTTAAGATATCTGAGACAGCCCTGGGCAGATAATGAATTGAAATGAATAATGAATTGTGCAAGATGACATTGGCACCCATTTGAGTGCTGGACTATTATCCCTCAGCCAGTCGGTCACTACTCTAATAGCCAGAATTTCCGCCTGCTAGATCAGGTAGTCTACGAGAAAGAGACAACCCTAACTCCCTAGAAAAAACCCCCGGCGTACCTATTTATTCATTGTCGATCCGTACTTGAAAGAATTCGTATATCCCTCAATACCACGAACTCCATTGTTCATCCCATTCCAGTTTGAGTCAATGGTATTTTAGACAGAATAGTTGTTCCGCTTTCGAGTAGTCGACAGATGCAAGAATGTTGAGAGTACTTTCCAGCAATGTTCAATGATCGACTCCCACCATATCCCATTTTGAGGGTTATCTGAACTTGATGGCAGATGTGGAAGAAATCTGCCAGCCTATAATTCTCACCGGCAACAAAAGCAACATTATATTCAGTGGAAGTGGTGCACACAATTATTATGATATACACTGTCGATATTCCCTGTATTATTGTCACTATGGCACAATAGGTGAATTACCAAAGCACCTGCCACCACACGATAACCTCATAGAGCATTATCGGTCTTACAACCGCTGTTTAGCACCAGCCAATAATCCTCGAAGAAAGTCACCATTTACAACTTATAGCATTGTCGCAGGTGTATAGGGCATCTCGACACCCTTTCCACTATCTTGGGTCTAAAACTGAACTTGCTATCCAAAATAACGCACAAGCAAGCTTAATTTTATATCCATTCAAAGTGATATTTTTAACACGAAAGGTATTTTATACTTTCGAGTAAAAAGAGCGACCTGCGTTTTGGCTGAGTAGCCCATATACCTAGCCCATTTTCACTTGCCTATCTGCCCAAAGTCCATAAGCTACCTTGGAGAATGTCCCTTAGGGTAATGGGATACTAGACCCTTATAGCTCTTATCACGTCGCCCGCATAAGCAATAATGCGTATCGAATGGCAAGTCCGGGGACAGGCAGTTTTTCCTTTGTGTTATCGCACAACACATAGATGAATTTAAAGCTCCCTACTCCAATCTGAAAAATTTGTATGTTTATGTTGCTTGGATGCAAATATAACATACAAATAAATGGTGTCTCAGTAAGAATGCACATTTTCAATTTAATATAAAAACACGTATTTTTTGAGAAAATTGTGATTTTTTACTGGATTATAAAAAGGACATATTCCAATTAGGTATTGAATAAAATATTCGTCAAATGGGCCCCCTCCCCCCCCCGGCTCCGATGACAGGCCATTATTCTTTTCATGAAATTTTTCATGACTTTTTCCCAAAGATGTGGCTGTATCTCACCGATGCCGCGTTGGATCTCGGATTTGAGCTCAGGAATTTTTTCTAGTTTATTCTGATAAACACGAGATTTCACAAAACCTCAAAGAAAGAAATCGCACGGCGTTAAAGCGCAGAATTTTGTGTATTCACGAAGCCATTCATATGGAAATGCGCTTCGGCCGAGAAGATGACTTTTTTGATTTGGAAAAATTGGCGTTAACTTTACTTTGCTTCATTACCCATGTAACGCATTGCCGGCGCTTGTCACGGTATGCAGGTGTGCGCTCCTCAGTAAGCAGCATTTTGGACGCATGCAGGTGTAGGTATTTTGTCAAAATTAGCTGCGTAGTGCTTCGTGAAATTTGAAGTTGTTGAGAGCGATAACGAATTGATGTTGTCGAGTTTTCGGTTACACTCTTGTTTTACACCAGCAATGTTTTCAAGAGATCGACCGGTACGTTGGCGCACAGGTGTCTGACTGTCCATATCCGACCCAGTTTCTTCAAAGCTGTTGACCAATCTTCGAATGGTTGACAAATTATGTGAAATTTCTCGGAAGAAAGTTCTTCGAAGTTTGCGAGCAGTCTCAGCATAGCTTTCCAAATTCTTGTAATAAGTTTTCACAATTATAACACGTTGTTCTTTCGCAACGCTCTCCATTTTTAATAATCGGAACAAACACATGTGACAGCTACCAAATTTCAGAGTTGCCACTTGCACAAAAAAATTACACTAAGTATAAAAAACAGAGAACAAACAAATTTAGGGTGTTCACAAGTTGTCCTAACTGTTGTAACTGTCGCATGTGCTAAAGTTCTACAACAGTTGTATAACTGTAGAGAATTTTTTCCATACAAAAGTTTTGTACGATAGTACAACTTATGCAGATATGTTTTTGCGGTATACTAAGCGATCATCTTGTTTACCTTTGTAGCAAGGCGTAGTGAAGAAGGTGGTTGCAGAAACACAGCTGATCGAGTTTGTTTACATTCGCCTCACAATTACAGTAATCAACAACTGAAAATGTCAGATACAAAAGTTTGTGTAAAATTCTATAATAGGAGTTGAAGGCCCCCAAAGTTCGGGTATATGGGGAGCTACTATGAATTAAAAAGCATTTAAAGGAATTTGCCTGGCAGCGTTTTTAGGCCATATAAGGCAAAATAAACAAAGAAAATTAAAAGAAAATTGTAGATAACTCGCTTTGATATCGAAATATCAGCCACTCAAATTTTGAAAAATTATCGAAAATATTTTTTACATTTTGCCAAAATCCAGAAATGCAAATTAAGGAACAGATATATTTCCCTCCCTGGTCCCTGAGCCCGGCCGGACGACTCGAAATACAAAATAATCGTTCGACAAAAAAAAATCTTGCGACAAAAAACCGTCCGTTATCCGGACTTTGGAGGCCCATAACCCATAAAATAGGGATTTCCCCCAACTTCTGTATTTAACATTTTGTGCTGAAAATTGTGTGTTCTACCCCCTTCCCCATACAATTTTTGATACGACAACAAGATATAAAGATGACGATATCCGGATTATTATTACTAAATGCAAATATTTGTGAAATTTTGTAAAGAAAATATTAAAAAGAATCATAAATTAGCATAATTTCTGTTTTTCTATAAATTTTATTTTTATTTTTTATATTAAAAATAAATATATAAAAATAACAAACAGCTGATTTTCACAATAACATCTACTGCAAAGTGTAGCACTATAATAACATGTAGCACCCAATAACATCTAGTGCAAAGTGTAGCATTAGCACAGCTGATTTTAGTATTTTCATGACGTTGTACCTAGCAACTGTCAAAGTCGTGTATTTTGTTTTTGTACATGCGTGGTTACGTTTATTGTTGGTATGCATACATGTAGAGTTTGAAACAACGTCGGCACGAAACAAAAACCAAATGCCTGTTGTTTTTGCCTAGAATTACAACAACGCCTAATGCTTCCATTTGATATAAATACATTTTGATCTAGTGCCACCACCTACTTCAATACGTTTTGGATGCATATGCATTTACGACAGGATGTTCACATATTTGTCACTGGAGGTCTTATATTTTCTTACAACCTACAACCATAGTACACCTTGTGAATTTCCGAACTGAGTTTACTATCCAACATTACATGTTGGAGACACAATGCTTAATAGGTGGCTTTATTTGTTTGAAAAATGCTGGAAACAAAAACATGGTAGACAACATAGAAACAAAAAAGCAGTAGATCTTCAATTCATGAATATAGTGCTTACAAACATATACATGGTTCCAGTAATATGCTGCTGGGGCTGTTTTTTTTCTTGGAAGTGGAGAAAAGACTACTCCTTAAGGTGTGCCTCTATTAACATACCTCGTAGAGGTCGAGACTGCGAGTGACCTTAGAAATCTGTTGTTTGCATTTTGAGGCAAGTTATTATTAACAAACACGAGTACTTCTCCGCTCATTTTTCTGAGGACCTTATTTAAAACTCTATATTTGAAAAAACATAATAAACTGAAAGCTACTGTTCCAAAACAATCATCCCTATTTATCCATTTTTCCCTTAAATGCTTATAGTTTTCTTCGACTTACATACATACACACTCAAGCTAATGCCATACGAAAAGCTTAATTATAAAGAGAAACTACAAAATGCCAACAAATACGAACCCTGTATCAAACAATAGATAGATAATGTGAAAGTTATTCAACTATTTTATGCCCGTTTCATAGCAACTGGTCCAAGAGGATTACAGAGCATTACAAAAGGGTTCATTTGAAACTGTAAAAAATTGAAAGGCAACAATTAGTAGAGATTATTGTACTTGCAGATGAGAAAGTTTTGCTATATTTGCGATTAATTATAAAACATTTGCGGGAAGAGGATAAAATAAATCCCTAAATGAACTGTTTATGTGTTTCAAAATGAAACATTCAAATAGTTTATCTGTTATTTACAGCGCATGCAACATGGAGATTAATGTGGCAAATACTTGCAATTATACAAAGCTGCAAGTGTCACGAATGTGTCATAGGCTCCACTCGAACATGGTGCTGTTTGTTATCGTCATGCAGCACGGCAGAATATTGGTATGACATGCATTTAACCCAGATCACTATTTTGGTTTGGTTATCAGCATCACTGAAATCAGACATTGTTCTCCGGGGATTAAACTGTTTATGGGTACATGATATTTAGTGCATTCAACATCGAAACCGGTTAACCGTACGTCGGTTTTTTAAAAAAAATTATTTTCGAAGAACCGGATTCACCGGTTATTTCAAGTCAATTGTTTTTTTCGGTTTTTAAACAACTGATATAACAACGCAGAATTACAAACCTAAATCGTTTTTCATAGCTCACTATGGTTACTGACCTGATCAGACAGTTACAAGACTTTGCCAATGAATTATTTCGCCGATAGTCTTTTGAAATAAGTTGTCCAAGGCAATATAGGTAATATCTGCCCACTCCGATTTAGAGGCAAGTTCTAGAACTGTAATTTGTCAGCAGAAATGTATAGATCAATAAACAATATTCACAATCGAAAATTAAGTACATTGGGGAAATCAAATATTAAGGCGGATAGATTGAATTTAATAAATAAATAAATAAAGGGTGGGCCATGTAAATTTGGTTTTAGAATCCCCGCTATTTCGAAGCAGATGACCAATTTAACATTTATGAATAGATTATTAGTTAATCGTTAGAAATTTACGAAATGGGTCGCTTTACGTCTGAAGAAAATTTAGAATTGAGAAATATAACGAACCAAAGTTCTCAGCCTTCAACTCAAACTTTAAAAAATCTGCGAAATAAATTCGAAAGAATGAGGGTTCCATCAACGCCGGTTGCGGATCAATTTGTCAAGCGAGTCTGGTAATACGTGTCCTTATTGAACTAAAGAACTCGCGTACGCGCTCGTCCAGTGGAAAATATTGCCGCTGTAACTGAACCTGGCAATGAAAATACACAAAGAAAATAATGATCAAAGAAACCCCCCAACTGTTGACGACCCTCGCAAACATTATAAGGACCACGATTTAAGAATATGTACCTGGAATGAGTGAACGCTATACAGGACGGGTGCCATTTTCCAACTGGCGGATGTTCTCGGAAAATATAAAGCTGACATCACAGCCATCCAGGAAATGCGATGGACAGGATATGGATGCACCACAAAGAAAAACTGCGATATTTACTCCAGCTGCCATGAGCGAAATCACGAATTCGGGTGCGGACTTATAGTAGGCAAGAGACTGCGCCACCTAGTTTCAAGGTTCAACCCAGTGTATGAACGCCACAATTCACATCAAAGCGAAATACTGCAACATGTTGTTAATTTGTATTCCCCCCCCCCCCCCGACAGATGATAAATATGATAAGGTCAAAGAAACATTTTTGAGCGTCTGGAGGAAGTATATGAACGCTGCCCTGACCACGACATTAAGATTATTCTAGGCGATTTTAATGCCAAATTAGGAAAGGAAAGTGTCTTTCGACCAACTATCGGTAATCACAGTCTACATGATACCACCTCCGATAATGGAATAAGACTGATAGACTTCGCCGCTGCAAATAACATGGTAGTTAGTAGCACTCGATTCCAGCATAAGGACAGAAATAAGGCGACCTGGATATCTACTAATCAGCGGACGAAGACCAAGATTGATCACTTGGTAAAAGATGACAGGCACTCTTCTAGTGTAATGGATGTACGTGTGATTTGAGGTGTCAATATAGACTCGAATCATTACCTGGTGGCTGCGAAAGTTCTCGCAAGACAGGGCGAAAAACGTACGAATCCGAACACAGGAAAAGCTAGATATTGACAAGCTACAGATACCGGAGATAGCAATGTCCTATCGACAGAAACTCTCTCTCCTGCTAGAGCAGAATACCCCCCTCCCAAAGACGCATCTCCCATTCTTTGGAAACCGCCGCAAGGTCTGAACTTGGCTATTAAAAACCGCAGAAGGATAAGCCATGGTATGACGAAGAATGTCGTATTGCAACTGATGAAAAAGAAGCTGCACATATGGCAACGAAATTGTCAGTTACAAGAGGCTACAAGAGGATGAGATGGGAGTAAAACCAACTATTTAGGCGGAAATAATGGCAGTAGTAGCAGAGAGAGAGTGAAATAACCGAAATGCGCAGTATTAATGGTGAATACCGAAAGTTTTTCCAGAGGGTAAGAAGATCCAATAACGGGCCTAATAATGGGCTTTCATTCTGCAAGGACGAGAATGGGAATTAAAATGGGCTCAAAATATGGAGAGACCACTTTTCAGCACTACTCCACTCAGATTATTCCACTGAAGATAAGGAAGTAATGATAGTGGAAGATACCCCATCTCCCTTCCCAACCAAGGTGAGATTAGAACAGCGATCTGTCGGCTAAAGATTGATAAAACCGCTGGTGTGGATGGGCTACCCGCAGGTGGCGAAGGACTGCTAGCCCACTTGAATCGACTTATATGCGGTATACGGCTGGGGGAATCTATGCATGACGATTGATATCTCAGTGTATTATGTCCTGTATTCAAAAAGGGTGATCCATGTGTCTATTGAACTACCGCGGTATCAGCATTTTATCCATCGCGTATAAGGTCTTGTCGAGCGTATTATGTCAAAGACTAAAGCCAATTATTGAAAACCCGATTGGAACTTATCAGTGTGGTTTTAGACCAGGCAAGTCCACGACTGACCAATTATTCACGCTACGCCAAATTCTGGAAGAGGCTCACGAAAAGAAATTCGATACATACCACCTTTTTGTCGATTACAAAGCTGCTTTCGATAGCCCCATACGGGGAAAACTATACGAAGCGATGTCTGAACTTGGTATTCCGGCAAAACTGATTCGCCTCTGTAGCATGACGCTGACCAACACCAAATCAGCAGTGAAAGTGGGCAAAGACCTCACTGAACCATTCTGTACCAAGCGAGGACTGAGACTAGGCGACACACTTTCGTGCAATCTCTTCAACATCTTAATGGAGATAATAATGAGAAAGGCTGCAATAAATACAAACAAGACCTTTAACACGAAGAGCCATATGTTGCTGGCGACATAGAATAAACTTTGCGAAATTTGGGGGAGGTTACTGCAGCATTTTCAAGAATCCAAAAGGATTCAGCGAAGGTGGGTCATGCTGTTGATCAGGGCAAGACAAAATTGATGGTGTCAACGACTAGAGAAACCTCTCGACTTGGTCCGCACTTGAATGTTGACAACCGATTTAATTTTGAAGTGGTAGATGAATTTGTCTACCTTAAATCTGCCGTGAACAAGGACAACAACGTCAGCCTGGAGATAAATAGGAGAATTGTGCTTGCAAATATATGCTATTTTGGGCTCAACAAGCGGTTTAGGAACAAAGCCTTCTCTCGACCGACAAAAGTCCACGTATATCAGACTCTCATTTTACCTGTCTTGATATATGGCTCCGAAACTTGGGTCATATCGCAAGCGGATGAAAACACCTGGGAGTATACGAGAGAAAAATTCTCCGTAAAATATATGGTCCTGTTAGGAAAAACGGCGGGTAACGACGTCGCTAGAACCAAGAGCTATATAATCTATCTTCTGACGTGGACATAGCTAGGCGAATCAAATAAGGTCAATTGCGTTAGCTAGGCAATGTTATCAGAATGGACGAAGATGAGCCAGCGCGAAAGGTTTTCGATAAAGTACCCGATGGAAGCAGGAAAAGAGGACGACCAAGACTCCGCTTGAAAGTCCAGGCAGAAGAATCCCTCCGTATCCTTGGTGTTACCAACTTGCGGGAAAAAGCGAAGGATAGAGCCAGGGCGCCACGAAATAACCCCCAAACTCGAAAATGAAATAATCTCCAATGAAATAACCCCCAAAATAAAATGAAATAAACCCCTTAAAAAAGAAAAATGAAATAATGCCCAAACAAGATGAAAATAACCCCAAATTAGAAACGAAGGAACCCCCAAAAGATATCGGTGCTACCGCCTAATGAAATAACCCCCAAAATAGAAAAGAAATATCCCCCAATGACGCAAGCCCCAAGTAAATGGAATAAAGCCCAAAATAGTTATTATTAATTATAATATTATTATTAAAGAATTTAGAGGAATTCATTATTTTCACAAGGGTAATTTCTTGCGGAAATGAAATAAACCCCAAATAAGATAAAGTAATCCCCAAAACCAAAACCACTATGAAACTATCTCCAAAAAAAATTTGGGGCTTTTTACATTTGGGGGTTATTTCATTATGAAATAATCCCCAAATTAAAAACCAAATCACTCCCGAAAGTTGGGAAATTATGCCCAAATTCGGTTTTCCAGATTTTTTTGGGGATTATCTCATTTTCTAGTTTGGGGGTTATTTCATTGGGGGTTATGTCGTGGCACCTAAAGCCAGTTGGAAGAATATGTTGAAATGTGTTTAATTTGTTTGCTATATCAAAATATGTAAGACGTCGGGCCTCATGAGGTTGTAAAGTAGTCAATAAAAGTAAAGTAACTGAAAATGTGCTGGAACAACTGAAAATTTCTCCCACTTCCCTGCGCAGAATTTTGAATGAAGACCTCAGTATAAAGTCGAAATAGTTCAACTACCGAAGCCTCGTGGTCATCCGATGCGTTTTCGCTTCGCTGAATGGGCTGAAGGTTGTTTGTCTGAAGTTGAAAATTTTTACCGAAAAATCATCTTCTCCGATTACGCCCATTTTTACGTTCACAAACAAAATTGTCGAATTTAGGACTCGGAAAATCCACACATCGTGGAAGAGAAGCCGATGCATTCACAAGTTGGTGCGGTTTACGGCATAGCGGCATCATAGGCCCATTTTATTCCGAAATGAACAAGGAGCCGCAGTCACCTTCAACCGGCGAGCGCTACCGGGCCATGCTCAGCGGGTTTTTGTTAAAAGAAGTTGAAGAGGATTGAAAAATACGTTGAATAATATCGGTCCCAGGAACATATTGCAGGAAGCATGTACATGATTGCAAGAACAGTTTTCATCAATTGAAGATGTGCTGTTTTTTTTGTTTCTTTGTTGTCTGTCTCGTATTTGTTTTTAGCGGTTTTCTTTAGCGTATTAACCAAACATGTAATATTGAATAGTAAACACAATGTGTTTCGGCACAAGTATAATATATTTGCGACTAGCTACAAACACGTTATATTTGCATCCAAATAATAAAAAAAAGACAGATTTTTTAGCGTGCGAAGTATGATTTCAACAGGACGCCGCTACGGGTCACATATCCAACGTTGCAATCGATAGTTTGCGCTATAGTTTGTGTTCGAAAACCGCATAATCGGCCGAAAGTCAAAGACCATTGGCCGCCTCGCAGCAGCGATTTGAACCCGTTAGACTATTATATCTGGAGCGCCGTGAAAGGTAAGTGTTACGCAAACAATCCCGGGTCCATTGAGGCCAACACAATCAACAATCTACTGGAAAATGGGGTTGGTCGAAGGAGGTACTGAGCCTATATTAGAATTTTTTAAAGTGAAATTAAATTCCAAGTTTTACATTGCCTACACTTTAGTTTCCCATTACATCCCATGAAGGCATAGGCTTACGCACTCTGCGTGGAACCTGTAGTTTTACATCAAGCTTTTTCATGGCTACGTACTCGGTAATCGATCTTAAAATTCAAAAAGACTGACTTAAAAATAACCGATGTTTATAAAAGGCATAGTTAAACAGTTTGTCATAAAACCCGAAACCGGTTATTAACAGGTTTCTATGCCTCGGCTTAACCGAAACCCGGTTTCTCCAAAATCGGAAGATTCGAAGAAACCGAAAGCCGACAATTTTGAAAACCCGGTTTTTTGAATACACTAATGATAATCAATTAATACGCATTTGTTTCGTACAATCAAGCAGCCACGAATGAACTCAAATCTACCTACATATGAAAATGTAACAACCATGAGTTTCATAATAGGTAATTCTGTTAACAGCAGGATATTTTAAAAGATAGTACCACACAAAATTTGGCTGGCATTAGAAAAGAAAAATGTTCAGCAAAGTCTGCGTTCACATGAAGACGTGGCGCCAGATGTAAAAAAAATAGCAACCTGATTGACAGCCTTATGTTCAAAATACTTCATGACGTAGAACAGCTGCAAGTTTTCGTTATTCGGAATATATCAGCTAAATATTTATGAGCCAAAGTCAAAATGTTTTCAAATTTCCGGTTGAAATAATTTTTTTTAAGTGACATCGATTCTGTTTTGTCTAGTGCAGGGTTATAAGGCCATAGGCACTAAAATCAAACGACCTAATTTATCATCACATAGAGAGGTGCAATAACACCATATTTGTTTAGCAGCCGAAGTTTAAATAGCACCATACCAGTGTAAATTTTGGCAACTGACTTGTTATCAATACATATTGCCAAAAGAATGAGTTGTCATTGTCAAGAGTTGAAAAGGTATGTCGCAGGTGGTTGTATTGCATTTTGGTCGGAGTTCTTCGATATATTGAAGCATTTTTTGTCTCTTCTCGATGACAGAAATTTTCAAGTTTTATCTAGTACTGCACTTTATTCGCCGACTTAAGAAAAGAAACCAAAAAAAGCCAATTATTATCTATTTGTTGCGAAAGGGAAAGCCAACGACTGTTTGATCCATGTAAACGTTTCAAATTTTGTGAACCATGCTACCAACAATTAAAAGAAAGGACTACGGACAAAGAAACCCAACCATTGTGCCTAATTTGTAGTTCCATTATCAAGGATGACACTTTCATATTTTGATAATTATTACAAAATTTATAAACATTTCGAGTTTTTAAATAAATTAATTTTAAATTTAGTTGTCTTACATCCGAGATATTTTTAAAGTTGTAATTTCCTTTAAGGATAAAAGATCATGTTTTCTCCGATTAGTGAAAAAAATGTAAATGCGGCGGCTGGGATTCGAACTCACATTCGCTGGACTTCAGTATCGTCTAGCCCGTTAAGCCACTATGGGGTGTATTCACTCTTGTTTTTTTCTTTGGAACGAAGTTCCTAATCGTATTGTGGCCTTCGGTGGTGCAATGGTTAGTGTGCGCGACTCTTGTACATGAGATCCTGGGTTCAAACCCGGCTCTGACCAACTTCAAATTTTCTTTCGGCGGCGGCCACCTCGCATAGTGACGGCGACACTATCGAGTATATAGCCATGAAAAAGCTTCTCAAAATACCGTTCGGAATCACTGTAAAACTGTATGTCCCAATCAGTGAGTGAAAACTGGAAATCGCACAGGTCAGCGATTGTGAGAAGTTCTCCCCAGTCCCTTCATGGGATGTAATGGGAAACCATTTATGTATTTTTAGTTCCTTATCGCACGTCGCGGGGTGGGTGCTAAATGAAAAATAAAATAAATAACTTTTTTATCACTATTACGCTACAACCCAGTATTACACAGTGCAACACGAAAAAATATACTCAACCATGCCATGAGATTGTTATAACATTGGCGACACACTGTATTAGGTGTGTAATTTTCAACGGTCAAGTTTATTTCGTCGAAAAATAACTTATATGCTCTCTCTGGAATTCACTACTTAAAAGATTCTTTTCCTTTTGAAATCTTGTAGAATATTTTTTCTGATTTGATCAAAATAAATCAATATTTTTACACTCCATATTGAAATTGTCAGTTGCCAATGTTGTGTGCGAATTATGCTGTAGCACTTTCTCTATAACTTTCACCGCTGAGCTCTCGTTGACGTCGCGCTGTGTAATGCCTCGATGTGAGCGTCGTGTCGTTTTTATATTGTGTGCTGCGTCCCTTGTTGCGTGTGCTGAGCTTACTGCTTTGCCTGTGCTGCTGCAGTCGGTGAGATAGCATAGTTTCTCAATGTTGAAGTAAACAGTGTAAATAAACATTCCCAGGAAGTCCATATCTTCTAGAAAGTTGTTTACTGAGATCTTAGGTAAATTTTCGTAGTTGATTCTTTCCTCGAATTTTGAACGGTTTACTACCTATGGACCTAACCAGTGGAAAAAAGATAAAAAAAACGATCTTCTTTAAAAATTTTGACCTTGAATATGAAGTTTTTTTTTTAATTTATTTGTTCACTCAGAGAGTAAATGAAAATTCCAAACGGTTTGCAAGATATGAGCCTGACAAAATTATCACTTCTTGCAAAAATGACACCGAGGCCCCAAATCTTTGGGGGCCCATAAAAAAAGTGCATGACTTTCGTCAAAACTGGAATTCACGGGACTTTTTGTTTGTTTTTTATCACGTATTGGTGTCCCTATTAGGGTATCCAATTATTCGGGTTTTTGCATTAGTCGAGTAATCGATGAACTCGAAAATACGTTTCCTGACTTACTCGAACAAACGAGTTAAGTTTTGGTATAACTCGAGTTATTCGAGTAATTTTACTATTCTGGAATTGATGGATCTAATAGAAAAATATAAATTTAAAGCAGGATTAAACAATTTTTTAATAAAAAACTTAATCCACGATAACAATTAATATAAATTCATTAAACTATACGGAATGCAAAACTTTTCTCATTAAATGTCTGATCTTAGCTTGGACATGTAGCAAGATAATGTGGAAACAATTATGAGATCAGATCATATTCGTTATACATAACGAATATGGAGAGTAAATAATGTTATTAACAGTTTGTCACACAGTGCAACACGAAAAAAAATAATCATATACGGACACCACTACGTGATAAAAGAGTAAAAAAAAGACCCATGTCTCCCAATTTTTCCCAAAGTCATGCACTTTTTTTTTATGGGCCGCCAAAGATTTGGGGCCTCGGTATCATTTTCGTAAAAATGTGATCATTTTCTCAGGCTCATATCTTGCAAACCGTTTTTTTACTCTCTGAGGCAAAGTTGTAGCTCTTGTCATAAAGAACAAAAATTGCGAACATATAAAATCAAAAAAACTTCACCTTCCAGATCAAAATCGCAAAAAACTTAAAAAAATTCGATTTTTTTTACCTTTTTTCCCGTGTTCAGGTCCATAGGTAGCAAACCGTTCAAAATTCAAGGAAACAATCAACTACAAAAATTTACCTAAGATCTCAATAAACAAATTTCTAGAACATATAAACTTCCTACAGATGATTCTTAACACTGTTTAGGTAGCACGCAAAAGTGAAAAATTTGCCGAAAATTTTTTAATTTAATTTTTTTTTACCTTTTTCTCCTGTTCAGGTCCATAGGTAGCAAAAAATGAAATATGCCTGGCCAGAACCATGTGTTTGTCCAAGGGTTAACACCGTTTAGGTAGCGCTTAGGTATCACGCGATCATGCACCGACAGCAGCAGCACAGGCAATGCAGTAAGCTCAGCACACGCAACAAGGGACGCAGCACAAAATATAAAAGCGACACGACGCTCACATCGAGGCATTACACAGCGCGACGTCAACGAGAGCTCAGCGGTGAAAGCTATAAAGTGAAAGTGAAAGTAAAGAAAGTGAAAGTGCTACAGTATAATTCGCACACAAAACTGGCAACTGACAATTTCAATATGCAGTGTGAAAATATTGATTTATTTTGCTACGTTTTCGGTCATCAAACCAGAAAAAAAACATCTACAAGATTTCAGAAGGAAAAGAATCTTTTAACTAGTGAATTCAAAAGAGCATATACATTGTTTTTCGACGAAGTGGACTTGACCGGTGAAAATTACACACCTAATACAGTGTGTCGCCAATGTTATAACAATCTCATGGCATGGTTGAGTGGAGGCAAGAGCTACAACTTTGCCTCAGAGAGTAAATCGAAATTCTGAACGGTTTGCAAGATATGAGCCTGCGAAAATGATCACATTTTTACGAAAATGATACCGAGGCCCCAAATCTTTGGCGGCCCATAAAAAAAAATGCATGACTTTGGGAAAAATTGGGAAACACGGGTCTTTTTTTTTTTAGTCTTTTATCACGTAGTGGTGTCCGTATATGGATATTTTGCCATGACTTAAAAAATTACACACAGTGTCATTATAATTATGACCATAACTTTCACAATAGTATGGCAAACAAATTAAATGCTTCATTACCTGGGGGAATTGAGAAACAATTACCAATATATATCCGGAAACGGCCATTAAAAATCGTCCATTGTCTTTTATTATTCGTTGAATGTTTCTTAAATCGTATTTATCAAAGCGGTTCTAAATAGCTGATTACTATGAGGATACGCTTAATTCTTTACATTTTAATATGACAAAATTACTTTATCGATGCTCCAAATAACACTGATCAAAATAATTTAAATTTTCAGAAATTAGACTCAAATACATCTCACTTGGAACAAATAACACAAAAAAATGTTTCCTATAGTCATCCATTTCTTAACGCTTTCTTTTCTAGGGGGAAATACAGAAAAATAGAAGATCTTCCGAGGAAATCACAACCCCCTACATAATGGAGTATCCTGTTTCGAAAATATTATAACAAAACGATTGGAATTAAAATGACTGCCAAAATAAAACTTGAGTACCCTTTCACATATACGCGTTCTGACATATCTTAAATAAATTATGGTGCATTATAAATTTAATATTATATTATTTTATTGTTCTCGAGTTATTTTATTAATCGGTATAAATTACTCGATTAATTTATTACTAGAAATCTATAGTTTTAAAATACTCGAGCATATGTTTGCCACAAATTGCTCGATTAATCGAACAACGGTTAACCGATTGGATACCCTAGTCCCTATACGGTTATATTTCCATGACTTAAATAATTATAGACAGTGTTAGCAACTCTATTGGGTGTTATTATTTTGGTTTGTGTCTAGACTTATATATATTGGAAAATTTCTTGTCTAATGGGAAGTTTTGCGGGTGGAGCCTGCAACCAATATTGTTGTTTTGAACCAAATCAAAAGTAAATCTAGAAAACCCAGAGTGAAAGAAATTTAGAAAAAGAAAATTTTCTTAAATAAGTGCGTGCCTTTTCTTAAAAAAAGTTAAACAAAGTACCTTTTCTTAAAAAAAAAATACCTTATCTTAAAGGAGTACCCTTGCTTAAAAAAGTTATTTTTCTTACAAAAAGTACATTTTCTTAAAAAAATAATTTTTTTAAATAAGTACCTTTTTAAAAAACTTCATTTTCTTACAATAAATTGCCCTTTCTAAAAAAACTAACTTTTCTTGAAAGAGTACCTTTTTTATGAAAAAAATATCTCTACTTGAGATAAGTGCCTACTCTTAAAAATTTACCTATTCGTGAAAAAAAACCAATTCTAAAAAAATTCCCATTTCTTAAAAGAAAAACCAATTCTTCAAAGAAATACCCTCTGTTACAAAAAAATACCTTTTCTTACAAAAATTCCTTTTCATAAAAGTACCTTTTCCTCAAAATAAAATAATACCTTTCCTTTTCTTGAGATAAGTAGCGTTTCTGAAAAGAGTAGCACTTCCACTTCTTTAAAAAGTACCTGTTCTTAAAAAAAAATCAATGAGTGTTCGAAGTCACGGATGATGTGTTAACACCTTTTTGCTACACGGTACCTGTTCGATTTCTATGAACACATTAGTAAATGTTACATTGGAAAATAAAAAATAATAGTTTATTGAATTAAACCACTTGTTTTGTATACACCGGGCAATGCAGAACATCAAATGACTCGCTTTGTTTGGCCATAGCAACAACAACGAAACAACCAAACACACAACATCACACATACTTTGTCCGAAGTAGCTGACGTATACGTGTGTCACATAACCACATGTTTGCCATATCAATAGCAACGAAACAGCCAAACACACAACATCACACATACTTTGTACGAAGTAGCTGACGTATTAGTGTGTCACCATAACGTCGACTGCGCAAGCCTTGCAAATGAAATTTTGCGTGGCTATGCTTTATATCTCCGTTCAACAACAGCAACAGACACATGTGCATACATACATTATTATGTTAATACATACGCTATAGACACAATTTCGTTTGCCTCGCCCCTGCCACAACACTCTTTCATTGCTCTCTTGCTCGCTCATTTTTGTTTAACACGCCATTATTCACTTTCGCAGTCGCAGAAAATCCGGTTTTAGCAGGAGCATAAAATCTGGTATTAGCAGCAGCATAAAATCTGGTTTTAGCAGCAGCAGAAAACCTGTCTGTGTGTTGGTTGCATGTGTTGACTTTGATAGATTTAGTCCCTATACGCCGCTATAGATGTTAACACATCAAAAGCATTTCTTTGTAAACAAAATTCATACCCTTATGGCCTTTTCTTCCAGAAAGTACTTCTTCTCAAAATAGTAGCTTTTCTTTTTCTTAACAAAAGCATTAGCTTTTAATAAAAGAAGTACCTATCTTTAAAAAATGACCTTTACGGGAAAATATTATATATTCCTGCAATATGTTGCTGGCTCCGTTTATAACAGCGTACGGTCCTGGAAAAAATTCACTTAGTTAAGTCTGTTTAAAAAGGTCGTGAGAATGGTAATGCCAATTGTTGGGTTGCTGATCCTCTTCGATCGGTTCTCAGTAAATAAACAATATGTTATATGAGTGTCCATGAGGTAATTCCTATCCAGGGTGAGGGGTTTAACCTTCGTCTTCTAGCACTAGAATTACTGCATAGTCAAATGGCGGCGACGATGGATCAGTTGTCCTTATGAACGCAGCCCAAATTTAAAAGATCTGCGGCAGTTGACGTTAGATGCGGATTACGTGAGGTCAATGTGTAGCATTTTTGTGTGTCTTTGAGAGAAATTTCTCCACTTCCAGATAGACAGGACTTAAAGGGCACATACCAGTTAATAGAATGAATTTATATCGGGTGTTTTCTTAGAGGTACCATTTTCCGGTAATGATTAATCAGGATCAAATTAGTCAGATCGGGCAACGCTGTTATCACTTCTGCTCAGTTTAGTTTGCCATTTCACTAACAACAAAACAACAGTTGCAAATTGTGCAAATTTATTTCAAAAATTGTGGCTCTGTTCTGGAATCCAACCCTGCGCTACGTCCGTTTTACAGTCGACATAATTTTTGGTTCTAAGAACATGTCGGTAAGCAAAATTGCCGAATTTTTAGTGAAAGATTTACGGGTCGTCGTTATATCTACAAAAACGCACAGCAGGTCTGCTCTTTGATTAAAATTTATGTATTTATGAATTAAAAATGCGAATGACGAAAACGTTACCGTCATCGGCTTTAGCTATAAATCCTCGATTGCTGAATATTTCGTGCCCTAATTGAATGGTATGTTGACTGAAGACATGTAATTCCCAACATGACTGCAACACATGCCATACACTGCATTCAAATAATCGAGGAAATATTTGGTGAACGAGTTATTTCTCGAAATGTATCAGATCGAGCAAGTTAACGCCTACAGATTGTTTTCTCTGGGATTACGTGAAGTCAACAGTTTAAAGGAACAAACAGAAACCTTGTATGCCAAGGAAGACAACAGTGCATGAATCGTTGCCGAGAAACGACCCCATTGCTTGAAAAGTGATCCAAAATTGGACTCCCAGAATGTTCCACAGCCACGCCACCGAAACCCATATTCCCAAAATTATACTGCAGCATTAATGGAATAACATTTTCTTTCTAACAAATTCAATTTTCAGTTTGAAATTATGTAATCTCTATCTTTTATTTCAATTCAATTTTTACACGTCAAAAAAACTCCCTTTACTTGTATATTTATGGCTCCGAACTAGGTGGCAATGTCGGTTTTAGCTACCTGACAATTATCGTATTTTTGTGGCACAACGAGCGGCAGTCGGAAAAGTTGCACTTTGGCTGGAGTACCACCTATAGAGGTATCAATATCTACTTGGAGAGTAAGACTGCTATAAAATCTTTCCAATCTGTATTCCTGACTGTAAAATTTGCCAATAACTACCAGGCATCTCAAAATGAAATAGAAAGGCGATTTGATATCTCCCTTCTACGTGTGCTGGGGCACAGGATCTTTCTAGATAAAGATAGACCGGATAGCTGGCAGGCTATTACTTTATCTGGGATATTACGTTACCTGTCCCACAGAATTTGGAGCATGTGGGTTTACTTAAAACAGAAACTCATAGCCATGCGAATGGTAGATGGTCTGGATGCAAAAACTGCAGACGGAACATACAGGTATAGTGAAGTTATGACCTGAAGGGTTTGAAAATCTTGATATGCAGTCCTACACTCACAGAACTTATTGCACCGAATTGCAGTTACCACAAACAGATGGAGTTTGTCACGACTGAATTTAGTCCCCACAACTGAAATTGTGACAAACCCTAAGTGGGATGGGATTGCATCTAATATGTTTGTGACAACCTCAATACGGTTACAGCTCATTCAGATATTTTTTCTGTGGGTGGAAAGGTGATGTCTCTACGTTAGTGGCTCTGATAGCCAGACAGGGCCTAGACTTGAAATCATAGCTCATGATTACTGAAGATGGTAAGGGGATGCAGTGGAGGATGAGAGCGTTGCATTTTTGTGTGAGCAGGAGATAATATTTAGGATCCTACTTCATTATGCATCTAATGTCGATTCAGTGAGCTAAGCTAAATGACCTTAAACTATTTTTGCGGGGCACAAACTGGTTTGGCAGGAATGGATTATCATATGGCTGGAATGGTGCTTAACCATTTGACGACCACAAGAAAAGTATTTTGATACTTACAATGTGCCAAGGTAGGAGATAGAACAACTATATTCATGGGCGATTTATATAAGAGGGTAGGGAACAATAGCGTAGTAGGCTTGAATTCTCTAACTCATCTGACTGACCTTTATAAACCGTCAAAATGGGTCAAAATGTGATATTAGTTAAAATAGATGCCCGGAGTCGAACAAAGCACCGCACGTCTGGAAAACTTAACATATGTTTTGAGTCCATGTCTTAGGTTTTAAAAAAAAAATATATGGTTGAATTCGTTTCGCAAATATGAATGAATTTTAGCTGACATGGAACAGAACGTACAAAAAATAAAAAAAATTGTTGGTTCCAGTTTTTGCGGCGTACCTATTATTAGGTCATATATGACGTTAATAATCAAAAAACTTAAGTCGCTTTGGGCGAAAATGTACGGTCGCCAAAGGGTTAACCTTACCAGGTCAAATTACTGGTTCAATGATGAAAACGGAAAATGACATTCAGTATTATCACAATGGTTTTCATAGAACTAAGTGTGTCAATTATGAAAGCCTATTTTACTTATCCTAACCTAAGTGTTGTCTTAAACAAATATTTCAATTGTGTGTTCTTAAGAAGATTTTTGAAAAGCGCATTCTTTAAGAGAGGACTTTTTAACAAAAATTAACTTAAGTAGCTTAAAACGTAAGTCGCTGAAAGCAGAGTTGAACCGTCTTCGAAAACATCGTCTCCAAATATGAGGTCAAATATCACTTGCGGGTATTTCAAACTTGTCACTAAAAACTAAACTGTTACTCTAACACATGCAGAAAAAACGATCACAGCAACATATTGCAGGAACCAAATATATGTTTGCAAACATAATTTACTGAATTGAGTGTCGCCTGCGGCTTTGTTCTATGTTGCCTGCCATATTTTTTCCAGCATTTTTCAGCACACAAAGCCTCACTTGGGTCACAACTACATAAATTGATCGTTTATTTCAGAAACCCGTCAATTAAAATTTTTTCCAAAAATTAAATTATTATAAATTATGAATGGTCAACTGTAGGCACACCGTCTGTTACACAAACACGTGAACTATCAAGCCTGCAAATGGGTTGTATTTTGTCTTGAAATCTCCGTTTATTGCAGAAACCCGTCAAGTGAAATAACATGGCCGCTTTCTGCAGTAAATTTTAATAGATGGCGCCACATATCCTACCCATCAATCCCACGTTCCTGTCCACCACGTTCCTGTCGACCACGTTTGTTGTTGAGCATCAACACTTTTTGAGGTTAGTGCTATTGGTTAATGCTTTAACGTGGTATTTTATGATTATTTGGTTTAAAAAATGCAAAGTAAAAGTAGTTCTGATGATGAACGTGTAACCAAAAGAAAACGAAGCGTTGTAAATGAAGATACGTATAAACGTAATATCATTAGAAAAGCAAGAGTGAAAGGTGAAGAATACACAAACTGCAAAAGTGGCAACTGTCCCCGAAAATGTGGTTTGCATATTGATAATGAAATGAAAAATGCAATCTGGAACAGTTTTTATCAGTTGGAAACTAAAGATGAACCAGATTTATATTTACAAACATTAATAGAAGCTACGGAAGTCAAGCGCAGAAAAAGGAAAAACTCAGATGATACGGCTTCATGTTCAACCCAAACCCCACAAGCAATAAGTAAAACATTTGTGTACAACGTGAAAATGAATGGAAAGTTACGTCAAGTTTGCAAAAATGTTTTTTTTACAAATACATGGTGTTTCTCGAGATCGAGTTGCAAGGTAAAACACCCTATTACTGCGGAATCAAACACCTGTAGATATGAGAGGCAAAAATCGCAGTGGAAATGCGATTGATGGCAATATATGTGTGCTGCTCCTTGAACACATTTCAAAATCTGAAGTCAGGGAAACACGTTATGGTGCTAAGAAAAAGCTATATTTGGATGCAGAGCTTAATATTTACAAAATGTTTGAAATGTTTCAAATGGACCACCCTGAGTTGAGAGAAAAAGTAAAATAATAGTTTAAGGAAAACTTCAGTTTATCATTCGGGCGGACACAAGTTGATGTTTGCAGCGAGTGTGAGAATTTTAAAGCGAAACTAAGACTAAGTAAAGCGCAGCGTTGTTGCTGAACAAATGATACACAAGCGCAGAGCCAAAAAGTTTTATACAAAACAAAAGGAGATGATTCAGAACGCTGATGACAATACAGTAGTGCTTTGTTGTGACTACATGCAAAATTTACCACTTCCAAAAATACCTGTACAGGAGGTGTTCTATATGCGACAGCTGTGGCTAAATGTATTTTGTGTACATAACATGAAGACAAAAAAAGCTAAAATGTACATTTACCACGAAGGTGAGGCCAATAAATCCCCAGAGGAGGTTTGCTCCATGATACTACATTATTTGAAAACTGTCGTTCCTAGTGGAACTAAGCATGTAATTCTTTTCAGTGATGGCCCTTCTGGGCAGAACAAAAATCATTGTATGGTGAGATTCGTGATGAATCTTTGTGATAGAGGAATATTCGAAACTGTTCGTCACTACTTTCCAGTCAGGGGTCATCATTCATTCTCTGAGGACATGATTCCTTTTAAAGTATCCACTTATAAGGAGTTTTATTACAACAACACTGACCGAGAAAAAGTGGTTACTAAGAACTTTATTGACGGTGTCACCTCCTCAACGTTCACACTCAAAAAATATTCTGCAGTTCCGGAGCTCCCAACAGACATCCGATGTCCATCTGGAAAGATAGCGATCAACACAAAGAAAATCAATGACGTGAAGAAGTTGGCCAAGTATACTAAAGGCTACGAATATTTTTTTGATGAAATCCTTCAGTGGCCTAAGACTGCAGCCGCCTGTAACATCGACCTAGTGTATCAAGATGAGTAGAATCCTCCAGTGGCATACGACCGAAGTCGACGTAGCGTATGAAGATGAGTAAAATAAAAACTTTATTTTTTTAGAATAAAAACTTGAATTTTTGTAGAATAAAAATTTTGATTTTTCATAAATTTAAATATAAATATAATATGCTTTTTTATTTACAAACTACAAATGCTTTTCAAAATCAATATTATAGTCAAAACCTCTTTTTTTGTAAATAAATTTTCTTTATTGCAGAAACCCGTCAAGTACAAAAAATTTAAAATAATTTTGCCAAAAAAATTAAATTTCTAATATTAACCCGAAGCATAATTTGTTTTTGCTTTGCAGTATGAAACACTTTACGGGTTTCTGAAATAAACGATTCAATTATTACACAGGTCAACAGTTGAAAAGGTGCCGAAGAACTGCAACTAGTTTTTAGCTAAGGGCCTTGTACTTATTACATAAATAGCAAACATTTTGATTTTCTACGCGTAGTTTTCTAGATTTTTGCGGATTCAGAAAAACTCAAATTTAAAGAAAAAACAGCATTTATTTACTTTATTTTACATTATTACTAACATAAAAACTTTCTTTTTCGCGATTTTCGTGAATAAGGGGTATTGGGAGAATCACGCTGCATACCCCAGCAGTAGTCAGCCATCATATGCCGATCCCATCGGCCTTGGTATCTCTCTTCCATAGTTTTTATGTCCTGGTGAAACCTCTCGCCTTGTTCTTCGCTATAAGATCCAAGATTCTCTGGAAATTGGTCAAGATGACTATGGATGTAGTGCACTTTGATTGACATATTACATCCTAGGTTTTTAAACGCCTCTAGCATGTCATTTACGATTTCAGAGTAGTTACTTGACCTGTGATTGCCAAGAAAGTTTTTAGTAACTTCAACAAATGAATTCCAAGCAAATCGTTCCTTATTAAAATTCTTATTTGTGGGCCATCGAAAATTCCGCTTTTTATCTTTTCTATACTCAGACCAGGAAATTTTTGAGTTATGTAAGAAAAACATTGGCCATTTTTATCTAGCGCCTTAACAAATTGTTTCATAAGGCCTAGTTTTATGTGCAACGGGGGCAATAAAATGCTATCTCTTGAAACCAAAGGTGGATTAATGATATTTTGCGTTCCCACCTCCATCGTCTCACATGCGGGCCAATCTCTTTTATCCCAGTGTTGATGCTTGGCCCGACTGTCCCACAAACAATAACAACATGGGTATTTGGTGAATCCACTTGGCTGTCCTAATAAAAAGTTTACCATTTTTAAGTCAACACAAATACTCCAATGATGTTCGTCATATTTAATTTTTTGCAGCAAAAGTGAAATATTTTGATATTCTTCTTTTAATTTTGTTGAATGGGCAATGGGAAGTGACCCATATTTGTTGCCATTGTGTAAGAGGACACACTTAAGGCTTCGCTTACAGCTGTCTATGAAGAGGCGCCATTCATTTGGCTTGTATTGTGGAAGACCCATTGCGAGAATAAGACCTTGTACATCCGAACAAAAAACAATGTCATTTTCTGACTGAAAAAATTGTAGCAAATCTTTCTCTCTTTTACGATAGAACGTGACTTTTGTACCTGACGATAAACATTTTTTGTCTTTTAATCTAGAAGCCAATACCTCTGAAGATTCTTTAGGAAGTTCAAGATCCCTTATCAAATCATTTAATTCTTCCTGGATAAAAGTTTCTGGATTTGAAAACGATATTTCGAAATCACTGTCGCTATTCACTTCATTAAAGATTTCTTCAGGTGATTGTTCACGTATTGAACGAAATGTTGGAACAGGCACTTCCTCCGAATGGGGTAAAGGTCTTCTAGCAGATTCCAAGTCTGGATAAATAATTTTTTTTTTGTTAATGCCACGCAAACTTACACAGCAGAAGTAACAGTAATTGATATGATTTCTTGGTTCCCTCCATTGCATGGGCACTCCGAACTTCATACGTTTTCTTTCACCACTGACACACTGTCTCAAGTGTTCATAGCACATTTTGCAAACAATTTGGGGTATCCACGGCTTGTATTCATCCCTAATTTCCATGTTAAAGTATACAAAATATGATCTTTTTATGAAATCTGATATAGGTTTTCTGAACTTTTTAGCTGTGAATTCGCCACAAATGTAACAAAACCCATTTGGGTCATTGGAACAACTTCTTCGCGATGAGGACATTGTATTAAACTGATTTTATTTATTCAAATAAACCGATTAGACTAAAAACAAGCACTCACAAGTTTTGATTATAGCGAATATTCAAAATTGACGTTAGATCAAAAACTACACGTAGCAAAAAAAAAATTTAAATATTTTCAGTATTGTCAATGAACACCTAATACAAAACCACCAACGGTATCTCGGCACCAAACAGTTTTTCTTAATTTGTTGACCTGTGTTATCTGTTAAACATTGTGTCTCCAATATGTAATACTGAATAGCAAACACAACATATTTTGACACAAGTATTCGATAATTGCAACAAGCTACAAACCCAATATATTTGCAACCAAACAACAACAAAATACAGATTTTTCTTCGTACAGAACTTCTTATTTGAAAAGACGTTGTAGCATCCGAATTGCAGCTGCCACAACCAAATTAAGGTTGTCAGGACTGAATTTAGTCTTGCATTTATAGCAGCATTTTCGGTGGTGCCAACCTCCAATTCGGATGTGAGGGCGTCTGACAGCCTCTAAATTCGATTACGGGTTATTCGGTTATTTCTCCTGTGAGTGTAGGTCATACAAATCAATATCATCTAAAATAATTCATCTTTGTGGCATCATGGGGATTACTAACTGCGTAGCAGGAATAATTAAGTTTAATGACTACTTTACGTGCCAATTAATATTTTAATGATTTTTCTTTATGGTCAGAGACACTAATTTCTTAAAGAATAACATTTTCTAAAACGAGACCCTAAACAATTCTGTCAACATCTCACAGTTGTTGATATATTTCCCGTACCTGACTCATTGAAGAGAGCAATCAAGGAGACTGAAGATATTTGTATACAGCTTGTTATCTCTTACAACCGCACCACTGAGATTGAAAATCAAATCACAATAATACTACCACACAAAAATATTTAGAATTTTTCCAAGATTACAATTCAACGATCCCAGAATCACGTCTATACACAGATAAAAAAAATCTGTCGATTAAGATCCTTCATACCTCCACATTAACAAACACCCGAATTTACGCATATAAACCATTTACACACACACTTATGTACATGGAATACAAATGAACTCTTGTTATCATCAACACATTTATGACAACTGTTGGTTGTCACAATAGGAACAGCCACATTAGGGTGGTGCTAATTTGCATTCTTGCAAAATTGAAACAATTTATAGAAAGCTCTATATCTATTTTCTCACGAATACTACGAAACCAGATGCAGAGGCTGCTAGATATCGGAAGTCAGCAATTACCAGAGGCAGCCGTAGGTTACTCAAGGAAGCCCTCGCAACTTTTGGGACAGAACCAACCCCCTCCCAATAACGATCCTGAAGCGCATGGGAAACCCATTTCGGAGTGTAGAAAAACTGCCGCAACCACCACTTGGTTTGCAAAACCGCTTCGCAACAAACCATGGCAGAATGAAGAGTGTCGCATACCTAATGATGAAAAGAAACCTGCACGTACGATAATGCTTCATTCAGTCACTTGTAACGCGAATTGCGACAGAGCGGTATGGGGAAAAAAGAAATGAGGCAAACTTTCTCTGTAGGCGTAAGAAACGGCAGTGAAGAAAGCCCGAGAGTGAGAAAATTGAGCCATACACTAGGAAGAACGAAGCCCGAAAATTCTACCAAAAAGTCAAAAACGGAACTAATAGACATTGTTCAGGGTCCCACTTCTGTAAAGATAAGGACGGAAATCTTATCGCAGATGTGCAGAGTATGTTGGGAATATGGACAGACCATTTCTTTGCGCTATTGGTACCTGAGATATCCAATGACGAGACAATCGATAAATATTTTGATGACGGCGTCGATTGCCCCCTCCTAACCCGACTTAAGAACAATAGAGCCGCAAGAGCCAATGCATTACAGGAGGAGCTGTTTAAGGCTGGCGGCGATAAGCATGCATCAGCATATTAGCAAAATATGGTCCGATGAATGCATGCCCTATGCATGTACTATGTCCCATATTTAAAAAAAAGGTGATCCGAGTCTCTGTACCAACTACCGTGTAATAAACCTTTTATCCATATCATATAAGGTTCTATCAAGTATACGCGGAAGACCAAAACCAATTATCGCTGACCTGATTGGACCATACCTGCATGGCTTTAGGCCTCGAAAATCGACAAGTGACCAGATTTTCACGACCCGCCCAATCCTGGAGGAGCCCTACGAAAAACAGATCGACACCTATCATCTATTTGTGGACTATACGGCTGCCTTCGATAGCCCGATACGGGGGAAACTCTACGAAGCAATGTCTTAGCTTGGTAGTCGTGCAAAACTCATACGCCTTTGCAGGATGACCTTGACGAACACCAAATCCTCCGTGAAAGTTTGTAAGGATCTTACTGAACCTTTCGAAGCTAAGCGAGACCTCAGGCAGAGCGACATCCTATCGTGCGATTTCTCTAATATCTTAATGGAGATCATTATGAGAAAAGCTGCAGTCAACATGAATAAATCCATCAGCAGCAAAAGCCACATACTGCTCGAGTATGCTGATGATATAGATATCATTGGGCGAACAATGAGAGAAGTTGCTGCGGTGTTTTCGAGAATTGAGAAGGAGTCAGCAAAAGTGGGTCTGACGGAAAATGAGGACACGACAAAGTAATGGTTTCAATGAACAGGGCCTCCACGTGATTAAACCAGAGCGTGAACGTTGCTAACAGCTATAATTTCAAGATGGTGGACGAATTTATATACCTCAGATCTCCCGTAAACAAAAACAAAAACGTCAGCCTTGAGATCAAACGGAGAATTGTGCGTGCGAATAGACGTTATTTTGGGCTTAGGAAGCATTTTCGAGATAAATTCCTCTCTTGACTAACAAATGCCCAGCTATATCAGACTCATACAACCTGTCTTGCATTATGGCGCAGAATCCTACGTCCTATCGCCAGCAGACGAAACATCTCTAGGAGTCATCGAGAGAAAAATACTCCGGAAGATTTATGGCCCTATAGTGCACAACGGCGAGTATCGGCGACTCATGAACCATGAGCTGCATGAGCTATATCCCGGCATTAACATAGTTAAGCGGATCCAAAATAACGCGTTTGCGCTGACTAGACCATGTCAGTAGAATTGATAAAGACGAACCAGCACGAAGGGGTTTCGAAATCGAAGGTAGACAAAAAATATGAAGACGAAAGGTCCGCTGGACGGATCAGGTCGACGAATCCCCCCGTATACTTTTTATTAGAAACGGGGGGATGAGGCAAAAGATCGAACTGGTTGGCGAAATATATTATATTCCTTTGTAAGGTTGTTCTAGGCCGGATAAGCAGGTAAGTAAGTATAGCTATTTTGGAAATTGCACTTGTATTTCCGCAGGAGAACACGTTACGTTGCCTTATCATTTTGTTCCGATGATTTCGTTGGTAAAATTAATTTTATTTAATATATATTAGCCGCCTCATAGTATGAATTCCCGACTAGGTCAAAAAGTTTCCAATATTCTTACAATTTACTTTGAAGCAATAAAGTGGGTTACAACTGCACCCTAACCTACAGCTTCCACCATGCATATACACCAATTGAAATCCAACCACGCATACAACTGTATAAAGTGTGATTGAGAGGACTTTATACAGCTATAGACACCCACCCACACATGTCCTCAGACAGAATAATTTACATTGTAAATGAAAATGTTAAATAAGCATTAAAATGCCAAACAGAGAGCGAGCAATTTAAAATAAAATGTTGACTTGTGCGAGTTTATGAAATAAGTGGATAAAGTGGAATAAATATCAGGACGCACTAACACACACAGAAGTAAGAATACCCCAGCCGCGGATGTCACAAGGCCTTCCACAACTATGGCATGCGGATTGGTTCTTTTGTTACGCCTTCCCAAAGTAAGGCCTGCGGAATGCATGAATTTTTTCATCAGATATAACGAAGAGGAAGATTTTTACTATTTCGAGTAATTTCTTTTCCGATTCTTTTTAACCGTAATTTAATGGAGAAATATCATACAAATTTTAAAATTATTCCTTTATTTAATATTCTTCAAGGTATTTCTAAAATTTTCAGTTTAAAGTTGGGCGTGATACAATTTTCTAAGATAGATACATACATACTTATAAATATATATGTAGAAGTGGATAATGATTCTGTGATAAAACAAACAATTTTTATCTTATTGTTGTTTACCAAAAATAAATTAAAGTAAATCCATTCTAAGGGTTTCCTCTTTGCATGCCTTCTAAGGCCTTCTCTAGGCAATGGGCAAGGAAGGCCTTGCCGCCCAATCTCAGACAATGTTAACACGAACGGAGGAGGTAATGTGTAGGGACAGGGACGGCCTTCCGTATTTTAAAGAAGGCCCCTTTGGTCATGATTTCAGGCTTTCTATGTCATGACTTCCGCCGCTGGGACATTAAAGGTCACACACAGATGAACATACCACAGGCATACCTTATAAACGTCATGGATAAACACACAGACAGGTAGACCGCCAGTAAGAGTAGGGGTAATATTCAACTAGACAAGCACAGTGTTTTAAAAGTTCTTGAGATTACTAGAGTAGCAAGACGAAGGATTTGCATTGTGCATATAGGGTAATTCCAAAAAAATCGACACAAAAATCAGAATTTTCGAACCCGACCACTTTTGATTGGTACAAAATTTGGACAGTAGTTTCTCCTCGTCCATATGCAGAACTGAGTCAAAGTACAAAGAAGTTTTTGATTTATGGTTCTTTGAAATACATATTGTATGGCACTTTCTGAAAATGGACCTGACTTAAAAATGGCATAACTTTGGATTGCGTTAATGGATTTTAAAATGTTGGATACCATTTTAAAGCCTGCAAAAATCGCTTTAATAATAGCCTATACAACAGTCATGTCGTTGTGGTTCAATGATATTGAAAACTCCAAAGTATATTTTATCCTTGAATATCCTGGCATAACGTATCTTTAATTTTTGATTTCCCCCACCAAAAAGGGAGTCCATTATTTTCTCTACATTGTAGCAAAATTTCCAAATGGGATCTCCATGGGATCAATAGATACATAAGGTTTGGTAAAGACTGCTCGAGTTTAGCTGTTTTAGTTTCTATTTTCAAGAAATACACACAGACTTCTCACGTGTTCTGAATTAATGTATATATCGATTGAAAGGCCGAAGTTTCTTATTTTTAATTCCGGTGAGAAAGTGAAAATTGGTTGATAATCAACTAACTTCCAGGCTTATAAGTGTGCAAACGTATGCAAAACCGGGGTTTTAACCGGTTTGCAAGATTTTGGGGGTGTTTGTGAAATTTCACAAGCATATTCATGTTTCACTCGACAATACCTACAAGAAAAATACTATCACTTCCCAGGTATTTCTACTTTAGTATTTTTGTAACTGTGTTATACGTAGTCACTACTTGAAAAATCGAAACTAAAACAGCTAAACTCGAGCAGTCTTTATCAGACCTTATGTATCTATTGATCCCATGGAGATCCCATTTGGAAATTTGGCTATGATGTAGAGAAAAGGATGGAATTTCTTTTTGGTGGGGGAAATCAAAAATGTAAGATACGGTACGGCAGCATATTCAAGGATAAAGGATATTTTGCAGTTTTGGAGTTGTTGTATGGGATATTATTAAAGCGGTTTTTACAATCTTTAAAATGATATCCAACATTTTGAAATCCATTGACGCATTCCAAAGATATGCCATTTTTAATAGACTTGTGTCGTTCATGAACGACCTAGTTCAATTGAACGGTTCAGTCAACTGAACGAACGAACGAGTTCGTTCAATGATTTTTATTGTCGTTCACTGAACGAGGCCAAACTATTTTCTATGTGAATCAGTGTCGTTCATTGAACGACGTCAAACTCATTTTTATTAAACTCGTTCAGTGTTGACAAATTTATTCCTGAACAGTATAGAAATTAATTCAGGGTTGGTCAATATAATTAGTCCAGGGTTGATCAATTTTACTGAACGATATCATTTAAATTAAAGACGTTAAAGTGTAAAAATGAGCGGAAGAAAAATAAGCCCATTGTGGTCACATTTCGTTGAATGTGGGGGACAGAAAGCCAAATGCAAGTACTGTAGCAGTATCCTGAGTATATCTGGGGGGTCTGTGAATAATTTAAAACGGCATTTGAAAGCGAAACACCCGTTCGCACAAATAGACCCCCAAAGACAGCCAGCAGAAGCTAATGAGTTGGTACCCGCAGAAGGTGTGGCGCAAGTACCTGAAGGAATGGCTGCAGTTCCACGTGTGCAAAGAAATATAACGGAGTTCTGTCACCGGCCACCACCAATAAAAAAAGTGGAGAAGATCGACAAGCAGGTACTTCGCATGATTGTCAAAGGTCATCATGCGTTACGGTTAGTAGAAGAACCGGAGTTCAAAAAACTTTTAGAAATGGTATCACATTGTCCTGGGTATAAACTACCAGCTAGAAATACCATTTCTAATAATCTTATGAACGAAGCCTACACTGAACTACTGGATGACGTTCAAAATAAAATTAAGGACGCTGGAGCCGTTTGCCTGACAACAGATGGATGGCAATCGCGAACCACAACAAGTTTTATGGCGGTTACTGCACACTTCATAAATCAAAATTGCGAGCTGGAAAGCTATTTGCTTGGGTGCAATGAATTTGAAGACAGTCACACTGGAGAAAATCTGTCAAAATTTATTAAAAGCACCTGTGCGGCCTTTGAAATTAGCAACATGATTACAGCTGTTGTGAGCGATAATGCTGCGAACATTAAAGACGCCATTCGTCAAGGGGGATGGAGAGAGGTTTCGTGTTTTGCCCATTCACTTAACCTTATAGTGATGAAGGGCATTAAAGTGATCGACCCCACTCTTGCCAAAGTGAAGAAAATTGTGGAACACTTTCGGCGAAGTCCAGTTGCTTCGAAAAAACTTATTAATATGCAGAAACAAATGGGCTTCCCGGAACTCAAACTGAAGCAAGACGTGCCAACGAGGTGGAAATCCACATACGAAATGCTCGAACGATTTCTGAAGCTGAAGTACCCGATAACAGCAACATATTCGCTTCTCCACCTCAACATAGACATGACTCTTCTTGAATGGACAATAATTGAAGAAGCCATGTCTTGTCTTCTTCCATTTTTTGAAGTTCAAAGAGATATGTGGAGAAAAAAATGTCACGATTTCGAAAGTCTTGTTTTTGTCGTCAGCACTACAAAAGTTTTTGGAGGATAAATCGTCAAACAACGATGCCATATCTCTGATGATACAGACTTTGAAAACTGAATGCAATAAGCGGTTTAGAGATATGGAAGCAAACCCGCATTATACGGATTGCGCAATTCTTGATCCCCGATTTAAAAGAAAGTCGTTTAAAAGTGAGGTTTTATACCAAAAGGCTTTATCTAGTTTGAGGTCAAGGATTGCATCAATTGTATTGCCAGCTGTTGCAGAAGAGTCTTCTCAAATCGAAACTGTGGAAAGCCGGGATATTGAAATGATATATTCCATATGGAATCAATTCGATCAGGAATTCTCAAAAACTGCAGAACCGGAGAATAATACTGCCGCTGCCATTCGAGAGTTGGATAAGTACATTAGAGAAGAATATATAAACAGAAAATGTGATCCACTCGAATGGTGGCGAGAAAGAAAATGTTTGTATCCGCGAGTTTTTCAATATGTCCTCAAAAGGCTCTGCATTCCAGCCACTTCAGTGCCTTGCGAGAGAATCTTTTCTGCAGCTGGTCTCATCGTAAATGATAGACGTACTCTCCTCAAGCCAGAGAAGGTTTCACAATTGGTTTTTTTGCACCACAATTTGTAAATATTAGGTCTCTGTAAATATTAGCTTTATGTTGCATGTGAATTTGTATGTTTTTTTTTTTTTATTTTTAATGAATTGCCTTGATCTCTGTAAATATTAGTTTTATGATACATGTGAATTTGTATGTATTTGTTTTTTTTATTTTTTAATGAATTGCCTTATTTTTTTTATATTTTTATAACTCTTTAAGCCAGCGAAAGTGTTATAAACTGAAAGTAAACTAAACTAATGAAATAAGAAATGTGATACATTGACATTTAATTTTGAATTTTTTATATGTTACTTTATTTGTTTGTCCTATGCAGCAAGATTTAAAAATTAAACTACAGGATTTCAATAGTATATAGAAAAAAAATATGGTAATATAATAAACAAAAAAATAAATTGTGAGTTAAAAAAATTTAAAAAAAAAATTTAATTGAGAAACAAAACAAGGAAAAACATTAATAACAGGAAAAATAATAATAAAAAGATACACATAGATTTTATTTAATAAACCAAAAAATTCCTAAACTTTTATTTTTTATTCCAAAATAAAATATTCTAATTGAAAAAAAAATTATAAAATTACTTTTAATTTGAACCCTAACATACATACAAATAAAAACTTTCATTAACATATCTTCAACTTTGAGTTTATTTAACAAAAGAAATGAGCAACACTACTTATGAACGATTGAACTATGTGAACGGGGTGTCAACGTATGAACGAGGTAAACTAATTGAACGAGTGAACGAGGTGAACGACCTAGTTCACTTTTAACAAATGACCTAGTTCGTTCGATCTCTTAACTGAACGAGATTTGCCAACTCTAATTTTTAAGTTAGGTCCTTTTTTCAGAAAGTGCCATACAATATGTATTTCAAAGAACCATAAATCAAAAACTTCTTTGAACTTTGCCTCAGTTCTGCATATGGACGAGGAGAAACTACTGTCCAAATTTTGTACCAATCAAAAGTGGTCGGGTTCAAAAATTCTGATTTTTGTGTCGATTTTTTTGGAATTACCCTATATGCACAATGCAAATCCTTCGTCTTGCTACTCTAGTAATCTCAAGAACTTTTAAAACACTGTGCTTGGCTAGTTGAATATTACCCCTACTCTTACTGCCGGTCTACCTGTCTGTGTATTTATCCATGACGTTTATAAGGTATGCCTGTGGTATGTACATCTGTGTGTGACCTTTAATGTCCCAGCGGCGGAAGTCATGACATAGAAAGCCTGAAATCATGACCAAAGAGGCCTTCTTTAAAATGCGGAAGGCCGTCCCTGTCCCTACACATTACCTCCTCCTTTCGTGTTAACATTGTCTGAGATTGGGCGGCAAGGCCTTCCTTGCCCATTGCCTAGAGAAGGCCTTAGAAGGCATGCAAAGAGGAAACCCTTAGAATGGATTTACTTTAATTTATTTTTGGTAAGCATATTCAAGGGTAAAGGATACTTTGGAGTTTTCAATATCATTGAACCACTCGGCATGACTATTGTATGGGATATTATTAAAGCGGTTTTTGCAATCTTTAAAATGATATCCAACATTTTGAAATCCATTAACGCATTCCAAAGATATGCCATTTTTAAGTTAGGTCCTTTTTTCAGAAAGTGCCATACAATACCTATTTTAATGAACCATAAAACAAAAACAACTTTGAACTTTCACTCAATTCTGTTGTCATAGTATTCGTATGGACGAAGAGCAACTTCTGTCCAAATTTCGTACAATTCTGGATGTGTCGAAATATTTCCGAATTACCCTATACACAAAAATTATAAACACTTGGAAGAAAAAATTTGGACAAAGTGGTGAACAAAAGACGTGATCTATTGATGTTCTTGAATTTACTGTGGGCAGTAGCCTTTGAACCATCACACTATCCTACGAGTTGAAAGACCGGGTTTTAACTGCCAAATTTACAATGATAACAATTTGGTATCGGCAGCAGGCATCGGAAAGGCACACGAATGTTCTTAGAAGATTCCTCTCACAGCTTAAACTACATCTTGCGAGATTCGTATCGTCTATTTCCGCACGCAACATTCGATGCATAAGGCGTTTGTTGTAGGCCACGCATAAGCTAGGGAGTTTTTACAGAAAATTTAATTAAAAATGTTTCCGCTGAAGTAAAAGTGATCATCAGCACAATGAAAAGATTTCGTCAATAGTTACATACCAAATTGATGTAAAATTTTATTGAAGCAAAGACAATCTTCCTTAAATTAATGATCTTTTTTTTTACACAAAGATTTTTATTAATTTAAAATTATAATATATAACAAAAATATAGGTAAGCCTCAGTGCCGTTTGGACATTATTGAGGCAAGTTGGCAAATTTTCAAAATTCATTTTAATTGAAACAATATATAAAATCAAAACAAACAAAAAAAGTACATAAAAATAGTTAATTTTAATATGTACGTAAATATATGTATATTCAAAGATATTACAATGGGGGAAAAAAAAGTACGCATAGAAACTTGTTGAATTTACTGCTCGTATTTTTACATGAGAAGAGTTTCTAAATTACTAAATAAATGTTGTTTTAATCTCTTTTTAAAAATAGAGATTCTACTAATAATTTTTATATCATTAGGGAGTGAGTTATATACAAAGCTAACAGCATATTCTAGACGTTGTTTTGTGGCTTCTAATCGACATCTAGCTGTTCTAAGATTTATATTATTCCTGGTATTAAATTGGGTTTGATTTCTTTCAAAAGGGATCGTGTGATGACCAATAGTATTTACAGATTTGAAAGTATGTAAAAGTAACTGCATTTTATATAAACCAAGCACAGGCAACACATTTGACGAAATATCCCTGTACAATGAGACTGTTAAAAAAGTTAGCGGCAAGTTGACTACAGTTTTTAAAGCTTTATTTTGAGTCCTTTGTAATGATTTCAACTCGTTACTTCTTCTAGCTGCGTATATAATAGGTAAGTAATTGAGATGACTATGAATCAACGACTGCAATTATAACAATTTTGTTCTTTTATCACATTTATTTTTAAATTTGTACAGTAGTCCCAATACTGGAGCAATCTTGTTTTTAAGCTGTTGAATATGCAAATCCCAAGAGAGGTTGCTTTGAAGGTAAATACCAAGACACTTTATCGACTCACTTTCAAAAATGTCTTTTCCATCAACATAAATACTAAAATTTCTATTATTTATCAAATATGGCCGAAACCTTATCAATTTAGTTTTTTCAGCATTCAAAACAAGCTGATTAAATCTCATAAATTCGCCTATAAATGAGGCATCCCTTTCCATATACGTTTTCAAATAAGCATCGTATTTATAGCGATAAAAAATACATATGTCGTCAGCGTATATGTACAGCTTACCCGATAAACAAAGATTCTGAATATCATTAAGATATATGGCAAAGACCTAAAACACTGCCTTGGGGCACACCGTGATCTACCAAACCAGTACTACTTCTAATATTTCCGACTATAACATATTGCTTACGATTTGTCAGATAACTATCTAATAAACGTAACGCAACATCACACACGCCGTAATATTTCAACTTTCCAATTAGAATGTCATGATCCACCAAATCAAAAGCCTTAGACAAATCATAGAAGACACCTGCAACTCTACAAGCACCATTGTCTAACCCCTGAAGAATATTGTTAACTACATTGACTACTGCTTCTTCCGTACCATATCCTTTCCTAAACCCATACTGAAACCTGCTTAGTAAGTTGTTGTTCTCAAAATTAGACGACAACTGCATAGACGGCAACTTCAAATTTGTCATTCAGTGCATAAATGGAAATTTAAGATTCTTACTACACCCTTTAGATGAATTTTTGTTAACTTATATTTTAAGCCGAGAGGATTATTCAGTAGTGATCCGGGTTTTATGGTCCTTTTCCCGCGAAAACTAAACTGAATGAGATTAAAATATTAACGCAAGACTGTAAATGGGCTGGTCTTACAGGCATTTAAATTTATAATATATAAGACATATATTCCCAGTATAGTCATAAGACGTTGGAGAGAAGATAAGATTATCTAAAATAACACATGGAAAATTGTAAACCGAATATGTGGACAATAAAAATTTAAATTCTAAAAATATTCAGTAGTGATTATTTCATTGCATCAGAACAAAACTGGCAATATGTCAAATTGGTTAAATTGACATTAAAAAAAATCAAAACTTACAATCTAATTACACTGTACAAGAAATTATGAAAGTATTTGGATGTGGTATCACAAACCCCTGGTTGGTTTTGCTCCTATAGTGGTTTCCCTCGCCTTTAGTCTCGTCGCTTGTCTACCATTCCGATAGTGTCCCCTCAATACTGACACAGGTATTATGCCACAATTACAGAACTTGTGTAGTAGTCGCAAGTCTTGCCAGCTCAACCACTCTACACACCAAATGTCAATTTGCGGCAGCTCTGCGCTTATGTTGGGTTCAGAAATACTACTTCCATGGGTTTGCTTACCGTCTGAATGTCAGAGAAGATATTGGCCCATTGACTGCACGACTACTCTCCCTCAGCCAGTTGATCATTAAGATAATCGCTAAAATTTCTGCCTGATACAGAGATCATCCCTCTATTCCAAGAACACCTTCATTCCAGGAATCCGTTCCCAATCTGAGTCGAATAGTAGTTCCATCAAACAAGTCGACAAATGCAAGAATATATTGGGAACATATACCAGTACTGGCCCATGACTGACTCCGACACGCCTCATTTAAAGTTAAATAAATTAATGTGATGCTGCAACGAATCAGTCATTAAAGCGACGAAGCTGATTGTTATCAAATAAAAGCAACTCGAGCTGTGGATTCGGATTTGGGGTCGTAAAAATTTGGGCGACAACAAATCCAAGTTTAGCATTACCATTAAAATTAACAACTGTCGAAAAATATAAAATCGAACTTTAACCTTTTTTTCAAGTCAAGAATATTGTCATTTTATTTTGAAAAACGAATTAGTTTTAAATTAGTCAACTGGATTTTAATTTGAAAAATATTTATTTTAAAACAACATAAATGCTTGTGTGTTGTGTCACCAACAATAACATATTATATACAAGGTGGCGCAAAAGTAATCCTCCTATCAGAAAATGCTATAAATTTTGCGATGGGCCCCTAATGTCAGTTCTGTTTTGACATTTGTGTAGTAAACACATGCGAAATACACGTTAATAAACAATGTTACGCTACACTGCTCCAGAACGCGGAATATTGCTGACTATTTATTTGACCAATAATCGACCAGAGGAAGATGATTTTTCATCAAAAATAATCATGAGTGATGAGGCCCATTTCCATCTTAGCGGGTACGTAAATAAGCAAAATTTACGCTTCTGGGGCAATGAAAATCCGCGTGTAACCCACGAAGAGCCATTACACCCGCTCAAAGTCACTGTGTGGTGTGCTGTTTTCGCTGGAGGAGTCATCGGACCTTTTTTCTTCGAAGACGTTGCGGGCCAAACGGTTACTGTGAATGGTGAGCGCTACAGAGCAATGATCAACGAGTTCTTTTTGCCGCAACTTGATGAATTGGGATTGGAAAACATGTGGTTCCAACAGGACGGTGCAACGGCACACACTGTACGTGCCACAACCTATGAAGGATGCATTTCCCGTGCGCCTAATCTCCCGTTTTGGCGATTTGCACTGGGCAGCAAGATCGCCTGATTTGACCGCTCCAGACTTGTTTTTGTGGGGCTTTTTGAAGTCGCGGGTTTATGTCAACAAGCCTCAGACTCTTGCAGCTCTTAAAGACAATATCCGTCAAGAATGTGAGGACGTATCGCCGGAAGTTTTGGCCAAAGTGATGGAAAATGCCATAAAAAGAGCTCAAATGACAATCAACTGTTGCGGCGGCCATTTACATGACATCATATTCTCGACTTGATGTAAAAAAATTAAAAGACCAAATAAAAATAATCCACAAGAAGAATCAAAGTTTTTGATTTTTTTTTTAAATTACAGCCAAAAAACATCGGAAGTTTACTTTTGCGCCACCTTGTACAATTGAAATTATTGTGTTGTTTATGCAAATGATACGCTAAAAAATGGTTATATTTAATATTAATAAAATTTTCTAAATACTGGAGTCGGAGCGGAGTAGTGGATTTTCAAATTGCTGGAATCGAAGTTGGAGTCGGAGTCGCAATCGTACAATTTTGGCCAGACTCCATAGCGAAATAAAACGGCCCCAGAAACCTATTGCAGGAAACACGTACATGTTTCAAAGCATTGGTTTCATATCAATTGAAGACTTGCTATTTTTTTGTTCTTTGTTGTCTGTTTCATTTTTGTTTTAAGCGGTGTTCAATAAACAAAGCCACAGTTTGGTCTTAATATTATAGCCTATTAATCATTGTTTCTCAAACATGTAATATAGAATAGCGAACACAATGTGTTTCGCCGCCAGTGTAGTATATTTATCGAGTATACGAGCATAAAACGATTTTTGAGCGTGTGGTTTTTACATAAATTTTTACAACCTTTTTAGCACCAATGCTCAAACACAACCGCCAATTTGTCAGAAATCATATGATGCGTCATTTATCAAACTAAAAATTAAAAAACATTCTACGAAATAGAATGAAATAACCCCCAAACAAGTAAATGAAATAACGCCCAATAAAATTACGATAAATCTTTTGGGGATTATTTTATATTTTTTGGGTGTTATTTCATTCCCAATTTTGGGCATTATTTCATTGTGAAATAGTCCATACATGAAATAACCCCCAAAGAAATTTTGTTTGGGAAATATTTCATTTTTTGGCTTTCGAGGATTATTTCATTTTATTTGGGCGTTATTTCATTTTGTTAAAAAATCAATTTTTGTAAATTTGCTTCAATCGAAACCGTAATGAATACAGTTAGGATTGAATGAAACTATTGAGTGAAGTAGTAGAAAAAGAAATTTGTATTGTCATTCGCAGTTCTCGTTGAAATTGTTTCTAAGACGCATGAATCCATCTCATTGAAATTTTCTCTAAGGCGCATAAATCCACAAAATGATTTGTTTGAAAACGTCACTTATTTGGAGTAAGAGTGTGAAGAGGAGGAAGTAGAAACACCAGAACAAACGGCTAATTTAGAAGTGAAACTATGCGATGTTTGTACTGTACAAGAGCCAAACATACTTCTGGTATCTTGCAAGCACATGCAAATCTGCAGTGAATGCGTTCTGAAGCTGCAGGCAAATGCAATTGCAAAAGAACATGAAAAGTTCGAATGTCCAGTTTGCCGTCAGGCAGTTATCGATACCATACAAGATTTCGTGTAATTTGGTTTTATGTATTTGGACATGTGAAGCTTGTATTCAATAAATAACAATTTGAATAATTTATTAGTGACTTAAATTGATTTGGGTCTTATTTCGTTTTTTTGGGGTTTATTTCATTGGGTGTTATTTTATCATGCTTTTTGGGGGTAATTGCATTATGAAAAAAATCCCGAATTTTTGGGCTTATTTCATTACTTCTTTGGGGATTGTTGCATTATACTTGGGTTTTATTTAATTTTTTCTCTTTGGTCTTATTTCATATTTTATTGAGCGTTATTTCATTGGGGTTTATTTCATTTTTCGTTTGAATGGATAGATAAAAAGATAGATGAATGGTGTTAATGTACGTACATCAGGCATGTACGGATGATTAAATTTCTTACATCATTCCCTTTGCAACAATGAGATATATTCATTACAGTAATGAAACATATTCGTCGTAGTGACGAAAGTTTTCAGGTAAATGAAATGATTTTCGTTCTGGCGAAATATATTCACATATATATCTGAGCAGTATTTGTATTATATCAAAAAAAAAATAGAACGTTATATTTTGCCAAACTCAGAAATAATTTAAAATAATTTCCAAATCTTTTTGAACCTCCTTTTAACTTAAGAAATAATGAAACATTTTTAACAAAAACAAAAATACCAAAATGTCTGCTGATGAAGATCTTGGCAAGATCCGAAGTAGCTATACAGACAGTCATAAAACGGGACTTCTCTGTAAAAAGTAGTATTGAAATCCAAGGCGGGAAGGGACATCTAAAAGCGGGAATTCCCGCCAAAACCGGTTAATTGGTCAGGTTATACATGCTGTATGTCATTGGACACATGAAGTGATATGGTTGGTTGAAAGGTTAGGAAAGTTTCACAGAAATTTGACTGCCAAATTTAAAATACCAGGTCAGCCTTGGTAGTAATAGATGCATTAAATTTATATTCCGTAACATATTGCAACACGCATAATTACGATATTTACGATGTTTGTTTTTCTCATTTGTGGTACAAAATGCACATAAAAATTCCACAAAAGAGTATCAAAATAAGCGACTCAGATTTCAGACGGGAATTCTTATGATCCCGGAAAATTTATTTATTTTCCCTGGTTTTCTGGGAAATGAAAAAGTCCTGGAATATGCATTCCCCATTTAGAAAAAACCATCTCCTCTAAAATTAATCTTTGCCGGTTACGTTGTCTTAATGGTAAGGGCTCGGTATGAAATTCTTGAAATGTTGAAGTATTGCCCTTTACCAGAATTTTTTATTAAGAGCCCAGTCACAGTTCAATACTGACTTTCTCAGAGAACGGTTCTCTCTAACTCGCAAGCGGTATTGTGTTAAGACAAATAAAAAGTATAAGTACACCCGATCAATTTTGATTGGGCAATTGTCATAGGTTGCTTTTATTGAAGTAACCCGTGTATGACAAAGACATCACACAAATATGGCCCCCGGGGCCAGAACCTCAACACGGAACTTGGGAATATCCAACATTATGAAGAAGCCATGGTTGACTATTCCTTCAAACCTCTTGACCAAGAGACCCTCAACATCCAGCAACAGGTTTAGTGCTCTTGCGGATACTAATGACATGGATTTGGAGCCAGAATCCAACATTTTGGAAACGATGCCAACAAAACCTCCACCCTTAGTTGTTGACTCCACTTCTAATATCACAGATCTGCAGAAACTGTTTGGTAACGATTGTAAAGGGCCTTTCAACAGAGATGCTACAAAGTAAATCGATAGGGACTGCAAACGACGCCATATTTTTTCCCGGCCTTTCGACATTTCTCTTCAGTAAGGTTTGCCATTTCATCATGGAAAGATATACGAGCCAACAACGAGTCGAAATTATTAAAATTTACTACAGAAATTTGGAGACAGTGGCCTCAACTTTAAGAGCGCTACGTCCAATTTATGGTCTTCATAATCGTCCTACCAGATCAACAATTGATCGTCCAGTGGAAAACAAATTTGAATCCACAGGCACAGTACAAAATGTTCCCGTGCCAGTGAGACAAATAAGTCCCCGTAGTGTCGAGAATATTGCTGCCGCTGGGGCTTCAGTTCAAGAAAGCCCAAATGTGTCTTTCACGAGTCGTTCTCAAGTGTGGGGCATCACTGTGACGTCGCTGTGGCGAATTTTGCGAAAACATCTTGGCCTACATCCTTACTAGATCAAATTAAAGCAAGAACTGAAGCCGCTTGACCACCATAAGCGTCGTATGTTCGTGAATTAGGCTGAGTAACAACTTGAAAATGATTCGGATTTTCACCGGAAAATTATCTTCAGCGATGAGGCTCATTTCTGGCTGCATGGCTTTGTCAAAAAGCAAAATATGCGTTATTGGTCAGACAGCAATCTACACGTAATCCATGAGTCATCATAGCATTCCGAAAAAAATACGGTTTGGTGCGGTTTATGGACCGACGGCGTCATTGGGCCGTACTTCCTCCGTTATGATCAAGACCGGCACATTACTGTGAATGCGAATCGCTACCGTTCAATGATAACCGAATATTTTTGGCCCCAATTGGATAATGTGGACTTGGAGGACATGTGGTTCCAACAGGACAGCGCCACAAGCCACACAGCGAATGCCACAATCAATTTATTGGAAACCAAGTTTGGTGAACGTGTTATCTCACGAAATGGCCCAGTCGATTGACCGCCTCGGTCGTGCGATTTGACGCCGGTAGATTATTTCCTGTGAGGCTACGGCAAGTCTATGATCTATGCCAACAATCCAGCGACGATTGATGAACTTCGTACGAATATCGAACGTGAAATTGCAGCAGTATCGTCCGATTTATGCTTGAATACCGTCGAAAATTGGGTTTAGCGTCTGGACTTCTGCAAGCGTGCCCGACAGTACTTTCATAGGAATATACAATTTCATTGGTATCTAAAACCGGTTTTGTTTTATTTAAAAAAAAAATTTTGTAGCGCTGTTATTGAAAACCCCGTTATATACAAACGCACTTCTATTGGAACAAAAATATTTGCTCCAAATAATGAAAAATTAGAACAATGCACAAAGGCTTTGTTGGATAAACAGATTGAATTCCACTCGTTTATCGCCAAGGGAAACCAATTATACACTGTGTTTTTATACGGCCTTCCAAACCTCAGTACGGACGAAATTATCTCCGATTTAAAAGGTTATAATTTGATCCCCGCATCGGTTACGGAAATAAACACACAATTTAGCTCAGCCGACAATGCAGTTTACAAGGTTCGATTTACCCGAAAATCATTTAATCCGAAGTCTTTACAAAGTGTGAGAACAATTTGTAATGTTATTGTCACTTGGAAAAAGTATAAAAAGAAGAAGAGCGATAAACCAACACAGTGTTGGAATTGCCTTATGTACGGACACGGAGGTGATCACTGCCATCGACGTGCTGATTGTATGATTTGTGCTAGTCAACACCATACTGACGTTTGTCCTCTCAATAAAACCAACAAGAGACCAGCGGTTTTATCTTGTTTTAACTGCGTGAAATATGGAAAGGAAAGAACAGAACATTCTGCAAACGACATCAGTTGTCCATTACGCGAAATATATCTCGAAACAAGAGCTAAAGCGACATCAAAAAACTCGAGGAAAAATAGCGATAGGGGCCTCCAATCATCTCACAGGCTCATCAGCCAATTAACGCAACAGCTGAATATCATCGCAACAACATTAATAGAATGTCAAACGCGGAATGTTTAAAAGAAGGGAATGATCTCTTTAGTGTATTTATGACGACCTTGGATGATCTCCAAAAGTGTACTACAAAAGTCCAACAAATTCAAGTTGTAATGTCCATGGTTCGATATGAATATGACTTACGCTAATACACAAGATATTAAAATTCTTCACTGGAATGCAAACGGCATTTCTAACTTCTCTCACCTTAAGCAGTTTGAATATTTACTCGAAAGAGAGAGTGTCCAAATTGCCTCCTTAAACGAGACTCACTTATATGATACTCACACTCCATGTTTAAAAAATTATTTTATCTACCGAAATGACAAACATAAAGTTTTGAGCTTAACAGCGACTCAATCAATAGAAAATCTCTCAATCGAAGTAACGATAAACCAGAGGCCAATGATAATAACTACTGCCTATTCTCCTAGGTATACTTCCTACTTCGCAGATGATATCTTGAAGTTAACACCAGATAACCGCGAATTCTTGATTTTTGGAGATTTCATTGCTAAACACTCTGCATGGAACTGTATTTCGAATAATACAGCCGGTAATGTCCGTTACAACTTGCATCAAACTTATAATTTCTTCCTGTACTATCCTTATGATAGTACTCACCTCACCAAAGAAACCGCAATTTATCTGTAATTGACGGCATAATTAGTAATTTCACTCCAAATTTAAGTTTAAATGTACTCGGCTATGAGATTTCAGCTGACCATCGTCCTGTTTTATGTTCCATCAACCATTCATCTACAAGTACAATAGATATTAGTCACTATGATTATAGAATGACCAATTGGACATGCTTTAAACGAATTAGAGACAACAGAATCAATATTACTACAGAAAGATATAACACCAAAGAAATAATCGACCAGGAAGTCAACAAATTACTAAATCTAGTTGCAGAAGCAAGAGATATAACTACCCCTAGAGTTAACTCCTCTCAGAACTACATCTTCCTACAGAACATAATCAAATTGAGAAGATCAAGGCGAACTTTAAAACGCAAGAGTCAAAGATCCACCACTCTAACTGAGGCCAACTTGTATGACCAATTTATCAAACTATCAAACACAATTATAACGGACAAAATTATTTTGAAATGTGAAATGGACGAATATGCTTTCTAAATTGAAACCAGGAGATAAAGCTTTTTGGAGATTGAGTAAAAGTTTAAGAGGTAAATCTAATAAAAAATTCCAAACCTTACATTTGGCAGCAAGAACGTTTGTACCGATGAAGAAAAAGCCGAAGTCAACAAACCATATGTCTTCCAACTATAACCAATATATTGACAAAACGGTTAACTCGAAGGTGAAAAGACTAAAAAGAGTACAAACTAATTCTGATGGTATTCTTTATACATCAGTGGAAGAAATATCTACCCAGATTAAATTGCTCAAAGCCTCCAAGTCTCCTGGCTTCGATAATGTTTCAAACTTGCTGATTAAAATCTGCCAATAAATGCTTTAAAGCTATTGGTAATAATTTTTAACAGCTGTATGATTTTAAATTATTTTCCAATACTCTTCCAAAAAGCTAAGGTTATTGCATTGCCGAAACCCAATAAGACAAAAACCGATCCCAAAAATTACAGGCCTATCAGTCTCAGTAATCAGTAATGTGGGTAAAATATTCGAAACAATCTTATACACGAGAATCTGCAATTTTGCTACAGATAAATCTCTGGTAGCTAACGAACAATTTGGATTCAGAAAGGAACACAGTACAGTCCATCAAATTAAGAGAATAAAAACATCATAATAATGAATAAGCGTAACAAACGTTCTACAGGTGTGAGACTGCTGGATATAAAAAAGGCTTTCGACAATGTTTGGCATTATGGTCTCATCTTTAAACTACTTAGATCAGAAATGCCAATCTATTTATGTAAACTCGTTGCGAATTTTCTTTAAGATAGAACATTCGTCGTATCTATAAATGACAAACATTCAGCACCGAAACCATAGGTTTACCCCAAGGGTCTGTGCTGTCACCCTTATTGTGTTCTATATATACGTCTGACTTCCCTCCACCAAAATATATAAAAACAGCATACAACGCAGACGATACTGATTTTATTACATACAGCAAACTTACTAGGCGCTTCTTAAAAAAATGGGGTTTGCAACCTGTAATAAGTATTTTCAGAAGTGGAAAATTACAAATAACCCCAGCAAAATACAATCGATAATTTTTCCGTATAACAGATCAACCAAACGGATGCCAAGTCGTCAACTTAAATTTGGAAGAGACAATTTAGCAATCCAAGACGAGGTTAAATACCGTGGAGTTATTAAAAATTATGCACAAATGTTACTATCTTTGATCACAAACCTCACTTGCTGTAATATCTTTTGATAAAATCTCGTATCTCTGTATATATGAACTAAATCTACTGTTAATAAAGATATTTTTACAAATTGAAAAAATATTAAAACCGCAGTAGTATCCACCTGTAGACGCTTCGTTCTAGATTGTGTGTATATGACATGTGTGTTTTGTGTTTGTTTTTCCATGTGCATAAGTTTTTGGGCATCCTTTTACAGACATCCTAGCAAAAATAAAATGAAGTAGTTCTAGTAGATGTTATTATTTTTGTAAATCTTCTGCAACACTATGTGCATATTTAATGCAATTTTGACGCTGATCAATAACAACTCCGAAAAATCTACATTTGCATCACATCCATTATGAGTATTATGATGCAAATTTATTAAAGAGCTAAAGGGATAGTGGACAAGTACAAAGATGCCTAAATATATTACTTGTATTTAATTTGTATTAACTTTCTTTCAAATTGATTTTCATTTCATTTCTTTTTCACCTGTTGACAGAAGCTTTTGGAGCACTAATAAAAGGACATATAATAAAAATAAAATGGTTAAACCCTAAAGTTGTTCCTTAAAGTCTGAACTCACTTCTTGCCAAGTTTCAAATGACAAGAAATTTACAAATTGTTGAAATAATAGTTTTGGTTGCTCGTTTGCGGACGAAATATAGCATAAACTGCACTTCCCAACAGTCAAACAAGAAGTAGTGCTGCATTGGACGACGCAATATTAAAAGAAGTACTTCTTCACCTAAATTAGCACTACATCTTACCAAGGAGTTGTGGTGCAAATTCTACTTCTTGGTATACTCTTTTTTTGCTGGGATGTTAATGTGTACGTGTCCCCGGCCTCCCTGTTTACCGCAACCAGTCGGCAAATTGTAGTAATTTGTTGGCTGCTGTCGTCTACGCGTCGTCATCATAGTTGGGATCCTTTAACATACAAAACTATACGTATTTACTTTTTGATCTTTAAATTAATTTGGTGGAAAATTGAGGTAAACAACAAAAGTTATTGTGCGGAAAAATTTACAAAATAGCATATGATTAAATACTGAAAGAGCAAATTAATAAAAACTGGTTGTTACATTTAAAAGGGGAAAAGGTATTTTAGTTTTCAAAATGTTTTCAAAATTTAAATAGTTAGAATTGGCAGATACCATCATGCAGTGTGTTATATTGTAGATACTATTTTCATAGAGTTTTGTAAATAACATTATTCACATAATTCCCACAAAGGTTCCGGGTCACCTGTAGGTGTTCTACAACTGAATTATTTTAATTTATAATTACATTTATAAGAAAATGTGTTTCATCCCACTATTGCCAATTTCAGTCTACATGCTGACAGTTGCGACAACGGTAAAACAAGAAACATGGTTGTTAGTGGTACAAGAACCCTGAATAAAGGCATCCACAAGACTACGTGGGTATCCCCAGATCAAAGAACGAGGAACCAAATTGATCACATGGTAATTGATGGAAGGCACTCATCCAGTGAAATGAACGTACGACTGATCAGAGGAGCTAACATCCATTCTGATCACTACCTGGTAGCAGCAAAGGCTCGCACAAAATTAAAATCGTACGAAACCAGACGCAGAGGAAGCTGGACATCGGCAAGCTGCAATTACCAGAGCTAGCCACAGCCTACTCCAAGAAGCTCTCGCTACTTTTGGCACAGAACCCACTCCCTCCCGATGACGATCCTGAAGTACAGAGTAAACCCATAAAAAATTATAATTTGGGAGCGATAAGAAAAACAATTTACTTTACAACAATACGTCTGTGCGATTTCGTTTGGAAGCCTTTGCTACTGGAGTATTTGACATTAAATTGTTTTTGTTGTCACACAACAAATTTCTTTTACAGTTTGCATTAAGTGTTCCATAAGAGCGGTTTAAATTCTTAAAGACGTTCAACCAAATCAATTTTTGATTATTTAAAAAAAAATAAAATAATATAACTATGGATACATCAGGTTTTTATATAGTGACTCGAAAATTCTTGTTCGATTCGAATTACTGGTATTGATTACGAACAGATTTTTAGAGTTAAAGTTATGTTAGAGGCCATATCAAGCGGATACAGTATATCAACAGAAAAATTTAACAAATATGGCGAAGAAATTGCACAACTATACGTAAAATGTTAGGACAACTGTCTGCAGAGGCAGCAGAGGCTCGAAACAAACACTTTCGAGCTTACAGGCAGGATGTTGCAAGAAAATTATCCAGAGAATCCTGCAATCAGGATATCCTAAATAATCTTCTCTTGAGCTCAGATCCACTTCCTCAACAACTAAAAATAAAAGAAAGTTTTCTTTATTTTTGCCAGAAACTATAGATATGTTTCTCTCAGCTGAACCAAATCTAGCAGCTGAAAGTGATGTGGACGACGAAATTAGCGTTGATGGCGAATAAAAACAATAAAAAAAATGGAAATATTATGTATTGAATGTCCAATGTAAGAAAGTATAACTGCTTTTCTCTATAAAAGTCAATAGTTTACGTTTTAACCGTTACTCTTAGCTTAATAAACAATTAAAATATTTTTGGCCGGCTACACTGAACGGAAAAGCATTGTCACAGGGATGAAAATGCTCATCGCCCCAACAACTTTCTTCATCGAAAGTGAGCTAACGTACAGTTTCATTCCCGCTACGAAAATGTCTTCATCAAGTGCAAATTGTTCGTCACTGCGAAGAACGTATGGTTGTTGTTGCAATGAATTTATTTCATTATTGCAATGAATAAGTATGGTTCTTGCAATGAAATTATTTCATTCCTGCAATGAATTGGTTTGATTGCAGCTATCAATTAGTTTCATTGATGCTATGAACTTATTTCATTGCTGCAATGATTTTATTTTATTGGTGCAATGAATGTGTTAAAGTGTGTTTAAAATTATTTGTTGGAGGTGGAAAGTTTCTGAGAGCCATTCACTTGGGAGTGGCCAGAAATGATTCCTTCATTGGGCAGTCCAAGCAGCTCACTACTTCCACGCAGTATGTCCTGGGCAATGGCTTATCGGAAACCTCCGTTAGCTACCTAAAGTGAGAAGGCGAAACGAATGAGCAACCTGAGTAGTAATGCGATCACTGATACGTCTCAGGATTATTAGGTGACTCTGTCACTGAAGCTCTTCGAAGTAATGGACATATTCTTCTGTCCTTTGAAGGCGGATGAGACAACACCCCTGGCCAACGGCGGGACAGAATTGAAGAAACCAAAATCCAGTTTCGACACACTGCATTCTGGTCAGGGTCTGATCCATAATGGGCGGCTGAAACATGATCATCCTGGCAGTAGGTAAAATGCAAACCACGGTGGGCTGGGTTTGCCTCCCGCTACCATTATATTGTCAATGAAAATACATGAAGAATATGATGAACAAAGAAACCCCCCGACTGTTGACGACCCTCGCAAACGTTATAAGAACCATGATTTAAGGTTATGTACCTGGAATGTGCGAACGATATACAGGACTGGTGCCACTTTCCAACTGACGGATGTCCTCGGAAAATATAAAGCTGACATCACAGCGATCCAGGAAATACGATGGACAGGATATGGTTGCACCAGAAAGAAAAACTTCGATATTTACTACAGCTGCCATGAGCGAAAACACGCAGTTGGGTGCAGATTTATAGTTGGCAAGATACTGCAATACCTAGTTTCAAGGTTCAACCCAGTGAGTGACCGCATAGCCACAATTCGCATCAAAGCGCAATATTTCAACCTCTCGTTAATTTGTGTGGACGCACCGAAAGAGGATAAAGATGATGAGGTCAAAGAACATTTTATGAGCGGCTGGAGGAAGTATATGAACGCTGCCCTGACCACGACATTAAGATTATTCTAGGCGATGTTAATGCCAGATTGGGAAAGGAAGTGTCTTTCGACCAACCATCGGCAATCACAGTCTACATGATACCACCTCCGATAATGGAATAAGACTGATAGACTTTGCCGCTGCAAAGAACACGATTCCAGCATAAGGACTTTCATAAGGCGACCTGGATATCTCCTTATCAGCGGACGAAGATCGAGATTGATCACTTGGTAATAGATGGCAGGCACTCTTCTAGTTTAATGGATGTACGTGCGATTCTAGGTGCCAATATCGAATCGGATTAGACTGAGCAGGGCGAAAAACGTACGAAGCCGAACACAGGAAAAGCTGGATGTTAACAAGCTACAAATACCGGAGATATCAATGTCCTATCGACAGAACCTCTCTCTCCTGTTAGGGCAGAATACACCCTCCCGAAGACCCAGATGCGCAGTGGAAGCACATCTCCCATTCTTTGGAAAGCAAGGACTGAACTTGGCTATCAAAAACCGCAGAAGGATAAGCCATGGTACGACGAAGAACGTCGCATTGCAACTGATGAAAAAGACGCTGCGCGTATGGTAACGAAAACGTCAGTTACAATGGGTGTTGCGACTGAGCGGTACAAGAAGCTGAGAGGGGAGGAAAACCAACTATTTAGGCGGAAAAAATGGCAGTGGGAGCAGAGAGAGAGTGAGAAAAACCGACTTGTACAGGATGAATGGTGAATCCCGAAAGTTTTTCCAGAGGGTAAGAAGATCGAATAACGGGCCTAATAATGGGCTACCCTCCTGCAAGGACCAGAATGGGAATCTGGTGACTGAGAACCAGTGTGTGCTCAAAATTTGGAGAGACCACATTTCAGCTCCACTCCACTCGGATTCTCCCACTGAAGATCAGGTGGTAATGACAGTGAAAGATACTGTAGATTGGACCCCCCCCCTCAACCAAGACGAGATTAGAACGGCGATCTCCCGCCTTAAGAATAATAAAGCCGCTGGTGCGGATGGCCTGCCCGCATAACTTTTTAAGGCAGGCGGCGAGGAACTGCTAGCCCACATGCGTCAATTTATATGCGGTATATTGCTGGCGGAATCTATGCCCGACGATTGGAGTCTCAGTGTATTATGTCCTGTATTCAAAAAGGGTGAGCCGTGTGTCTGTTCCAACTATCGCGGTATCAGTCTTTTATACATCGCGTATAAGGTCTTGTCGAGCATATTATGTGAAAGACTACAGCCAATTATTGACAATCTGATTAGACTTTATCAGTGTGGCATTAGACCAGGCAAGTCCACGACTGACCAAATATTCACGCTACGCCAGATCCTGGAAAAGACCCACGAAAAGCAAATCGATACATACCACCTTTGTGTCGATTACAAAGCTGCTTTCGATAGCCCCATACGGGGAAAACTGTACGAAGCTATGTCTGAATTTCGTATTCCGGCAAAACTGATCCGCCTCTGTGGAATGACGCTGACCAACACCAACTCAGCAGTGAAAGTGGGGAAAGACCTCACTGAACCATTCTGTACCAGGCGAGGACTTAGACAAGGCGACACACTTTCGTGCAATCTCTTTAACATCTTAATGGAGATAAGAATAAGAAAGGCTGCAGTAAATACGAACAGGACCATTAAAACGAAAATCCATGTGCTGCTGGCGTATGCTGATGACATAGACATCATTGGGCGAAATTTGCGAGAGGTTATTGCAGTATTTTCAAGAATCGAAAAGGAATCAGCGAAGGTGGGTCTTTCTGTTAATGAGGGCAAGACGAAATTGATGGTTTCAACGACTAGAGAAACCTCTAGACTTGGTCCGCACTTGAACGTTGACAACCGATTTAATATTGAAGTGGTGGATGAATTTGTCTACCTTGGATCCGCCATGAACAAGGAGAACATCAGCCTGGAGATAGATAGGAGAATTGTGCTTGCAAATAGATGTTTTTTTGGGCTCAGCAAGCAGTTTAGGAACAAAGCCCGCTGATAGTATTACACTGGTAGTATTACATTGCAGGTGTTTTGATAAAAAAAAAATTTGAATTTTTGTTTCGAAAATGGTCTGAATTTGGTAAGTATTTTATATACATTCCACTCGTCTGGAGAAAGATAATGATAGTCGAGGGGTTGAGTGTTATTGTGGCCGTTGTACTCAAGTCCTGCAATTAAAAACAAATATGAGGAATTTATTATTAAGATTTCTATTTAAGATATGTACTGTTGGGGTGTGAACCCTTTATCAAACCCCAAAGATTTTTATCTTAGGCTTTTAAATGAAAAAAACCCAACGGAATTCCTCTTGACTTCAATGTCGCTTTATTGGTGGTTACTTAGGAACTAACTTAGAACTATTACATGAAAACTTCAATCCTTAGACAAATTTGCACTTCATGTGCTAGAAAGAGATCGTTACTTAGAATGAAAAAGCTACTGATCTAATACAATGAAGATAACTCTTATACAGAGAGATATGTGTTGGCATATGTTAAAACTGCTCATGATAAATTAACCCTTACGAGGCCAGGAGGGCAATATTATATTGTTGAAACTCGCTTCAACATGTACATATCTACGTATGTCTGTTCTTACCATGAACATAAGCTCCGGTACGGATTTCATCACAGCATTAGATATGTATTCAAAATTTTCTTTAACATACAACCTTTTTATTGTTTCTTAAATTCTGCAATTGTTGTTGGGTTGAGGGTTCCGTCATTCAATTTTAGCGCCACATCTCCCCGTAATTAAGCCACTGATCGCACCGTAAGCATTTTATTTAACTGCTCTTTTATTTATTTCAACCAAATTTGTTAAAAGTTCGATTGGATTTATTTCATTGTACGTTAAATTGCTACTTTTTATGACCGTCTTACTTGAAACTCATTGTTCATTTCACTTCTTCGTTTTCATAGGCTTCGAATCCAAATACCAATACAACGAAACAGGCGCAACCGAATTATGGTTAAAACACCAAACACGAACATTTTGTTACGATTTGTACCATCACACTCATACACACGCAAATGTCCAGTTAAATATTTCGGGGTAGTTTTTCTTCTATCGATTCGTCACTTTATTTGCTGTGGTGGATTCTGTTTGCATGTCTATTTTATTCGTAGATACTCATCACAGCAAACACATAAATTCACCCAATTTATTTTCCTGAATAAAATATTAATACTGCGGTTGGCTGGTTGAAAAGGCTGCAAGACAGCACGCTGTCTAGCACACTTAGACTAAAGAAGCCCATTGTGATACCTGCAGTTTCCTCCATAGCAACTATTGTCTAGTCGTTCAGCCAATTTGCCCTTTCAATAAATTTGTCTATAAGACCTACAAGAATATCCTGTAGGGCTACGGTGCTAACTAGATGTGTTCCGAATATCCTACTTCTCAGTCCTGGCAGAGCAGGGCAATCCAAGAGAAGGTGTTTCGTCGTTTCCTCGTCCTCTTCCATGCAGCATCTACAGAGAGTGGAGTTTCTAAGTAACAATCTTAGGGCGTGTTGTCCTACAAGACAATGTCCCGTAAGTGTTCCTATCATTGTGGTTAACCTGCCTCTCGGCAAGTTAAGTAGTTGCCTAGTCCTCTTCCTGTCCACCTGTGGCCAGATGACCCTGGTTTGTTTGCAAGTGGAAGTAAGTCTCCACTTGTCCTTGAACATATTATCGGCCCACAGCCTGATCTGCAAACGGCAGGTAGAGATTGGCATACTACACCTTCCTTTGCCGGAAGAACCTGAGCAGTAGTGCCCTGTCTAGCTAACGCATCCGCATCACAATTACCTGGAATGTCGCTGTGTCCCGGTACCCAGATGAGCCTGAAGTCAAAATACTCTGCCATCACCCTAAGAGACGAGACGTCACCGTCAGGGACGTAGATATATATTCTCCGGAGGGTAGTGACACTACTTTTCAGTACTTCACCAACCTCTACTACGGAGGTAACTTCCGCCTGAAATACACTACAGTGATCAGGCAGCTTGCAGGAGATATTTATATTTAGGTCCGGTCTACTTGCTCGTCCCCTTCCAGTGACTTTTCCCAGGTATTCCTGTTCGGAATAGAAGTTCTTAGATTTGTCGCTGGTAGAAGGTAAGGAATACAGTAGTCCGTTTTTACGGGAATAGAGTTGATCGTGTGTAGTAATGCAGTGTGTCCGGAATGCCCCGATATCAAAACGCCACATCTCTGATTCTCACCAGGGATGTAGAGGCTGCCGATGCGGATATTTTATATTTCCGAGAGAACAAAATAATAAAACAACTTATACCACAGGAAAATTCAACTCTGTGATTAGTAAAAACTCACCTCAAAACACTGCAACCATGTGAGTATGTAAGACGGAAAGAATAACATGGTGGAAAGAGCCGTCTGTTCTTGTGTTGGAATACGGTCGATACTAATTCTCACCAGGATGTAGAGGCTGCCGATTCGGCCATGATATCAGGAGTACAGATGTTCAGGATACCACTAAGTGCAGTACCTGACGTCGTGTCCATTGCCCCACTAACGCTAATCAGTGCTGATCTTTGAATTTTCGTCAATATATTTCGGAATATATTTCTTTTGGAGGTACCTCCATCAAACTACGATGCCATAGAGAAGTATTGGTCTGACTATTGCCGTCTAAGTCCACATGGTGATCTTAGGAGACAGTCCGCAGCGCTTTCCTATCGCCGCTTTACAGCAGTAAAGAGCAACAGAGGCATTTTTCACCCTCTCCACCACATTCGGCATCCAAGACAGTTTTCTATCGAGAATTAATCCCAGGTACTTGAACTTTTCCGTCAACTGTAATTGCACTCCACTAACTGACGGGAGTTGAAATGCGGGTATTTTATATTTCGGAGAGAACAGGATAAACTCGGTTTTAAGTGGGTTAAGTGATAGTCCGTTGTTAGCGGTCCAGTTCGAAATTAGACTAAGTAGGCTGGCTGTACGAATTCTAAGTAAATTGAGGTTTCTACCCGTACAGATGATAGCAATATCATCGGCATAGGCAAAGACCTGGCATTCAGCCCCGTCCAATCCAAGAAGCAGTTCGTTGACAGAAGTGAACCATAATAGTGGAGACAGAACTCCCCCCTGCAATTGTAACACCACCCCATTCAGCTTTGACGGATCTATCCACCAGAGGCTTCACAATTAGGCGTGTCACTAAGCTGTCAACTCCTAGATTCTGTAACGACCTAAAAATCGCCGAAGGTTGAATGTTATTGAAGGCTCCATCGATGTCCAGGAAGGCCACTAGAGCGAAGACCTTATTCTCAAGAGAGTTCTCTATTATAGGCAGCCCCTGAGAATTGCCTTCAACCAACTACAAGATAGGTATAGTGTCTCCTGTAGTTGCGTGGGAATTATCCCGTCGGGTCCGGCTGAGTTATAGGGCTTAAAGCATCTAATGGCCCATATCAGATTCTTTCTGCTCACTATTGAGCGCACTTTTTCCAAGCTAGGTGAGTTTCCGCCTAGCTCTTCTGGCTGATGACCAGCATTCCGGTAATCGTTGGGAAAGTGGGTATCCGGTAGAATCCCAAGAGACTCTTCAGACGAATATGTCCACGTTCCATCGTCTTTCACAGAAGTGAATCCGTTTGGCCTTCTTGATTTCGCCTGATTAAGGCTAATCTTGTAAACGTCCCAATCCCTTTGGTCGCCGCTCTTTTTGCCCTTGTTAAAAAGCCGCCTAATGGACGATCTAAGATCCTGAAGCTCAGGGTTCCACCAATGAGGTTTTTTGTTACCCTTGGCAGCATTATAACCACTGGTCTTACAGGACTCATTGAGCGCGTTCCTGCACGCATTAGTAAATTTGCCAACTAGTTCTTCCAGCTCTAGCACATTAGTCAGAATATTCGGATGGTTACCGAAGAGTTTCCTTAGGCGGCCACGATAGGCGTTCCAGTCCGTTTTCCTATAATTTTTAAAAATTTCCTTTTTCAGAGGTTCGATATTTGTGAGGAACTGTAGATATCTATGATCAGAAAATGAGTGATCAGAAAGTTCGCTCCAATCTGATACAGTTACATAGTCGTTGCCAAGTAGTAAAGTTAGGTCTAGTACTTCACTCCTAACCGAAGTTATGAAGGTCGGTTCCACGCCTCTATTACATATAGTCAAGGTTTCGCTTATAATGAAATTAAAAAGAGACTTACCTCGATCATTGGTGCCGGTACTCGCCCATATTCTGTGGTGCGCGTTGGCATCAGCACCTATAATTATGCTACAATTCCATCTTTTTGCCTCCGATACAATATCCCTGACGCACTTCGGAGGGGGTGATTCAGTATGGTCGTACGCCATGTACTATGAAACTAGCCAGATGTCCCATTGGCCGTTTTCCAGCGAGAGGCTGATGGCGGTTGTATCGCTATCACTAAAATTCTGCAATAAAAGAGCATTAAATTTGTTTTTAATGAGCATGCAAGATCTTGGCCAGCTAGGGTTGATAGGACGAAGGTCCTGTATCCATTGCACCTGATACCACATATACGATCATTGACCGTCCATGGTCTTGTATCAGGGCCACATCGGCTCCACCCTTCGCAAGATGGAGAATGAGGTTGGCAGATGCTGCCTTACTGCGATGAAGATTTATCTGGAGGACTTTCATCGTCTACAGGATCTTCAGCTCCGGGTACTTCTATCACGGTTATCTCGTGATCACTCTCGCTAGTGATGGACCCATCTCGCAGCCAGGCAGAGCAGCCCCACAGGGCAATGATGCTGCCACTGTCGTCATCCAGTAGTGCTTCTTCAGTACCTACCGCCGTTTCAGGATGCTTTCCAGCGTTTACAGCTATGACTTCCGAATTCGACTCAGCCAGTTTGCCACTCCGCGTATCCGCCTTGTATACCCTGAGGGGTACACTCATGAACTCAAACGGAATTTAGCCTTTGGGCTCCTCCAGGGGTTTTAAGGAATCCGGGTTCAGGATCAAAACTACCTGCCGGGTGGTTCCTACAGGATCCTTAACCTTGACCACCTTCCAATCCTTTGCAAGAATGGAGGGATTGCAGTGGCTGATGATCTTTAGGATCTCCTGTGGGTCAGTAGGTGAGTTTGATAGGACCCAAACCCTAGCCCTTGTTCTAAAAGGTCTATCCTTCCTATCCACGGCTTTGACTTTGGCCCCGGCCAAACCTCACCTACCCGACTCATGGCGGACTTATACAATCGCGTTGCTCATTCATCAGAGCAGCCGATCAGTTAATACTACCATGGAACCATCCCGCGTCTTCGCAGATTGGCACAGGACCAGGGTTGTCGTTTACGATGTCCATGAACACCGTAAAAAAGGCTCCTTTTACAAGGCGCCATTTATCCTTGGAGATACTTCCATCCTGGGAACCTTCATCCAAGACGCTAATGATTAGGCTGTGCTTCGCGACCTCACTAAAGGACTTGCCGAGCACTGGTTGGCTCCTCCACCGAACGCTGTCTTTTAGTAACAGCCAGTAGAGACTTTGTCCCTACAGACTTGGAGCCCTCACAGACACCCTTAGCCCTCTCCAAGGTGTTTACCTGCGCAGGAGTAAGTGCGGCAACTCGTCGTGCAGAGAGTTGACTAACCAATCTAGTGGTCAGTCAAAGATCCGGTAGGGGCAGAGATTTTTAGTTTTCCCCGTAGTTGGGGAGGGTTGACCACCGCCCGCGTTATTCGCAGTTGCAGACGCCCCCTTGCGTGTGACCGCAGAAGATTTATGAGCAATAGTGCACTAGGAAGAGCCCGTAGGATCGGGGAAGTCACAGGTTTTCCTGTGGCCGAAGACTTTCAATATTAATTTTCATGTTGATTGGGCCTCAACTTTTAGCCGCTATCTACGTCCGTAAAGATGCAATGTGTTCAAAAAGACGGGCCCCGTGGCCCCTCCTCCTTATGGGACAGAGTGCTCAGAGCTAGGCCGAACCAAAGAGGGTGTCATCTCAACCTCACCATTACCACCAACTTAACGGTGACGGATTTCGAACGAACTAAAAGACTTGCCAGGTTTTAGGGAGGCGGAGACGGTACCTTAGCCACGAGCCATTTCGACAGAGTGGCACCTCTGCCTACTTAGGTCGCAGAGCACAGGACAACATCTCGAGGGCAGAAAATCAAATAGTTACGAAAATCGTGACTGTCTGTGCCTGACTGTCTGTGACGTCTGTGCCAACGAGGAAGAAGATCAGGTTGCACCGCGAGGAGGCGATCTAAACTGCAACTGCAACTGCACCCTCAGCCAGACCGTTAATGTGGGAACTCCAACGAGAATTCTCAAACTAATTAATAACCAGAAGCGCCAATTTCCGGGTCAAGTCAAGCAAGAGGTGCACACAACGAAACCAAGGAATTTGACTGAATTGAAGCAGTTCATTAAAATAATAATTGAGGAGATCCCCAATTCAACGTTACAGTCCGCAATGAATAATTTTCTGTTGTCGCATATGTGCTGATGAGCATGGAGGTCATTTGCTGTCTACCATCTGCAGAACCAATTAGATAGATAAAATAAAATTGAGTTCCCAATCAATGAAAAAAAAATTAAATTGATCAAAACAAAAAGTTATTTCATATTATTATTGTAGCACAAATGGTGCGAAACTCGTTACTTTGTGTGTATTCGCTGATAGAACCACACACAGACAATATAAATAGAAGTATAAATCAAGCTTCATCCGATTATTTAAAATCGATTCGCTTAGCTTCGGAAAAATTTGACTCGCTTTCGATCAAATCAAATTTTATTTGTTTTTTTTTCTTATACTTCGCTTGCTTTGTTCTCGGCGATAAAACTGTAAAACATCTTGAAGGTGAGTACCTTGATGCTGCTCTCTAGTAAGGGGTTTTTCAACAGAGACGCTACAAAAGTAAATCGAGAGGGACAGCAAACGACGCCATATTTTTTCCCGCTCTTTTGACATTTCTCTTCAGTAAGGTTTGCCATTTCATCATGGAAAGATATACGAGCCAACAACGAGTCTAAATTATTAAAATTTACAACCGAAATTTGGAGTCAGTGGCCTCAAGTTTAAGAGCGCTACGTCCAATTTATGGTCGTCAGAATCGTCCTACCAGATCAACAATTGGCACAGTATAAAATGTTCCGGTGCCAGTGAGGCAAAGAAGTGCCCGCAGTGTCGAGAATACTGCTGCCGCTGAGGCTTCAGTTCAAGAAAGCCCAAATGTGTCTGTCACACGTCGAATGACGTCGTTGTGGCGAATTTTGTGAAAGGATCTTGGCCTACATCCTTACAAGATCAAATTGACGCAAGTACTAAAGCCCCTTTACCACCATAAGCATCGTATGTTCGTGAATTGGGCTGAGCAACAACTTGAAAATGATTCGGATTTTCATCGGAAAATCATCTTCAGCGATGAGGCTCATTTCTGGCTGAATGGGTTCCTCAATAAGCAATATATGCATCATTGGTCAGACAGCAATCCACACGTAATCCATGAGTCATCATTGCATCCCGAAAATATTACGGTTTGGTGCGGTTTATGGGCCGGCGGAGTAATTGGCCGTACTTCTTCCGTGATGATCAAGACCGGCACATTACTGTGAATGCGAATCGCGACCGTTCAGTGATAACCGAATATTTTTGGCCCTAATTGGATAATATGGACTTGGAGGACATGTGGTTCCAACAGGTCGGCGCCGCAAGCCACACAGCGAATGCCACAATCAATTTATTGGAAACCAAGTTTGGTGAACGTGTTATCTCACGAAATGGCCCAGTCGATTGACCGCCTCGGTCGTGCGATTTGACGCCGTTAGATTATTTCCTGTGGGGCTACGTCAAGTCTATGGTCTATGCCAACAAGCCAGCGACGATTCATGAACTTCGTACAAATATCGAACGTGAAATTACAGCAGTATCGTCCGATTTATGCTTGAAAACCATCGAAAATTGGGTTCAGCGTCTGGACTTCTGCAAGCATGCCCATGGGGGCCATGCGAAGGAAATCGAGTTCCATACATAATGGCATCGAACGTACTTTCACAGGAATAAAGAATTTCATTGGTATCTAAAACCGGTTTTGTTTTATTTAAAAAAAATTTGTAGCGCTCTTATTGAAAAACCCTTTACATATCCAAGTTAGCGGAATTGTTTGCTCCGATTCAAGAAATCATAACCCAAGCATTAAAGACCATGATAAAAATTTTAGAGTAAAATAACGAAGCGGTTTCGGCTTTTGAGCAAATTAAAACTAGTTTTTTTTCTTAAAGAGTGCTGTTGAATCATTTTCCCAGTAATTCGCTTTATTACACCAGGTTCGCGGCAAAGTGTACGAGGTCTACACACAGTCTTCACTTTTTAGAACGAAGAGCCTTATCGCACGTTGCGGGATGGGGGTTAAATGAAAATAATGTTAAACAACTTCTTTTTAACTGCTTTATTACAACCCATTATTATCAACTAAATTGGGTACTTATGCTTGGTTTGGTTTAAAGGGAAGTTTTCTATGTGGAGCCTGTTCATTACATATTCTAGTTTTTAGTTAAAAAGTAAATTTAGAAAAGCCAAAGTCCAAGACTAGCAAATACATGAAATACAAACCTGAGCATGGAATTACATTTGGCAGCACACTTACTCTTACACTCTTGCTTGTGGTTTGGTTTGGGTCTAGACTGACATATGGTTGTAAATTCCTTGTTTGTGTGAAGTTTTTTAGGTGGATCCTGTTTATTACATATTGTAGTTTTCAACCCAATAAAAAGTAAATTTAAAAAAGCCAAAGTGCACGACTGGCAAATCCATGAAATACAACCCTGAGCATGGAAATACATTTGGCAGCACATTTACTCTTAAAATCTTACTTGTGGTTTGGTGTGTGTCTAGACTAACATATGGGGAGAAATTTGTTGTTTAATTGGAAATTTTCTAGGTGGAGCCTGTTTATTACATATTGTAGTTTTGAACCAAATAAAAAGCAAATATAGAATAGCCAAAGAAAGAAGTTGAAAAAAGTACAAAATTATTTCCAAAAAAATGCCTACTCATATTATTAAGCACGCTACCTTTTCTTTAAAAGAAATACATTATCGTAAAGAAGTACCATTGCTTAAAAAAGGAAATTTTGTTACAAAAAGTAACTTTTCTTAAAACAAGTAATTTTTATACCCTCCACTGTAAGTGATAGAGGGTATATATCAGTTTGTCAGTCTGATTGTAACATATAGAAATAAGGCTTTGCGACCCCATAAAGTAAATATATTCTTGATCCTTATAACAACCGGAGTCGATATAGCCATGTCCGTCTGTCCGTCTGTTGAAAACATTCTCACGACTTCAATCGGCGATAACGCGCTTTGGTTTTTGGCCAGAATGTTCCACGTATTCCTGAGCAGTTTGGTATTGAAAATCAGCGAAATTGGTCCATTGGAAAAAACGTAAAAAAACTCATAAAATTTTCACATTAATTTTTGTAGTTTTATACTAGACCACTCCTTTTGCCGTGTGGTGAATTTCCATGTTGAAAATCTTTGTTGTGCTTTATAATAGGTAAGTACTTTAGAATGTTTAGATATATTTCATGTGTTCATACATTTATATGAATTTTGTCACATTTCATCTAAGGTCGCTGTGGCCTGGTGGGTAAAGGGTTGCGCGTTGGACTATGTGGGTTGTTGGTTCAACTCTCGTCTCAGCTTGTTTTTTTTTTTCAACTGTTCTTCAAAAAATGCTTTTTTATTTTTAAAAAATGCTTTGCAGCTTGTTTTTTTTCTTCTAACAATTCTTTAATTCTTTTTTATTTTACTTGTGAACAAGTAAATTATTTTTATTGTTTTTAAAAAAGTACATTTTCTTAAAAAAAAGTACATTTCTTAAGTATATTTCAAAGTACATTAAGTACATTTCATTAAGTACATTTCATTAAGTACATTTCTTAAGTACATTTCTTAAGTACACTTCTTAAGTACATTTCTTTCTTAAGTACATTTCTTAAGTACATTTCTTTATAAGTACATTTCTTAAGTACATTTCTTCTTAAGTACATTTCTTCTTAAGTACTTAAGAAATGTACATTGTACATTTCTAACGTACGTTTGAAAGTACATTTCAAAGTACATTAAGTACATTAAAAACATTTCAAAGTACATTTCAAAGTACATTTCAAAGTACATTTTCTTAAGTACATTTTCAATGTGAGCATTGTGAGCATTTATGAGCATCCTGCATTTGTGAGCATTTGTGAACAAGTAATTGCATTTGTGAACAAGTAACTTATTTTTATTTTTTTTAAAAAAAGTACATTTTCTTAAAAAAGGTCCATTTTAAAATTTAATATTTTGCTGGTTAACACTAAGGTGGAGGGTATCAAAGATTCGGCACAGCCGAATTTAACACTTTTACTTGTTTTAAATAAATACGTTTTCGTGAAAAAGTACTTTATCTTACAACAAATTGCCTTTTCTTAAAAAATTACCTTTTCTTTAAAGAGTATATTCTATGTAAATCGAAATAACTTTTCTTGAGATAAGTACCTACTCTTAAAATTATACCAGTTCTTTAAACAATACCAATTCTAAAAAAATTCCCATTTCTTAAAAAAAAACCTTTTCTTCAAAAAACAAATACTTTCTCTTAAAAAATACCTTTTCTTACAACCATTCCTGTTCTTCAAAGTACCTTTTCTTGAAAATAAAATAATAGGAAAATATAAGGACCTAAAGATATATTTTTTTTAAAAAATACATTTATTAAAAAAAATTTCTTAAAAAAGTATATTTTCTTAAAGATCCATTTAAATTATAGTATTTTTAAACAGGCGCCTTAGGCGTGTTGGAACTAACTAGTACATAATAAATAGCGAAAGGAACTTCGTTCCAATTGGGTGTCCCCTGACACCTCCTGTAATTTTTTATAGATTTATTCAAAGTTGAGATTAAGAAAATATTTTAACCAAATTTCACACTCAAGCGTGACCTTATGTTCACACTTACCCTACGTTCAACTTACAACATGAATTTTCGACTGACCCCTTAAGCATTCTAAAACACAACTGTCATACTCTTCTTCTGTTGTCACAAAGTATTTATTTTACATTTACTCAGTCTTTTTTGCTTACAACTGTTGCAATATTGTATGTACCTAATGCCAAATTCGTCAAGATATTTTTACATTAAAATACTGCTTTGCTTCCGATTCAGACGACACCCATATGCATTTTACTGTATTACTATCAACTTTAGTCACCATGGCAAATTATCCTTAAAAATGCATTTAATATTTAAAGGATTATGGCTACATTATACTTAACTAAACGCCACCAAATCCTTTTTTCTCTCATTCTTACCATCTCGTTCCGTCGCATTATATTTCCTTTAAAACATCATTATTTATTATTTAAATGTAGACAATTGTTGAAGGTGAAAAAATAAGAAATGTAAAATTAAAATGAATACAGACTGGGAAAATATAAAACCAGGGGGAAAAAACAAACTCGAAAAAAAGGAAACATAATTATAAACGAGACGTTTTTAATACCCTTAATTAGTGCTTAAGTTTAACTACGAATCAGAGAGAGAGAGAGAAGTATCAAGGAAACGGAAATGTCCGCAGGATAATAGAAAAGCACACGGCCAAGGACAAACAGTTTTAATCGAGAACTTGAGAGCCAACGGGTCAGATGAAATTTCACATAATCAGATAATAACTTTCAGGTAATACAAACTAAAAGCCAAAAGGGGCAAATTGGATAATAATGATGCATTTAGTAGCAGGTGCAGGATTCATTTTTTTTCTTTAAATATAAATTTAAATGAAAAGTATTAAGTTTCTCTTTATAATGCATATGATATGAATTATTATATAGTCTGCATGAACTTTTAGTTTATTAGTAGATAAACAGACTAATGCGAGCCACGTCGACATACAGAGATAGGATATGTTAGGTTGAAGTGGCTGTTACAATTGGCAAACCTAGTCCAACGAGGACTGTTGTGACGATACCGGGCATCAAATTACGTCCCCGTCCTTGAAACTGTATATTGACATGGTATGGTTAAGGATCGTTCAACCTATAAATTGACCCAGTATGGTTAAGTGGGATTCAAACCATATCATACCTCATCCTGTTATTCAATGATCTGACTGAAGAGAAGACGTACATTGAACCAACTACTACTCTGCAGAAGGTGCTAAGATCAGTCAGCTTAGTTTTCTGAATGTCAGTTAAATCCACCATAAATATATATAATAGATATTTTTTCCTACTCATACAAAAGGCCAGGTGGTATCATACGAGATGCTCGACGCTCTCGTCCTCCGCAATTGTTCTTGGAATGTATATCAAGTATAGCGAATGATTCAGGTCAAATCTACTCTAATACTTGCCTTGTGATCCACCAATTCACGAGACGATCTATCATTCGCATATATGAGAGCTTCGGTTTGAAGCATTACCTTGAATGCAAAAAGGGGCATACACACATGATCTAGTTCCTCATTTTGGCAGCTCATTTGCTCTATTACTAACTGGAGTGTTCCTGTGCCCCGGCACGAATATGAGGTGAATATCGAACTGCTTGGTCATTTAATTTAGAGATGCGCGGTAGTAGTGGACAGTTCTTGAAGTCAGGTATACAGATTGCAGGGATTATTTAGCAGCCTGGCCGTCGCAGTAGATGTTGATACCCCGATTGTAAAAAAGTTTCGTCTCAGCCAAATGGCAACTTCCCCGATTACCTTGACTACTGCCGGAAAGACGGTCTGGTAGCCTTTGTGCACGCTCTAGACCCAGCTCTTCAGAATAGACTCGAAAAGCTACCTTGCCATCTACTTTGGAGAAGTCAGTGTAGAAACCTAAATTCCTTCTACGGGGTAGAGCGTGGGAATTTGCTTATTTGGGAATGACATAAAAAAATTATGAACCGTAGAAAAATGTATTTTATATTTTAATTATATTGAACAGTATGGGAATTTTTAAATTACATGATTTTAAATAGTGTATCTGGCAAATGTCGACCTTCGCTATCCACACTCTGCTGCACACGTTTTCTGAAGTTTTCATGAACTCTAACAAGCATGTCGACTGGTATTCTGCCAATTTCAGCCTCAATATTGTTAACTAGATCTTCCAAGTTGTTGGGACGGTTGGTATACACCTTCGACTTCAGGTAACCCCAAAGGAAAAAATCGCATGGGGCTAAGTCTGGAGAGCGTGCCGGCCAGTTCACATCACCCCTCAAAGAGATAAGCCGGCCAGGAAACATTTACCTCAAACAATTCATGGTAACCCTCGCTGTTGGAACCATGTATCCTCTAATTGCATGGCCTCAAGAGGAGGCCGAAAAAATCCTACCGTTCGGACGGTTATCCTGGAAAAAGTAAGGGCCAATGATGCTGACTCGTGATGTGGCGCACCACACAGTGACGCGGTCCGAATGCAGAGGTCTCTGGTGAAATTCTCTGGGGTTTGTTTTACTCCAGTACCGCATATGTTGCTTGTTTACACACCCACTGAGGTGAAAATGTGCCTTATCAGAAAAGAACACAATTTCATCACGGGGTATAGTTGCAAGAATGTCTTCAGAAGAGGTTCGAAGTTTCAAATAGTCCCGTGCTGATAAGTGTTGTGAAAATTGAGTTCTTTATGAAGAATCCGTTGGAGAGAACGTCTGGAAATGCCAAGAGCAAGTGATTGCTTCCGAGCAGAGCGTTTCGGAGATTGCAGTACAGCTGCTCTAACTCTCTCGATGTTTTGTGGTGTTGTAATCCTTCTTTCAGGTCCCCTTCGTACACATGACATATTCCCCGCTGTTCCCAATGAAGTTACTCAATTTACAATTGATTGCCGTCCAGGAACACTTCCGTGTGGGGGAACACCGAATCGTAATCGAAAAGCACGCAGCACTGCAATGATCGAGTGCGCATTTGACAAATACGCTTCAACTCAAAATGACCTCTCCTCACGTGTCCAATGCATGTTGGCAACTGAAAGGCAGACGAATATAAATCTCCCGTCAGCCACTATAAGCCACGCACGTTCTCCACTCTCTTCGACCAACAGTGCCGCCACAACCTGCAGTGTAAAAACGCAAATTCCCGCGCTCCACCCTGTATAACCTAGTTTGCGTCTCTTATAGTCCTGCGTGACCGGGAATTGAATGGATAAGTTTATCTCAAAGGTTTAAAATCAACCTATGCCAATATGGACTGGTATTTGTCCAGTATAGAGCACCAATCAACAGTGCAGTAAAGCAATATCGGGCGGACAACAGCAATTATATCCAGTAAATTATTCTCGGGGATATTCCCCATTGTCCTACGATGTCCCTTTTATACACGCTGAAAATTTTTTATTTTTTTGTTCTTTGGATGCAAATATAACGTGTTTGTAGCATGTCGCAAATATAGTATATTTGTGTCCAAACACATTGTGTTTGCTATTCAATATAACATGTTTGGGACACAATGATTAATAGGTTATAATACATGTGTTTGTGACCAAATTGTGGAGTTATTCGTTGAAAACTGCTGAAAAAAACGTGACAGACAATAAAGAAACAAAAAGCATCAGATCTTCTCTTCCAGAAAACAGTGCTTGAAAACATGTACATGGTTCGTGCAATATGTTGCTGGGGCCCTTATTTTTCAGCGTGTACGGATATGGGCCGCCGTGTCTCTACTGATCCTATCCTTAGTGTTTGACTTGAATTTAAGCTTTCTGTCGGGAATCAGACCTATCTTTCACTATCCTTTAGACAAATTTCTCTTCTACATGGAAATAAGGGTTGAATATACAGAACCTTCGACCTCCTGGTAAGCAGAACGAGATCAGTTTTCGCTGTATTTACACCCAGTCCATTCTCCGTGACCCACTTAGAGAGTCTAGTAATTAATCTCTGGAGCACATCCATGCACGTGGAGGGATATTTCCTTGCACTATAATTGCCAGGTCGTCAGCACAAGCTACACCTGTACAACCTGATCACTCCAACTCTAGCAGAACACTGTTTAATGGTAAACTTTAGAGACTCTAACTTGGGTTGTTCCTGTATTCACATTTCGAATTACAGTCATGTTACCCAGGGACGAATTTATGCGCCTTCTTGTAAGTAATTTCTAGATCAAATTAATGATCCCATGGTCAACACAAAGATCTGACAGAGCCAATTTAATCGGTCCTGGTAATACGTTGCTAAGACCATCCTCTAAATCGACAAAAGCGACAAGAGCGTATTCCTTTATTTAAATAGATTTTTCTATGAAGCTCACTAGGACGTACAGAGCGGTTTCCGTAAATTTCCCTAGTTGTAACCATGTTGTCTGAGAAGTAGGCCGCAGTAGTGCGTAGAGTCGTTCGTAGAAATTAATCAATCATCCTCTTCAATGTCTTCGGAAGAAAAGATAAGAGACTGATTATCCTAAAGTCATTTCAACTAATATGAGATCACTTCCCCATTCTCGGAACGAATATTGGATACTCTCCATCTAACTGGAATATAGGATGGCTTGATGAATACATAGATAATATATATTTCCAAACTAGAAAAGTAAACCGAAAGTTTTGGTTTATCCTACATGTCACTATACTTTAGATTATATGTGGGTAAATCGCTTGTAAATAAAGTAAATAAATGTTTTCCCATTACATGCCATGGTGGGACAGGGGAGCGGATTCGAAAATCATAGAGTTTTGAGATTTATAGTTGGACAGTCACTGATTGTGAATTACAGTTGTCCAAATTCCGAACGGTTTTTGATGTGTTAACATTTATAGGCGCGGGTAGGGACTAAAACCACAAAGTGAATACATCCAAACACATTTTGTCCGACTGCGATCACACAGATTGTAAGACTGCGATCACAGAGATTGTCCGACTGCGATCTCAGATTGTTTGGTGTTAAACTCCTCCGAAACGGCTGGACCGATATGTATTAAATTTTGTGTGCATATCGAGTAGGTCTCAGAATAGGCCAACATCTATTTTTCATAATTCTAACTGATAAGGGTGCCCCACCCCTATATAGAACACAGATTTGCCCGACAGCGCAACACAGATTGTCAGACTGCGAAAAAAACATACACTGAATAGTTGTCTTGTGTGGATGCGGAGCACTCTCAGAGCAAAGAGAATAATGACGTGTTTATACGTATATAAAATTGAGATAGCAAGAGAGCGACGAAAATTGTGTGAACTTGTGTAGCGTATGTACGAATATAACAATATATGTATGTTCATGTGTTTGTTGCTTTGCATTCTCGGTTTTTTGTGAGAATAAAACAAAAAGTATTAAGCAAGAAAATAATGGCACATGTACTTACACTGGTCTTTAAATAATTTTAAGTATTAATATTATTTAAATCTAACGTCATCATATGATTGAACGCGGTTTTTTTATTTTTCAATGTAACACTTACTAATGTGTTTATAGAAATCGAACAGGTACCGTTTAACAAAGAGGTGTTAACACATCGATGGTGAGTCATTGGATTTTTTTTTTGATAATAATTGATGATGTCCGCCAGGGGTGTTGGTTTGGTTGGTTGGTTACTAAAGACTAAAGACATTATTTAGCATAAATTAGTATCTTGAGACACCGTTTTGCATGCCACATCACCCCGGAAAGTCCAAAGTACCGTGTCAATATCCAGCCTATTAATCGGAGATACCTCATTAGATCCCCTAGATCTATCTGATGTATCCCAATGAGGTTATGCAGGAAGGAACGGCCGGCAGTCTTCAGGCGTCTATTCATCAGAGTAGGACAACTGCAGAGGATATGCTCCACCGCCTATATATATCGTATATTATATGGCAGCTTCAATCGTCTTACGTGATTACCGATTGACCAGTTTCCGGTCAGTACGCCAGGTAGTCTAGATATGTCTCCCCGATTATGGCTGATCAGGGAGTTAGTCAGGTGAATGTTATATTCTGGCCTAGTGTTTCGGGATATGCGGCACATTTCCGTCCTATCCCATTTGGTCTTCGCTCGGTCAAGGTAATGCAGGAAAATACCTCTTTTGACCAACCCTATAGGCGTTGCGACTGACACCATAAGGAGTTCGGTGGAAGAGGAACCTGCCCGAGCTAGTTCGTTTGCCTTTTCGTTCCCTAGGATACCCTTATGGCCTTGTATCCATGTAAGAACAACATTATCCAGCCGCCCTAGCTCGACAAGTTTTTCCCTACATTCAATAAAGAATTTAGATGCAGAGTTGTACGATTTGAGTGATAGGAGAGCCGCCTGGCTATCTACAAATATTCCAATGCGCTCTGTTCTTTGATGGCCAGTATCTGCGCTTGGAAAACGCTGGACTTGTCTGGGAGTTTGAATAGTAAATTGAGGCCTGCCTCTTCGGAGAAAACACCCGAGCCGGTTCCACATTCCATTTTGGATCCGTCCGTACATACTATGGTGTCAAAACCTGTAAGTGGTTCCCCTTTATCCCACTCTATTCTCTTGGGAAATCTGACATCGGATAGGTTATCGAACGTCAACGAGGGGTGCAGTAATCGGTTGTTATCCTGAGTTCTCTTTAAATTGTCTGTAGTATACTTGAATATCCATATGCGTTGCTCTACCAGTTTCCAAGGGCGTTTAGTCGGGTGGCACTCCAGAAAGCACTAGATATGAGGTGAACGTCGATTGGTATAATCTGAAGCATTGAATTAAGGCCTTCAGCTGGACACGTCTTTATTGCCCCCGTTATGCCGATGCAAGCTGATCTCTGTACTCTATACAACAGTTTCATGGTGGACGTCTTCCCTGCGACAGGCCACCATAGCATTGCTCCGTAGGAGAGTATTGGTCTGATTATGCTAGTGTACATCCATAGCACCATTTTCGGTCGGAGACCCCACCCGCGTCCGAATATTTTCCGACAAGCGTAGTACGCAACGGTTGCCTTCTGTCTGCGGTGCTCTATGTTATGCTTCCAGGAAAGTTTAGGGTCTAGAATCACGCCCAAGTACTTGGCGTGAGTTGACAGGGGTATATGTATTCCACTTAGCCGAGGAGGATTAAACTTTGGTATCTTGGTAGCCACTCCCACTCCCAGTAGCCCAATCGTTAAGTGATTTTAAGGCCTCATCCATGATTTCGCTCAACACGGATGGGAACAAACCAGACACCATTATTATCACGTCATCCGCATACGCCACGGTTTGGATCCTCATATTGTCCAGTTTCAGTAGTATTTTGTTGATCACGAGTAACCAAAGTAGGGGGGAGATGACTCCACCCAGGAATTCCCATATTCACTCGCTTTGATGGCTCGCTGTTTCCCATAGAGGCGTTGATAATTCTGCTCTGTAGCATTGTCACTATCCAACTCTCGAGGAGTCTCTCCACGCCAAGATCTTCAAGTGATTCTTCTATAGCCGCTGAGCTCACGTTATTGAATGTACCCTCTATATCCAAGAAGGCCACTAGGGTATATTGTTTGTGTTCCAAGGACCACTAAATAGTTCTGACGACTTCTTCAAGCGTTTTCTGAAGAAACGATGAGACGCTGATCCGTCTGAAATCCTTTGCGCTCTCATGACTCCTTCTCCCCGCCTTGGGAATGAAAACCACTCTTACCTGGCTCAAACTCTCTGGTAAGAAGTTAGGAGTCAGGCAGGATCGGAATATAATATACAGCCACGGCCTGATTATGACCACCGCGTATTGCAACATATTTGGTATAATACCATCTGTTAGTTATATATATGGAGTTATATGGTGAGAAGCTATTGATGGCCCAGGAGATCCTGTCTGGACTGATTATATCATCTATACCGTAAGTATCCGAGTATTGGGTTGGTAATGCCGGCACCTCCCTATTGGTGTTAATGAGCTGGGCGGACTTATGAAGACTAAAGTTGTGTTTGTACCTCTGTTGCAAATTGTAAGGTTGTTAGTATTAATAAAGTCTAAAACGGAATCACCTCGTTCGTTGACATCAGAGCTGCCCCATATGACATGTCTCGTATTGGCGTCGTACCCTATAATGATGGCGATCAATGCATGGATGTTTCCCATAGCGCTCCCCGCCTCCCTGAAGGGGTCGTCACAAAAATGCGGCATGTAGCAGGATGAAATGTAAAAACTTTTATATCCTGTCAGCTCTAATTTAGCAACGGTGAAATATGCTGAGAAAAATATTTAAATTATTTTTTGCAATTAGACATGATCTTGGCTTCCATTGTCCTTTATATAGAGTGTTTTGTAGTCATTACCATGGAGCCCTTTCACCACATTGTCTTGTACGTAGGGTTCCTGGATAATGCCTAGCTCTAGATCCTCCGCAGCTAGAAGGATTTGTAGGTTATCTGTGGAGATACGGGAGTGCTTCAGATTAACCTGCACGACTTTCAGCATGTGGGTAATTTTGTTGATGAAGTGGATGCCCCTTCCTGCTCCATCGGCGTCTTCGACGTCGTCTTCGTCTCCCTAGCCATCGGGGCCAGGTGAGTCGTCTGGGCCAGGAGCATCTAGTATTTTTATTTTGGCTTCTCACAAGCCAAAGAATAGTTTCTCGCCTGCTGATTTCAGAGCGGTGGCGCCCGCTTCCGTAATGGCAAAGACTAAACTAGTGCTCTTGTCGTTGGGTGCCTCTTTACGGATAACGATCCAGTCGTCCATCGGGACCGTCGGGTTCATGACTTGGAGGCACTCCAGGAGCTAGGGACATACACCCGTCATTTTGTGTAACCAAATCCGTGCACGAGATCTCAAGGGGATTTCTTGCGCCGGGATCAGCCTCAGGCTGATATTTTCCGTTGGCTTCATTCTTGGCACTCTTCTCAAGGATCAACTTCGCCTTTTGGTTCAGTGTCCTCCGAGCATCAGCAGGACGTCTGCGTCTTGGGATTTTAGAGACCGTCGCGTCTGATTTGACGGACTAGTTTAATTTTTTTACTGTGGATGTTGGCTGTGTAGACGGGGGAACGCTTTTGACGACATTCACCGGGCTTTTGGGGCCGACTTCCGAGTCCTGACTGGGTGCCAAAAGAGACTCCTCTGATAGGCTGCCCAGACCCATAGAGAAATTTGTTTTCAGTTTTGATATTCTACATTTTTGTCCCACGATTGTACCGTAAGGGGATGGACCGTAGTGCGCAGTGACGGTTTGCGCACACTAGGCAGCTGGAATCGGAGGGCGGAAGTTAGCGACCAGTTTCTTTAAAGGGGTGTAGAGTTTTCTTAAAATCTTGTATACTTCTGCCCAAATATATTGGGTTTGCTGTTTAATATTACATGTTTTTGATACAATGATCGGTATTTTATAACGCATATGTTTGTGACCCAAAATCAGCATTGCTTGTGCTACGAATACAACTGTGTTTGGTGCACTTTTTAGTTCAAAGATATAATGTTTTCAGCCTAAGTTAATATTATTGCAAGGGTATAATTGCATTCTTGCATTTTTCTTTCAATCAGTGAAAGATATATATTACTGAACGCGTGTGTAAATGAATTGAGTGCTTCTTATATTAGCTGATCTGTTGCGTATTATTTTCATGCATTCAGTCGTCAATCGTACGTTTGGAGGGAACATACGAATGCTTCGACGTAAGTACATGGATGTTTGGGATGGAACACGCATACGGATCCAGCAGCATTAGAATGGGGCCTGTATAGCGTTATGCGCCAAAGGTGACAAGTGCGGACGAATAAACAGATAAACGGGCACTACCAAATCGATACAGAATTTGGTACTAAAGATTTTGGTATCTCCAATTGAAATGTTGGGCGATAACAAAAAAATTGTAATATCCATTTTAAAATTGAAATCGCACCAACTGGAAGTCTTGTGTTATGGGAATGTGAGAGGTGTGAGCGTGACACGAACTTGACGTGCGTCACGCATGCTCGTAACTAACATTAAAGTCAATCAAGTGACTGTGAGTGCACGGTGAATTGGTCTAATGAATCAATGGTCTTAAATTATTAACATTATAGAAACTTCAATAAATTCAGAGAAAAGACATCCCACCTCCATAACGACATTTGGTTTTAAACAACGGTTTATTATTGGTACCTGGAATGTAAGGACTCTCTCTGGAAAGTCAAAACTCGGTCATTTTAGACGAGTAATGGAGTGCTAGAATGTGAATATCCTATGCCTAAGCGAAATGCGTTGGGGTAATAGTGGCAAATCTCAATTACCACCTGGTCACAGCTACTATCGTAACCCCGGCAATGATACGCAACAAATAAACGAAGTCGGCCTTATTCTTTCTCCCGGGGCTAGAAATGCTCTTATATCATACAAAGCTAACTCGAATCGCATTGTCATTCCGAGTTTCAATTTGAAAATCTGCAGGATTTTTGTGGTACAGACGGATTCATCTACTGTGCCTGATGAGGACAGTATTAAGGACGAGTTCTATAGCCAACTAGATTTTACTGTAAGCTCCTTGTAAATCGGGGACATTAAAATATTTCTAGGAGGTTTCAATGCAAGTGAAAAACGATAACAACAACCTACAAGAAGTGATGGCAAGACATGGTCGTGGAACTGACAGAAATGATAACGGTGACAGGCTCATAGATATCTATAACCGCCACAAACTGTTTATAGGCGGAACGAAATGTCCCCTTAGAAATATGCACATGTATACATGGCAATCACCGGGTGACCATACCTTCAATCAAATTGGCCATATAGTAGTTGTCAGCAATGTGTGTCTGGGTTCCTTGCTGAACGTCAAACTAAGACGTTGTGTGATATTAATAGCGACCACCGACTCTTAGTGGGCACCTTCAGTCTGCGTCCAGCGGCTTTCAACGGTATTAGTGGCAAAACCGTAAAGTACAATACAGTCCGTATCTAGGACCCATCCATTTCAGTGGTGTACGATCAAACTCTACGCTCCAATTTGACACAGGATAGTCAAAATTAGGGGTCATGCTTTATTCTTAAGCTGAAGGAAACAGCCAGGACGTCATTGACTAGAAAATATATGTGAATAAACCTTGGATTAGAGCAGAATCCTTTACCGAAATTTGGAATCGTGAACGCCTTCCCAATATGCATACACGATCGAAGACACCAACTTTGAAGAGACAGTTAAAATCAGACTATCAGCAATCAGCACGTAGTGTAGGTTACAAGGACCTTTCAGATTTCGACTATTATCCGGATAATATAGCGGAGGAAACCGAAAAGCTGCGAATACAGGAAAATATCCGTATTGTGTACTCTTCAATAAAAAAGTTGAGCGGCAACAACATTAGGAGGGCAGCATACTCACGTCGCAACCCAATATGGGATGTTTCAACGGAACTCGCGTCGAAAGCAGAGATCGAGACGGCACAAGGTGAAAGGAAGAATCACAAATCTGCTGGTCCTGAACTGTTTAAATATGGTGCATCAGCGTTGGCAGATGTCATTATTGTCTATCCATGCACTTATGATAATGACATCTGCCAAAATCCCTACGCAGTGGAAGGACGGAGTGGTTATCATTATCCCGGAAAAATATGATCTAACTCTGTACAGGAACTGTAGAGGTATTACATTGAGAAATGCAATAGGCTAAGTAATGGCTACCCTTATTCTTCAGCGGATCTCGCGGTTGGTGAACCAAATTGCGCGGAAGGAGAGGCTAGGTTCAGGCCTGATAGTTCGTGAGCCCACAGCGTATAATCATAGAACAATCAGTTAAACTACACTCACCTCTGTATCTACTTTTAGTAGACTTCGAACAAGCGTTTGATTGTGCGTACGGTTACTAAATATGGTCCAAATTGTCCAAAAAGGGGATACCGGACAATATAGTGTCTATGACCCGTAAACGGTACAGAGATGCAGTGTATAAAGTTCGTTTTTATGGAAAGGAAAGTCAACCTTTCATCACATCTGCGGAAGTTAGACAAGGATGTGTCTTGTCCCCCACATTATTTATTCTACTTATGGACGAGATAATGGAGGCAACTAATGCAGAGGCACCGTTCGGGATTCAGTGGAGTATGTATGAGCATCTACATAATATCGACCACGCAGATGGCATATGACTTCAAGCACACAAATTTGATGATAACCAGGCCAGTTTGAACAGACTATCCGAAAATGAGATAGTATTGAGAATACATTTAAAGAAGACAAAGCTAACGCGTATTCGAACAGAACGGAATTCAACTGATGACGTGGATTCAGTTAACTATTTAGGATGCAAGATAGAGGGCTCTGCGGCGGATATATGTGATCGAATAAATAAGGCCCGTGTTGCATTCCTAAACCTGCACAAAATCTGGCGCAATACGAGGATATCGGAAAAAACGAAATTTCGAATATTCAGTTGCAGTGTGATGTCTGTACTGTTGAACTTGACGATACTAACACTGAAGAAGGTCCAAGATACTGGCCCAAGACAATTTCTAATGAAGTTCTCTGGCAACGTTGAAGAAAATGGGCTTTTTCGGGCAATACAACAGATATTGCTAGAGCTGCACTTCAATATAATTCGCAGGGGGAAGGAAATATTTAAAAATAAATTAAATAAATGTAAAAATTTAAATATATAATAAATATTTAAAATTTCGAAAACTTTAATTGAAATAAAAAAAAAAATCCATTTGAATTTTGAAATACATCAATTATAATTTAAAAACCATGAATTGAAATTTAAAAATGTAATACGCCGGTGGTGTAATGGTAGTGTGCGCGGCTCTTGTGCATGATAACATGGCTTCGATCCCTGCTCTGACCACCTTAAAAAAAATTCTTTCGACGGCGGTCACCTCGTTTAGTGACGGTGACATTATCGAGTACATAGCCATGTAATACAATGTTCTCAAAATACAGTTCGGAATCGGTATAAAATTTTAGGTCCCAATCAGTGGGTGTAAAACTAGAACATGCACAGATCAATGGTTTATAAGAAGCTCTTCCTAATCCCCTCATGGGATGTAATGGGAACTATTTTCTAATATATAAAATCTAATACATAAAATAGTTTTGAATTTCAAGTGACGAATTTTATATTTCAATTGATGTGTTTTAAAATTCAATTGATTCAAATATCAACCGACGTTTTTCAAATTTCAATTGAAGTGTTTTATGCATTTAAAATTTCAAATATATTTTTTAAATTTAAATTGATGTATTTCAAATTTCAAATAAAATTTTCAAATCTCAATTAAAATTTTTCAAAATTAAATTGATATTTTTCAAATTTCAATTGGAAATGGTGTAGTTTTGTAGCACCCGCATTAGTGTTTAACAACAAATATGAACAATGTTTAGTATTAAAACGTTCTGAGTGATCGAGCATGATTCCTGTATCATGAACGTGCGTGATCGTTAAAATTACGTTAGTAAATTTTCACCTCTAGCCCATTTAATGTTATCGAGGGTCATCATGAAATAGGCTGAGTTATATGGCTTCGCTTTTGTATTTTCACTGACATTACGAACGGTGGCGTTTGGCGAAACTGAATATATTAGATGTAACTTGCTTTCTGATTTTCCACAAAATTTCTATAATTTTGTGCCATAGTGTTTATTAGAGGCTCATTCTCTGCAAAGTGGAAGGACGGTTTAAATGTCAACCTTGTCTGTACTCAAGACATACACTTGAAGAAGAATTTGCCCAACTCTGGAAAGTTTGCAACACACAAATCTATGATTTATTAAACTTATTAAAGCAGGGTCGTTCGCTAGTTAATCTTCATTACACAATGACTCTGTAACATTGAACTACCTAGATTAAATGTTCATTCCTTAGATTCAAATATTCTTTTAAAATCTCACGTACTCTACACAGACCTGCCGGTAATGTATTGGTTGACTTGTCGAAGGATTATGCTAAGTATTTTAACAGATCTTAAACAACATTATACATATTTATACTGTGTTTCCTAAAAGGCTTTCGTCCTTCCGATGTCTAGCTTAAATTCGAATCAAACAAAAACAACAACCTATTGTACGAAAAGAGAAAGAACATAAAATTAAATCACAAAACCATATATAATTTAGCAAAGTATTTGTAACAAATCCAGTCACACAAAGGAAGTAGCAAGTGAGAAAAACACAACAACAGCCAGGATTTACAGGACACATATGTGAATAAGTGACAATGTGTTTTAGTGTGTGCATGGATGTGTGACAATGTTAATGTTGACAATCACATTTAAATATGGCCGGGATGTGGTGAAGAATATTTAATTTCCGTTTCCTGTGTGTGGGTGCATGTGTATTTGGCTCAATTACACATGTGATTATATGATGTTTTATTGAGTGCGGCTCTGTGTATGCGATTAAGTAAATGGTACTTTGTCTTCTTACATACGGTGGTAGGTGTGTGTTAAGACATTTAAATGTATCATTTATTTCGACGGAGATTGTTATATTGTAAACACTTAATAAAAAATAATTTGTTCGTAACCTAGAGATGTGCATTTAGAAACAATAATTTTGTCTTAATGTACACGCTAAAAAATCTGTATTTTTTTGTTGTTTGGATGCAAATATAAAGTGTCTTTGGAGCTGGTGTCCAAACACATTGTGTTTGTGTCCAAACACATTGTGTTTGCTATTCATTATTACATGTTTGACACACAATGATTAATATGTTATAATATATGAGTTTGCGACCCACATATATTTATGTTTGTGATACAAATACAGTTGTGCTCGCAGAGGGCAAAGAGGGCAACGATAGAGTCTATCTTGTAAGTGTGTATCTGGATTGTTGCATTATTCTCTCAGTCAGTGAGTCATAAATATTCCTGAATGAGCGTGAAAATTGCAGAAGAAGCCTTTCTTATCTTGGCTGATGTATTGCGTTTTAGCTTCATGTATTCAGTCGTTAATGGCTCATCGGACAGAGGATAACAAAAGCGCTTGATCAGTGAAAAAAACAATAAACTAAGGCGCGGACGGTTAAATCCATAGAGTAAATATGGGTAGAGAAAATCTTTCACTCACCAAATTTCTGACATTTGTCCTCGTGTGATGTATACGTTTGATGTTGAAAAGAATTGCTTTACTAATACCAGATAGAGGCAATGGTTCAAAACAACGAACAAAATATCAACAACGGCATTTCGTTTTGTGTGTTAAAATTAATGTGTTAAATACAACAAAAATGTATGCTAACAATAACAGTCAATAAAAAAGTTTAAAACACATTTAAATTTCACAGTTTTTCGCCAAAATGGCATGAAAAATTAAAGCAAGAAGTTATTGTAATTCCACCTGGTGTATATCACTTTTCCTCAAACATCTCTCTATCACACCGACCGCATCACGAAGAGTGTGAAATGAAACGTCAGATGAGAGAATAAGTTTGTCTAGGTATGTATTAGTCTATGGTTAAATCGTTTGTGATGTTATTTTGGTTTTTGTGTATGTGTTTCGTATATATGTATGTGTGCTACCAAAGTGAGAAACGATTTTGAAGGAATAAAAGGCGGACCATTTGTGAAGTAAGTGTAATAAAATAAAAATCCAATGAGTGTTCGAACTCACGGGCGATGTGTTATCACCTTTTTGCTACACGGTACCTGTTCGATTTCTATGAACACATTCGTAAATGTTACATTGGAAAATAGAAAACAGCGTTCAATCATATGATGACGTTACAGTTAAATAATATTAATACTTAAAATTATTTAAAGACCCAGTGCAAGCACATGTGTCATTATTTTCTTGCTCAATACTTTTTGTTTTATTCCCACAAAAGTCAAAGAATGCAAAGCAACAGACACTTGTACATACATACATACATTGTTATATTCGTACATGCTCTCTTGCTATCTCATTTTTATATACGTATAATACGTCATTACTCTCTGCTCTGAGAGTGCTCCGCACCCACATTTAATTGGAGTTACATTTCACTACAATAAAAAAACAACAACACCAACAACAACAATTACTGCCACTACTACTACTAATATGTTGGTGATTTATTTGTGCTTTCTGTGTCGTGGAGTGTTTGTTTGGGTGGTAGGTGAAGGGGGGCGGTACCTAAAATAAAAAGTGTTAAGGCAATGAAAGAGTGGTGAGTGGGAGTGTAAATTGTCTTTGCGGAGGGTATATAAGCTTCGGCCCGGCCGAACTTAACACCGCTGAACATCAATTGACTCGCTTTGTTTGGCCACAGCAACAACAACGAAACAACCAAACACACAACATCACACATACTTTGTCCGAAGTAGCTGACGTATACGTGTGTCACATAACCACATGTTTGCCATATCAACAGCAACGAAACAGCCAAACATACAACATCACACATACTTTGTAAGAAGTAGCTAACGTATGAGTATGTCACCATAACGTCGGCTGAGCAAGCCCATGCGCTTGCAAATGGAATTTTGCGTGGCTATGCTTTATATCTCCGTTCAACAACAGCAACAGACACATGAGCATACATACTTTATTATGTTAATACATACGCTATAGACACAATTTCGTTTGCCTCACCCCTGCCACAACACTCTTTCATTGCTCTCTTGCTCGCTCATTTTTGTTCAACACGTCATTATTCTCTTTCGCTGTCGCAGAAAATCTGGTTTTAGCAGCAGCATAAAATCTGGTTTTAGCAGATTTTGACTTTGATAGATTTAGTCCCTATACGCCGCTATAGATGTTAACACATCAAAAACACAAGTAATTAATCCACGCTTGGCTTGCATGAACTTGATTTTTATACAAATACCTTGTTTGCAGAGTGATAACCAACGCATAGCTGAAACCTTCTGAAAACAAAAACGTGTGAGACAACAAAAAAACGAGAAGCAAAATTGTAGATGATTCTCATTTCATGAAAAAAAAAACAAATAATGCATTCAATGCAAGTAAATTTAAAAAGGGCCGTTTTAAATCTTTTAATTTTTTGTATTAATTTCTTATAAATGTGGACTGATTTTGATAAAATTAATTATAATAATAAGACATACATATTGAAATCAAAGAATAATTCGTTTCCAAATATGTATTATTATATTTGGGAGGAAATACGCATACGTTTCCACGTAAGTTCCACGATGTTGGAGATGAAGAACGCATACGTTTCCACGTAAAAGCATATATATTTGCCAGTAAAGATGATTCTGATTATATTGAATTACAACTGAGCTTGGGTCTTGCAAACTTATGAATGTTTGAAGGGTGTTCCTAGTATAAACATATTCTTGCAGAATATGATAAAGAAGCCGTTATTTTTCAGCGTGTAAGTAAAACATTTGTTTGTACCCATGAGAAATTACGGCGCAGCAACACATTTCAAGAATTATGTACATGTTTGCAAGCATTGTTTGTGTGATTTGAAGATTTGCTGCCTTTTGGTTTTTTATTGTCTGTCTGAAGATAAAAAATATGTCATAAGATGTGTTTTGAGTTCATGATATTATGTCTTGGGACCATCTAAGATGAAACATCAGTACCTGAACTGCATTAGCCTCTCAAGCTCTGACGGGTAGTCAGATTTTTAATTCAAGTATTGTTTATAAACCCTTTTTAAAATGAAAGGTGTTTGAGGTGAGTTTTGACAAGACTGACTTATTTTTACAAGGAAGTGAGAATTTTCGCGAATTGCTAATTTTTTCCGGAGGTTAAGAAGATCGAATAACGGGCCGAATAATAGGCTCCACTCCTGCAAGGCCGAGAATGGGAATCTGGTGACAGATAAATATTGTGTGTTTGAAATGTGCAGATACGACCTTTCATCACTACTCTACTCAGATTCTCCTACTGAAAATCAGAAGGATTCAGGATTGCGGAAGACAATGTAGATTATACCCCACCAACCAAGGCGTCATTAGAACGTCAATCTCCCGGCTTAAGACTAATAAAGCCGCTGGTGTAGATGGGCTACCCGCTGATTTTTTTAAGGCAGGTGGCGAAGGACGCTAGCCCACATGCTTAAAATGAGATGCGGTATGTTTTTGGGGGAATCTATGCCCTACGATTGGTGTCTAAGTGTATTGTGTCCAGTATTCAAAAAGGGTGATCCGTGTGTCTGTTCCAACTATCGCGGTATCAGTATTTTATCCATCGCGTATAGTATCTTGTCGAGCGTATTATATAAAAGCCTAAAGCCAATTGTTGAAAACCTGATTGGACCTTATCAGTGTGGTTTTAGAACAGGCAAGTCCACTACTGACCAAATAAAGTATTCACTCTACGCCAAATCCTGGAAAAGTAAATCGACACATATGACATAGGTCGCTTCATAAAGTTGACTATATCTCCGATCTGAAATGGAATCCGCATATATTTGTAATGGGGATGTTATGTACTCCCATGGGGCTAATTTGGAGTATATAGGTAGTCCATTCACTTTTATCAGAAGTATCCAATATTGACACTCGAAATCATTATTTCTGTCAATGACATGGGTCGCTTAATAAAGTTGACTATATCTCCGATCTGAAATGGAATCCGCATATATTTGTAATGAGGATGTTATGTACTCCCATGGGGCTAATTTGGAGTATATAGGTAGTCCATTCACTTTTATCAGAAGTGTCCAATATTGGCACTCGAAATCATTATTATTGTCAATGACATGGGTCGCTTCATAAAGTTGACTATATCTCCGATCTGAAATGGAATCCGCATATATTTGTAATGGGGATGTTATGTACTCCCATGGGGCTAATTTGGAGTATATAGGTAGTCCATTCACTTTTATCAGAAGTGTCCAATATTGGCACTCGAAATCATTATTATTGTCAATGACATGGGCCACTTCATAAATTGGGCTATATCTCCGATCTCAAATGGAATCAGGATATATGGTCTGCGCTGTTTATGCGCTTCTACGGTGTTAGGCGGCTAGACATTAGAAGTTCATTCACCTTTGTCGTGAGCGACCCTGGTTAGATAAAAAATAACCAATGTCAGTTTTTTACAGGAAGGAAAAATATTTGTTCCTATATAAAGCTAATTATATGCTATATTCATATTCATCATATATGGCTTCAAAAATGCTTATTGGCTCTTTTTTCTGTGCAAAATTTCTTTTTTGACAAAATATCAGATTTCAGAAATTTTGTATAAGTGGTTTGTGTCTTCGATAATTAAATTTATCGGATAAATTTATCTTCACACCCTTTATATTTTACCGGTTCGTGGATCTATCATTCGCATACTGATATGATAGCCTTTACAGTGCAACAATAATATCGCGAGATTGAAACTGGTCTCCAACAATTACAATGGCCACTTCATAAATTGCTGGTGCATTAAATCGTCTCGCATGCTCTCCAAAGGGCGTTTTGTAAGCCCTGATAACGATTCTGTGATCATCAGATGGCATACGATCGAGAGCGGTTTTAAACAATCGAATTAATTAATTGTACTGATGCAATTGCAATTGTACAACGCCGATCCAATTCACGATTTGCATCTCCGATAAAATAGATTGGCAAAAATTGATGATCAGCATCAGGATATGGCAATAAGGAATCAGCTCGATGATAAATCTTTCCTTGAATCTGTAACAATTGTGAAATGTAATTAGATGCTGGGTCAGAATTCTTGAACACATCAAAAAAATTTCTGCTCAGATCGCATTTTTCATATGATATTGCGCATGAAGTAATCACCTTAAACGTCGGCATGAAATTGTCTTTTACAATTTTGTCATTTGAAATGCCGCATTGTATTGTTGAATATGAGATAAAAAATGCTTAGACGGTTGCGACGTTCCAAAAATGAACGAATGAAGTGGATCGGGGGAGATTCAAATGCTGGCAGTCTCACTTTACCATTAGCACAACACATGCCAGGCGTTTCACCCTGGACATCTCACCGTCATTCCACCAATGCTGGCATGTTCACTATAAACATTTTCGTGTCGTTCGTCTCTATGCTAGATTTAATGGATTTGGATATGCAGATCTTTGACGACGTGCGTTTCGTAATTGTTGTACTTGATTATGTTGTGAGCGTTCCTCTACACTTTGCATTCTCCTTTGATTAAATCTATAGGTAGAATTACGCGTACATCGACCTATAGTTGATCGTCTTGTTGGTGGCATTTATTTTCTAAACCAGTGAAATCTATATTTCGATGGCTTAATATAAAAAGGGCCTAGCTCGATTTTTTGTTACTTGACAGGAGAAGGAAAAAACTTAATAAAATCCGTAAAATACAACAAAAAGTTTTAATGTAATTTAATTAAATTTTTATTAAAAACTTTTTTTGTGTCTAAAATATTACGTATTTTATTAAGTATTTTCCTTCTCCTGTCAAGTAACAAAAAATCGAGTTAGGCCCTTTTTATATTAAGCCATCGATATATAAAAAGAAGTGTACATTTTGACAATTTTTGCACTTTTTAAATTACTAATACTTACCAATATTTATGAAACTCAAAAAAAAAATCACTTGCAATAAAATTCCAATTGGAAAGCAGTGAATGTATGACCGGCTGTATCAGAAGAAAGTGATTGGAAAACATGTGCATTTTGACAGGTTCATCTGTTTAACATTTGTAGGCTGTCAATCAAATGAATGTGTGTATGTATGAGTTTGTGGATGAGGTTGGATTAAAAACTATCCTCATTGCATGTTCTACAAAACGTATTCAGCCATTTTTAATTTTTTGTACCCGTATCCAAGCAATGCTGTGTAACAGAGCAAAAATTTTTGATATTCACACAATTTATATGAAAATGACTAATGTTAAGGAAAATCACCACATCTCGACAAACGAAAATATTTTTAAACAATTTTTTTTCAAAAACCATCCTCCTTGCATGTTCTACAAAACGTATTCAGCCAATTTTAATTTTATGCATCCGTTCTCGAGTTATAGAGTGACAATCAAAATGTACACTTCTTTTTATATATATGGATATAAACGGCCACACATTTGGGTCTGGGTTAAGGTCTAATAGAACGTGTCCCAACCTGTATGGGGAAATTGTTTCAACCTATAAAGTGCTTATAAAATTCTTTACTCGACTAGTGGGAAAATAAAATGGGATGTCCGAGGTAGTGAATATTTGTAGTTTACTTGTGTTTGTGCATGACATGACGTGTGTATGCAAGTGTTATCTTAGTAAATTTGAAAAGATGATTCTACAGTTTGAAAAAAATATTATTAGATTTAATTAGTAAATTATTTGAAAAAAAAGAGAATAACAAATGCAGAACACAACGAAAACAAAAAAATAGATTTTAACACCAAGTTAGACAAAAGTCCACCAGAAACAAGATATTTAAAAGAAAAAAGAGGGAAGAAGAAAATAAACTGTAAGTTGATTGTTTATCCGAAATATAATCCACTGCTCTCTCAATGCGGCTGATTATTCAGTCAAGATACAAGATTTTCCGAACAATTTCCCAAATTGGAACCCAAATTGAAATTTTCAGATTCGTCTTCTTAGCGCAGTAAAAAAATTCTCGTATGCCTGAGTGCAGACGTAGAACGCAAATTCAAACTACTCGTAATGTTAGATCTCAAGGAAATTTCCAAAAACTAATCACGCCAGCAGAATCCTTAATGGAAAAAACATCACACTTCCCTGCAAACATTTTCGATCGCGGAAGAATAATCTGCGAATCGTGTGGAAGATGAACTTAATCGCGGCGATCATCATCTGCGATGCATCGGCGAATGCTGAGTCGTGAGAAAATGTCCGGTGAAATGCGAATCGCCTTGTTGATTTACAAGCGAATCGCCTTGCACTTTCCCTCTTACTTCGTTTTCGGATGGTATTATTGTATGTACATGTTACTGTTTATTATTAAAATGTTTAAAATATTTATTAATCACCCTTGCCACAACACAATAGAAAAGAAACTTGCCACAACCCAATATCACAACATTCACTGATCACTTCAAAAACTGAAATGACAATTTTTCAACTTTTCTTCTTAATAATATCCCGTTATAATACATCGCCGCAATGAATCGCGGATGCATCGCGCATACATCGCGGATGTATCGCGGATTCTTCTGCCCAAGCGATGACAATAACAATATATTACAACTAGGGTATTCATCATCTGCCTAAGCGATGAATTTGTATTGATCGCCAGGAAGAATCGCGGACTCTTCGCATAATCATCTGCCTAAGCGTTCATTTTGTTATGATCGCCAGGAAGAATCGCTGATTCTTCGCAAAATCATCTGCCTAAGCGATGAATTTGAATTGATCACCAGGAAGAATCGCTGATTCTTCGCAAAATCATCTGCAAAGAGATGAATCTGTAATGATCGCAAGGAAGAATCGCAGATTCTTCGCAAAATCATCTCCCTAACTGAATTGCTTTTTAATGATCGCCAGGAAGAATCGCGTATTCTTCGCGCAGCATATTAATCTTCCAAAACTCGTCCAAATGTTTGCAGGGTTGCCTCTTAAATTAACACAGAATTTAATACACTCTTGAAAAATCGAGTAATAGAATAATTATCCCAATCAGCACCGGAATTCTGTAACGTTTTAACAATTAAAATTGATAGTTAAGTTGTAAAATTCATAAAATTTCAATACAAAGTTTCCGAATTTTATCAATTGTCAATTGTCGTTAACAAGATAATTCCGGTGCAGGTCGAGGGCACTTATGTATGTCGAAAACGAATAAAAGTCAATATTCAAATGAACACTTCAAAAATCACAACATGAATGCAAATTGTTCATTCCTCGCCGGAAAATGTTGAACAACATTTCCAAAACTAGTTTGATTTGAAAAATAAAATTTCAACATTCAAATGATACAAGTAAATTTTAAACCGTTCACAGCCAAACAATTTGAAAATTCAAAACCTCACAACACAGATGCAGATTTGAGGCACATGAATCTGAAATGGGCGAAGATAAATTAGTTTTCAAAGCCATATATCTTTGCCATGGTAAACCCCTATAATTTTTTTATTGGTAATTGTTATTTTCCAAAGGATCGGTAAGGATCGTAACATATCACTACAGAATTTTTCTTAGCGCTCCGAAAGCGCTATCCAAACTAACATAGCAAGCTACTACTCTAATAACAAATATTCGACTAAAATTAGAGTCTCTGAGAATACATAGCACGCCCAACCTCTACGGGTCTCCTCTGCCAATTTTCAGCTTTCTTGCTCTTAAAACGCTCCTGGAACACCCCTCCGACCAAAACCGAAAATCTAAAATCCTGATTAAAATGGATCATCTTCAAAGTTGTGGTATTATTACCGTGTTATCCCAATCAAACCCACTGTGCGTCGAACGCATACACACAGACAAATATTCAGTTGCATATTTCGGGATTGTTGTTCTGCTATCGATGCATTACTTTCTCTGCTGTTGTGTGGCTACTTGTATTCTGTTTAGTTATAGGTACTCAATTTACGCCAACGATCACATAAATTCACATAATTTAGTTTTTAGAATAAAAGATCATTACTAAGTATATCTAATCAGTCTGTGTGAACAAATTTATTTAAATTATTCCGGCGGAGAAATACGTCTATCACTTTTGGTTCTTGGAAAGAAATTAATTTAAGATGTGTACGTGAACCACCACTCATGGTGGCCATGTCCTCCTGCTGGTCTGTTTTTATGCTCGCTCATTTTATAGATTGCTCTTGTCTCTTGATCTTCATAAGCATTAGTTTCGTTGCATTAGCAACTGATTCATTGCAGCAACGAAATTATTTCGTCAGCTATAAATGTTGGCAAATCTCCAAAATAAATAATATAAACAAAGTATAAAATGTAAGGAATAAACCAAATATCAACAGATTAAATCTCGTGCATTTACTTTTTTTATATTTGGAATCATTTTTTCTACAAAATTCAAATGAAATGAAATTGTTGCAGGAATGACAAAAAAAAATGGTCAAAGAAATCATATATGAAGTATTTTGTTGCAGCGACAACCAAATTATTGGATATACAAGATTTTTCAATGCAGCGACGTAAAAACAAATGGTACATCAGGTGTCAGGGGATACCCGGTTAGAAGGAATTTTCTTTGAAAAATACTATAATTTAAATGGATCTTTAACAAAAGATAATTTCTGTAAAATGATTAACTTTTTTAAGAAAATTTTTTTTATGATTTTTTTTATAGATTTTTATAGATTTTTTTTAAGGTATATTTTTGGGTGCTTTTTATATTTTCCAAATTCATCAGGGATCATTAGGAGATATAGAATGGCCTCGAGCTTGAAAAATACAATTAAAAAGTAGCAATAAAAAGGCCGAATAAATAAACATCATCCTTGATGAATTTGAATAACGTGGAGCACAACGAAACTGTATGCAATTGTTATTGTATGTAAAAAAAATTGTGTTGTCTTTTAGCAAAAACAAAAAACATGTCTATTGAGCACCGATGGTTCTCTGGAGATGGAAATAAGTTTCTGCAAATGTTTTCTTCTGTGTTTTGCTTGCGTTATTTATCGAACACTTGCATTATAGTGAATCTAAATTCAAATGAGATTTCGTTTGCATTTAGTTTGATGAATTTTTCAAAAGCAGCATTAAAAAAAACCGCTGTTGAAGATCTGTGTCGAGATCTGAGATAGCTATACGGTTTGCCAGGAATCATAGGAATACATTTTCAAAGCTCCATTTTTAAAAACTATATCTCTATTAATATAGATATAGAATGGCCTCGAGCTTGAAAAAAAAAATTAAAAAGTATTATATTTTCCCGAAAAAGTCCTTTTTTAAACAGAGGTACTTCTTTTATTAAAAGCTAATGTTTTTTTTTAAAAAGGTACTATTTTTATGACGAAGTACTTTCTGTAAGAAAAAGCCATAAGAGTATGCATATTTTATACAACGAAGTACTTTTTTTAAGAACAGGTACTTTTTAAAGAAGGTACTTTAAGAAAAAGTACTTATTTTCAGAAATGCTACTTATCTGAAGAAAATAAAAGGTATTATTTTATTTTGTAGAAAAGGCACCATTAAGAAAAGAGTTTTTTGTTAAGAAGAGAATTTTTTAAGAGACGGTATTTTTTGAAGGAAAGGTTTTTTTTAAGAAATGGGATTTTTTTAGAATTGGCCCTTTGTTCAATAATAGGTACATTTTGAAGAGTAGGTACTTATTTCAAGAAGAGTTGTTTTGTTTTTCAAAAAATTTAATCTTTAAAGAAAAGGTAGTTTGTTGTAAGAAAATTTACTTTTTAAGAAAAGGTACTTTGATAAGGTTTTTTTTTTAAGAAAATGTACTTTGTTTAAGAATATCAATAGGTATTTAGAAAAAAGAAAATGAGAAAATTTCCTTTTTTTAAGAAAGAGCACTTATATAAGAAATTTCAATTTCTTTCACTTTGGCTTTTCTAAATTTACTTTTTATTAGGTTCAAAGCTATAATTTATACTAAATATTGGTTACAGGCTCCACCTAGAAAACTTCCCATTAAACAATAAATATAGTTTATAATACCGGGTTGTAGCATAATAGTGTTAAAAGTTGTTTAATTTTTTTTCATTTAGAAACCATCTGGCAACGTGCGACATTTTGGAACAGAGTTCCTAATGCTTTATCCATGCGACGAAGCGTTTTCTTTCAGTGTGTTGTGGATTTAGAATGATCAGTGCATTATTTCTACTGTATTATGCACAATTTATATAAGAAATGCAAAATATTATTGAAAAACAGATTGCACTTATTAAGTGTACAGGTAAAGAAATCCTTTACTTTAGTAGAGTAGTCTTGTTGGAAAAAATTCTCGTGCAGATCACGGCTTCAATTTCAGGTACACACTAGTCCGATACATGGCGCAGTAACTGGCGCCATCTTCAGCTGCTATTTTAAAGAAACGTGGGCTGATGATTCTATCAGTCACATTAAACAGCTCGTCGAGTCCCTCTTCAGCCCAATTGACGTAGGCATTAAGCCAGAAATGGCCCTCTTCAGTGAGTAAAATGTTGAGCGAAATCAGTGGATATTCTTTAGGCTTTCAAGTTCTCAAAAACCGAAATATTTCCGGCTAAGGGTTTCCAGAACAAAATGTCAAACAGTCCTGGAAAAATTCCGCGGCAGTTTGGCAGTTTGAGCTGCCATAAAACATCTACCAGTAAATTTCCTTTAAATATAGGCTGTTGGTGGAACAAAAGTTAGTGTGCGCGGGTCTTGTACATGAGAACGTGGGTCTTATCCCTGCTCTGTCCATCACTAATTTCTTTCGAAGACAGTCACCTCGCCTAGTTTTGGCGCCACTATCGAGTTCTTAGCCATGAAAAAGCATCTCAATATACCGTTCGGAACCGGTATAAAACTGTAAGTCTCAGTCAGTGAGTGTAAATCTAGAAAGCACACCGCTCACTGATTTCGAGAAGCTCTCCCATGTGATGTAATGGGAAACCATTTTATTCGACGTTGAGTTTATTTTTGTATCTAAGTCTTTAAAATCACATGTAATTGATTCTCCAAATCCATACGAAATGTGAAACTCAAACAGAAAAAATCAGCAATAAAATCTTTACCATTCTTACAGTAACACAATGCCAATAGCGACAGGAGACAACACACCCCCGTAGCAAACCATTACACTGCATATCCAGTTAACCCCTCCGTCTAGGAAAAGACCTCATAGGTCACCTTGATGCATACAACGCAATAGTGTTCAGAATACTGGACACCTCATCTCAATTTATTTGACACATTTCGCACTGAAAATGTTTCCTACTGATATCACGAATTGTTTACCACACTTTGTCCGCTATCTACGGGTGTTTGGTGGTACTTGGCATTTTGCCTGATAAATTGTTAACCGGATGTATTGTTTACGGTGGCTGAACGAGACAATGAGTGAGAGTGGCAGAAGTGCATCCGCCTTCTCAGCCCGATGTTTCCAATATCAAGTGGTGGTGTCACAATGAGTCTATGTTGGTGGCAGTCACTTTGAGTGCCTCATCCGACTGAGGCTGTGTGCGGCAAGGTTGATGATGATGGTCCAACATTATCAGCGGCGACGACGTTGATTATTGCAATGGCCACGGATTGTATGCACAAAAATTGTAGGTTGGTAAAAATGCAGCGTCTGCCATGAATGCGTGTTTAGGTCCCACGCCAATAAGTACGTGCGCATAAGGTGGCGCAAATGATGCTGGATGGAGGAAGAGGTGCCTTGCTTTTGGAATGTGTTTCGTTCCCCAGTGAACAGATTTCACAGCTCTCCTCCATGTACGCTACCAAACGTGAGGATGCCAGGCTAAACTATATGACCGTAATTAAACTGACTGCACCTGGTTGCCAATCTTTTTACGATAGCTCACAATTGATTTGTGATTGGAAGTGAACGATTCCTTATCGTCCCAGCCACACCAACACTACTGCTTTAACTGTGCAGGAGTGAAAATTATTCGTATAACTGGTAAATGCTTATCCTGTTTTCTGTATGCGGTTTTACTTTAGCTTTAATGGAAGTTGAAGTTGATGTTACAGTTGGGTTTTTGGGTATGTTGTGTCATTACCAAGAGTCACATATATGTATGGTAGGGATAATTAACATGACCCAAAAGCATAGCTGTAGGTGCGTGCCATATCATAAAGGAGCCACTGAAGCACATTTGGTTGTATATGGATGAAGATGGATGCACCAAAGCCACGATATTTGATGTGATGTTAACTTTTAGGGGATATTTTCAGACAAATATACGGATTTTTAATTAATAGTATAGAAGGAGCAACAGTAACCCTACGGCTGCTGCAGTTGTAAGGATCTAATTTGTTTTCTTATTTTGGTTCTCAGTGAATGGTGAGCTATGAGTCTATAAATACAAATGTTTAATAGTATAGAAGGAGCAACAGTACACCTACAGCTGATATAGTTGTAAGGATCAGCTGATATAGTTGTAAGATTCACATTCGTTTCCTTATTTTGGATCTCAATTAATGGTAAGCTATAAGTCTATAAATACAAATGTGGGAAAGTCTCCGTACTTCCTCCTTGAAATGTATTAAGAAACAAAGTTTGTGTTGAATTTGGGTTTAAATCTCCAGATTGCTGTTACTGGACTTTTAGGTAACAAATATAGAGCATCAAGAAAAGTACAAAACTGCGAGTATTAATATCGACCTGATTAAAAATTAATCCCACGCTCCTCGACTGTAAGTCCGTTGATTGCAAGTTATTTTCTTGAACAATTGATAAGGTATAAATGCAATCTAAATGTATAACATAAAGTGGAGCCAACGGTCAAAGTACAGGGTTCCGTTCATATATTAATGACAATGAAACCACTATAACACTCATACAGTGTGGGCTAAGGTTGTGTAGAAAAACATTAGCTTATCCAAGGAGAATCCAATAACGACGACGGAATAGAACCAACTAAAGATGATGCTATCGATAACCCCACCCAAAAACAATGGTTATTGAATCTTCAATAGCCCACACTCCATCCATGCATTAGCTTTGGTTAGGTTAGGTTACAATGACAGTTTGTATATCAGGCTCACGTAGGCCGTGCAGTCCATTATGACACCACAGAGCCAGAAGGAACATTTTCCTAGTCCCTCCCGTTGAATAAATTGGATTGTTTAAAAAGCTCAAGAGTTGGCGGATATTCACATCAGGCTGATATTCCGACTCCCCAAAAAAGTGTGAATCTATCCATTATAGACGTCTGGAAAAGAGCCAGCAGAGACACAGAAGGTGTTCTATTGACTCCACCTCCTCTTCGTCTCCAGAATTCATTTGTTACCACTTTCAGTCTCTCTGTATGCCCTTCATTGAAACAGTGACCCGACATGGCAGACACGATAAGTGAGACATCCAGTCTCGATAACGACTACAGGGCGTTAGTGCGTTTCAATTATAGATGGGGAAACATCAGCTGGGAATGTACAGGGTTCCCTACAAGAGAGCATCTACCGTTCGTTGTCATATGATCAACATTTCTATAGAAGAATTTACAAGTTATGTAACCTGAACACATGATGTAGTTCACATGGAGCATGTAAGGTAGTTCCCAGTCTAGCAAATTTATCTCCTTAGCAGGCCCCTGGTATGTTCACCAAAATATTGATCCTGACTGTAGTCACATCAAGCGCGTAGGCACACTGAATGGAAAACCTTCGTCACAGGGAAGAAAATGTTCATCACCCCAACAACTTTTGTCATCGAAAGTGAGCTAACGTACACTTTCATTCCCGCTACGAAAATGTGTTCATCAACTGCAAATTGTTCGCCACTCTGATGAAAGTATGGTTGTTGCTGCAATGAATTTGATTCATTATTGTAACGAATTTGTTTCGTTACAGCAATGAATAAGTATCCTTCTTGCAATTTAATTTATTTATTGAATTTGTTTAATTGCAGCAATGAAGTTGTTTCATTGCTGCAAAGAATTTGTTTCATTGCTTCTATGAATTTGTATCATTGCTGCTATGAACTGCTGCATCGAATGTTTCGAAGTGTGTTTCAAATTATTTATCGTTAATTGTAGCTAAATACACTGTTAGTATTACATTTCAGGTGTTTGATAATAATTTTTTTGAATTCTTGTTTCGAAAAGTGTCTTAATTTGCTAAATATATTATAATCCATTCCACTCGTCTGGAGAAAGATTATAGTAGTCGAGGAGTTGAGTGTTATTATGGCCGTTGTATAAAGGTCTTGCAATTAAACACAAATTTGAGGAATTTGTTGTTAAGATTTATATTTAAGATATGAATTTAATACAATGTTCTCATCGCGAAGAAGTTGTTCCAATGACCCAAATGGGTTTTGTTACATTTGTGGCGAATTCACAGCTAAAAAGTTCAGAAAACCTATATCAGATTTCATAAAAAGATCATATTTTGTATACTTTAACATGGAAATTAGGGATGAATACAAGCCGTGGATACCCCAAATTGTTTGCAAAATGTGCTATTGAGACAGTGTGTCAGTGGTGAAAGAAAACGTATGAAGTTCGGAGTGCCCATGCAATGGAGGGAACCAAGAAATCATATCAATGACTGTTACTTCTGCTGTGTAAGTTTGCGTGGCATTAACAAAAAAAAAAAATGATTTATCCAGACTTGGAATCTACTAGAAGACCTTTACCCCATTCGGAGGAAGTGCCTGTTCCAACATTTCGTTCAATACGTGAACAATCATCTGAAGAAATCTTTAATGAAGTGAATAGCGACAGTGATTTCGAAATATCGTTTTCAAATCCAGAAACTTTTATCCAGGAAGAATTAAATGATTTGATAAGGGATCTTGAACTTCCTAAAGAATCTTCAGAGGTATTGGCTTCTAGATTAAAAGAAAAAAAATGTTTATCGTCAGGTACAAAAGTCACGTTCTATCGTAAAAGAGAGAAAGATTTGCTACAATTTTTTCAGTCAGAAAATGACATTGTTTTTTGTTCGGATGTACAAGGTCTTATTCTCGCAATGGGTCTTCCAGAATACAAGCCAAATGAATGGCGCCTCTTCATAGACAGCTGTAAGCGAAGCCTTAAGTGTGTCCTCTTACACAATGGCAACAAATATGGTTCACTTCCCATTGCCCATTCAACAAAATTAAAAGAAGAATATCAAAATATTTCACTTTTGCTGCAAAAAATCAAATATGACGAACATCATTGGAGTATTTGTGTTGACTTAAAAATGGTCAACTTTTTATTAGGACAGCAAAGTGGATTCACCAAATACCCATGTTGTTATTGTTTGTGGGACAGTCGGGCCAAGCATCAACACTGGGATAAAAGAGATTGGCCCGCACGTGAGACGATGGAGGTGGGAACGCAAAATATCATTAATCCACCTTTGGTTTCAAGAGATAGAATTTTATTGCCCCCGTTGCACATAAAACTAGGCCTTATGAAACAATTTGTTAAGGCGCTAGATAAAAATGGCCAATGTTTTTCTTACATAACTCAAAAATTTCCTGGTCTGAGTATAGAAAAGATAAAAGGCGGAATTTTCGATGGCCCACAAATAAGAATTTTAATAAGGGACAAAGATTTTTTAAGTTCAATGAACGATTTGGAACGACTTGCTTGGAATTCATTTGTTGAAGTTACTAAAAACTTTCTTGGCAATCACAGGTCAAGTAACTACTCTGAAATCGTAAATGACATGCTAGAGGCGTTTAAAAACCTAGGATGTAATATGTCAATCAAAGTGCACTACATCCATAGTCATCTTGACCAATTTCCAGAGAATCTTGGATCTTATAGCGAAGAACAAGGCGAGAGGTTTCACCAGGACATAAAAACTATGGAAGAGAGATACCAAGGCCGATGGGATCGGCATATGATGGCTGACTACTGCTGGGGTATGCAGCGTGATTCTCCCAATACCCCTTATTCACGAAAATCGCGAAAAAGAAAGTTTTTATGTTAGTAATAATGTAAAATAAACTAAATAAATGCTGTTTTTTCTTTAAATTTGAGTTTTTCTGAATCCGCAAAAATCTAGAAAACTACGCGTAGAAAATCAAAATGTTTGCTATTTATGTAATAAGTACAAGGCCCTTAGCTAAAAACTAGTTGCAGTTCTTCGGCACCTTTTCAACTGTTGACCTGTGTTATTAATTAATAATTGTGTTTATCTTCCTGACGAAGCTACTCGAAGGGTAGCGAAATATCGAAGAATAAAATTAATTAAAAAAAATTGTTGCCTGTAAAGTCGGTTTTACGGGCGAAGATTTTACGTGACAACGTCTTTTTCTCGGTAGAATATTTATTGATATGAATATAATTAAATTGCACAATAGGAGTGCAATGAACTCACTTGCCCAATGAGTGTTAGAACTCACGGGCGATGTTTTAACATTTATTGAAACTTATGGTTTAGGAAAATAGAAGTAATTTCAACACCATCTAGGTACCTGTGCGATTTCTATGAACACATTATCAAATGTGACATTATAAACAATAAACATATCCTTTATTATAAAATATAAACATTTCTTTTATTATAAAAAATAAACATTTCTTTTATTAAAAACAAAAGAAAATAATTTACTAACCAAAAAGTATTTCAATTCATCATATTCGCATATCGTTTTTAAAGCCGACCACAGCTCTCTGTTTCGTTTTGGCTACCTAATTCATATGAAAATTTCTACACACAAACATACACTACACATATCATAAAGCCAAAAAACAAAAAACAAAAAAAAACAAAAAAAACAAAAAATAATACCTTATCCAATGCAGACTGATCTAAATCAATATTCATACACACGCACATATATACGCACATACATACTTGCTCAGTCGTCATATATATGATGTGCCAAAAAACAAAAACACTCACACCACCGACCAACAGCCACTAGAAGCCAGCAAAGCAAATCGTTTCTGGTACACAAGTAAACACATTGCGTTTACTTGTGTTCGGTGACTCATCGTAACGTTACCGGGCGTTACACTTTTTCATAAGTGACTCCCAGCCGCAACCTAATTTAAGACGTCACGTCAAAATTAATAAAGAAACGTCGGATAAATTATCACTTTAAAATATTTGTTAAAATACTGATTGGATTCAATTCCTTGCACGTTAAATTGTTTTTTTATGCTCGTCTTACTTGATACACTTTGTTTCTTTGACTTCTTCGTTTTCATTGACTTCGAATCCAAATACCAATCCAACGGAACAAGCGCGACCGAATTGAGGTTAACACACACAAACGTTCAGTTACATATTTCGGGGTAGTATTTCTGTTATCGATGCCCCACTTTCTTTGCTGACGTGCTGCTCCATGAATTCTGTTTAATTCTCTATTTGAGTTATTGATACTCATTTTAATTGAAACACAATTTATTTTTCACAAAAAAAGTATTATTAGTACCTATAATTAACTAGTCTATTTTAACAAATGTATTTAAATTTCTCACGCGAAGAAATATGTCTCCACTTTTGGTTGTTGCAAACAAATTGATTTACGATGTGTACGTAACGCAGCACTCCATTTTTCTCTTACTGGCCTCCTGTTTACGCCCACTCACTGACTACTTTTCTCTCTTTATCTTCATACAAATTTTATTTCCTTGCAATAACGAAATTGTTTCATTAACTATAAATGTTGGCAGACCTCCAAAATAAACATATAATAAAAATAAACTATAAAAGTAAGAGACAATCAAAATATCGATAGGATGAATCTCATACACCCGCGTTTGTTTTAATTATTAACCCATTTTTTTTTTACAAAATTCAAATTAAATAAAATTGTTGCAGGAACGAAATGTACGAAATTATCGGATATACGAGACTCTTTATTGTAGCAACGTAAAAACATTAACGAAAATGCGTCATCCGTGCGACGAAGCGTTATTTTTTCAGTTCAAGGGGAGATTATTTCCCTAAGCGGTGATTCTTTGATGTAGTGCTATTTTTCAACCTAAATTGTTGCAGAAATTGGACCGAAATTTTGAAAGATGTTATGGAAAATGCTCCATAGCGAGCCCATCACTGCGAAGCTAAAAACGGGGGTCATTTAAGGGACATTATTTTCCATACTTAGTGTAGAAAAATTTCCATTTTCTATATTTTCTAATCTCTAAAAAAAAAATTACAAGCCTGTGTTAGATAACACGGGCGCATAGGTCAGACGTAGAATACGTTAGTCATTTTGCAATTAAAATATATGAATTAAATATAATTTTTGATAAATGATCTTCATTTGAAGTACAGCTACAGCAATACATTTTATGATATGGCAGCACAATAGATTAGCTGTTTTCCAACTACTTCCCAATGTATTCACAGAAATGTGTTTAGGAAAAACGCCATTGATATAGTGAGCGTATACATCGCCAATCCTTTGTATTAATGTACATACACACACATTTACACGCTGCTCGCAGAACTAAACAAACGACAGCAAAGTTCTGTAAACTTTCAAGCACACACAAGTGTCCACGCTCCCCTCCCTTCATTTGATGTTCCCCTCCAAGCGAACTAATAACCGACCGATTCAACAAAACGAAATGTACACACACACACATTTACACGCTGCTCGATAAATAAACAATGCACAGCAAAGCCAAAATCATTTGATTTCACAACAACAACAAAAACAACAGCGGCATTTACAAACCAACAACAACAGCGGCATGTACAAAAAAGTCTAAAATATCATGCTCTAAAATATTTATTTCCTTAACTACATAAAACTTTTATATATAGACATATAATTTTTTTAATGTAATTCGAAACAAAACATATTACCAAACCTGAGTAACATATAAAAATTGCTAAAATGTGTTTTAATATTTAAGTAAAAGTGGGTGAAAATTGACAAACATTTTCTCAAAATTTTGTGCTCCAGATCAACACCCCTACCTTACCGTATAACGTATTCTACGTTAAAAAACCATATAAACTAAAAAGTTAGGAAATTTGTAAACCCCATGGTGGCTTTTGGCCCACCCTGTGTTATATTATATAACATAGGATAATTTTAGTTTATAATATTATATATTCTAGTTTTAGCTCTAATTTTAAATCATTTAAAAATATAGTAGCAGCATTCATTCAAACGTGAAAGCCGAGAACTTTTGCTCAGCGCAAGTTTCCCTTGCACCGTTACATGAGGCACCAAATAAAGTTGCTCAGCGTATCCGTGCTCAAAACAATATCAGCTGACCAAGATGGATACATAAGGCGGTAGCAGTAGAAATTGCATGTATTATGTCTGTGTACTTTTTCTATTAACCTAGTGCTATCACCTTATTTATCCATCCTGGTCAGCTGACAATGGAATGTCAAAAGTTTACACGTTTCTCCATCCCACTATTGCGCAGCAAATCTGGATTGAAAACTTTCCACTTTTGTGCACCTCGTTTTGTATGGGAAATTTATTTGTTTTGACGTTTGCCGAGTAATTTTGCGAGGTTTACGCGTTTACGAGGCTCTTTCGAGTTTGCATGAGGAGCACTAGTGTATTTACCAAAAGAAATAATTGAAAATATCAAAAGTTTTAATTAACTATTTGACTAACTCAATTAAACACATTAATCAAACTTTCGTTCGCTGCATTATCAATTTTTTAATTGATTTGATTAAATAATCTTCCTCCCATATTTCATTAAAAAATTTTAATTGCATTTTAAATGCGCACGCTCCGTGAACATGCGAATCACAACTAATGTTTCCACGATGAGATTACACCTTGATTCATGCCACAGCTGATCGACTATGAAGTAGGAAGTTAATAGAAAATAGTGTAGATAGGTGACAGAGCGGGAAGCAACCAGAAGCAAACCATGCAGCAAACTAATTTTAAATAGTGTTTTGTTGATACTAATGACAGATGAATTATGTTTTATGTTGGTTTTGTCGAACGAAAATACGCATTCGCTTTTATTCATGTCCAACCAAAGTGCAACATACAACAGGAACTCAAAATCGATCAAATTTATAACTACATCTACGACCAAAACAGAACGCTAAGAGAGACACTTGACTTAACTTAACTTGAAGACTGAATTCATATTTCCATTTTTTTTTGTGATAATCCTCTATTACTCTCTTCTAAATGGGGAGAGATTAAAAGAGTATTCTATTAAAGGAGAGGGAGTAAAAGAGTATAACAATTTTACACAATCTCCCGAACATACGAGTCCTGACAGTGGATTAACATATTTAATTGAGTCAAATAAGAAATTGGTTGAATTTCTCGTGTAATGCCAAGTAGTCTTTTAATACGAAAATTTTGGGATGATATTAAGTGTGATTTTTTTTACCCCGCTAAAGTTAATTATAGCTTAATTTGTACGGGACAGCTAAGCGATATTAAGTGGCATTTCAATTTCCCACTTAAATTCCGACTTGAGCAATGACAATGTTGCCACATGTTCAATTTCAAGAAATGACCACAAAAAAGTTATCTTAGATAAATTTTGTTATCATTTCTTGTGAATGAAAATGTTATCAAGGAGAGACTCAAAAGCAGAAATTTTCAAAATGGCTTAGACATTTTAAGTTCATTATACTTATTTTATTTAATGGAAGACTACGTGTACTTTTATATCTCTAAATTTGAAGGATAGATTTTTATTTGCGATTGAAAACAAAATTGGAAATAAATTGTTGACAACAACGCGCGGTAAATGTTATACATATTGAACATGGTGGAATTATTTATCAGGTATAGTCGTTTAAACAGGTGATGTAATGTTTTCCATGCCATTTTTCGTTTCACTTATCAAAATCATATGTATTTTGATTTTATACTTCTTTGTATTCTTGTATTGTTGGTATAGATTTGTGTAGAGTTTGACAACTGAAACGAATGAACGAAAATAAAATGTATGTTGTTGTTGCTTACAACTAGAACAACATGTGCTGCTACCATGTATTTGTTGGCAATGTGTTGGTACGTGTTGCCATATTGGGTTTTTATACTAATTACAGCAAATGTGGACACATTTCGTAGAATTAAGTGTGGATCGTTTTATTTGGAAAGCCGTAAGTAGCGATAGCTTAATGGAATAAAAAACAGCCTTATTGTTTCTGTGTACTTTATGCCATCTGTACAGAAGTTCAACACAAGTTCAAGAATCTCTTACGTCCCGGGATGCGGCCAATCCCTTCTGGTCTATCAGGTATAAGAGTGTGGTACTTCTTGTCAAAGAGTGATCGAATCCTATATAAAATTAAATCATATGGTAGAGCCCGACCAAGAAAACGTAAGACATTACCAAACATACGTAGTAGCAAAAAAAGTTCATTCACGCGTGAGAGAGAAAGAGGACAGAAACATCGAAAACAAAAAAAAAAAACAAAAAGACTGTCACTGGCCCAGAACGCTAAGGCTCTGATGTAAAGACTCGCAATCTTCGAAACGATCGTTTTCCAATGTGAACTCAAATCGCAATTCCGACTGATTAATTTTCTCATTAATTGCAGAAAAACCTGATTTATTAGCTCGTAGAAAAACTAAAAATCTTCTAATAAAAAAGAGTGGTTTAGTCAAAATGAAATCAATAATGAGTATAAAATCAGTAACCGTCCTGTGAGAATATCTCCCTAATTTCTTAATGGGAGGTAATGGGAAACCATTTATTTATTTATTTTATAATGCCTAGAAGGTCCGAATGTATTTCCTGACCAGAGTTGCAGTTCCCTAAGTCTAATAGAAATAGCTGTGTCATGCTGGCCAGCTAGAACGTCAGATGGTATTAAATGGAGTAAGACATTTAGTGTGTGGCCGTCGGTGGTGCAATGGTTAGTGTGCGTGGCTCTTGTACATGAGATCCTGGGTTCGAACCCTGGGCTGACCAACTTAAAATTTCTTTCGGTGGCGGTCACCTCGCATAGTGATGGCGACACTATCGAGTATGTAGCCATGAAAAAGCTTCTCAAAATACCGTTCGGAATCGGTGTAAAACTGTAGGTCCCAGTCAGTGAGTAAAAACTGGAAAGCGCACAGCTTCGTGGTTGTGAGAAGTTTTCCCCGGTCCCTTCATGGGATGTAATGGGAAACCATTTATTTATTTATTTTTTTAAGACATTTAGTGTGATAGTCGGCGTCGTACTCAACTCACCAGTGATACACATACCAGCCATTCGCTGAACTTCATTCAGTATCGCGTAGTAGGCCGATTTCTGTAGAGCCGTCCGCCATACCATAACGCATTATTGGTCTAACTACTGCGGTATACAACCAATGAACTATACGCGGTTTAAGACTCCAGCATTTTCCTATTGGGGCTGTCCAAATATCCTTTATATTGGAGTCTCGTACTTTTGGCAACCTTGTTTCGCGCCCTGCAAAATCTAACAGTCTCGTTCCGTTACCGTACATAAAATGCATTTTCCCTGCCGACTTAAATTTAAACTCAGCTAGAACGGCCTTAACGTCATGACCAGGGCTGCGGTAATATGTTTCCTCTAGGCGCCCAAGGAGCATGTCCTTTGTGTCAACGTAATTATCTTCCGTCGGTTGTCTAGATGTCGCAGTGTTTTGTCACAGTTCTTCTTCCTTGTACAGCAGTAATAGCATCATTTCATTTATCGATGACATCTGCCAGTTGGATAGTGGCACCGGCAATGTATTGTGTTCTAACACCCCAAGTGCATATCCGTAAATCAAGGTCCTTATAACGTTTGCGGGGGGTCGTCAACAAATTGGTGAGTTTGACGGTTCTCATTCTCATTTCGTATTTTCATTGCCAATATAACGGTGGCGGAAGGCAAGCCCAGCCCACCGTGGTTTTACATGCCAGGATAATTATATTTCATCCGGCCCTTATGAATCAGACACTGATCAGAATGCAGTGTGTCGAAACTGAATTTTTGATTCTTTATTTTTAATCCGCCGTTCCAAGGGCTTCACTGACAGGGTCACCTATTTAACCTGAGCGCATTACTGATCGCATAACCAAGCATGCTGCTCATTAGTTTCGCCTTCTCACTCTAGCTAGCTAACTGATGGTTCGGGAGGGCCCGGGACATACTACGAGGAAGTAGTAAGTAGTAGTAGCTTGGACTGCCCTATGAAGGAATCATTTCTGGCCACTCCCAAATGAATGGCAATCAGAAACGTTTCATCTCCACGGTCAGTCCCATGTCCATGTCGTAATGTATTTGCATTATATTTAATTTTGTTTGTTAATATACTAGGTACTAGTTGGATAATAGTCTGTCAAAATATATATGCTTATACAAATATTTACTTAAATAGAATGCAACGGAATGACAAAACAAAGACTTTCTCGTCTTTAGAAATAGTCTAGTATAATTCAGTTTTGAAGTTATATTTTTGATATGTTAACATCTATGGGCACCGGTAGGGCAATCTATAAAAGTGAACACATGCACAAAAACACACAGCGTTAGCATCACATACGTGGCTAGTATACAACAATACTCTCTGACTGAAAATAAGTATGATGGTATTGATGTAACGGCAGCGAACAAACAAGCAGGTCGTCGTCGCCAAAGAATATTGAATAGTATAGAGAACTCGTGGAACGAATTGTATGACTCAAATGCACTGGCGACATCTTGCGAATGATTGACAACGTTGTACTCTCTTTTTATCATAACTGTGTCCATTCATAATTTTGATATGAAACATTGATGCCTTTTGAAAGATTTATGCTTTTTGTATTGTTTTATGTAATAACATTGACGAAGAGGTGCATTTTTAATGAAATATACTATAAAGTGAATCAGACTCGTGTATGCTCTTTTACTCAGACTCTCTAAATAAGATTGGAAAAAGTGTGCAATAAGTTCTGTATATTATTCCACTCTGTGTATGACAAAACAAAAACAATTATTTCAATGAGCTAAATATTGCATTATTTATTTTAACAATATTATATCTAATGTTGAAGCAGATGTAAGAAAAAATAAAGTGCAATAGTAAAAGAGCCTTCAGCATAAAAACTATGCTTTTTTGATTTTCCAATGTAACATTTACTACTGTGTTCATAGAAATCGAATAGGTACCGTGTAACAAAAAGGTGTTAATACATCCCCCGTGAGTTCGAACACTCATTGATTTTTTTACAACTCTAGAAACTGTATTATAGGACACCCGTGCCAACCTAGCAATTGTTTTATATGGACGTCTTTCATTTTCGTTGAAAATTGTAATTATCTTTACGCGAACTTTTTGTTGGCTCTTCATTAAAAAAAAAAAACTAAAGAACCGATTGACGTTATATTAAGCTCGTGGCTTTTGCTGACATCTAAATGCATTGGATACAAAAAAATTTGTAAGCATAAAAGTATGCACCATTTATTTCGTAGCACTCCTTATCCATAAGACCAAAAACAAATTACAGACCCATTTCCAAATTGTCAAATATATCTAAGCCATTTGAGCATGTAGATTATAAACAAATTGTTTGTACAATGTGTCCATTCATTTTGCAATCTCAATATGGAGCTACTAGAAAGCGTTCTATTGCAACTAATCCCACCCGCTGCATTTACATTTTTTGACGTAGAATACGTCTTACCTTACGGTATGAGGAGTCATGTCAGGTTTTTATTGTTGTAATCTTTATTTCATTGAATTTGAGGAAACGGCTAGATGCATTTTTTTTAAATTTTTTTTGTAGGTAAATGAAGATGTTATCTTTCGTTTGATGTACATTTCATATTGGTTGATATATTTCTAGTATTTTAATTTTTTCAAATGAAAATTGTTTAAACACATACACTCAAACATATGTGTTTGGTTGAGTGTTTTTGGTTGCTCAACATTGCTTAGGAACATGTATCTAGTAAAAAGTGAAACGAACAGCAAGCTAATGTTGCTTGGCAACATGTATCTAGTAAAAAGTGAAACAAACAGTAAGCTAACGTAATAAAGCTTTTTTGCGAAAGCTTCAATAAAGCTGTTGTAACATTAATTTTGAATTGTAAAGCGTAAAGCTTTCACACAACGCTCGAATGCTAATGCGAAGACTCGATAAGGTAAACCTTTTTTAATATTAGGGCGGCCCTCTCAACATTCGCAGAACTTATTTCAATAAAAATATTAATTAAAATACTTAAATTAAATTAAGTTTAAAAAATTGAACATAATATTTTTTTTTTTAAACGGACTTGAATCAAATGCCGTTGGTAAATATAAAAATTACAGCAGACAGTTGTCCGAGGCCTTCGGCCACGGACTGTCCCTGCAGGCTGTGTCAGAGACACGGCCATTAAGTTTAACGTAGAATACGCCATCCGATAAGACAGAAAACATATATAACAATAAATGATAAATAATATAAGCAAATGAATTTATTGTTATATATGTTTTCTGTCTTATCGGATGGCGTATTCTACGTTAAATTTAATGGCCGTGTCTCTGACACAGCCTGCAGGGACAG